>JANCRA010000006.1:28454183-29133823 GCA_024362935.1 Setophaga petechia
ACCCTATTGTAACTCCAGGCATGTCTTGGCTTGGATTATGACCTGGCACATCCTATTTATTATAGGTTTGTTACACCTTATTACACCCCTGTCTTTACTACAGTAAATATTGTTCATTTTTCAAAAAAATCAAATTTTCTGTTGATCACTGCTTCGTTTCCTCATCATCTTTCCCTAGGCTGAAGGCTCCTCAGTGAGCATCACCCACAGCACAAATAACCTCATCCTGTTGGGGTGGCTTGGCCCTGAACCCCAATTCCTCCATGGAACACTGCTGCAAAAGCCTTTCCTTACCCTTCCTTGTGTGCTCCTACCAAACATTCCCTTAATTCCCCAACCCATCATCCCAGCTCAGTGGAAAAGAAAACTGCCATTAACTAAATCAGATTTGATAAAAAATTTGCAATTTTTTGGACTGTACTCAAGAAGATCCATCCCCAGCTGAAAGACAGAAGAATTGCAGTATAATTTTGAGATGGTTCCAGCAGAGGAATGCCTAGTAAATGCCTACACTCTTTTTACTAATACTTTTAATTTATTAGAATTATTTTACTAATAGAAATAAAACAAAAGTAGAAAACAACCATATAAAACCCTACACAACAGGTTACAAAAGTTACAAAGCTGGCCTGAGCCACATTTCCAGCACTGAAGAGACTGATAAGAGACTAAATAAGTCAAGCTATGACCCATAAAAAAAGACTTTCTAAGTTTATGATCTCTTTTAGAACAACAAGAGGTTTTATTGTTTAATATTATTATTTTTCTTAGACTGGTAAATACTTCACCTATAAAATAAACAATTTCCCCCCACTTTTCTCTAAATATGTATTTCTCCCAAACCAATTAAGAAAAAACCTGATTAAATCTACTTTTGGGAAAAACCCTTCAGAGGTTCTCTCACAGATTTGCCCTAAACCAAAACACTATTCAAATGCTAAAGTTTTATCTGTGGCCAGTTTTGGTTTGTGTTTGGGATTTTCTAGATGACAGGTTTATTATATTTTAAATCTCCATCATCAGGACTTGGCTAAACAGTAGCCAGCAACATTTCTGTGGTTAATTTAGGAATTGTTATTTGTAGGAAACCCTGGCTTTGAATTGGGAAGGAAAATATTGAACATAAAATGTACAAGTAGGGAAGGGGAGGAATGCTAAAACTGAAATGTGTAGCTGGCAGGAGGTTCAGGCTGTTGATCCCCTGCTGTCTGGTGGAACAGCCTTTGATCACACCCATGCCCATGTAAATTGGAATCTGGGGGGAAATTTTCCTGGTTCCTTGGTGCAACAGGCTTTTTTCCATCATCCTCATGTGTGAACTTTCATTTAAACTTGGAAAATGAAGTCAAAAACCAGCTTGGAGCTGCGTAGCTGAGGTGATAACACTCGAGGCTCTTTCAGTCAGGATTTTAGCAGCATTTTTTTGGGCCAAGCTGCTGATTTATGGCAAGCACTTTTGTTGAAGTCTGCCACTGTTGGTTTTGGATTTCTTCTTAGTCTTGGCCATGAAATTTCACATGAGCTGAGGGCTCTGTGGGCATCAGGTCATGCAAAATGCTGCAACACAAAAGTGGTTCCAGTTTCTAAGCTTTTTTTTTTTTTAAGCTCTCTTGTGTGACTTGTTTTTAAAGTCACTTTCCAGAATGTTGAATTAGTGATAGTGCTAAATTAGTGGCAGGGGTATATGACACTTCAGTGATTTTGGAATACACTGCAAACTAAGAAATTAATTTCTATTCGGCTTTGCTGTTTCCCTGGACAATTCCCTAGGAGGTTTTCAGAACAGCAGCACACTTTGTTTTGTTTTGTTTTGCTTCTGCATTGAGTCTCAATGGTAAAAAAATCATAATCTAATAAGAGGAAATGATTTGTGGATGGGATAACTGAGGTTAGTGCAGGAGAGAGAAGGTGGTGACAGGATGGCTTTTTCTCAGGAGGGGCATTTTTTTATGGATAGCTGCAGTCATAAATATGAAATATAAATATTTCAAGGCATCGTATTTTCTTTAAATATTGTGTTATTAGGCTGATGGATGTTGGGATTTTTCTGGACATAGGGACAATGGAACAGTTCTTTCAATTGAAAATATTAATTTAAACTCTTCCATGTCTACTGATTTGATTTAAAGGAAATTTCAGTGTATCATAGATGGTTTAATAAATGTTTTCAATATAGAGAGTGAACCTCTGAGCTTTATTGATATGAAGGCTTTTGATTTGAACAGATATCTGTTCCTTCTTCCCGAGGGAGTTCCCAAAGTGGGGAGGGATTATTGTTTTGGCAGTCTGATCTTGTTGTGGTAAATATTATGTGGTTGTAGGCTGTGGGCAGACAAGTCTCACTGTGGTAATTCTCATTGCCTCTGTTTGCTGGAGTCCTTGCAGCTGTGGAAGTTGTCAGAGAGGAGTTGCCCTTTCCTGCTCTTTAAATCTTCCTTTAATAAAGTTCATAAGCAAGAAGTTTAGAGTTTCAGGCTCCTCTGTACTTGATTTCCTACATTGATCCCCATTTTCTGTTTGGAAAGGCATTCTTCTTCTGGCAAATACCTTATGCACAAATGTAAAATTATTTACAGAGTAGTTTTGCTCTTAGAATTAAGCAGAATTGAGTTAGACAAAGGAAAAGGAAGAGTAAATCAGAATAAATCTGAGTGGGGAGCAATTGAGAATCATCATAGGGTTATGGAAGATACTATTGAAGAGAATTATATTGACATGCAGGAGGCTGTTGGGGCAGAGCTTTGTGTGGTAGAGGGGCCTTGTGGCTCTGTGGTTTCTGGTGCAGTGCTGGTGTCCTGCTGGGTGGAGGTGGCTCCAACACTCTGAACCTGGTCAGCATCTTCTTGGCCAACACCAACACCCCTGCTCTGTAACCCTGCTTATCTACAGAGATGCCAAAGCTGTGACTGAAGCTCAGCAGGGGAAAAAAAAGCCTGGAAGGAACCAGTTGTACAGAACAAAGAGAACTATATTGGTCTTAACTATGCTGGTTTTAGCTTTAAAAGGTTGTTGTTTAGCCAAAAATATTGTTTTCTGAGAGTACATAAAAGCAGCATGTTTAAAGGAACACCTTCTTCATACTTGAGGTGTGAGGAAGAGAGAGAGAGGCTTTTCTGAAAACACATAAAAATGACATTTAAGTGCAGGCTGATGGCCTCTTTAATCAGTAAATAACAAGGCAATGCTTCTAAAGTGAGGAAAAGAGGGATAAATTATTGCAGTGGATCGTGTACAGCAGCCAGCAGTGTTGTAACTCCTGATCAAAGCAGAGCTGTGTTTGTCTGTCGCTGGGAGCTTGGCAGAGGGGCTGTGCTGCTCTCTGAGCAACAAAATTCAGTGTCACATTTGAAGTGTGGGGTTTGTCTTCTTTGATTTCCCTACTGTCACATGAAAAGATAGTAAACACCAAGTCAGTAGTGGGTGCACAGATCTGAAAAACGCTTTGCTTACTCACTGTCATGTTTCATAATATTGTCTAACAGGATTTTTCTCTAATGCTCCTGGTGCACTTGATTTATGTGGGAAAGAGGAGCAGCTTTTCTGTTGTGCTCAGAGTAGATGTGTGGTCAGTGCTTTGGTATTTGGATGAGACCTAAATGAAGCAGAATTAATTTAGGGTCCAACCAATGTGGGGAAGCCTGCCCCACTGTCCTTGTGCTGGTTTGCAGTCCCCAGGTACCTCTTCCATCCCTAACAGGTATGTGTGTGGTGCTGGACTGAGATCCTCTAGAAATCAAAGCTGGGATGGAATCTGAGAGGTCTCAGTTCCTGGCTAATGCTGCTTTAGTTTCTGCTGAAGGGACAGCCTCTTGATTTTGACCCTATTAATTAATTTTTTTCTTGAGAACTTGCATGTTTTACATAGGTTTAATGAGGAAAGCTTCCTCTTTTTCTCTGTCCCTGTGAGACCACATCTGGAGTTCTGCATCTGGGTCTGGGGCTCACAGCACGGGAAGGTCATGGCCCCAAGAAGGATGTGACCCCATATAGAGTGGGTCCAGAGGACTGGAGCACCTCTGCTCAGACAGGCTGGGAGAGCTGGGGGTGTTCAGCTGGAGAAAAGAAGGCTCCAGAGATCCCTTACAGCCTCTTCCTGTGCCTAAAGGCTCCAAGAGAGCTGGAGAGGGACTTTGGGCAAGGGCTTGGAGTGCCAGACAGGGGGGAATGGCTTCACACTGACAGAGGCAGGTTTGAATTAGACATTAAGAAGAAATTATTCCCTGTGAGGGTGCTGAGACCCTGGCACAGGTTTACCCAGAGAAGCTGTGGCTGCCCAATCCCTGGAGGTGTTCAAGGCCAGGTTGGACAAGGCACATGTGGGAGATGTCCCTGCCAATGGCAGGGGGTTGGAATGAGATGATCTTTAACCTAACCAGTCTGTGATTCCATCCTGTGACAGGAGAAATATGCAGAGCAGGGACAGAGGGCAGGTTTGAATGTGACATTAAGAAGAAATTCTTCCCTCTGAGGGTGCTGAGACCCTGTGGCAGCCACAGCTTCTCTGGGCACAAGTTTGCCCAGAGAAGCTGTGGCTGCGCAATCCCTGGAGGTATTCAAGGCCAGGTTGGACACGGCACACATGGGAAGTGTCCCTGCCAGTGGCAGGGGGTTGGAATGAGATGATCTTTAACCCAACCAATCTGTGATTCCATCCTGTGACAAGAGAAATACGCAGAGCGCTTGAGTTACCGCGCCATGGGGGAAGGCCGCGCAGCATGGCGCATTTCACCCACAGGCACATCACTGGATTTTTGGGGCGGTTTTGATTTTTGGGGTATTTTGGGGGCTGGCTGGGCCGTGACAGGTGACGTTTCCCTCTCGCTGCCCACAGAGAAGCTTGCGGAAGCGCAGCGCAGGTTCACCACGCTCCGCACCGAGCTGCAATCCACCTTGGACGCGCAGAAGGAGGCCAGCGGGGCCTCCACGCTGCAGCGGCGCCGCAAACCCGTCTTCCACCTGTCCCACGAGGAGCGGGTCCAGCACAGGAACATCCGAGACCTGAAATTGGCCTTCAGCGAGCTCTACCTCAGCCTCATCCTGCTGCAGAACTATCAGGTACCCGCTGAGGGCGGCGCGTCCACAGGGCCCTGTGTGTAAATGTCTCTGTGCTTTGTGTGTGCTTTGGTGCCTCAGGTTTGAGCTTTTGTGTTTTTCAGGTTCTGGGCTACTTTAGTGTGTGGGTCTGGGCTTCGCATTAGGGGATGATGAGCTCTGTGCACAGAGCAGGGAGACAAAACAATTCCTGCTCCAGCTGGGCACCAAGGACAAATGATCCAAATCTCAGGCCCAAGAGCACAAACAGCGTGGGCTGAAGAGAGAAAAACAGGAGGGTTGGGACTTCATAACTTAAAGCTATAATTGGACAGTTGACTCCAATGGAGTTAATTGGACCAGAACTTGTAAAAGTGTGAGACCCTTGTTGTCCATTTTGTGACCATTTTGGTTCATCTTGGGTGCAGCCCTGGCTGGGCTCTTGTGCTGCCCAAGGTAGATCCATTGAGGCCTCCTAATCAATCCCTACTTCATTCTTTAGCTCTGTCCAGTCTCTGTTCTAGGTCAGCCTTCACAAGGCATCGCCTTGACTTACCTCACTCCATTTTTCATTTATTTCTTCTTTTTTTGGGGGGGGGCCCTAAACACTTCTAAAGAAAAGGCAGGTAGCAGTGCACACCTGGTTGCTTTTAACTGAGCTAGAAGTGCTGAGCTGACCTGCTGAAGGACTTTTCCTTCTTCCTTTTCTGGGCTGGCTGACCCCAGCACCCTTGTCCAGACAGGACCTCTTCCTTGTGTGGTGTGTTGTTCTAGGCAGGGCAGGTTGAGGAAGAAGCTCTTTTATCTTATATTTGTCCTGAAACTTGAAATCCCAATGTTCTGTTTTCTCTTGGCGTTACCATGGTAGTGGCTGTGACCTTGCTGTATCAGAATTTCTTGCTAAAACATCAATTTAAAAAGACATATATTTTGATTTCTGCAGGATACAGGCTCATTTGCCTTGAGGTATGAAAACAAACCAATCTTTAGTTGTACTTGGATTTTTGGCTTGGTTGCAGATGCTGATCTTGTTCCAAAAATCTTGAAATAAAAATCTGAAGCTGTTAATATATTTTTGGCTGGGCTACCTCTTCTGGAGTTAAATGCTCTGAAATGCTTTTAAGTGTTTTACTGTGAGGGGCTCTAGCTTGTTAAATAAGAGTGTTGGAGCTTAAAATGACTGCATCTGTATTTAGATCTTTGACAGATCTTTTCTGCAGAATTTTACTGAACAAAGTTCGCAGTCAAAATAAATTGAATACCACTCTGCTGTATGGACAGAACTTATTTTTCCAAAATTCTGAGTATTTGTACCTCTCCTACAGTGATGTTATCTTTGAGCATGTGTCTGGAAACTCTGAGTTTCTTAATGAAGTGTTTTAACTATTAGTGGTAGCTCCTAGTTCAAATTTCTGGGAAAGGTGGAGTATCTGTATCTTCTTAGGAATGGAGTGAAGCAGCATCACCTGCTGTGATTTCTTCCCTTACATTTATTTTCTCTTTTAACAGAAGACAGTTATGCTTTTAATTACAAAAAAATCAATTCTCAGGCTTGATGAAGAATTTAAATAGGGGCTAACATTGATCATTCCCTTGGGAAATCTTTTCCTACTATTCCTCAGTGTAGAAAGGCAGGTTGCACACTGATAATTTTGCTTTTTGCTACCATGAGTACAGACCCAATGTAAGTCTACTAAATATTGATCTAAACCCCATCTGGTTTTTCACACTTTGCAGAGGCAGCAGAGCTGCTTTCTACAATATAACTCCAGAGAGAGAACCAGAAAAATTCCCTCAAATTGGTATTGAAGTTGAGGACAAGGAATACAAACACAAAACCAGACATAAAACTAAATCCCAGAGTACTACTGTTGTTAATCACTCTTGAGCTTAGAGTATAACAATGAGGAATATTCAAGCTCTTGCAGACTTGGAGAGAAGAAAAAACAATAACCTGGTAGGATGATGATGATGTACCTGAGCCCTTCATGTAGGAGATAAAAAATGAAATCAACAGCAACATTATAAATATCAAACTGGCTTTTGATGAAATGCTGATGCCTTGATTTGGGTTACAGAGGAAGGAAAATCCACCTGAAGCAAATTCCTCAGTCTCTTAGGGGTGAACAAATGCATTCATTCCTGAGGTACACAAACCAACTGTCAAATGCAGTCTCCAGGGCAGCTCTTGCATGTTTAAATGATTAAACTTCTGATAAAATTAATTTATACTTACCAACAATGTATTCTTCTAGAGTGTGTATGTACATAAAAAAAAAAAACTATCTGTTTGAACTGCTGTGTTTTAGGACAAACAAATGCTGAGAAATTAAGCATATAAGATTTAGTTACTTATTCTGTATATAATATAGAGCATTTATTGGGTGAATAATAGAGGCTGAACCAGTTTTATTAAATTACCTTACTGGTGCATTTTCTGATATATTTGAGTCCCCTATTTGATTCTACTTGATGCTGCATTATATTAGTGCCTAAGTTGCACTGTTTGTTGTTTGTGGAGGGTTTTTGGTTGGTTTTATTTTTTGTTTATTTGTTTGGGGTTGTTTTTTGGCTTTTTTCTCCACAAAATGCAGCAGAAATGGAGGTCAGGCTTGGAGAAGGCCCCTTGCCAAATAAAAGCAGAAGGAATAGCAAAATATCAGACTGCATAAATGATATTTGTTCAGTTCCACAGTCCCATCACTGTGTGTTCCTTGTCAGAAGCATCACTGTGACCAGCAATGCTTTACCATGCACTTTGAGGCTGCAGAATTTTTGCAGCCAGAGGATGAAATGCCCCTGGAGAGGTTTTAGGGTGTCTGGTATAAACATATCCCAGCCAGATTTAGGCTGGGATTGTACCCATGGCAGATGAAGGGATGTTATTTCAGGCCACAGAAAGGTCCCTGACCAAAATCATCCTTTTGTTGCAGTTTTTCATGTGAAATTTCTGCTCTCCTTGGGGTGGAATGGCTTTTCCAATAGAAAGTAATTAAAGTCTCTTGTCTGCAATGAGGCAGGTCATTATTGCTTTGGCTTCCTGCTCCTGTCTCCCCAGCCTCATTTCCCACCTAGATGGGAGGGTCTGGCATTAAATCACTCTAAGCATAATTACATTGGAAATAATTTCACTGAGTAGTTGGTGCCTCTCCCCAGGGCATTGGATTTTGCTGTTTTCTCTGGTTTTCTTTCCAAGCTGCTCTCTAAGCTTTTTTCAGAAGTGAGTCTTGCCACAGTCTCTCTGTGTTTCTGCTGTTGTTTGAATGAAATATTGAATTTTTAGGCAGCACTTCCTGCACAATGAGATGCAGGATTGCAAACACATGATGCCCCAGCAACTGCTGCTGTTTGATGAGCTCTGCCTGTCCTAGGTACTGTGCATGGGTGTAGAATCAGGGATCATCTATAACTTGGAAATCAACAGTTGCTTCTTGTTTTAAGCCTTGTGTGCTTTTCTCTACAGACTGGAGAATTACATCTCCCACATCTGCAAGGCTAAGCTGGTTTTGCAGTCATTTTGCAACATACTCTGTGGAAAAACATGCTGCTGTGGGGATGCACTTGTCTGGATTTAATCTGCAGCACTGACAACTTTTATACAAAGATCACCCTTCTATAATGAGTTTACCTGGAGGACTTGATTTGAAACCAGTGTCAAGTTTAAAGAAGTCAGTAGCTCAGATTTTTCAGGAGAGAAAACCCCTTAAGGGTTATTTGTCTTCAGAGTAGCATCAGGTCACTACTTGCATGAAGGAGGAAGGTGGAAGTGATCTGGCTTTTCAGGAAATCAAAAGCTTTAGTAGCTCCCTTCTTATACCACATTTTTTATTATATTTTCTAGTATTATATATTCATTATAATATAGTAAGAACTCAGAAACTTCCTGACAAGGAATGCAATAATTTTGATTCCCATTAATGATTGATTCTCATTAATGATTCCTTTGTTGCTAGCACTGGGGAGAGAACCATTTCTTTTTCTTGGGAGATGGGCTGGGGTTTAAGAGATGGCAGGGGTTTAAGAGCTGGCTGAGGTTTAAAAGCCAGCATGTTCTTTCCCTTGCCTGCAGAACCTGAACTTCACCGGATTCCGCAAGATCCTGAAGAAGCATGACAAGAACCTGGAGACGACGCGGGGGGCGGAGTGGAGGGTGGCCGAGGTGGAGGTGGCTCCCTTCTACACCTGCAAGAAGATCAACCAGCTTATCTCCGAAACAGAGGTGAAGACGCTGGCCTGGGAACTGCCAAAAATCCCCCCAAAAACGGGGTTTTGGGCACTGCTGGTTTCTGGAAGTGTTCAAGCATGGGTTGGATGGAGCTTTGAGCAAACCTTTTCTAGTGGAAAGCACCCATGGCAGAGATCTTTAGGTCCCTTCCAATCCAAACTGTTCTGTGACACTCTAACTCCAATAGTGTTTTGCCCTCTCTATAGCTTGTATTTACCACCAAGATGGGTAATTATTGATTTTGAAATGCCAGTGTCACTATAGAACATGAAATAACACAACGTGGTCATGCTGATCTTTCAAGGTAAAAGAGACTTTTTAATTTCTGACTCCAACATTTATAGATTTCCAAAAGTGGACTGGAGGGTGACAGTGCCACCTCTCCAATGACACTGGACAAACCAACAGTCCATCAAATTTCTCCTTCATAAAAGACTGTAAAACAATAAATTATTTACATAAAGTATGTGAGAAAGTTCATTATAAGAATATAAACATCAGAAGGCTTAGAAAAACTTAAAAATCAGGGCAACACCACTGCTTACATCAGTATGGGTATGTTCTCTTCAGCTGGGAACTTCTCCCTTGGCAAAGCCTAGTGCAGCTTTAACTTCTGCCATGAAGGAACTTGGTGCAGCATGGTGAGCTTTTCACATCTTTGGATTAAAAGAATACTGGGCCAGGGCTCACCTCTAACATGGAGCATCTATGTATTACAAGAATACTGGGTGGGCCAGGGCTCACCTCTGACATGGAAACCAACCTTTAGGTTTGGTTTGACCACGTGCTCATCATCCAGGTGACCTTCAGTGGTGTGTGTCTTTGTCTCCTCAGGAAGTGGTGACCAACGAGTTGGAAGATGGAGACAGACAGAAGGCAATGAAACGTCTGCGTGTTCCACCCTTAGGAGCAGCTCAGGTGAGACACAGGGGTTGTAGAGCAAAGGTGCTCCTCCAACTTGTCAAGGTGCCAAATCAGATCCAACATCTGAAGGAAACAGTGGAAATAATTGATGTGAGCGTGCATGGGGCAGGGCCAGATAATCTGCTTTTGTTCCGGAAGGTTTGGAAATAGGTTACTGCTCCTAATGCATGCAGACAAGGTAATGAAGGGAGGAGATAAATGGTAAAAGGAAATTTGTACTAATAAAAGCATATGCTTAGTGTTTGTGTGGTCTGGAAAATTTTTCAAGGGCCATTGAGACTCCCAAGCTCTGTTTCAACATGGCAAGAATCTTACACAGCATTTACAGTTTAAAAAAACCTCACTTCAAAAGCAAGAGTGCAATCAGGAGCTTGTGTTTGTGATTTTAAGTTGGGTCTGCAAACTAATCTGACTGTGCAGATAACCTGTTTATCTCACCTTAACTCTGCTGTGCCTTTGTTCACAGCCTGTACCAGCCTGGACTACATTCAGGGTTGGATTGTTCTGTGGGTTGTTCATTGCACTGAACGTCACTGTCATACTTTCAGGTAGGTGTCCTGCCATGCCTGGGTTTGGGTGGATTCTCCTTACTTAGGGAAGACTTGAACCTGGATGTTCTGGGTTAAATCAGAGCCATATCACATTGGTGTGAGCTGCTCAGCAGTAGCTTGTGGTTTTTCTCATGTTGTATATGTCTATGTTGAACACAAAAATCCTTTTCTTCTGGTTTCCTCCTTATTTTTGGAGGCATATTCTGAGGGTGCAACATCTATGTGTAAAAGCAGATTTTTGTTTTCATTCTGGGAGCACACAGCCTGTGCCAACTTTGAGATAGGTGCTTGTAGAACTTGAACTTTGCATGATGTTGACTCCCTAAAGAAAAGACCACCAGACACAGAGCCATGTGACCAGATGCCACTCGGGATGGAAATCAGGCACTCATGTGGAAATTCCTAGAATTTCAATGCCTGGAGTCTGCTAATGGAATTAATTGACTTTTTCTTATTGGCAGTAGTTGGCAAGATTGTTTAAAAGCTACAATTAATGGGTGCATCTCTCAGGCCCTGGCTTTATTCTGCTTTATGCCTTCTGAGTTTGGCCCCTGATTAGAGTAGTACTGCAGATCCAGACATAGAGCTTAATCACAAGCAGCTTTACTAATTGTGTGTGTGATTTCTGGAGTGTTGTAACTTGCTTAAGCAGTACAAAGGAAAAGGCTTAACAAATCAACTTACCAGCTCTTGCATTAGGGAAAGCCCATGTCTGTGTTTTTATGACTTAAAAGAATTTTTAATCGGATGTTTCTGTAATTGGATCCAGCCATCTCTTGGGATAAAATGCCTTTGTTTGAGGAGCTGTTTGCAGTGTTTCCCATTTGGTCTTCCCATGGTAGAGGCATGAAGTTGACCCATCTGCATAAAGGCACTGTTTAATGTGTAGAAACTGTTCTTTATTCATAATTTCTGTTACTTCAACATCTGATCTCCTTGTGAGATGCAAAATGATTGAAGCCAGTTGTGTTTGCTCTCCCTCTCGGTGCTAAGAATGAAAAAGTGAGGTAGCTGTGAGAAGGAATTCATAAAAATGATTATATAAAAATGATTATATCTCTAGAGCAGGTGTTACTAACCCAGTGTGGGTAATAGGTGTGTTGTATCAGCAGGCATGATCTGATAGCTGAGCATTACTGCAGATATTGGGCAAAAACCTGGATTCCAAGTGCAGAGTGGGTGTTTTTAATTGGCCCATACTTTGCTAACCTCTCAGCTGCTTTTGCCAAATTGTTTGTGTGATTTGATCAGCTAAGATAGGATTTTAGTGTTCTGTGTGGAGAATTTGTGTACCAGCATCAGAACATGGCTTCTGCCAGTAACCCAGTGCTGCACTGCCTGATTGGAAAACTGCAGCAGCATTTTACAGAGGTGAGTTCATCACCACTTGGGTCTGTTAAAGGCTGCAAAGCTCCAAGTGGATCCCAGGAGGGTGTCACCCTAAAGAGGACAAATTCTGAGGCTTCACTGTTTCTGTATGGGCTTCCCTAGGTGCCAAGGTAGTGTGTGAGGTTGGAGTTTCACAGAAATGTGCTTTTGTTTTATTTACCAGAAACCTAAAAGGTTTCATGCAAAATCTCAAACCCTTACAGTGGTCCTGCTCTTGTTTGAGAATTAGGCTGCCATTATACTTGTCACCAGAGATATTTCACTTCATTTTTGGGGCTACTCTGCCCTGTTTGGAGTTTTGACCAGATGACCCATTGTGGTTCCTTCCAACCTTACCCATTTTGTTATTTCCTTTGGTTTTCAGGTAAAAATTTGAAAATCTTTCTTTGCAATTCCACATTTCTTTCAGCTTTTTTGGGGGTGTGTAATTTCTGTCCAAAAGTTGACTCCATTTTACCTGAATCCAATAGTCTAAAGTTTTACATTTAAAGCAGCAGTTCTGGAGTAATTTTTTATGCACAGCTTTTTCTCTGTAAGTTATGTAGTATAAAGGGTAGATGCTGAACACATTAAATTCCCTATGGTTTTGCTTTCTCTGAGAAAACAGTTTGAAAAACGTGGGGCTATAATTTAGGCAGGTCTGTGGGAATAAATTGTCAGCCTCGGTACTGTGAAGTGCAGGTTCTTGCTTTTAACTCTCTTAGAAAGCACATAAGTGAGAAACTCTCAATGAAACTAAAATTGAGAATTGAATAACTGATTTTTATTTATGCTTTTCTCCTCAAACCTGTGCCTAGTGACCAGTCCTTTGCAAAGAGGTTTATGCTGGAGAAAACTGCTGCTGTATAAGGCATTCATGGTTTGAAACTAAGCACATTTGTTTCCAAACCCCTGAAAACTGAACAAAGGAAGCAACAGGCTTGCCAGCACTGCTGCCTTGTGCTGGGATTTCTGTTTGGGTGGGGCTGGGTGTTGTAATGCTGGCCATGAATATGTATTGCATTACCATTGTACTGAGACCGGTGATTAGGAGGGTTTAGCATTGTTTTAAATGCTGTAAACGGTTCCTCTTGGTTTTGTGGGGAGCTGAAGTGTTTGTGTATCTGTCTGTTGGGATTTCATCTCTATTAAAGCAGAATATTTAAGTGTCTCTAGTCAGATTTATGCTGGTGCTGTCCCTTGTGCCTGTAGTGTGAGGCAGGGACGCTGCTAATGACTCGATTACAGCAGCTGGAAAGGGAATTTTCCCCAGAATGCTCCTAAATCCTCAGACAGGCTGGGCAAAAAGTCCTTCACTTGCTGGAGCATGCAACTGTGTATGTACACGTGTACCCTGTTTTCTCAGGGTACAGCCAAACATCTGAGATCCAGGATAAAGCCTTGCTTTGTGACACGACCTCTGTTATCCCTAAAATCCTTTTTCTTCTTTGTCTTTGCCAGGTGTGGCTTTTATAGATGGACCAAATGTGTGGCCACTGGTGAGAATCTATCGAGGTGGCTTTCTCCTGATAGAATTCCTCTTTCTCCTGGGTATCAACACCTATGGCTGGAGACAGGCTGGAGTCAACCACGTCCTCATCTTCGAGCTCAACCCCCGCAGCAACTTGTCCCATCAACATCTCTTTGAGGTGAACAGGAGGGATTTTAGAGTGGCTGAGCCATGCTGAGGATCAGCAGGATAAATCCTGCACCATTTCCTGGCAAGGACTCCTAATACAATTAGAAGAGGAAGTTGCTGAAGTCTGATTAGATTACAGGATTGAGCACTGCTCTCCCTTTTCTTCTAATGAGAACACATTGCAGGTTTCAGGGCTGTGTTTTCATTAGGTGTTTGTTTGTTTTTTTTTCCCTGCAGATTGCTGGTCTTGGGGCTGTGTTTTCATTAGGTGTCTCTTTGTTTGTTTTTTCCCTGCAGATTGCTGGTTTCCTGGGTGTTTTGTGGTGCCTGAGCCTGCTGGCATGTATATATGGTCAATTCACCTACATCCCCATGCAGGTGAACCCACTCATCTTGTATGGCTTCATGTTGCTTTTTCTCATCAACCCTACCAAAACCTTATATTACAAGTCCCGTTTTTGGCTGCTCAAACTATTGGTAAGTGTCAGAGCTGGTTGAAAGAAGTAATTGTTTGTTTAAATGCTGTGGCTGAGCAGTAGCTGTGAAGTGTAAACAAGTGTCACTAACCCTCAGGGATGCTGGGGGGTGCTTATGCCACTGTGATTTATAGAGCTGACCTGATCAGGTGTTGGCTGCAGATAGTTTTTGAGACAGTTTTTCAGAAGCATTTTCTACTTCCTGCACCAGTTCACTTGTTAACCTTCCTATAGATGGCTGTTTACAAACTTTTCCATGTATGGAAACCCTTGGATGTCTTGCTTGTTCATTCCTTAACCTAGTCAAACAGATGGATTAAAAGTCCAGTGCCCTAAGGCAAGGCTGCACGGATGCTCCTTAGCCCAACCTGGGATAGTGCCAACGTTGAGAGGGTTTACTGATAGAGAACCTTTGAAAAGTTAGTGCCTATAAAATTATGTTCTTGGGTGGGGTTTTTTTCTGTTTGTGCTCTTAAACAAAGTCTTTGTTTGAGATGGAGCTCTTTATTTTCCTGTAAGATAAGTCTGGTAAATTCAATATCAATATGTGTGCTGCTTCAGTGTTCCAGTTATAGGTGGGAGCTCTGCAAGAACAGTTTTCAGCCTTGCTGGGTGACTCATGAGTTTCTTCCCAAATGCCTGTTTCACATGCTCTTCCCACCCTGTGCACCCTTTTAAATTGGCTTTAATCAAACTGGTTCCCCTGGCACCTTCTTCTTGCTAGCACTGCTCTGAGAGCTTTGGGCAGAAGAGGGTTTGGCTGGCTGGTTTTCTTTATAGAATCATTTCAATGCCAATTAAAACAATTAACTTTATCTGGAACACAGCAAAGATGAGACACAGCATCATGCTTTGAGGAGGTGTGTGCAGGTATACACACAGTGAATTAACCTCTCTGAGCTCACCTCTGTTATTTGATTTGCTGGCTTGCTGCTATGCCAGCTTCTTCCTTTGTGCCTTCCAGCACTCAGCCATCCCTCACAGAGGTACCTTCAGTCCCAAGCCTCATTAGTCTGACTGCTGTCCCCTGGTGTGAGGGGAAGCACTGGATGTGCTTTAACCACATGAGCAATATCTCTGCTAATTTACCTTAATATCTTATCAGATTCTCAGTCTCCACAGAGCTGTTAGGCTGTTTGCAGCTCCTGCCCTGTCCCAGTGATCTGCAGACTGTGCTGCAGTCTGAGATAGAGTTGTAGGATCTTGGAATAGCCTGAGTTGGAAGGGATCTTAAAGATCATTGAGTTCCAACCCCTCTGCCACAGGCAGGGACATTTTCCATGGTCTCAGGGTGTTCTGAGCCCCATCCAGCCTGGCCTTGGACACTTCCATGGATGGGGCAGCCACAGCTTCTCTAGGCAACCTCTGCCAGGGCCTCACCACCCTCACAGGGAAGAATTCCTTGTATCTAATCTAAACCTACACTCTATCAATTTTAAGCCATTTCCCCTTGTCCTGTCATTAAATGCCCTTGCAAACAGTCTCTCTCCACCAAGCCTGAACCATGGAGTATCTGGAGTTGGAAGGGATCCATAAGGTTCATTGAGTACCTTGAGTGTGCAGAGGCCAGTTCACCCCAAGGTCTGCTAGGGGAAAAAAGCTTCTTCAAAATGCAAGATCACCTTAATGGTGGGAGATGACAGGGTACTTGTGTGCATTATGAAGAAGAGGAAAAAAGAGGCCACACCACATAAAGAACAGCTTTTATTGTGTGTACTTGACCAGCTGGGTGTATTTTATTTCTCCATGCAGCTGCCAGCAGCTCTCTGGGTGAAAGGAGGTTTAAATAGTGCAAGTCTTAGAACTGTTCTGCTCACACAAAATTATGTTTGGTGAGCATTTTTCCTTACATGCTTCATATGTTTCATTTCCAGCCAAAACAAAATCTGACGTATCAGGTGTAGCAGAGCATCACTGGCACTTTCAATTCTCCTGCAACCAAATCAGGGACATGCTTGAGTGTGTTGTAGCATCTCCTCATGGATCTAGGAGGCTTCCTGCCTCCCCCTGTGACCAACATCAACTGCTGGTGGAGGGTGGGACCTCTTGTGCTAATCCCTGAGGGATGGTGAAACATCAGAATCTGAGTGAAAGAAGTTATTTAGCCTGTAGTAAAGTCTAATTCCCCTGCCAGGCTCTTCTTTCTTGCCTGAGTGCTTAGGTGAGCATTCTTTGTGCCTTTGCTGCCAGATGAGAGGCCCCTGAGTGCCCTGGTGTGGGCTGGGGAGAGCAGCTCAGGGGAGGAATTGGATGTGAGCCCAGGGAATGTCCCTGTGCCCACGCTCTCTGCAGGAGCTCCATGGCCACAGCAGTGCAGGGAGCCTGTCTGTGAGAGGTGAAAAGCTAGCAAGTGCTCAGCTCAGCTCAGATATCTGGCATCTCAGCACCCATTAAAAGTGCAGGGATCAGCACCAGGAAGTCTGTGCTCAGACTGTGGAATTGTTGATAGAGAATTGCAACTGGTTATTGATACTGAGCTGCAGCTCTGGTGTTTTATGACTTTATCTTTATCTGGAGGATGTTGCAGACAGTTCTCAGCTGGGAAGGCAGGAGCTGGCTGTGGTACCTCCACTGGAATTGGGGCTGCAGCTCCAGCTGTGCCTGGGCAGCAGGCAGAAGCCACAGTGCCTGGCACATGGCTTTGGGAGGGTTCAGGTGGCAGCTCAGGCTCTGCAGGAGGGTTGACTCAGATGCCAGTGCCAGATATGTCATGGATCTATCTGTTGACTCCTCCTCAGCTGTAACCTGTAGGTGGAAAACTTCTACTCTCTTTAAAGTTTTATGCTGTCACCTGGCAGTGCTGAAGAATTTCCCCCTAAATTAAATAACAAGAATATTTTTATTTCTTGGTTTGGTTTTTTTTTTCCCTAGGGAGATCTGTCTGTAAAGCTGTTTTCACATTTCATTTGCTTAGCTAGTCATTGTTCATGGACAAAACAATGGTCTGTGATGAAACCGATAAAGACAGTATCAGGGAGTGTTGAGAAAAAGGAGGAAAGAGCTTTTGTAAGGGGAGGCTGGTGTGGTTTTTGACCTCTGTTCTGCAGCTGGGACCTTTGAAAGCAGCCCTCCCTAAAGGCTGGCCTTGTTTGACCCCTGGGAATAGGTGCCATCCAACATGAGCACAGAGCTTTCTGGGTCAAGATCCATATCTGCTTTATGCCACTAACTCTTAATCCCCTATTTGGCTTTGAAATTTTAGGAGCAGAGCCTTAAATCTGCATTACAGGCTGATGGGGATGTGTCAGTCCTTTCCTGGCTTTGTGCAGCTGTGCACCCTTCAGGTTAATAAGGAGAGCAGTATAAAATATCAGTGTTAGCCTGTGCTTTCATTAATTTAAAGGTTCATAAATCCCAGAATGACCGGATGGTGCTGGTGCCTTCTCTGTGAGAAATTGGCCATTAGTAACTACAACTAACTGGGTAGGGAGAGGGGTAATCAAAGGTAATGGAGCAGAAAACTGTCTGCTTTGGAAGGAGCAAAACTGCTCTTCAGGCTTAGAGGGAAAGTGGACTGGGATTGAGGGGGAGTCCAACTGACAGGCAATAGGATTTCCTCTGCCTTTTCTTTCACCCTTTCCCTGCTGGAGGCTTTGGCAGACCCAGTAACAATCCTCACTGTCACAACTTCTAACACCAAAGAACAACTCATGAGTTAAATAAACCAAGGCATGACCAGACTAATGGCTGTGAGGGTCTAAATCCAACTGACATTAAGTGTGAGGGGGAAGGTAAACGTGGAAGATGTCAATGGACACGATGTAAGTGCCTGAAAGAAAGTGCTGATCAAAGTGAGGGGCAATGAGAGAAATGGAGCTGTGTAGAGCTCTTAAATGGAGACTGGGAGTTTCTGGGAAAGAGCTTGGTTAGAGGAGACTGGGCTGTTCTGCCAGTAAAAAACAAAAGGCTGGGGGGGCACAGGAATAGATTCATACAGGAGGAGGAAAGCAGGAATGTTCTTTGTACTGAAAGCAGGGAGACAGTTATCCTTTTTTGTCAACAGGAGGAAAAGGTCAACAATAAATCTTCAAGCATTTCTGTTATTTCCATATTTGTTCAGTTCTGTGATGTCCTGCCACTGCATTTGGATGCCTTTGACACAGCCATGAATTATTCCTGCTTTGTTTTTCCTGACAGTTTCGAGTATTCACTGCTCCCTTCCACAAGGTAGGCTTTGCAGATTTCTGGCTGGCTGATCAGCTCAACAGCCTGGTGGTGATACTTATGGATTTGGAATACATGATCTGCTTCTACAGCTTTGAGGTTCAGTGGGAGGACAATGCTGGACTTCTGGCAGATACAGGTAATGCTGATGAGCCCTGGGAATGGGGTCAAAATGACCTGAGAAACACTGAGCCAGGCAACTTCCTAATTGACTGTTTTAAAGAGGGTTATTAATAGTACAGGAAACCAAAATAATTGGCATTCCTTGTAAATGTGGCATTAGAGAGATTCTCTCCTTTGTTACTTCCATCCAGAGAAATGGAATTTCACATCAGTGTTCATTTCCTAATCCAGTCATTTGGCCTGATGTCTATATCCATCAAATAATTTAGACACAGCACTCCTGATTGGAAAGAGAAATCCATTTTCCTGGCATTGTTGTTTTATTTCATAGTAATTTAACCATGTATTTGCCTTTAGCCTCTTCCTGTTGCTCATCATGAGAATCCTGAGCTGGTTGAGCACAGCTTTCTGTGCTGTAGCCTGGTTCTTACAGGCTCCATTCCAAAGCAAGAGAGGATGGAGAAGCTCCTTGGTGCCACCTCTTACTTGATTTGAGTTGATGCTGCTCTGCCAGGGCTGTCCATGCTCTGTCTTCCCTTATTTTCTAGCCAGAAGGAACACAGAGCTGGAATGTGAATTTTGACTTTGGCCTTCCCAGTGGCAAGACAGTACCTGTCTCCTCACTGTTGACTTTCCATTTTAAGCAGTGACTGCTGGCAAATCATATTGTCTGATGGTTTTGACACTTGCTGAGAGAATTTGCTGTATGCTTCAATAAGCATCAGTGTTCACTTTGTTCTCCCAATCTGTCTGATCTTCCCCTTCATTATAAGAGACAGCGTTGTGAGCAGCTAAATATTTACTTATTAAAAATAAAATTAAAATACATAAAGCAAGTGTGTGCATAACAATTTGTTCTCTTCTAATCTGAGCAGTGGAATGATATCACGGTGTTTTGGGATAAATATGAGCTAATAATGTGTCTCCCTTATTGTGAATAAGAAACAAATGAATGTTAGGCAGCAGGGTGTTTGGTTTGGATGTGCTGAGACAGCAGAAGAATATGGAATTCTTGGGGAGTTCCAGGAAAAGCTGAGGGTTTCCTGGTCATTGCCTTAATAAAAAAAAAAGGCTTTTAAACATAGAGGAAGGGACACAATGGCATTGTGGTGTGGTTGCATCTCATCTCAGTTTTTGAAATCAGACTATGCCTTGGCTTTGCTTTTTAAAAAACAAAGTGAAAAACAGCAAACCCAGTCCCATACTGAAATGTGTTTTTTCCTATTACAATGCACAAGAAAAACAGGTCAAGGACATCTTTGGCAAAGTAGCCTTCTAGAGCTGTCCTGCAGAGTTTCTAAGTGCTCTCCCATTTATGCACAAAAATGCAGTGTCAAAGGCCTTTTGTAATTCCATCCTTAATTTGATTATTCACAGTCCCGCCAACAGCGCTGAGCACATTTAAAAATAGATAATTTCTAATCTAGCATGTTGGTTTTACTGGCAGGATGAGGGAGTTAGATGGTGATCTGTGTGGATGTGTTATTGATGTCACCTGAACACCTCCAGGATGGAATATTGAGCTACTTTGGGCTTCTTGCAGTTTGTGTGCCTCGGTGCCAGCTGCTGATGGGGAATTACTGCCATAAAGTGATATTGCAGATGGGAAGACAAAAACAGTTCTTAAACTTACTAACTCTTTGCCTTAACAGCTTCAACTCCTGTTTTTCTTGCAGATAATCAGATTTGTAACAGCTACTCCTACGGAGTGAGAGCAGTTGTCCAGTGCATCCCTGCTTGGTTGCGATTCATCCAGTGCCTGCGCCGTTACCGCGATAACAAACGGGCCTTTCATCTGGTTAACGCTGGAAAATATTCCACCACCTTCTTCGTGGTGACATTTGCAGCCCTCTACAGCACTCACAAAGGTATTGGTGGTTTTGGAGAATCCTGTGCAGCTCCTGGGGTTTGCTTTTTTTTACACAAGAGAAGCTCAGAGTCTGGCATCCCATTGAAACGCGAGCTTCTTGTGTTTTGGCACCTGTGAAACATCTCTGGGGAAGGGCAGGGGCCTGCCCAGCTTGTAAAGAGTGTTTTAAGATCTTATTTTAGGTGTTTTTCACATCCCTAGTCTGCTAAGAATTGCACTTAGGGAGCGGGGGAGGGAACTTTTAGGTTTGTCTTTTGAAAGCTGAAATACCTGTCAGGTTCTGCTGTGAAGGGAGGTGAATGGGAAGGGAGATAGATGAGGAAAGGGATAGCACAGCAAATACTTCTCTCTTAACATTCATGAATATTTAACCTGGATCATCTAAATAATCGGTCCATCATTCCTAAAAGTGAAGGCATGTGCACAGTGCCAGGAAAAAATGCTCTCTCTGATTTTCCTGTGTGATTCTATCCATGTTTTTTCAGCAGCTGGTAAGGAGTCGTTTCCAATCCATTTAACTGCAGATTGAGCTCTGATCCCTGAAGTTCCTCATCTCCCTGGAAACGACAATTACTCGATTCTACTCTTGTTCTGAAGGAAAAAGCTTTTAGTTTCTGCACTTCAGGCTGTCGCCCTTCCCTGCCTTTCATTGTTCTGAAGCCCTAAAAGCTGTATTCTTTCATTTGAGAATATCTCCCTTCTATATACCCAGAAATTAGCAACCACACACAGTCGTGAGCAATTACTTAGCCTGAAGTATTCCTGTGGTGAGGCAGGGAGAAGTGTTGAAGGCATGATTCTAGTTAACATGCTGGGTTTTTTGGAGGGGTGGCAGGGTTGTTAGAAACCTTCCTGTGGCCAAGAAATGTCTGCTTTGACATGGCTGGGCCCAGAGTCACACTGATGATGTTTGTCAGTGTATTTTGATGGCAGGGAGGGGCAGTGGCCCAAGCTGGCTGAAGGCTGGGAGTTGGGCTCTGTATCCAGAGCTGGTGTTGGGAGCATCCTCTGGGAGCATCCACTGTGCATCTCCTCCCTGCTGCCTTGTCCCTGAAGCTTGTTCCTGTTTTAACTTGTTTGCTCAGTGACATTCTGCAGCCCTGCAGTCCAGTTAGTCACCACTGCCAGAGCCTGGGATGAGGCACAGGCAGATTCCCTGGCTGCAGAATCACTGCTTACATCTTCTGTAGCCAGAGCTGCTCTGGGGGGGCTGACTAATGCTTCTGCCTCCCTCAGGGGGGACACACTGCCAGAGCCTTTGGTTGGGGTAGGGTTGTGTTGGTTTGGAAAGCCAGGTGTCTGCTAAGGAAGGCAGGAGTCTCCCCTGAAATGGAAAATTTAAACCCCCTCCCTCTGAATTATTGTAATTTTGAAATTAAAAGACTCTCAGGCAAAGATATGGGAGTAGGAATAACAGTTCTTTACCAGGAATATTAAAATACAAACGCAATAGTACAAACAAACCACTGCCAGAGTCAGACCATGCCCTGTCCCCCTGTGTGTCAGGGTGGTGTCCCAGCCCCATCCCATGGGGGCTCAGCCCTCCTGCAGTGCCAGCTGTGGTTCTGCTGGAGCAGGGATCCTGCACAAGGGGGGAGTTTTCCTCTGCAGCTCCAGGGCTGCTGGAGATGGGCCTGGGCTCCCTCTGGCAATGCAGGGCAGCAGAAAGCTGCTCCTCTGGCAATGCAGGGGGCAAAGGCTGCTGGGGTGTCCCAAAGCTCAGATTGGATCCAGGTAGGAATGCTTGGCTCCTCCCCTGGGCAGAGCATCTCCCCATGGGATGATGGAATTGGATCAGCCATGCAGGGACACTCACTGGCCATGGACAGGAGATAATTAATAATTAATGGCCCATGGACAGAAGAGATCTCCTGGAGGGAGGATTGGTTGTAGAAGAGATAAAGAAAACTGCCCAGTGAACAGCAGATAACTGCCCCAGCTCTGACAGATGGCAATAAAATACACACATATCCTACAGCCCAGGACAGGTTGGAACCAAGAGGAAAAGCAGGATCTGTCAAAAGGTCCTGTTGAAGAGTTTGACCTCTTTCCACCGCCCTTGAAGCTTTTCACATGTGCCATTGTTGCTACCCCCGGTTCTGGTTGCTGCCACACATAACTGGTGTCCCCTTTCCCAGCCTGGCAGGGAGTGGGCTGTAATGAGGTGTTTATGAGCCTTGTTCCAGTTGCTGTGAGACGTTTCTGACTCTCAGCTTTTGTCTGTCCAATTTTGTCAGTGGCACATCGTTATTGATGTCGTACAAAACAAAAATTGGAGGCTTCGTGGCCTTTGGAAATTACATGTTAGCAGAGATTTGTAAATGTCACTGTGCTGGCTTTTCATAGGGCTGCCTAAAGCCCTGCACATGTCCCCTCAGGCCTGTAGGCTGTTCCCATCCTGCCATAAGCACATTTTTTGGTGTGCTGTACCTGTTAAGAAGCCAATTTTATCAGTGCTTTACATAGGTCGCCAGTTTGTTTGGAACTTGGAATCAGATGGTTTATCATCAAGTTGTTATGATGCTGCTGTTGAAAATAGATGTGCTGCTCACCCACACCTTCTCTGTGTCTGCCCAAGGATAGCAAACACCCCTCTCTTACCTCCTAAACATCTGCTGGGGGGAGCTGTGTGTTCTGAGGAAAGTGCTACCCCAAACAGGTGTCAAATTGGTGAAGATCCTTGCTCCTCAGACCTGCTCTAAATTTCAGTAACAAACTTAGTAATTTCTGTGGTATCAAGAGTTTCATTTTAACAATCTTCCATGCCTGTGCTTGCAAGCCTGTGAATGACAGCTCTGGAATGACAGCTTTTGGCTGCCAGGAGGAGAGGGCAATCCCTGCCCTTTCCTTGGGAGGTTAGGTAATGGACACCAGTGCCTGTTCTCCACTTGGGAGGTCTGGGGATGTCACAGCCCTCTGAGAAGCCTCATCTTCCTCCCTTCATTTGAACTCTGGATGGTTTGTAGCTGCTCTGTGGGTTTTAGTCAGTGCCTGCCAGCCCTGTGAAGATGGGCTGTGTGGTTGGGAGGGTTTGCTGGTGTGGAGAGCTGCTAATTCATACACAGTGCACTGACAGCACTCTGTGTTTTTCTGAGCTTGCTGCTGGAAAACAACTCAAACTAAACAAATGTACAAATGCCACCCTTTTAAGTGATGTTTCTGTTCTAGTCCTGTGTGGTGTTCCCTACTCCAAACCTCTAGTGAAGGATCCCCCCAGTAGCACCATGTACTGTGGGCTCTTGACAAGTGTCTGTTTCCCCAAAATATCCCTGTTTAATAATTCATATTGCTCAGGCAGTGTGTAATTCTGATTCTTTCTTCCCTGGGAGAAGCCATTTCTTTACTTTCCTTCCCTTGGATTCTGATGCAGGGTGCAATTTTCTCTGCTAATTGTAGTTTGGATGTCAGACCGCTGAAACAGCAAAGTGAATTCTGTTAGGATTTTGCACCAAAACTTGCAATGCTGTTGGTCTGGGACCAGACCAGCTTTACAGGGGTAACTCCAAGCTGTCATCTTGATAGTCAGGAATCACTGGGGTTGGTGAAGCAAATGGGAGAGGAGCTACCGCAGAACATAATTCTGGAGCAAGCAGGCATAGATGAGTGCAGACTCCAGCACGGCTCGCAAGCACAGCCACGTTTCAGGGACAACAACAACAACACGAGGACAACTGTTGCTGAGTTCCCAGAGGAGGAATTCTCAGTATTTTTATCTCTCCCAAAGGAATGGGAAGCAAAGGCCGTGTTCTGTAAATAAAGTGCTGCAGGGTGTGTTTGCTCAGGCAAATGAGGCATGGCTGTAACTCGAAGCTACCTGGCAACCGGGAGCCTGCTCTGTCCCCTTCTTTCCCACCCTTGCTTTGCACTAAGGAGCTCAGTGCTGGCATTAAGTTCCCTGCCAGTGCTGAGTAGCTTTCCCCAGAGCCAGCCAACAGAGTATTACATTGCCTTATTTAATCCCTAGGGAAACCTACGTGCTGCTGGGGAAGCAGATGATTAAGCCCAAGCCTGCGGCGGAATATTCAGTCCGAGCGCGGCGTTGTTTTGACACGCAACTGCTTTCTGCTGTGTTTTCACTCTGCCAAAAGCAGATGTGCTCTTCTTGACAAGTGCACCACTAAAGAGGCTCCCACTTCAGTCCACATTATCACAGCATTTGTAGAATCATAGAGTGGTTTGGCTTGGAAGGGACTTTGAAGATCATGGAGTTCCAATCCCCATACTTTACACTATCCCAGGTTGCTGCAAGCCCTGTCCAACCTGACCTTTGAACGCTTCCAGGGATGTGTTCCACAGCTTCTGTGGACAGCCTGTTCCAGGGCCCCACTACCCTCACAGGGAAGAATTTCTTCATCACATCTAATCTAACCCTGCCCTCTGTCAGTTTGTAGCCATTCCCCTTTGTCCTGCCACTCCAGACCCTTGTCCAAAGTCCTTCTCCAGCTCTCTTTGAGCCCTTTTAGGCACTGCAAGGGGCTCTAAGGTTTCACCAGAGCCATCTGGTCACCTCTCCAGGCTGAACACTCCCAGCTCCTTCAGCAAGTCCCCATAGAAGAGGTTCTTCATCCCTCTGAGGATCTTTGTGGCCTCCTCTGGACTCACTCCAGCAGGTCCATGTCCTCCTTACACTGAGGAGATCCCAGAGAGGGACATCCAAGGGCTTCCCTTCTTGTAAAAATTGTGCTTGCGTTAAAGAAGCACACTGACATATCTGGAATAGCCAGCTTTGGTTTCACTCCTCACTCAGACCTGACTCAGGCTGTGTAGGATAGGGTTGTTATATTTAGGTGTTCAGCTCTTCTAAGAAACAGTTGTGTTGTACTACTCATGGAGTGCTGGTCACTTTTGAAGCTTCAGTCATGATTTTTGCTCCAACTTTATTCCTTTTAAAATGAGATATCGTGGTTTTGCTGCTCACAGTTTTCTCACCTTGATGCAGCTTGCTCACATGGTGTCATTGGAAATACCAAAATATAGGTTTGGCTTCTGTGCTTGAAGAACTGAGCTTCTAGAGTGCCTCTCTTTCATAATTTTCTTTTGTGGGATTTACTGGTTCAGTGTGACCATTTTTTGTTTACCTTGCTGTTGGCTGTGTGGGATTTTATCCTTTAACTGAAAGGCAGCATGGTTTATGGACGTTGTTAGTTTGATTCACACACCTTATTCAATGAAATCCTTGTGGTCTAAGTAGAATCCTGCTATTTATTAACCTCTGAATTATTCCAAAGTTAATGCACATGGCCTGGAAACTTGAGTAAGCATCTCTTCTTCCATCCTGCTCCCACAGTTTTTCCAGGTACTCCAAATGAGCCTGCTGAACACCAGTTGCCATTGGCTTGGGGTGCCCTGGAGAGCCCTAGGTGGGTCTAAGATAATGGAACTGCCATGCACTTTCTCATTAAACAACCCAGGAAATTGCCAGTAATTAAAAATGCTGAAGTTAACTAAATAGGGCTGTCTCTGAAGGGCAGCACTTCTATCTGTGCTCTCCCCATCACTTCAGAAGGAGGCTTCTCTGCAGTAATGTCTAATTTATGATTTTTAAAGGCAGCCCTAAGAGAAAAGGGCCATGGAATAGAGATGTGGAGTGTCAAGGCAAAAGCCATCTTGAGATTAATGGAAGGTGTTGGACCATCCCTTATTAATAGAGAGCTTCAAGCAGGTCTGACCAGAGGAAGATGAATGGGAAATGTGCAGCTTTTGGAAAATAGAGTGGAACATTCCCAGGTCTCTCCCTGCTGCCCACTCCTCATCAATCAGGATGGCTGTGGCTGTTCCCAGAGGTGACACCACATCATGCTGGGACAGGTCACTGCTTCTGCCACACTCTGTCCCCTGCAGGGCCCTGAGGAGAGCTCTGACTTATCTACAAATGTAGACTCTTGACTAAAAGAAGATATGAGATGTTTCCTCTTGACAGTTCTTCACTGTTTTTTTGCTTAAATTGTGCCTGGAGGCGACTGCAGAGGTTTCTGGTCACCATCATCTGATGGTGATGCACAGCAGGCTGGAGTGACATCCAGCTGTGGCCCTGGGGGCTACAGGAGGTACCTGGCTGCACCTGAGCTCTATGGGTGGTTGGTTGTGTCACCTAGCCCCTGTCATTGCTGTGTTAGAAGCTGCAGGTGGCAGCCCCCGTGGAGGGAGGCTGCTGGCGGGTGGGACAATAAAGCACTGTGATCCTACATGCTTACAGCAGGGGACAGGGAGGGGATGTGAGCACTGGGACTGAAATGACACCAGTGCAACACTATATAGTCCCCCAACTGAGATAGGTAAGTTCATTTTTACGGGTGGGGCAGGGCAAAATAAGTGAACATGTAGAATTTTTGTAACCACAAAACTTAAAAAACCACAAAAGAATGAAGCAAGCAGCATTTATGAGACCTTGTTCCCTCACTTTTGTGTTAGTGCAAGACCTCCCATCTCTCCCTCTCTTCCTCAGCACTGAGAGAGCTGTCAGCATTTGATTTAGGTGTCACAAGAGCCTTATAGAGTGCTTGGATTGACCTCTTGAAGTAAAACAAACTTTGTAATGGGATTAACTGGCTTCTTTCTTAATACTTGCCGTTTTCACACGCCTTCCCTTAGCACAGCACACTGGCAGCTCCACCAGGATGATTATTTGGAGCCAAAACATGCACAGTCTGTCACATTGCTGGGAGCTAGGATGAATTTTTGTCTGCAACCCTGTCATCCCGTGCCCAGGAGGCCTCCAGTAATGAGTTGTGTTCATTAGGCAGTCTTTCTGATCCTTTCCATCAGAGAGGCTGCAGTGTCATTAGTGAGGAATTGGGAGGCATTGCCATGGGCAAACATTTCTCATCCTGCCCTCTGACCTCCTCAGGGCTCTGTGGTACCCTGGTTTCTCTTGGTTTCCTGTTGGCTCAGCTGATTGCTGACACCCAGCCCAGTATCCCAGTGATGGTGCTTGGGGTGGAGCCAGGAGCATCCCTAAAATGCTGCAGGAGCATCCCTGGAATGCTGCAGCAGAAGCAGCCACATCTGATTTTTAATTTTGTCTTTACTAATTGTTAATATTAAGTTTAGTATGTTTTACATGTTGTTGGTCTATTAAAATAATTTCTTTCTTTTTAAATGTGATCTTTACTTCTAGTTGTTTTAACGAGTTCTTACCCAAAAGTGCCTTTGGAGAGTCGAGTATATACAAAAACTTATGAATCTTCACTTGTTTTCTAAGTTTATATTTTGATGGTTTGTAGAAATAGCTTTTTTAGATTGGTAATTTGCCCTCTTACTATAACATAATTATTTGTTATAAGTATTAAGGTTTTATTTAATATTGAGTATGTTGCTGCCATGTCTACTAAAATTTTATTTTCTTAGTCTTTATTTTTTTACTTTAACTTTTTGCTTTAATTTAAAAGTCTTAAAAATAGGTTGAGTACACTCAGTTTTAGTTATTTTTAGTTATTTAGTTATAATTTCTTAAATTATTTGAAACTTTCTTTTTTAATAATTTAAATACTTTATTACTTTTTTACTTTTTACGACTGGTTGTTCCTAAAATTTTTATAGCTCTCTGAGTAGCTTTTGTTTTTTTAGAATAACACAAATGTCACTTATTATGCCTTTGTGTTAAAGCTGACTGGGGAAATGGGAATGCTAATGAATGAGGTGTAAGTTAAAAGGGTGACCTACTGATTCTTAATTTCACAGGCACTTAAGGTGGGAAGCCTGACCCTTTTTTTAATGGAACATTTTAAGAAAAGCAAGTGACTGCATTACAAGCAATCTTCCTGTCAGATACACACAGGTCTGGAGTCTGTGGTGGTACAGAAATGTAGGAGGTGCAGTCATCTAACAATTTTTCTCTTTTACTTTTAAAAGAAGTAAATTTTGAAAGGATTTGCTGTTGGATGTCAAAGGACTACAGAGGTAGCAGATGACATTGTGTCCCCATCCCCATGCTATTGATTTCTGATCAGATATTCTTATTAGTGAGACTTCTGGCAAATGCTCTGATTGGAAACCCCATCCTTCTCAAGGTAGAGATGAAACTTTCTCTAACAGCACTTCTCAAAAGCTACAGGAGGCCCCAGAAAAGAACCAGCTCCAGTCTCAGCCATGGCTGATATGCTCCATCCTGTCTGCAGCTAAATCACACTTGTCACTCAGTGAGGTACAAGCCAGGAGTTTGCTGCTATGGCTTCAAATTAGACACAAACCAATGCAAACCTGCAGAGGGTTTTTAATCCAAACACGATTTTGGGATTTCCCTGCTCTGTAAATGTAGACTCTTGGCTAAAAGAAGATATGAGATGTTGCCTCTTGACAGTTCTTCGCTGCTGCTTTGCTTAAATTGTGCCCGGAGGCGACTGCAGAGGTTTGCACAATCCAAGGGGAGGTTCTTTGGGAAGAGTCAGTGTTTGGCAGGGCCCAGCAGCTCTCCACAGCGAGTCCTGCCTGTGCTCCTGTGGGTTATTTTTGCCTTTTAACTGCATCAAGTCCCCTGTCATGTCCTGCTTCTGCCATTGATCAGTGCTAAACAGCAGGACGTGCTGGCTGGGCAGAAAGGCAGCTCTACCCACTCATTAAGAGATCTAATTACTGAGGGGAGAGGTGTTGCTGTGCTTTGAGCACTGAGATGTTAGACAAATGCTTGGGGATGTCACTCTGATGGCAGTTCTTGTGTAGATAAGTCACTTCTGGCTGTCACCCTGCTCTGTGGTGTGCTGGGATGGAGTTAATGGGCACACACTATCCCTAGGCCTGCTCAGAGCTGCCTTGCACACTAAATACATTTGTGCTTTGCTTCTGCTTAAATCTCTGAGTGAGGCTGGCTTTGGCAAGCCTGGACTGGGAGCTGTTTATTTGGCAGAGTTGCTGTGGCTGGGTTGTTGGTGTTCTGTGTAGCAGGGCTTACCTGGCTGTGTTCCCTGATAACCTCCAGCTGTTATCAGAGCCCTCCCCATCAGCACAACCCACAGCACGGTGGGTGACAAGCCAGGAATGCTTATCAAGGGCCATTGTGCTCTTATCCAGGCCTTCAATAATAAATGGCATTGATTTTTGCTGTGTTGAATACTATATAGTGTTTACATTCCCCAGAATAATTCAGCAGGGTAAACAGCTGAATTCTTTGGAGGTAAAGTCAATATTAATAGCATTCAGGAGAGCACTGGCTGTCTCTCTTTGATGGAAAGCAGCCTTTTCTCTTGCCTGTGCTTCCAAGGGGCTGTGATTTCTGCAGAGCAGTGCTCCCTCAGAATACCAGTCAGATTCTGTGGCCCCTGGGGCTGGGCTGGGGATGCAGGATATTGCCTATCAGCACTTTTTGCAGGCAGTAAATTCTGCTGCTGCAAGTGCCTTTGGCTGTTTTCTGGGACTGTGGCCATTCACAGCTTCAGTTCAAAGGTGGAAGCCATCCATTATTTATCTAGTTGACCTTCTGGAGCAATTTGAGGTGTATTTGTGCAGAGGATCTGCTGGAATTGCATGTTACAGGGTAAACTGAGGATGCTAATGGAAATTCCGTGGTGAAGGCTGCAAACAGCCTTGTGGCACGCTGCTTCCCACAGGCTTTGTGGCAAGTGGAGGAGCATTGTGGACTCAGATGGCCTCTGACATAACTGCACACCTCCAGGCTGCAGGCATGGCAGTGTGAGCACTGAAATCAGCCCATCCTCAGGCTCTGAGCTGCACCTGCAGCTTCAGAGGTTTTGTGCTGCTGCTGTTTTGTTCTGCACGTGCTGCTTTGAGTAACAGCAGCTCGGGAGGTTGCTCTGTGGTGGGGCCCTTTGGAGCATGGAGCAGGAAGGTCCTTCATGCCTCCTTTAGGGAGATGTCACTGGTACCATGGGGTACTGAAAACTTCCTCTTTTTTCCTTCCTGGAGAGGCTGAGATCTGCCAGAGTGCTTCTCTCATCCAGAGCCTCTCTCTCATGGTTTTTGGTGTTTTCTAGCACCTCATTAAACAAAGAAAAAACACACAGGATGAAACAGTTCCTGCTTAAATAGACCCTGACATCATCATAAATATGCAGAGCTCTGTATTGCTCCTGGAAAACCGGCAGGCCAGGAGTTGATGGAGCCTCTGGGCAGAATATGAATGCCTTGATTTTCTCTCCCCCTGAGCAGCAGTGGAGAGGGCTGCTAGGACCAGCCAGCAGAGACCCAGCTATAATTGCTTGCCTGGAGCAGTAACATATTTCTGCACACCAGCTGAATACCAATGAGGACAGAAGGAAGGAAGGTATCAAACAGAACTGCAGGCAGGAGGAAAAGGAGGATAAGTGATTAAAGGAAAGACTTAGAGGCCAAGACTGAAGACAATGGGCTAGTTCTGATTAGGTCATTTTACCAGGGAGTGATTTGTGTTTTTAATGAATTTTATTTCAGGAGCTGAATGCATTGCAGAGCTGGTTGGTGAGAAAGGGAGCAGGAGCAAGGGGCCAAGCAGTGTGACCCCAGGTGCCACTGAAAAGGCTGCTGCAAAGACAGAGGCAGGGAGAGAGGAACTGAGCCCAGGATAACTTAACCGAAAGCAAGCACATCCTTTTGAGATTGGTGAGATTAGATTTCTCCCTTGGGCCTTTTCCTTCCCAGTTCTCCTCTCTATAATATAATTGCTCACAAGAGCCTGTGCCATGTGCTCTGGGATGACCCTGCTTGAGCAGACAGGTTGGACCAGGTTACCCACTGTCCCTTCCAGCCTGAGCCATTTTGGGATTTAGGTTTAAGCAGCAAGAACCTTTGAAATCCCCTTCCTCTGTAACTGCCAGCTTAGGATAGAGTTTTCCTCATCCCGTGTGTGCTTGGAGATGAGAATCAGGGGGCAGAGTGGCCCCTCCATGACCACAGAGCTCCAAAAGAGCTGCCCAGCAATGCTTCCTTGCTCTTCTGCCTGCTCCTGCCAGGCATGGCTCAGGATGGCCCTGGCTGCAATCCCTTCTCCATGACTGCTCCATGAAGGAGTAGAATAAAGCTCAGTTTATTTGAATTCTGTCCTTAAGGGGGGGAAAAAAAAACCAACCAAAAAAGAACGCAACCCAAAGCAGCATGATGTAACTTCCAAGCCTAAGGTGAGAGGAAGCACTGCAGCATCACAGGGTGTTTTGGAGCATTTTAGGTGCTTTGAAAGCACATACAACCCATGAACTGCCTCTGAATTATCCTTTAGGGTCTGGTAATGGGAACTAAACGTGGAGATCTAATGAGCTAAAAATAAGGCTGGAAAGAACAGGCTTAGTGTCTCATGAGTCACCGAATGTCAGCATCTGCCTTTTCTTCCTGAAATAATGTTGTGGAGGCTTTGGAGGAGCTATAGGGGAGGAAGGAATGAAACCTGGCAGTGCAGCCCTCATTGCTAAGCTCCAAAACCCTCACCTGTGTCCCTTTCTGTGGGCAGCTGCACGTTAAAAATAGCCTGGGAGAGGCTGTTTCCAGGCAGCAGCAGCAGCAACGTGTGAGGTACCTGGGCGTTCGTGAGCGCTGCTCCTGGGTGACGTCAGCGCTCTGCAGGGACCAGGAATGCGATGCTGGACCCGTGTCCTGGCCAGGCTGAGCATGTGGGGAGTGCTGAAAGGCTTCCAGCTTTGCCCCAAAGCAGGGGAGCTGCTCAGGGCTGGGAGCTGCAGCCAGCCCATGCCCTTTTCCTGTGCAAAACGGGCTTTGCTGCATGAGTGGGTTCAGAGGTTTGCCTTAGGGGGGTGTTTTGAGAGGGGAAGGTTCAGAGGTTTGCCTTAGGGGGGTGTTTTGAGAGGGGAAGGTTCAGAGGTTTGCCTTAGGGGGGTGTTTTGAGAGGGGAAGGAGCGTGTGGGTTTGACCTATATCCTGCACATCATGTCCAGGAAGCCTGAAAGGCGTAATGGGAGGAATGTACTCTCATTTTCACCTCCATTAATTTTATCGGATCGCTGCTTTACATCTAATCCTAATTGCTGGAAATACAGAGGGAAGGAGAGGGAAACCTGTCCTGTTGCTCCCTGGCTGATCAGCTGCAGGGATTCTGTTGTTTTAAAGCCACATAAATAGAAAAAGGTGCTGTTGTTTAGTGTGGCGTTGGGCTTGGGCTGAAAACATTGGTTTTTGTACTGGAAATGTTGTTTGCTTTGTTAGAGGGAGATCAGTGAATGAGCAATTGCTGAGGCTGCACTGAAAGGAGAGATTCCTGCTAGCAGCCAGGTGCAAAATGTCTCAGCCTTCTGAAGCATCATAATGGGGTTTATTTGCATGAATTTTTGGAGCCAGCTTTCCAAAAGCAAACAGAAATACCAGCTCTGTTTGGTTTTCCCCAGGCAGCTGATGTAGGGAATTGTAGCCAAATTGAGAGCAACATAACCTTTCCAGGGGGGAGTGGGCAACAACTTTGGAGAAACTATCCCCAGCTGAGCAGATGGTGGGCCCACAGTCTCCTAAGAGGAGCTCTGTATGGGTATTTAAAACTCCATACAGAGCCTGCTTTAGGATTTGTACATTTTAATGCACTGCTGCCTTTTCCCTCACCACCACAAGCTCTGAAATGGCTGGGGGTAATTCCTGTACTGCTCATGCTCTTCAAGCTTTTCGTGGAGAGAAAATGGGGGAATTACCAACTGATTCACAGTTGTTGATGTTAATACAAACTCAAATATTTTCTTACCAAGCCTTCCTCACTGAGCTCTGCGTCAGTGCTGTGTCCTTTGTAGGAGCTCACATCCTTTGTGAAACGTGGCCCTCAGCTTCCACCTGCTGTTCAGAGCCAGAACGGCAGCTCTGCCATGAATCCAGGAAAATAAAAACCATGGAATATCCTGAGTTGGAACCCAAAGGATCCTCGAGCCCAACTCCTGGCCCTGCATAGGACCATCCCCAGGAATCCCACCATGTGCCTCGGGGTGTTCCCCAAACATTTCCTGAATTCTGGCAGGCTTGGGACTGTGACCATTTCCCTGGGAACCTGTTCCAAATATTAATGTAAATCTCAATCCCAAGTGCTGAAAGGTGAATGAGATGAAAGTGGAATTCAAATAACAATATAAAGCAGGTACTGCTAAGGCTGTTAGCTTGGCTTAGATTTGTATTTGATGTATTTTCCCAGAAGTTGGCTAGAAGAGGTGATTTCCACTGTTCAAGTGAGGCAGTTTGTAGCTGTTTTAAGAAGGAATGTGTCCTTGGTTCTACAGAAGTGTGTTGTTCTTCTCTTTTCCAGCTAAAAACCACAGTGACACCCAAGTGTTCTTCTACCTGTGGATTATCTTCTCTTTCATCAGCTCTTGCTATACCCTCATTTGGGACCTGAAGATGGACTGGGGTCTCTTTGACAAAAATGCTGGTGAAAATACCTTTCTCCGAGAAGGAATTGTCTACCCACAGAAAGTGCGTATGCAGCCTGCTCTTACCTTAGGACAGGCTTGTAACACTTGACCCAAACTTGCTGAGTTTAGAGCATGTTTGCAGTTGCCTACTGGAGCATTCCAATGCTACAGCCTGAGATTTCTTGATTTGTTTCCAAGAGATCATTTCTCGTTGAAATGTTCAACAAATTAAATTTGCTTTCAAGAGATCATTTCTCATTTCCAAGAGAAATGCCCTCATTTTGTTTGAGTTTGAGCAGCAGATTCTGTAGCTTCCCGAAGACCTGATAAGGTCTTTTGGATGCAGAAGGTGTTTGCTGAGCTGTTTTGTTCTTGTTGCTCCTCAGGCATACTACTATTGTGCCATTGTAGAAGATGTCATCCTGCGTTTTGCGTGGACCATCCAGATCTCCCTCACTTCCATGCAAATCTTTCCCTACGCTGCAGACATCATTTCTACTGTGTTTGCCCCACTTGAGGTGTTCCGGTAAGGCTGCTGGGCTGAGCAGCTCATTTCTCTTGGTTTTATTTTCACTTTTTTGTTCTGCAACATCAGCATGGGGGGGAAACACCTGGATCCTTGGATGTGGATTATACTGGGTTTTATTTCAAGGAGACCAGGATTAGCAGGAATATTTAATCTAAACAGGGTGCTGAGTGAAGAAAAGGGTAGGGGGCTCTGCCATAGTGTGGAGCTGAATCCTTTAAACTGTGTTTGCAGTTCCTTCTGAACCATGACATAATCTTGAGGGGTTAGTTTTTACCAAATTTCTTGAAACTTCGCTTGATTCTCAAGTTTCCAATTTTCAAACCTCTTTGTATTCTATGTCATCGATTTGGATCCTGCAAACTCCCAGGACTTTTAGACACCTTTCCTGTAGCTGGAAATCCACCCCTACAGCCTCCTGGGAAGAACTTGATGCTGACTGTCTCTCATGTAGGTGCTGGAGGTGGCCTTTTGTAGGAATGTGCCCCTTGTTGATGGAGTGACAAAACTATCCTTTGTTCCCTCAAAAAGGAAAGAAGCCCAGACGTTTCTCTCCTTGATTAGGTGAAAAAGCCGCCTTGTAGGCTTAGGGGACTTTACCTCAAACTTAAGGACAGCTAATTGGACAGAAGCCAAAAAGTCCCACCTGGGCAATTTTCTAGAAAAATAAGTAAACAAAGAAATTAATTGTTTTTGTGTGGTGTTTTACCAGGAGCAGGAATCTCTGGCACCTGGCTTGGTTTTTCTCTGTGTGTTATTTTGCCTTTTATGAAACCTTTTTGTTTCCAACACTGCCACAGAAGCCATCCTGCTGATTTTTATGCCTCCAAGGGTAGCTATGCTGTCTTGGATGTGTTATAGACCTCCAAAAGCTTATGAGACCCGGCTGGAAGAAGCTCCTCTAACAGCCTTTGCCTTGTAATGCTTGAACAATGTATCTCCATGCTGTCCATATTAGGATAGGTTCTGTTGCTCTCCAGAGGAAAAATGTTGCTGTTAGCCACCAGATTTTTCTCCAGTGCTTTGCCAAAGGCAGGAAACACCCGCAAAAGTGAAAAACTCAGTTGGTAATTCCCATTTTTTCCTCCCCATCCATCCACGCAGGCGGTTTGTGTGGAACTTCTTCCGCCTGGAGAACGAGCACCTGAACAACTGCGGGGAGTTCCGTGCCGTGAGGGACATCTCGGTGGCGCCGCTCAACGCCGACGACCTGACGCTCCTGGACCAGATGATGGACCAGGAGGACGGAGTCCGCAACCGCCGCAAGAACAAGCAGTGGAAGCGCAGCCTGAGCGTGTCCCTGCGCCGGCCTCGCCTCGCCTCACAGTACGTCCAGCCGTGCTCTAAATAACAACTTCTGCTGTTTGCACATCTGGTCCTCCCCCCTGCACTCTAAGTGTGTACAATACTCAGTGCAGATTTCAGTTGTGCTTCCGTCCTGGTAAAGACAAAACCTTTTCCATTACCTCAAACTCTGCCCTTAGCACTCAGAAGCTGTCAGAATCATGTTTTTGTCTAGTCTTCATCATTATCTAGAGACAACTTTATGCCAGTTAGGTATTTTTCCCATAACTAGTGTTATTCCTACTGCTACATTTTTATGTAAGATATGATAATCTTAATGTAATGTATTACACATTTCTCAAATGTGTACACATTTCAAATGTGTATACATGTAGTACACATTTCTCATTCAATTTTTTTCTTCTTTTCCTCTTAGATTTCTACACCTTTTATTGAGTAGAGATTTACTAGGCCCAGTTAAATCAACCTTACTTGAGTCGTCTAGCTTTATGATTTAGCTTTATTGGCCTTTACTTGCTAGAAAGTTATATCTTTTATCATAATTCTGGACATTCTACACTGCTCTTTAAATGGATATTTCCATTTAGATAAACTGATAAAAAGGAAAGAAAAAGCCTAAAAGAAAGTAATAGAACTGCTACAGAAGCCTGCCCTGCAGCTGCTGCTGGTGCCTGTTGGGTGTTTATGGGCTGGGAGTCCTGCACTGGGAATGGCACAAAGGGTTCAAAGTCGTGCAAAGATTTTCAAAGTGGCACAGAGATTTTCAAAGTTGTCAAAAGGAGGGCAGGTCCAATTAGTAAACGAGCGTTCCTCTCTCTGCCAGGGAGTTAATCCATCCTTTAGGCATTTGGGGTTTACCAGAACCCCAAATGGAAAGGAAAGGGAAATTCCCTTTCCTGAAATCAGGAAAGGGAGTTCCCTTTTTACTTTCCCGTTTTACAAGGGTCCCCTCCTGCAGAAACAGTCTGCCAGAGGTTATAAATGCAAAGTGGAGGAGAGATTCTCCCCAAGCAGACATTTATGAGAAAGATGGAGAGGGGCTCTTTATCCCTCATAGTGACAGAAGGGCCAGTGGTTTTAAACTGACAGAGGGCAGGGTTAGATTAGATATTAAGAAGAAATTTTTCTCTGGGAGGGTGATGAGGACCTGGCATAGGTTGCCCAGAGAAGCTGTGGATGCCCCTGGATCCCTGGAAGTGTTCAAGGCCAGGCTGGAATTGGCCCTGAGCAATATGGTCTATAGATGTCACTCACATCCCTGCCTCTAGCAGTGGGGTTGGAACCAGATGATCTTTAAGGTCCTTTCCAGCCCAAACCATTCCATGTCTCTGTATGATTCCAGTTATTCTTTGGTTAAGGTTCATATGTAAGATCTCAGACTCCTTCCTCTTTCAAATCCAAACCCATACATTTTTTTTTCCCACCCATCATCCTTGCACCCCTAATGTTTCCCCACCCTACACCCCAGCCCCTGAACCTGCCCACTGTGTGCTTTCCCTGCAGTTCCAGTGTCCTGTGTCCCTCCTGGCCTGGCAGCCCAGCTGTGCAGCCCTGCCCTTTGGCCAGGGAGCACGCCCAGGCTCCTCAGGGATGCTGAGGCACAGGGTTCAGGAGTTGTGCAATCCCTGCAGCACGGGGTGGGAGGGGTGGGAGGAGGAGGAGGGTGTGCTCTGGCCTCAGGGCTGTGCTTGGCTCTTATCCCTGCACGGATGGGACCAATACCAACAGCCTTGGGATGGCTGCTAGGGACTGAAAAATGTTATGCAAAGGGAATGTGAGCCAAAGGCTGCTGGAATTCCCTCCAGCCATGCCCATTTATCCCTCAGACATGCAGTGAGTGGAGATGTGCCAGGCATATCCCTAAAGAACTTCCTGCTCCTTCCTGCAGCCCAGCAGGAGATGGAGCATGAACACTGCTCTGGATCCTGCAAGGGTTTGGTGGAGTTCTATGGGGAGGGCTGGGCAGTGTCCCCAGCCATGTCACAGCCTGGCAGGTGACACTGGCCATGGGCAGAGTGGGCAGTGTCACAGGAGGAGGATGCTGAGGGACAGCTGGGCATCTTTACAAGGCTCTGCTATTCCCAGGGAGGGTGGGAGGGTGTGAAACAGTGAAACAGTAGATTGTTTATTCCCCCTCTGCATAAGAAAGACATTTTTCCCTTTTTTTATTCCCCCAAGTGCACTGTGGGTTTGCTGTCTGCACGTCATTCCAAGAATTCCTTCTTCCCAGTGAGTGTTTTGTGTTTTGTTCTTTTCCAGGTCCAAGGCTTCTGACACAAAGGTATTGATAGAGGACCTAGCAAACGAAGTGAACACATGAGATGGCCACGTTCTCTTATTCCACATCCTTTATTTTCTCGTTCTGTTCCCCTCTTCCCCAAGTAACCCGAGCTCTGGTACAGATCCAGCTGAAAACAGGAGAAAACACTGAACACGTTTTCTGAGCTCTTCCAGACCAGATCCTATGGACTCCAACAAGCTCACTGTGTTTCGTTTCTTTTCTTCTGGGTTAATTTTAATGTTCTATTTTAAACAAACAAACAAACAAACAAAAATAAAATATTTTACTTTGTTTTGCCAATAAAGAGGACAGTTCAGGAAAGAAGGATTGTTTACAGTCTCAACAAGGACATACAAACCTTATCTGGATAACGAAGCATCATAGGGACTCCCTCACGGGACAGTGCCAAGAGCACACTCAGTTTCTGCTTGGCCCGGTTTTGACTGGTTGAAACCGGACTTTTTAAATCTGATTTTTTTTGTGGTTGGTTTTATTTTTCAGTTGTTTGGTTTTTTTCCTTCATATCCAGCGCTGAGGCACTGGCTGCACTTGCAGGGAAAGTGCACTTAGAGCAGTATCTTCATTCATGAAGCTACTTTTTAATTTGATGTAACTTTTCTTATAATTTTTTGGAAATATGATGTATCTGTTGCATATAGTTTTCACATTATTTATGAAACTTAACAACCATATGAGAGTGATTTTGAGTCCTGTGCAATGAAGGTTGTAACAGTAAAACAAAGTGGGGAATGTAGATTTCCATCTCCAGGGTTGTGGGGTGATGCCCCCTGCAAATACCCCTTCAGTGAGACAACTTGCACCTGTGTTTACCTTCTCTCTCTTTTATTTCTTTTCAATTTTATTTTAAACCAAAGTTTCTCTTTCTGATATTTTTTTAGTTGCTGCTGCTGCTTCTGGGCATGTCTCTCATGCCAGTTCAAAGCCAACTTCTCCATGTGTGAAGGTAGTGCAGATGATCCTAAGGAAAGGAGAGTTGGTTCCCACCAACAGCACAAACCTCTGAGTGAGCAAAGGCTTTGGAACTTCATTCTCCAGATCCAAAAGTACTTTTTCAAGCCTTAGGTGTGTCATGAGGCCATCTCAGTCCGAGCAGGGAGCTTTTCAGGAGTTCTCCAGCAGCCCAGCAAGGTGGGACAAGGCAAGGAGGTGACAGTTCTCATGGGACAGAGGGGATTCATCAGGCTGGGGCTTAGGAGTGGTGGGGTGTTTCAGGGAGCATGGAAAGAAATGTGGTGTCCTGATGGGGAAGGTGAGGTGGAAACAGCTCTTCTGTGGCTTCTGGTTTAGCAAAAAGCCTCTGTTGGGCACTGTCCTGGTCATCTGCCCCTTGGCTCATCTCATTCTCCCAGTTTGGGAAGTGGGATACTTGAGCAGATTTGGGTAATGGACAGCTGAGCAAATCATGTTGGAAGAGAGATGTGAACTCGATGGTCTCATTGGTCTCCCCTCCTCCTGGGAGGGAGCCATGGAGCCCACAGAGTCCTGTGGTCCTTCCCTTGCTCTCCCTGGGTCTGCAGGGGAAGGGTGAAACTCCTGAAGGAGGATCCTCACCTGGCTGGTGACAGGTTGGGCAGTGGAATGGCAGGAATCTCTCCTCAGTTGCTGTTTGGTGGTTGTTTCCCTTAATCAGCACCGGAATGTTGCATTTCCTCAGCTTGCCTGCTGTGCCTCTTGCCCAGAGGAACTGAAGAAGGAAACTTGCTTCTCTTCATTTAGTTGGAAATAGGTTAAAACCCTTTAAATTGATTAAAACCCCGTTGTGGTGCTGCTCCTCTCATCTCCCTCCGTGTGGGGCTGCTCTGCTGGGAGCAGAGCTGGATGAGCTGGGGCTGTGCTGGATTCCTGGCTTTACCTCCCTTAGGTCAGCTCATACTTTAAACAGAGCATTCCCATTCCCATGGAAGTGGAGTCTGGGATAAAGCCCCTTAAAATATTTCAGGTTCCTAATTAGCACTGGTGCCATGTCCAAACCATGTGTGGGTATTTGCAGCAGTGGGGAATGGAGCCATCCCTGCCTGGGGAGCTGAGGGAAGGGCAGCTGCACTGGGAGGGAGACAATCCAAAATTATTTGGATTCATTCAAATCAAGTAACACCACTGGGTGTTACTTAAGCAAAGTGGGGGTTTTTATACAAAGAATCTGAGCTTTACTGGTAATTATCTTCCTTTCAGAAGGAAATTAAAAATACAGAGGGACATGGTGAGCAGTTTGGTCTAGTGGAGGATGTCCCTGCCCTAGGCAGGGGGTTGGAACTCTCTGGTCCTTAAGGTCCCTTCCAACCCAAGCCATTCCATGGTTCTGTGATTTGGAAGTGATGCCAGTCCCCTGAGAGCACCCTGCCTTCCTCAGCTGGGCTGGGGAGGGCAGGGCAAGGCTGGGTGGCCTGTGTCCATCTGTCCATCCTGCAGCTGCACCGTCCCACCCTCTGCTTCCCAACGTGATGGGGTGGGTCGGGTTGCAAGTGATTCAATTCTTATTCTGTAGTTTACCCAAATCCTTATGGGAAGCAAGAATTCAGTGTGTCCATCTGCTCTGCTCCTTGCTCTGCTCTTCCCTTTTTCTGCCTTTGCTGGCAGGAGAAGTAAGGAGGGGAAAAAAAGGGAGGTGGCATGCTATGAGGAGCAAACACAATCTCCTAAAATAAAACACGGTCCCTTTTGGCAGTGAAGATGCTGTCTCGGGGGAAAGCAGCCTGAATTCCCAGAACTGTGGCTTTTAAAGGCTCCTTCCTAGCTCCCAGCCCTGCATCTGCCTGTTCCCTCCCTCCCAGAGATTTCTGAGAAATCAGGCGTGCAGATTCCTCCTGAGAGCGAGCACTAAAGCTGGGATGGCTCCACGTCTACAGGAACATCTGGCCAATAAAGGGAGGCCTAATGAAGCAGAACAGATGGTGAGAGAAAATAGCCCTGTCCCTCCTTGGGAGCAGCAGGAGCCAGGGGATGGGGACATGCCCAGGGTGGCTGCATTTCCTGAGCTGGGCTTTGCTCAGGGGTGCTTGAGAGCACTCCTGTAGGGAGAGCAGCAGGGTGGCAGTCCAGAAGGACAGAGCAGCATCAAAAGGAGCTGGGGGTGAGGGGTTTATCCACTGATTTAGTTGTTGGGATGCAGCTGGATGGGAGGTGGAAGCTGAGGAAGTCTTTAAGCTGTGGATTTCAGGTGTTGGGCTGTGCCTCGTGATTCAGTGGAGGTTGGATTGTACAGCTCTGAGGGTGCTGTGGAGCTGCTTTGGTCTGGTGAAACCCATGGATGGTGCAGTCTAAGGAGAGGAGATGCCACCCTGTGGCATTTGTGACTTTTGGAGATTCCCTTTGAACCTGCTTCTCCGTGCTGATTCCCTCCAGCTTTCCATCTTGCTGCTCCTCTGGGGATTTTGGGGTGCAGGGGGTGAGGTGTTGCAGCATACAGAGTTTTTTTGCTGGCTGGGGTTCCCCGTGTGGCTTTGGGAAACACCAGGTCCCTGTGCTTGGGCAGGGCAATGCCATGTGCCATGGGTGTGCTCCTGACAGGACAGCAGGGCAGGATTGGGATCTTTGGACTCAGCAAGCAGGACTGGGGGCTCTCCAATGAGAACTGATGCTGTCCCACCACGTTTTAAAAGAAATGCATTTGCAGCACTCTTGGCTGCAGCCTTTGTGTATCCAGTAAGCTCCTACCTCTCTCATCCAGGTGCATTCCCAAAGTCAGCTGGTGTTCATCCTACACCTTTCCCAACCCTGCTCCTGGCCCTCCTCATTCTCTCAGTGTCTTTCCTGTTTCATTCCAATGAAAAGGGTCTGGCAGCAGGCTTCAGCATGAGCATCTTGGAATGGGAGACATCTCTGGTGGAAATCTCAGCAGAGCTGGATCCTGCTGCTCCTACTCCCCTAAGAACCCTTGTGCTGCTCATTCTGCCTCTGTACTGGTGCTCAGCTGCCAGGCCAGTGTGGCAGACAGGGAGGGAAAGCAGTTCCTGCTGCAGGAGACAACAATCCCTGGGGATTTCACTTCCAAGGAGCAGTGGGGACAGCGTGAAGCCTTTGCTGTGTTTTGAACAGCCCAGGGGGTTTGGCCTTGTCCTGCAGGGATGTGCCCTGCCCTGCTCTGCTCACTGGGCTTCAGGGGCTGTGTCCCCAGCGTCAGGCCACGTGCTGGGAAGTGTCCTGGGGCTGGGAGGTGGCTTGGCAAGCTGGGGACACAAAAGCCACTTTGCTCACATGCTGCATCCCAGCTCCGTGTCCTCTGTCCTCTCCTCCGCCCTTCTGCCGTGCACTCGCAGGGGGAAGGTGATCTTCTGCCTTAAACATTATTATTTTTCTTTAATTTATGTTTTTATTCCAGAAGGCAATCGGATTGTTTTGGCTCCTTGGAAAAGAGGGGCTGGGGCTCCTGGGGGAAGAGTGGGAAATCCTTAGGGTACCTCTGCAGCAGTCACGGCTGGGCTCAGTGGCTGTCACCTCATCAGACCTTGCCTCCTTTTCATGACCCCTATCCCAAACTCTGCACCTTGGGGCAAGTGTCCCCTGCCGCCACCGTGGGCTAAACTGGTGTGTCACCATCCCTGGGGGTTTCAATCCCTGCTGCAACAGCCTGGACAAGGAGAGGGAAGGGACACAGCACGGGAAGCTCCCCGGTGCTGACACCCCAGCCCTGCTCCCGGTGGCAGCCAAAGGCTGCCCTGGCCCGGGCACCGCCCCTGCCTGGCACGGTGCCCTGCGGCCTGACAGTCCCTCAAACTCTGTAAACCAAATTGCAAACTCTTCACTCCAGAGGAGGAATTGGGCATCCTGCTAGAACTTGCCATGACCTCTCCATCCCATAGGTCCTCGTGGCCAAGGATGGGCGCTCAGGAGGGGCCCGGAGTGCAAATGCCCAAGTTCCCCCCGGGCCCTGCTGCCGCCTTCCTCTCCCCCTCCCCGCTGTGTTGGTCTAAATGATCTTTCTATGAAGCCCTGTAGATGTCAAAAGTAATTATGGAGTGTGATTAGTCCTCTGTGGGTGCTTTCTTTCTTCCCCCCTCCTTTCTCTTTTGCTATCCCCTTCTCCACTCTTCTGTTTTGGCTCAGTGGAAAAGGTGAGGACAAAGAACTGCCGCTTGCTTGGACTCATGATGTATCTGTGACTGCGCTATTAGCTGTCTCCTCCTCCTCCTTCCTCCCCAAATGGATATAATTTTTGAAGTGTGGAATTCCCTTCTTGATAAGTAGGTTTAAAAAAAAATACTGCACAATGTGATACTGTTTCATAGTTTCTAGGTGGTTGTATACAGCAAAGTTACTGTGATTGTGTTTTTTCAAAGGAAAAAGTGATTGGTTACGAAATCTGTCCTTTTTTCATTATTACAAGCTCTTTGTTTTCCAATGATCTGATGGCTCTTTTGTCCCTGGTCTGTGTGTGTGTCTTCCCAAGTGCCACCCCTGTGCTGCATCCACCCACGGAGCATTGGCTCCTGCTGCTGCTGCTCTCTTGAGAGCTGTGGGATGTTGCTGGAGGTGGAGGACATCCATGTCCTGGGAGGAGGTGAATGGAGGTGCTTGGAGGAGGGGTTGGAGGGGCTCACAGGAGGCAGCCCAGCTTTCCTCCAGCTGATACCCTGCATGCCAGGGGCTGGTGCTGGAGGGAACCTCCTGCCCAGACTGTGCTGTGCTGGCCAAAGGCTCATGGTCCTTTTGGAGCCTTTGGTTGCCTCTCTCCAGCTGATCCTCAGTGCAAGGTGGTGTCCTGCCAGCACAGTGCGTGGCCAGTGCTGAGCAGCCCAGCCCTGGGTTGTTTGGGGTCTGTGCTTTTATTCTGCTCTTTAAATCTCTCCGTTGCCTCTTGCAATCAATCTCCCTCCAGAAGAGAGCCCAGAGCCTTGAAATCACTCTAAGCCTGTTGCTGCTCACAGCAGCCACTTCCCGGAGGTTTAATCCCAGCCACAGCTCCCTGCTGGCATTCCTGGCTGGGGGCAGGAGCCTGGCTGGTGGCAGGAGCCCTCCTGCTGCCCTTTGGCACCTCACCCCAGCTCCATGGGGACGTCTCCCAGGCGTGTGTCACCTCCAGAGCCCAGGCAAAGGAGCCAGGATTCTTTTCTGGAATGGCCTGCAGGTAAGGATGGGTCCTGGTGTCAGGGGAGGTTGGACACAATGCTGGGGATAGGGTGAGGGTCGTTCCTCTGCCCTGGGCTCTTCCACACAGAGCTCTCAGCTGGCCCTTCCTGCCTGCCAGCAGCCAAGTGAAGATGCTCATTCTGTCCCCCACGGAGTCACCCCAGTGTCAGCCCCCGTGGGGAAGGAAGGAAGGAAGGAAGGAAGCCCTTGGGCTCAGGTTTGGCTGTGATGAGGGCCCCATGGCCACCGGGGTGGCCGGGGACATTTTAAGAAGATAAAAGTGATTTCTTGCTGCTCGTGCTGGCAGGGGCCGGTGCAGCCAGAGCCAGGAGGATTAAAACAATTTCATAATCCTGGTGATTTCCTTTTGATCGGGATTATGAAACCAATCACGAATATCAAAAGCCACAGCTTAAAGCAGCAGCCGGAGCGGGGCCGGGACGCCCTGGCCCCCTCAGAGCCCCGGTGCCCCCCGGCACGGCAGCCCTGGCACCTCCAGGTGAGCACTGCCCACCCGAGACCCTCGTCCTGTGTGGGGGGACCTGGGGAGGGGGGCAGGATGGGGCTGTGGGTGTGCAGGGCCTCAGGATGGGGGTGTTGGTGTGTGGTGCCTCAGGATGGGGATGTCGGTGTGCAGGGCCTCAGGATGGGGGTGTTGGTGTGTAGTGCCTCAGGATGGGGGTGTCGGTGTGCCGGGCCTCAGGATGGGGGTGTTGGTGTGTAGTGCCTCAGGATGGGGATGTCGGTGTGCCGGGCCTCAGGATGGGGGTGTTGGTGTGTAGTGCCTCAGGATGGGGATGTCGGTGTGCCGGGCCTCAGGATGGGGGTGTTGGTGTGTAGTGCCTCAGGATGGGGATGTCGGTGTGCCGGGCCTCAGGATGGGGGTGTGGGGGTGACAGGCCTCAGGATGGGGGGGTAGGATGGGCGTGTTGGTGTGCAGGGCCTCAGGATGGGGGTGTCGGTGTGCGGTGAGCAGGCACGTGTGGCATGCCGTGTTTGGGGGTAGGGATGTGCAGGATTGCACCCAGCTCGGCTCCCACTGCCCTCCTCCACGGGCCTGGCTCGCCGTGGGTCCAAGCAGGATTTGGAGTCCAGCAAGCAGGGGAATTTAGCACAGCTGCAAACGTGTGATGCTCGCAGGGAGGTGCCGAGAGCCGGCGGAGCAGCCGGGACATGCGGGACAGCCCCTCCGGGCATGGCCCGGCTTCGCTCCGCAGCCCACACAAAGGACATTCCTGAGGGAGGGCCGGGGCAGGGTCCCTCCATCCCGGACCGCTGGGTTCCCCTCCTGCGGCGTTCCCTGGGTGGCGGAGGGGGTCAGCCCCTGTCCCCAGCGTGGCGGTGGCCGCGGTGGCCCTGCGGGGACCGGGCCGGCTTTGGCCGGGTGCGCGGAGAGGAGGAGGAGGAGGAGGCTGGGGCGGGAGGCAGGGCCAGCACGGCCCCACAGCCCAGCCAAGCGGCTGAGCTCGGGCTCGGCTGGAGGGGCTGGGATTTGCTGGTTTGGCCGTTTTTTTTTTTTAATTTCTTTTTTTCCCTCCCCTGCTTCCTTCCCTTCTTCCGCTTTCTTTCTCCTTCTTTCCCAGCCCTCTCCCGATGCTGCTCCGGGGGTAAGGACAGCCCTCGCATCCCGCCCGTGGCCCCGTCCCGCTCAGCCTGGGGCACTGAGGGGCTGCGGGGCGGCCATGGGGCCCGGGGGTGCCACGGGGATGCTCCTGCACAGCGGCCACGGGGGAGGCTCGTCCAGGGCCACCACGGGGACGGGATGGGACGGGACGGGATGCTCCGGTGGGGTGCAGGAGGGCAGCGGCCCCTCGGTGCCACCAGGCCGGCAAGGCGGGCGCAGGACGAGTGCCACGTGTGGCCCCGGGGGCCGGGGCGGAGCAGGGGCTGGCACCTCGGCGAGTTGTCGCCGGGAGGGATTTGTGTTCCGCGGAGTTCGGGGGCCCTAGTTTAGCTCCGGAAGTGTCAGTTCCCCCCGGGCCTTCTATGCCGGGTGCCCCAGGGCACCTGGAACAGTGTGGGTGGGCACTGGCGCTGCTGCCCAGCCCCTGGCCACCCGTTTTGGGGAACCACCGATCCCTCATTGCTGCCCCATTCCTCCTGCTCACCAGTGATGCTGGCAGGCTGTCGGTGCTCGGGGTGGATGGGTGGCCTTGTGCCGTGTCACCTCGCTGTCCCCTTCCCCTCCAGGCACACGCCGATGGCATTACGTGCATTTGCCCCGCGGGGCAGGTGGGCTGATGCCCTTTGTGGGTGGGCAGGGGTCATTCCGTGGGTTTTATCCCCGCAGGAACCATGGAGGGGAGCCCTCCCGCTGAGGCGCGGCGCCTGCCGCGGCCCCCCAAGCAGCACCCGCAGGGCGGCCGCAGCCCGGCCCCGCCGGAGCGCCCCGAGCCCCGCGGCCCTCACGCCGTGCTCGAGGGCAAGGTGAAGGCGCTGAAGGAGAAGCGGGGAGGGCGGCCCGGGACCCCCGCGGCTGCCCCCGAGCGCCCATCGCCCAAGAAGCCGCGGCCCCGGCGGGGGAAGGCGGAGGTGGAGCCGCGGGTTCAGCTCCGCACGTACCTGACGGACGGGCTGCTGGACGGCGCCGAACCCGAGCCTGGCAGCGGCCCCGCAGCCCGCGGCGGCACCCCGGGGCTCTGGAGGGTGCCGGCAGCCAGGGGAGATGTGCCCGGCGGCCCCGAGCTGCCCCCGGACAAGGGCAGCGGCAGGTCCTGGCACTGCGCGCCCCTCCATGAGAGACCCGCCCTGGATGAAGCGGCCCGGAGCCCGCTGAGGGAGCGGGGGCGTCCCCCCGTGCCCGCGGCCCAGAGCTGGGAGAGGCTCTCGCTGGCTGAGCGCGTGGAGAGGAACCGGCGGCTGCTGCACGAGGTGCTGGGCCTCGCCCCTCCCGGTGCGTGTGTTGGGAAGGTGGGAGGGAGGGAAAACCTTTGGGATGACCGGAGCACTCAGGGCCAGCCTCCAGCCTCCCACGCTGCAGGTGCAGCTCCCTGCTGCCTCACACCCCAGGGCTGCCCCGTGCCCTGCACCGGGATGTAGGAGGTGCTCATGGGTGATACCTGTCAGTCCCCTCTGGTGTCCTGGTGAGGAATTTCACTGCTGAAAGCAAGAGCAAGAAAATTTTGGGGACACACCACATCAGTGGGCATCACTGTCCCTTTGCAAGCTGCCACCAGAAAAGAGAATAAAGTCCTCCTTTGATGGCTTCTGCCCCGATGACCCCATGCCCCCATCCCCACAGTCTCACACCTACAGCCAGGTGCTGCTGCCCCACATTCCACTCCTTTGTGATCTCCCAGAGCCAAATATCTGGGAAAGCCCGGTGAGGGTGGTGGAATGGGATATATGGGGGCTGCTATCAGGAGGATGGGGGCTGCCATCCAACCAGGCTAATGCCTTGTCCTTCCTGCATTTCAGAGATGCCAGCGAGCGATGGGGACTGGGACTCGGGGGTTTCACTACAGGACGCTGAGGGCTGCAGGTAGGTCAGTCCCAGCCTGGCAGAAATGGATATTTTCCTCTTTCCCACTCTCCAGTCTTGTATTTTAAATGCACCTTTTGAAGCAGCTCCAGGGAAGGGCTGTGGGGCAGCTGGTGAGGGAGTGTGGCTGGGCCCCAGTGATGCTTCGGTGGGACAAGGGACAGGAGCTGGGTGTCCCCTGGTGTCTGAGCTCAGGACATCCCTGCCAGGACGCCAGGGCAGGAAGGGAACTGGGGAAGAGGATGGGACAGAAATTTGCTCCAGGTGCTTAAGAGGATCGAGGCAGCAGGAGTGTGTAATCTTGTTGGGCTAATGGAAAACCTTACAGGTACAGACTAAAAATAAGGAGGTGACATAGGCAGGTGAGAGGCTGGGGGCTGCGAAGGGCGGAACAGTGAGTGGGGAAAGACTCCCAGTGTTGTGGTCAGTGCCCCTGCTCTGCTCTGGCAGCTGGATCAGTGATGGGGGTCCAAGGCAGAGCCAGGGATGCAGCACCTCCTGTGGGCAGGGCAGCCAAAGCCTGGGGGAGGCCTGGGCCTCCCGTGGTGCTGCTGGGGGTTAGCGTGTGCCCACCGTGCTGCACTGAAGAGGTTAAGGCCAGGCTTCCCGGGGAGGCTGCCTGAGCTGATTATTTTAATCAGGAGGATTAGGGCCATGGCCAGCCAGGAAGGCAGTGGTGCAGCAGGGAGAGCTGTCAGGTCCCTCACCCTGCACTCAGAGGGGGCTGGGGGTGTGGGGAGAGACCCCTGCAAGAGAAGGGAAGGCAGCAAGACAATCAGGCCGGGGGGCCGCCCCAAACCTCCCTCCAGGCAGGGATGGGAAGTGATGCCTGCCCCCATTTCCCTGTCCGCCTCGGGGGTGCCCGAGGCACAAAGCACTGGCATAGCCGAGCCTGTGCCCGAGCTGGGTGGGTGCTGAGCCTGCCCCAGGGTCTCACCTGGCACCGGGGGTGGGAGGTGCCCGCCCGGCCATCCCCGGCGCGGCCGCCAGCCCGCCCTGAGTGGCGGCCAAGCCCCGCTTTCCCCGGGCAGGGCAGCCTCGCCGTCACTGTTAAAGCACGTCTAATCCCTGTTATTTTTTCCTAATCCCGCTGCGGGGCTGCAGGGCCTCGGTGGCCGGGCAGGATCTGGAGCTGAGCCCGCGGCACGAGCAGGCCAAGCAGCTGCTGCAGCGCGCCCGCATGAAGGCCCGCACGAACCCGCTGCGCGCCAGCCACGACATCCTCCTGCTCCCCAGCGCCGTCCCGCAGCCCAGGTCAGTGCCCCACGGTGTTCCCAGCCCTGCAGCCGGGTTTGGGGCACATCCACACGGGGTTTGGAGCCGGCAAACGTGTGCAGGCACGCGTGTGGAGCCGGGGTCTGACCCGCTGCCTCCTACCCGGGATGTGCTCGCCCTCTTCACAGCGCGGTGTTTGGGAGTTACTTGTGGGAAGTATCAATGGTGGGAGGATGGCGTTTCCCAGCTGATGGGGAATGTTTTCCTGAGAAGTATCAATGGTGGGAGGATGGCGTTTCCCAGCTGATGGGGAATGTTTTCCTGGGCGAGAGGGAAAACTGGTAGGAGGGAAAACTCCACGCTGCTGGAGGCTGGACCACAGCGGCGTCTTGCCAGGTCATGTGCAATGTGGTGTTCCCGGAATGATTAACCACACACCTCGGGCAGGGAAGGGGCGATGGAGGTCGAGCCCTGGCTGCCGGGAGGTGCCGCAGCCCCTCCGGATTTCAGCTTCAGGCTGGAGGGAAGCAGGGCTGTGCACAGCCCGGGGAGCACCGGGCAAACTTTCCTCCTTGCGCTGGGTTTTGCACTTTCCTCCTTTCGCACCGGGTTTTCCCCCTCCCGCCCTGCTTTCCCAGGGTTGCCGAGCAGCTCGCCTGCAGGGCGTCCGTCTGTTTGTCCCCATGGCAGGGAGCCCGGCGGGAGGCCGAGCGTCGCCCCGCGGGACGGCGGGAGCCTGAGCGATTCATCCAGCGGGGAGTCGAGCTGCGGGCGGCCGCGGCGGCCGCGGGGACCGTCCCCGTCCCGCGTCCGCTTCGAGGACGAGTCGGCGCGGGACGCCGAGGTGCGGTACCTGGAGCGGCTGCAGCTGCGGCAGCGACGGGCGCTGGGCTCGGCCATCGCCTCGCCGGAGCCGGCCGGCAGCAGGCAGCCGGGGGACGGGGCTGGACAGCCCAAAGGCCGCGGGGGCGACCTCGTGGCCGGGAGCAAGTGCAGCGCCTGCGGCTCCTTCCTTGGTGCTGCCGCCGGCCGGGGCACGGACGCGCAAGCTGCCCCCGACCTGGCCAAAAGCAGCCCTGCGGCACAAAGAAGCGCCCCAGGGGATGGCAGAGGGCCGGGCGCTGCCCAGACAGAGCCTAAAATCCGGCCTCTGGGCCCTGGAGGGTCCCCGCTGTGGATCCTGCCCTCCCGGCAGCGCATCCACACTGAGAAGATCAAGGAGACCTACATTGGGGATGTCACCTACATCGACGAGGTGGACTCGGCCCTGGAGAGCACCGACACCTCCGACGGCTGCCGGACGGACAGCGAGGAGGCCGGACCCCGCAGCCCCCACCTGCGGGGGCACCGGGACCCCCGCACTCGCGGGCACAGAACTCCCCGCGCTGCCCCGCAGCCCGAGCCCAGGGCCAGGAAAGGAACGTGTGCGGCCAGCGGCGGCCCCGAGGGCGGGGACTCGGGTCCGGGCGCTGTTTGCCCCACACCACCGGGAAGAACCAGCAGCCGGGAAAACGGGGAACCCCATCGACATCTGGGGGGCAGCAGCAAGGGCGTGGGGAACACAGCTCGCCCCCCGCAGCAGCCCAGTGAGCCCCTGGAGCCTTCCTCGCAGCTGAGGACCAGCACCCCCGTCCCAGGCACCCACGTCCCTGCGCCCCCTCCCACCAAGAAGGCCTGCGCCCAGGTGCCTTGCAGGAAAGCGCTGTTCTCCAGCAGCAGCCGCCAGGCGCCGAGCCAAGGAGCGCGGGGCCCGGAGCCCGATGCTGGCAGCGCAGCCCCAGCGCAGCCCGGAGGCACGGCGGGGCCGGCCGAGCGGCGCAGTCCCTGCAGCCCCCGCTGGCTCCCAGGGAGCCCCCTGCGTGCCTTGTCCACCAACAACTGCAACAACACCCACGGGCAGGACGCCCCGGGGGCGGGCAGAGGTAAGGACACACGAATGGGGTGCTGGGGGGTGTCCCCAGTGAAACAGGCGTGTGACTGTCTCTCTGTGGCTGCAGGGACGCTGTCACACCCCGCTGGCAGCCCTGTCACCGCCGTGCCCCCCGAGGCTGCTGATCCTGCCGGGGAAGGTGCCGGGATGTCGGGAGCACAGCCACAGCGGCACCCGGCCGGCAGCGCGGCACACGGGTGAGTGAGCACGGGCAGCCATGGCACCCAAACTGGGCAACCCTGGCATCCCACACCGGGCAGCCCTGAGCATCCCACACCGGGCACTGCTGGGTTGAGCTCCCTGGCTGCAAAAACCTCCCAGAAACCACAGTGTGGGGGTTACATTGTGCCCCTGTGTTTGGGGGAGCTGTGTTTCCCCATATCTGGTTCTGCCCAGAGATGTAGGAGCAGATGTGACAGAGGTGTTTCACTGGTGTTGGGTGAGGAAAATCATCTGCCTTGGGGCTTTCCAAGTGTGATCCTGCCAGCCCTGTGCCTGACACTGTGTGTCTTAGCCTGGCAGGAGAGTTCCAAGGTGGTGCTGGGTCCTCTGAGCCCGCTGGCAGGATGTGATCCCTTGGGACCGAGCAGGGGACTTCTGAGATGTGTTAAACCACTGAAATAGTGGAGAAAACAGGGAGGGAACCCTTCAGGCCATTTTGGGTTGACAAACTTGTGTGTGCTGAGGCACTGGTGCGGGGAGGAGGCTGTCCCCGATCTCACCATGCACCCCGATCTCACCATGCACCCCTATCTCACCGTGCTGCAGCTCTCGGGGCTGCCAGGGTGGGTGCAGGATGCAGCCCCAGCCCGGAGGCAGCTGCGGGTCCTGCAGACGCTCGGTGTGTGACCGCCACGCCTCTCCTCCTGCCCGCAGGGAGCCGGGCCGGCCCGTGAGCCGCAAGGGCAGCAGCGCTTCGGCGTCGGGGCTGAAGAAGCTCCTGTGCAGCCTGAGCCAGAGCACCAAGCAGCGCCTGGGCCGCTTCCGCTGCTACAGCATGGAGCAGCTGCCGGCCCCCGGCGGCTCCCCGCAGGGCAGCCCCGGCGTCAAGAAGTCACCGTCCCTGCAGTCCCTGCAGCTGGTGAGCGTGGACATGCCGGGGTGCCACGGGGAGACTGGGGTGGCACAAGGGAAGGGTGCTGGGCTGGGATGAAGTGTGCCTGAGTGTGGATTTGTGGCTCAGGCGGTCCTGGAGGGGGCACGGGGGGATGCACCACCCCAAACCTGCTGTGAAAAGTCTGTTTGAAAAGCCCAGAGCCAGCTGGGAAGTGGAAGGGGGAAGGAGGGAGAGAGGGGCGGTAGTGGAAGAGCAGATATGCTCGTCCCTCCTCAGCAGTGAGCTGGGGAGTGCTCCAGAGGGTGGGATGTCCAGTTCCTCCACTCCCTTGGCACATCAGCAGGTGAAGCACTGCATTACTGCACAATGTTGTCCCCATCTCACCCAGCTGTTTCTCCCCAGGTGTCACCCTTCTGCCAGCCTCAAAAAGCTGCCTCTATCCAGAGCCTGCATCCCCAGCTGGGGAAGACACCTCGTGCCAGTGCCTACCTCTTGCCCCAGACCACAGCTGACAGGTAGGACGGGGCCTGGCACATCCCTGCGGCGCCCAGGACGCTGTTCTGGGGTGCTGTGGTGGCTCAGCGCCACCAGGGGCTGCAGCAGCTTCCCCTGTCCCCTCTCCCCGCAGGAAGGGGGGCTCGGGGCCGCAGCGCTCGCTGAGCGTGGAGGACATCGGGGCGCCGGGCCAGCTGCGGGCAGTGGGGCGCGTGGTGCAGGTGTTCCCTGATGGCACCAGCCAGCTGGAGCTGCAGCGACCGCCCCACGGCGCCTTCGGCTTCTCCGTCACCTCCGGGCAGGGCCGGCCCGACACAGGTACTGTGGGACATCCCAAAGCTTGGCACACTCTGACCCCTCCATGGTGGCTCCCATCCCACCCCAGGGGTGAGCTCGGGCACGGGTGCAGGGGTTTGTTCCATTGCTGCAGAGGTGATGCAGGAGGGGGGACGCTGCCATCACACAGTCAATCCCATGTGTCCATCAGTGGTTGGCTTGGGACACACAGCCCTCACCAAAGGCTGTTTATCACAGGTTTATTTCTGTGCAGCCCCTGGGCTCTCACCCACGCCCGTTCCCTCTGCAGGTGTCTACGTGCAGGAGATGGCGGACGCTGGCACGGCCAAGCTCTACGCGGGGCTCCTGGCCGTGGGGGACGAGATCCTGCAGGTGAACGGCGCGGCCGTCTCGGGGCTGGGGCTGGCCGGGCTCCGGCAGCTGCTGCTGAATGCCGACAGCCTGTCCCTGCGAGTGCTGCGGCACCGCCCCGCGCCGCGCTAGCCCCGGCACCGCCGCTGCCGAGCCCGGCCGGAGGAGGAGCATGTCCCACTGATGGGAGGAGGACGATGTCCCGCTGATGTCCCGTGATGCTGCAGAATGGCATGGACCAAGCTGCCTCACAGTGCCAGGACCTGCCCAGCTCCACGGCAATGGCTTTCCCTGTTCCCCTGGGAGAGAGTATGGGAGCAAGGACATCCCAGAGTCTCCAGGAGCTGCGCAGGTGTGGGGGACAGGGGACAGCCTGGCCCCAACAGAGCCCGGTGGGTCTGCCCTGATGGGCACTGGGGTGACCAGCATGGGGACACCCCATCTCTGTGACCCCAGGAGACAGAGGGCTTCCTGCTAGCACTGCCACCTTGTGCTGGAGGGCTGGTGAGGTTCTTTTAAATTATTTCAAACTGAAACCCAAAAATACATCTCTGCAATGACAAAACAGTGCCCTTGGCTTGTGGCATGGAGGGGCTGGGGTGCTGCTGGTGGCCTTTGCTACTTGTTTTCCCATGGCCCTGCTGCTCTACCAGCCACCTCTGGGCCATGCCGTGGTGCTGGGGGGCCCTGGGGAGGCAGGTGGGGGGGCTCAGCCACCTGCAGGGCTCTGTGGGGATTTTGAGGGGTTCTTTTTTCCAGCCATGGAAGGGAAAACACATCCTTGGAGTGTCTCCAGCAGCAATGGCTGCCCTCTGCATGGTGGTGCCCCACATCTGGGCACAGCTGTCTGCAGCAACCCCACATCTGGCCACAGCTGCCCACAATGCTGAGGTGACCCCAGAAACTGCAGATGCTGCTTATGCCTCAAAAACCAGGATGGTGATGCCTGGCAAATGCTGGGGGGAGAGCTTTTCCCACTCCCTGGTGCCAGGAGACCCCAAGCTTGTCCCGGGAGCAAGAGTCAGGTAAGGAAGAGTGGAGATCGACGCTGCTGCACCTTTATTTAGTGTTCAAGGGAAGGGCACCACCAGCGACAGAAAAGCAAATGTACACAGGGAAAGGGACCAGACACACTCAGGTGGCTTGTGGTGATGCCAGCAGCTGGGCCACCCCTGGACTACCAAAGGAGCACTCCCGCACGGGAGTCATTCCCGAAGGATGCACAAACACGCTGGAAGGAACATGGGGATCAGAGGCGTGCAAACAGCAGCCAGCAGCGAGCCCTGCTCCCTGCCCAGCCCCGTGCTCCTGGGAACCTGCTCCTGGAGAGCTCCGGCCCCACCGAGTGAGTGGCACAGACACTGCTACAGCCAGCCTGAAGGCAGACACCGCCTGTGCCCTGCAGGGATGCTCTGCAAGGATAAGGAGCCACTCGGCCCGTGAGTGCGGGTGGGCGCCACGTGTGCGTTATGAGGAGCAGCCGGGAGGGCGGGCAGGAGGCTCCGTGCAGCCCCGCCCGGCTGCAGAAGGCACCGAGCCGCCGGCTGCGCATCCAGCGCCTGCGGGAGGGACACGGGGCCCGCACACCTCGGAGGGGGAGGAGTGTTCAGTTCCGGAGGTAAAGCCGTCCGGTGGCAAGATTCTAAGGCGGGGGGTGGGTGATTTTGGGGGTGATTTGCAATTTCAGCAGAAGTCTTTGCGTCAGTGCCAATTAACTTCCTCCCCCAGCCCCATCTGGGAGCCATAAGCCAGGCTGTGCTGAGTCTTTTCATGTTTGCAACTTAAAATATGGAGCAGACTGGAGTAAGAAACCGTTTTTGCTTTCCCCCATCCCACAATTGGTGCTTGCAGCACGGTCCCTCTGCCTGTTCCTCTGCACTGATACTGCCCAGGTGAGCTTTTTTTTTTCACATTTTTGGTACTGCCCACCTGGCAACTCCACATTCCCTGTAGGGAATCCAACCCTGCTGAGACAACTGGAGTGACAAACAACTGGGAGGTAACAAAAGGACTGGGGAGGAATATGGAAACATGATCTAGCTTTGAATCTCCTGCCTTTTGGTTGCTTACAACGGAGGTGTCCAAAAAATAGCAGTTGGGAAAAATTAAGACATCCTATTTACAAGTTCATGTACACTTAAAATACATCACTGAGCACTGCTCCTCTGATCGTGTGTGTCGTGCACCCGCAGAGAGAACGTGGCTCTAATGGTCATCAAAAAAATCTTTAAAGTTTTTTTTTTTCTTAAAAAAAATAAGTTATTTTAGACTTGGCAAATCACTTGCCAAAGGGAAGCAGCTGTTAAACAGAAGCAGTGACTCAGTTATACAAGGGCAAAGAAAGCATCAGTCAATGAGCTTTAGAGGCCTGTATAATGAGGGAGGCAAGTTTAAAAGCTTCAAGACTCTCCCCGTGTGGCTCACAGCTGATAGCCAGCGCTCGGTGTGCAGCACCCCAGGCCTGAGGCTCTGGGGTGTCTGAGGGGGCCTGGGTGGCCGATGGCAGGACAGGAGCCCTACAGCTCTGCCCTCTGCCCAGGGAGGGGGCAGGAAAGCTCTGCCAGGACTCACCGAGCTCTCTCGGCAGTGAATTGGTGCTACAGAGCCCGCCCACAGCAGGCAGGGAGGGGCACGGGGAGCAGGGCCAGGGCTCCCCTGCCTTGCTGTGGCTTGGGGAAGGGGGTTCACCCTTCCCAGTAACGCCTAAGGCAGGCACTGGCAACGCAGTTTGTAGTGCTCAGTGAATTCAGTCACTCCTCCCCCTGTCCCATCCTCCCCAGGGCTCGCTGCTCTGCGTCCAGCGGCTCCTACCTGCGGCGGGTGGGTCAGCTCCCCCTGCAGCTCCAGGGACGCAGAACCGGAGCCCAGGTGCAGGGGGCACCGCAGGGGGCGGAGGCAGCCCCAGCGCTCCACCCTCTCCCCGGGGCCGGGGGGATGCCGCAGTCCTTGGAGGAGATGCTGAGAGCTGGCTGCGGGTGCTCCTGCCGGGGATCTCTGTGGGCGGACGGAAATGGGCAGAGTTTCATTTCCCCCCGCTGCCGGGGCGAGGGGGCGGGCAGGGGGCGTCCCAGGAAGTTCAGTTTTTGTCATCACAGGACAAAAAACAGGATGAGCACCACTAACAAGATGACAAAGAGGATAACGATTGCACACCACTGCCGTCGATCTGGAAAGAAAAGGAAGCATCAGTCTTCCTGCTTTACTGGAGAAGGAAAATTTGGTTCTGCTAGGAACCAAATTCAAGCTTAAGCTGCAAAAAGCCAAAACAAGAGTTCCTGTAGGAGAATGCCTCACTGCAGTATACAGCACCACAGCCTTTCTCCTCCAGGATACCCTGGGGTTTGGGAACAGCTGTGGGAATTCTGAGGCTTCTTCCCAACCAAGTTCAAACAGCTTTGAAAAGCTGGCTCAAAAGCGATTGGGAGGAACACGCAGAGAGCTGCTGCGTTTGCTGTTCATTCATGGAGCAATCTGTTTGCCAGAGGAACACGAGGGGATCCGGTGAAAGCTGCCCTGAGGAGCTCTGCCAGGAAGAGATTGTGGTGGCTTCCCTTAGGACAGGGCCAGGAATCAGATTTCCCTGGACATCTCTACACCTCATTGGCTCATCACCTCTGGGAGCTGCTGATGAAGGTGCAGCAGTGGGGACAGGGCTGCTGGCACCCCCTCAGCTCCTAGGCACAGCAGCTACCCCAGAAAGAGCCGTCCTGCTCGCCCTGGAATGGGTGATTCCAGAAGAAATTCCAGCTCTTTCACAACACCCAGAAACACTCTGCAGAGATCTATGGGTTTTCCCAGAGGAAAGGAAAGAGACACAGGGTTCACCCGTGTTTGTGCTGCTGCTGAGCTACTGCTGACCCAAAGTGCACCGTCAGCACTCCAAGTGGTCTCTCTGGGGCTGTATTCCCACTACCTCATAAATCCCTCGGACAGCCTAATCCTGCAGAGCAGGAATGCTTTTCCTCCTGACAGGCTGCTGCTTTTCCAAGGTGCTGGGCAGCCAGGGGAGAGGGGTGCTGGAGGAGGTGCTGGCTGGGCACGGTGCCAGGCTCAGCAGCAGCCACAGCCGAGACTTCCCGGCAGCCAGGCCCGGCTTCCTGTTTGCTCTGGCTTCAGGCACAGCCTTATAAGGACTTTTCTGTGGGTTCTGCACAGAATTCAGCTCTTTCCTCTACCAGCTGAGAGAGATGTGACCCACGGCAGCCTGCAGGCACCAGCAGCCCCAGGGCAGGTGGGGTTTGGGAAGGGGATTGCTGCAGGCGTTCTGGTGCTGGTGGCCGGTGTTTAATGGCACCTTGACAGCTTTTGTTCCACAGGCAGCCTGGGAAAGTGCAGCAGAGCAGGAGGCTGCAGAGCTTCCCCTCCCAGCAGCTAGAGGGGGATTTTCCCAGCAGCAGCAGCAGCAGAAATAGAAAGGCATCTGTAAATAAAACAAAGGGAGGGGACAGGCAGCAGAGCAGTGTCTGGGCAGGAGCAGCTGCCGGGCTTGGAAACCTTCCCCTTCTTTCAAGAACTGAGAGCTGCTCCCTGCCCTTGGCTGGCTGGGTGGGAGCACAGTGTCCCAGCCTGAAGATCCAAGGCTTGTTTCTCCCTTTCCAGGACGGGATCCCACTTCCCAGGACCTACCACTTGTCATGTGAGACACTTTGGCCAGCTTCTTCATGACGTTATCGAGGCGCGACTGAGTGCTGTCCAGCTCGTGGGAGAAGTCATCCAGCATCCTGGGGACACAGAGGCAGGGCACTGCTCAGCACGTGGCACATCCCCTGGGGATTCTGCACCACGCTCACACACACGGATCCAAACACTGATGTGAGCACAGCAGCACACCTTGGCAGACAAAATGAATGTGGCCTCCTCTCCTGGAAGCACCCGAGGGAGGGGAAAAAAGCTGCTGAAGCAGCAGCTCTGCTTTGGTGGGAGGTAACTCGGGATTCCTGCCAGACTGAGCCTCCCCTGGGTGTTTGTGGCTGAACTCGACGCACATCTGCAAGGTGAGGACTATGGGAGGGGCCTCCTCCTTACAAAAGGAAAGTCTCATTTATAATCTGTGATTAGCATCTACGTGTCAGCTTGGACTTTAAATCCCTTTTCTTGTTCAGGGCTTGCAGTTTAAACTAAAATCTTGTTTCAGTCAGGTATCAAGTGGGAACGAGATCTGCAGTGGCTTTTAAGGTGCTTTTCAAGCTCTGCATGGAAGTTACCCTTTTACTTCCTCCACACAGTGACTGTAATGAATCTGAAAGCCTTCCTGAATCTGTGCTTTGTCAATGCCAGTGCACATCCACAGTCAAGGTACTAATCCAATTGTCTCCAGCCAGGGGGACTTTAAAGCTTAATGCATTTAAAAGGACAGACTCCTTCATTTGGAGTGCCAGGGCACTTGTTAAACCTTCATTCAGTGGGGAAAACCTCAGTGTGGTAGTTATGAGCTAACCCTGCAAGCATTAATGGCTAGTGTGATGATCTAGAAACAGACACACCACACCAATCTGTGAGAGCAGAGGATTCTCATGCTGCACAGCTTCACACAGGAGGGAGGTTGAAAGTTCCTCCTCTCCATCCAAGATGAAATCACTTCACAAGGGACATGGCCCTCCAGACTCCAGCCAAACAAGGAAGGGTTTTAGGCATGAACCCATCAAGCCTTTCTGGAAGCATAGCTCTTAGCCTGCACAACTGGGAACTTGTTTGCAAAGGACAAGAACTGGGAAAGAAATCTAATTTATATGTAAATGGATGGATGCAAAATGACTTGGTGAGCTGCCCTTTAACCCTTTGCGTGGGTGAGGGTTATTTTTAACTTCAGGGATGAAGAGCAGCTCTGTGCTGTGTGTTTCAGGGCACAGCTGAGAGCTCCTGGCCCCAGCAGCTGTCCAGGGGCAGCACAAAACCCTGCAGAGTGGAGAAGTGGCCAGCATCTGCACTGCACAGCACCTCCCTCCCTTATCTGCTGGCTGCCTGAGGGGGAGCGTGTGAAAAGGAGAGGAGGAAAGGAAAGGTGGCAGTTAAGCCTGCCCTAGATGCAGCCTTCTAAAGGAAGAAGGTTGCAGTTGGATCCTTGGGGATTGCAGTACAAAATGCTTTCCACAGGCTGCCTGAGGGACCAGTGAATTCCAGGCTCTAGCAGAGGCAGAGATAGGTGTGTGAGGACATCCAGCCATGCTGCAGCCAGCCCTGTGCCAGGTTTTTGCCACCATGTCTCACACTTACACTGCCTGCTCTTCCAGCTCCCCGCCAATGCGCTGGGACATGTTCTTCAGCACGCCGATGCTGCCAGAGACCAGCTCCAACTGCTCATCCTGCTGCTCCACAATCAGCTGGGGCCAGACAGAAGAGAAATGGGCAATTACAGAGCTGCTGCCTGCAGCTGGCTTGGAGCCAGCCCATCCAGTGGACAGGCACTTGCTGCTCAGCCAGCATCAGCTGTGGGGCCTGGGCTCAGACCTAAGCCACCAGGAATGAGGACTGCATTCCTAAGAAATGCTGGAGAGGAGACAACCAGGGGAAAGTCTCCATGGCATGGCATTGCCATGGCACAGCAGGATGCAGCCTCCAGACATCCCTGCAAACCCAGCCTCAGCTCATCCACGCTGCATGCACAGCTGAAGAGACTTTGGAAAGCTCCAAGAGCTGGTCATCAAAACCTTGGCAAGGTGAGCAGGCCAGGGAGGCACACTGATGCTGTGCCTGGGAAATGCCACCTGGAATGTGCCACAGCTAACACAGGGTTAATGAAAGCAGAAGGCTGTTGCAGCTTCTACAGCTAAAAATAGCCAGCCTAGCTCTGAATGTGCCAAAGGAATAAGTCTGCTGGTGTTTTAAGTCATTTTCAGGGCACAGTCACGCTAAGGATTAGCCTTACCCTAGTTACCTATTTCTGAAGCTGTTTATCCCCCTGCAGTCAGTAGGTAAAATGTGTCTGGAAGCCGAGGTGGCAGCAGGGCTCAGGAGCTTTAGCAGAGTTTGCCACCTTCTAGACACTGCCTGTGTCAAGGCCCTGCTGCTCTCCAGGCAGACTCCCCTGCCAGCTGGGAAGTGCCTCACCAGGGCTTCTCCCAAGGCCTCACACAGCTTTTCTCACTAATCTCACGGTGACAAAGGCAGGAAAAGGAAGCAGGCACGTGCTCCTGCTCCCAGCCTGTTCTGATGGGGGATGCACACAAACACCACCAAACATTTTTTAACCAGGGGAAGTTGCATAAGACAAACGGGCTCTTTTCTTTGTGCAGTGTTTCTACTCTTCCAAGGATTTCAGCAATCCTTGCACTATTAAATCTTAAGTGTGCTACATCTTCCAGACTGTGCCAACTGCCTCCTAAGCCCCGCAGAAACCCCACACATCCAGGGTTAAAAACCTTGTGCCCAGATCACCCAGAGCTGTGCTGCACAGGAAATGCAGGCACAGACACATGGCACAAGCAAAGAGGACTGTCAGGCTCCTGGAGCCAGACCAGCCCCCTGGCACCCACTTGGCAAGCAAAGCTGTTTAGTCTGTGATGCCAGCTGCCTTACCTGTTGTTGAGCTTGCTGCTCCTCGATGAAATGTGAATTGGCTAATTGCAGCTCCCGGTCCAGACGGCTGTATTTGTCAGGTCCAGAGCCCCAACTCTGACTCCCACTCTCTCCCAGGAGTGCCTGAAGAGATGCAGAGAGCTCTTAGCAACACCCTTGTGTCTGCTCACAGCCCGTCTACAGGGTGAGGTGGGAAGGCAGACAAGGCAACACTCGTGCACGCAGGCACACAGCATCCCCTTCCTCCTGCTCTGCTGCTACTCAGCCAAAGTGCTGTCAGGAACTAAACCAATACAGAGCCAAAATGCCAGCCTGGGAAGCCTCTGCAGCCTGGGATTGCAGAGATGCCTCTCCAGCAGCAGGAGAGCTGGAGTGTGTGTGTCCTGTGTGTGCAGCAGGCCTGCACAGCACAAAGGGCTGGCAGAGGCCTGCTCAGGAGGCAGCAGTGTGTGCTAGGACATGTGAGATGGGAAGTGTCTGGGTATATTGTGTTAACACATGTACAGCTCCATCTGAGCACTCTGCTGCCAATGACAGGGGCTTAAGAGGGTCTGGATACAGTACTTAACCAGTTGAGCTGACAGTAAAATAATGCAATCTATAACCAGAGCAGTGCTGTATGCTTATGTTCTATGATCCAGGCTGCCTATCTCTCCAGCAGGCTCTGCAGCTGCCAGCATACACAGCTACTCTTGCTACCTGCAAGAGATAAGCTCTGCAAAGCCTGCAGAGAAATGGCTTTACAGCCAAATGGAAACAACTCAAGCTACAGATGCTGGAGAATGAACATGAGCTGCATGTGAGGAACTGTACCCTGCAGCACTAGGGAAGGGCTAGGGACTCTGCCCCCCAGGCTGACTTGTAATGAGAGCATCCTGCAGCTCCTGGTTGTGGGCAGGATGGAATGACTGAGTATTTGTGAAGAACAGCAAGACAATGACCAGGTGCTCTGTCAGGCTGAAAACCAGACGGCGTCTATGGTTCATCTGACTGACAAGGTTCAAGGAGGGGTGAGGAAAGCTGACAGACTGACCATGCAGGAAGCCAGCAGGACATCTGGCTTTTTCTGCCCCCAAGACACTGAGCAAGCTCCTGGTCCCTCCAGTCTGTGGCAAGGGCAGCTCCTTTTTATTTAATATTTTATTTAGTGCACTAGCTTTGCCTGCAGCTTCAATAGAAAGGGCCTGTTTGCCAGCCTGGGCTGTGAGGGTCAGGTCACTGCTAGCCAGCCCCTCAGACACAAAGCCCAGCACAAGCCTTGCAGTCTGGAGTGAAGGTGAGGGGCTGGGAAGGGAGAGGAAGGCAGCAAGGGGAAGTCAGCCTTCCTGACCAGATGTCACTGCATGAGCTGGGCCATATGGTCTCCTGCAGCTATCAGGAACCTCATGCAAAGGAAAGCAGCAAATCACAGGGAAAGCTACAGACTTGTTTGAGTAAGAGTGTCAGGGACTTTGTTGCTGGGAGTGTTTGCCAAGCACATTAATTAACCCTGTGACAAGCTCAGGAATGAGTTCTGTGCTTCTCAGTTTGTTGTTTTTGCCACGTGTGGTAAGGCTGATGCAGTACAGACAATTAACTGTATGAAGCACACATCAGCTTTTACTGGAGTGGGTCTGAAGTCATCTCCAGTATCTCCTTACAGCCTCTCCATCAGCCAGGAAGCAGCACAAGCTGCATCTATTTCTATTCCTTAGATTACAAGTGCAGACAACACCAGACTCCTGGAGCTCCTTCCATCTTCTTACATGGCTATTACGAGAAGCAGCTGCCTGAAAGGATATTGCACCATCTTGGCTCCTAAATCCAGCAGAGTGCAGGATTACATTCATTGACATGGATTCTGAGCTGCTTCCCCCCGGGGAGGAGGAGGAGGAGGAGGGAGATTTCCCTTTCCATGGGATGGTGCAATGCTGACAGTTGTAAACAAGCAGCTCTGAAGGCAGAGCCAGATGGTGAGTGCTGACTTACAGCTCTGAGAGAGGCTTGGGAGAGGCTGGCAGGCTGTGAGAACCAGCTCTCCCAGGGCAGCCAAATGGACACAGCTCACACCCAGCCTGGGAGCCCCTTCCCACACCCAGGGCTTGAAAGGGGAGGGACTCCAGACAGCACAGACATTGTAGCAGAAATAAATTGCCCATTTCTCATTCTCACCTGCCTGTTTTTCCTTTCAGCCAGTGCTTGCATGGAAGAGTTTGACATCTGATCCTTCATGTCCTGTTCATTCAACAAAAAAACAAAAAGGAGCATGTGAGCATTGGATTTGAGGTGACAGGCAAATTCAGGGTGCTACAGGGCTGTTTAAACCCAAGGCTTCTACAAGGGGGAAAGAGGGAAGGGAGATTTTCTTTGAAAACTCACACTTTTGAAAAGTCTGGAAACACACTGTAGAAAGTTTCATTACTATACTAATACTGGAATCAACAGCATAGGGATATTTTGAAAATATTCCTCATTTACTACTCATTTTTCTCCACTACAACCAGAACCATGTTGATTTGTATAATAAATGAATGTTCCTGTTGACAGAATGTAAGGAAGTGTTTGTCAAGGCCTTGAAGCCTGTAACGTCCTGTGCTTTATTCCCAACTGCATCTGGTTTTATATTCCATAGTAAAGGTGGATTTGCTGTCCTGTGGCCATCCTGTCTGACTGTGTCAGTGTTCTCTCCTACCAATTATTTTTTGCTGGAGTTCCTGCACAAGGTCACTAACCACAGAAGGCTCCCCAGCACAATGTAACATAACCTGGTTTGCATAAATTAGCAAGCAGCCAACATCACCTGGCAGAGGCTGATCCACCAGCAGAGGATTCAGATGTGTTTTACTGTTCAGAGAAGTGCAACACATCACCAAAGAGCACCACCACATCCCACTTGGTTAATTCTCACTGGCTGTAGCACATCACAAATTCCCCCCATGGAAACTGGAAGCCAGCTGCACAGAGCCACTTACAAATTTCATTTCCCAGTGGGAGACACTGCTCCAAAAGCCATTACCCAGCATTTTTCAGCCAGGGGAAGAGGACCAGAGAGCAGGCTTGCCTGATCCTGCCCATTAGGGAGTGGACTACACCGAGGGCAAGGCAGTAAAGTATATGCCTGCTACCTGGGGCCAGTGTGGTTTTGGGATCAGTTCCCAGGCAGCAGCCTTAGGAACTGCATCCAGACCACAGGACTGCAGGTGGGGTAACAGGCTTGCTACCACACCAGTGCATTCTGTGGAGCAGGAACATCAGAGTCATGAGGGACAGCAGAAACTCAGTGTAGCTATTAATAGACAGAAACTTCCTAACTAGCAGCTTGCTACCAGGCTTTGAAAAGATGTTTCTTCTCTATTTGTTACCACCAAGTTGTTAAAATCCCCTTTTTGCTTCTCAAGTGTAAGCCTAAACTAAAAAAAAAAAAAATCTTCCTCAATTTAAAAATAACTCCAGTGGTTGTTTGGACTATTTTGCAGTGGTAGGAAGTTGAAGTCACCATGTCAATAACAGCAGGCTTTAAACACCTGTCAGTGTTCAGAGTGGTCTCTCTGTTGCTGAAAACCAGTGCTACAAATGGCCAGGACTGTCAAGATTTCCCTCAACTCTGAAGTTGCACAGTTTGTACATTGCAGCTGGGTCTTTGCTCTTCCTGCTGTTCCCACAGGCTCCCAGAGCACTGTGAAGCTCAAAAGGAGGGAATTCCATGGGGCACCTGCACCCCCAAACCCTTCCGGGCAGCTCCAGGAGGGAACGCACGGGAAAGAGGAGGAAGGCTGAGACGCAGCAGGTAGCAGCTTTATTCTCTGCTCTCCATTCCACCACAGATTTCCTTTTTTAGCCCCAATCCCCCAAGCCCTGAGCCCAAGGGCAGGCTCCTTACCCTGACCACCTGGCGCGTGCTGGTGATGAAGGCTTTGCGGATGCCCAGCTCCGTGGCATCGAGGTTGAATTTCCGAGGGTTTGCCTCCACGATGCCTGGGCACCGAGTCAAGGAGCCCCCAGGAGCAGGGCTGGGTGCACACACAAACCCTGAGGGGGCCAAGGGGCCACTGTGGAGTGCCTGCTCCCAACATGTGATTAGCAAAGATGGAACAGGAGACACGGCGGGAATGTGCCATGCAGCTCAAGCACACACACACAAGGTTTCTCTTTTCCATGTGTTTTTTGGTTCTGTGGTGCTGTGCAGAGTTTTCAGAAGCACTCAGAGGAACACAAGGGAAAAGGAGTATTTTTGGAAGGCAGCCTAGAGAATGAACTGACCCCGCAGAAATGCAGATTCACACAACACAATAGGCTTTCTAGAACAAAGCCCCTTAGAATATACTTTGCAAAAAGGCAAAAGGAAAATCCTTGACTTAATGCCTCATTTGCAATTTGAGAACTCAAAATCCAATCCTGATTTTTGGAAAGAGTGACAAGCACTGGGACTTGGCTACTTAGCACAACCTGAGAACTGCAGCTACCCCCAAAGGGCCACAGAAAGGATATTAATGGTTTCATCCAGGTCTTCCAGGTCCCACTCGATGCTCCGCAGGTTGTTCCTGAGCTCATTGGTGGTCCAGTCGATTTCTTCTCTTGTGGCGATGGAGGGATCCTGCAAGAGCTCTGTCCACCTCTGGAAGAGCCCCTGGGCAGTGTTCACAGCCTTCTGCACCTCCCTGCAGCCACAAGAGGGAAGAGAAGCCCAGAATTATCCCCAGCTGCCCTGCACAGTGACACTGGGACAGCCCCGTGCCCAGCTGAGCAGGGGTGCCACAGCTTCACCCCAAACATCTCCCCTTCCAACAACTTTGTGTTTATTTTGTAAAATAAGGATTTGCCCTGTACCTCACTGCAGCATGAAGTTATTCATGAAGGGGCCTGTTTCTCCAGGGGGAGATGCTGAGTGTCACCAGGGCAGAGGGTCTGACCAAGGCAGCTCTTTGGCAATCCACACTTTGCATTCCTCTCTCAAAAACTGTCCTCTCAATGCTCTTAAATACTCATGTAAGATACACCAAGGTATCTTACAGATAACACAGAGTTAGAGGAACTGTCCCCACACCACAGCCAGGCAGATTGTTGAGTGCAGAACTGTTTATTTTAATTGAGCATTTAAAAAAATACACAGGCCTACTATGGTGGCTTAGGAAACACAAGTTTTTTCTGCTGCTCTAAGCTCTTTTGGAGACGAGTGCATTCACAGCAGGGGAAGGCACTGCTGACAGCTCTGCTTTGGGGCAAGCAGGTTTGTGCATTTGGGTCACAGACTCTCAGTGTGGTTATCTGCATTGACAAACTCTGTGGTCCTGAGCTGTGAACTGCTCCCCCAGGTTCACAGGGAATGGGAAGGGACATGAGATCAGACTGTGCTGGTGGCCACCATGAGCTTGCACACAGCAGTCAGATGTTTCACCCAGGTGAAGGAAGCAGGGGAGGCCCAGGGCAGATGAACTGCTCTGTCCTGCCAGGACTGCAGCTCTCTAAGTTCCACCAGGGCCTGAAGTTCTCCAGTTGCTGTCTAAGCTGCAGTTTCTCAGCACTCTGATGTGTGTCCCTCCTACTGCTCTGCCACTCTCAGTGCCCTAAAGCCAGCAGCCTGCACTGAGCATCTGGAAAACTTCATTCCCTCCTCTACTTGCCAGCACAAGTTTTGGTTTTGTTTGGTTGGTTTTTTTTTTTGTTTTTCCACACTTGTGGAAGTCCCCAGCAGCAAGAATGTAAAGCAGAGCTGGGTGTCCTCTGATGGGAGGAGCTACAGCCACCAGGAAAGCAAACCAGGAGCAGTTCTGGTGGCTACAGCACCAGCAGCCCCTCCGACCTGCCAGGTAATAATTAACTGTGGGAGCGGCAGCACGTCCCCTTTCCCCTCCCTGCCCTTCCCCACACGCTGCAGGAACATCTCTGGAAAGTTTGACAGGACAGACGTTTGCTCCCCACCCATGGTAACTCCTACACTTTCCTCTCAGTTCAGCCTGGTAAAGGGATTCGCTTTCCTTGGCTGCATCAGTTTCCCTTCTCACACTTTTGTTCTCCCATGGCTCTCCCAAACACCCCACCAGGAGCCCCTGTGCTGCCCCTCAGGGCTGTTTAGCTGTGACAAGGGGCAGAAGACCAGCCCCCAGCAGAAGCTGAAGGTGGCCCGAGGGCAGTGTTTAGTGATGGAGCTGCTTTCACAGAATCACTGAATTGCTGGGGTTGCAAGGGACCTCTGTGGATCAGCCAGCCCAAACCCCCTGTCAAGGCACTGTCACCTGGAGCAGGGGACACAGGGATACCTCCAGACAGGTTTGGAGTGTCTCCAGCAAGCTCCATGACCTCCCTAGGAAGCCTTTTCCAGTGCTCTGCCACCCTCACTGTAATGTTCTTCCTCACCTTGAGGTGGAACTTTTTGTGTTTTAGTTTATGGCCTGTTGCTGCAAAGGGTCTGGCACCATCCTCCTGACACCCTTAGAGATATTTATATGGACTGATGACATCTCCTCTGTCTTTTCTGGACTAAGTAGGCCCAGCTCCTCCAGTCTCTCCTCCCCAGAGATGCTCCAGACCCCAAATCATCTTTGTGGCCTCCACTGGACCCTCTCCAACAGAGCTCCTTCCACTCTATTAATGACAATTTTCCTTTGGCCACCTCTAGCTGGTATTTCCCTGCGTTCTCTGCAGGCTTCCTCTCAGGGCCATTGTTTGTCGCACAGCTGCTCCCTGCTCCTCTCCACCTTTCCCCATTGTCCCCCCTCCTTCCAGCCGCGAGTCCCCAGCCCCGTTTGCTCGCTGCCCCCAAGGCCGGGGGCCCCTCACAGTGCCCGGGGAGGCCCGGCCGCGGCCCGGCCCCTGCCCTGCTCTCCGCACTGCCTCGCTGGCCGGGCCGCACAGCCCGCACAGCCCGCACAGCCCGCGCTCAGCCCCTCAGCAGCACTGGGGGGCCCGGCCGCCATTTTCCCCCCCTCATACACAGACCCCCGCCCGCCGCTCGCCCCCCGCTCCAAGGGCCTCCTGAGCTGCGCGGCGGCCGCGCCCGCCCCCTCCGCGCCCGGATGAGTCCCCGGCCCGTTTGGCGTCCCTCTCCCCGCGCTCTCGGAGCGCTCGGAGTGCGGCGCTCACCCCTTCACCACGAAGAAGGGGTCCTCCATCGACATGGCGCTGCCGCCGCCGCACGCCACGGCCGCCGCCAGGCCACGCCCCCTCCATGGGGACACGCCCACACAACGCCCTCGGCGGGCCACGCCCCCGCTGCGCGCGAGAGGGGCGTGACAGTGACGTCACCCTATCATGGCGACGGCCGGGCTCTGTGGGCCGGGTGCGCTGAGGGATCGCGGCCTTGTCCCGGCTCTGCCCGAAACGCTCCCGCAGAGCCCCGGTGGCCCTCGTGTGAAAAATGCGTATTTTATGATTGCCTTTTAGCAAATATTCAAATGAATGTTATATGTGTTATGTTAGAAAGTTAAGCTGTCTTAATTTTTTAAGTAGTGTGTTAAATATAGTGTTAGGTTATAACATAAAGTTAAAATAGAAACTATGCAATGTAGGATACTTCTTTTTTCTACAGAAAAGACTCGCAGCGAGATAACAGCCCCAGGACACCTACCTGAATCTTTCAGAGAAAGAGAATTTATTGCTTTATTATCAGAAGAAATGAACTTCTTCCTGCCTCACTCACCCTTGAAGACACCGTCAGGATTAAGAGGAAGAAGCTGACACTGACCAGGCAGAATCCTGTGTTTGAATGGAATTTATGCATCATGTATGAGGTGTATGAATATGCACCAGGCTGTTGCTTTTAAGGGTTAATCCTCTGTTAACGTGGGTCCTTTTTCGGGCTTATTTTGGCCAGAAAGAGGTACCTGGACTGTCGGTAACTCTTTGTTTTTTATTTTCTCGTATTATCCTAATCCAAATTGTCCAAAATTTTAATTACTCTAATTATATTGCTATTTTTATATCCATTTTATTACTATTAAACTTCTAAAGTTTTAAAAACAAGTGATTGGCGTTTTTCACACTGAGGTCAGGAGGGAGCACAGCGGTGCCACCTCCCCTCTCTCCCCAGGGCACGTGGCACAGGGCTGTGCCCACACGGCACTGGCACATCTCCAGTGGGGGACACTCCACAGCCTCTCTAGCAAGCTGTTCCATCCTAGAGAGAAAAAGTTCTTCCTTCTATTCAGCTGGAACTTGCTGTACATCAGTTCCCATCCTTTCCCATGTCCTGGTGGTTGGCACCCCTGAACAGAGTCTGGCTCCTTGGCACCCCTTCCTCAGAGCCCAGAGCTGCACACAGCACTCCCGATGTGCTCTCCTCAGGGAGAATAGGGATGTGGGATCCCTGACCTCAACATTCTGCTCTCAGCAGCCCTGTAAGGACAGAGGTGGTGACATCTTCCCAGGCAGTGCCTTCCCATAATGGTCCTTAGCACCACTGTGCCACCAGCAGCACTGTGCAGAAGATGGTGTGTGTCCTATTGCTTGTGTTATGTGGATTAAAGATAATTTTTTTTTTATTTTATAGAGCTAAAAGCAGCCTGCTCAGTGCAGAGAGAAAGGTGTTCAAGCACCATCTCCTCACTCACCTGCAGTTAGCAGCAGTGTTGTTCATGTCAGACTCTTTTGTTGGGAAGAAATTTTGTGCTTTATTCCAAACCCAGAAGACTAAACTCCTTCCCTCTCACAGGATTTGCAGTGTTTAAAACCTCATAAAAACCAGCCAGCCTCCTTCCCCCACTTCCATGGAGCAAAACACAAAAACCCTGGCACTGTGGGGTTGTGTCCTGCAGGAGTGGCTGTTCCCAGGCAGAGAGGGAGGAAGCAGGAGGGAGGCACAGGCAGCCTGCTCGGCTCCTGCTGCCCTTCCTGCCCTGCAGAGGCACAGGCCCTGCTTCCTTCCTCCTGCCCTGTGAGCAGTGAGAACAGCCCTGTGTGGCTTGGGTGTTGTCCATCCCTGAGTGAGGATCCCTCATTCCCACCTCTCTCAAATCTCTGGGCTCTTTAGGAGCTGAGCACAGCTCCTGGGCTTGCAGCAGCTGGCAGCAGGGGATGATGCCTGCAGAGCTCTGGGACATGTCCCCATCCATATACCCACAGCAGAGGGGTGTCCCTGCCTTACCCCCACCTGGGATGATTTTGCAGAGGCTTGGCCACAAGTTTTTTACAGAAAGGGTGACAAAGTTCTGGAATGGCTGCCCAGGGAGGTGGTGGAGTCATCCATGCCTGGATGTGGCACTGGGTGCCAGGGTTGAGTTGAGGTGTTGGGGCTGGGTTGTGTGAAAAATGCCAATCACTTGTTTGTTGTTTTTATTTTTAATTTTAAAAGTTTAATGATAATAAAATGGTTATAAAAATAGTAATATAATTAGAGTAATAACAATTTTGACAATTTGGATTAGGACAATATGAGGCAATAAAAACAAAGAGTTACAGATGTCCAGGTACCTTTTTCTGGGCAAAATAAGCCTGAAAAAGGACCCACGTTAACAGAGGATTAACCCTTAAAAGCAATAACCTTTTGCATATTCATACACTTCATACATGATGTATTAATTCCATTCAAACACAGGATTCTGTCTGGTCAATGTCAGCTTCTTTCTCTGAAACCTTGACAGCATCTTCAGGGCTGAGTGAGGCAGGAAGAAGTTCATTTCTTCTGATAATGGAGCAATAAATTCTCTTTCTCTGAAAGACTTGAGTCCTGTGGCTGCTGTCTTGGTGAGAGTCCTAAAACTATATTTAGCACACTACTTAAGAAAATTAATACAGCATCACTTTCTAACATAACACATATAATATTCATGTTAATATTTGTGAAAAACGCCAATCATAAAATACACATTTTTCACAGTTGGACTCAATGATCTTGAAGATCTTTTCCAACCTGGTCATTCTGTGAATTCTGTGAATCCTCCATATTTTAAGCAAAGAGCACATCCTGGCCTGCACTTCCCAAAGGTGGCAGTGGCCACAAACCCCGTTGGCAGAGGTGCCTCCTCAGCATGGGAACAGCAGAGGCAGCTTTTGCAATCCCAGCAGAGCTTTCCTCACGCTCAGCCCGGGCTGGGAAGGCTGTGGCACATGTTAAACTGGTTTCTGCAGCTCTTGGGCTGAGAAATCCACCTCCTGCTCTGGCCAGCCCCACACCAGGAGTGGTGCAACAGGTGGCAGCTTTAGGGCTGGCATTTGCTGGCCTTTCCTTGCTGAATTTGGGATGACTTTCCCACGCTGGCAGCGTTTGGGGCGTCCTTGCCAAAGGTGTGCTTAGCATGGGAGGTTCCCTCCAGGAACAAACAGAGCTCCAAGGAGTTGCTGGTCCAGTTTGTCTGTCCCTGTCCCACAAAGACCTTGTGCTTCCCCAAAACCTCATGATCTTCCTGTGACTTCCACCTGTGCCTGAAACCTTTGCTGCACTGGGAATGGAAAAGGGAAAATGTCCCGTAGATTCTTTGAATTACTAGGAGTAATTACCTAGAACTTTGCTTTCAGAAATCTTTCAGTAAATTATTTGAACACTTTATTAACTTATTTGAAAATGTTTTTGGGTTCTTTTTTACAGAATCACTTAGGTTGTTAAATACCTAAGATCATTGAGTCCATTTGCAAAACAGTATAAAGCTTCACAGAGCTGTTGAAGGCTGAAAATAAGGATTTTACCAAATTTAGAGAAGCTGTAAACTTTCAAGGGATAAAAGAGACAGCCTGATCTTTGAAGCTAGAAATTAATTTACATGTTGTAGTAAATAATTTAGATTTTTTCCCTGAAAGCCACTCCAACCACACTGTGATTTATATTTTTTTAGAACCAGGCTGTTTTTTGCTATTCCATGAGGAAAGCTCTGATTTGGGGCTTGGAGGCAGCGAGGAGACTTTTGGGAGCTCTTCAGCGTGCTCAGCTAAGCAATTCCTGCTGGGAGAGGAGAGCTGGGTGCAGAGCACAGCTGCAGAACTGGTCAGGAAAGATCTGATGAAACATTTCTGCACCGTGAAAAGTGCCAACTCATCAGAATCCCAGCTGTCTGCAGGGAAGAGCTGGGCTCCCTGGAACTTTTATCAGGAAAATCTCCGTGGCATGTGTGTTCATGCACGGTGGAGGGGGGTGTGATCCCATCCTAGCTTGGTGCAAAGAGTGTGGATTTGGTGTGCAAGAAGTGCCTTTGCTTCTCAGGGAAAAGCTGGATTGGTTGTAATTTGGATTTGTAAAAGTAGAGGGGACTTTCCCCTCCCCACCCCTGAAAAAGTTTTACAGCTAAAGGAAGAAGCCATAAAGGTTTTCAGATGCTTTGGTGGTTTTCCTCCTCATTTTCGTTTTTAGTGATAGTTGAAAATTGTCAGTGGTGGTTTTAAGAGGATTAAGGCATGGATGACGATACAAAACACTGGTGTGGAGTTAAATATTCGGTGTTCTGGTGAATGAAATGGGGAAATGAATTTGAGGAAGGGCAGGATGGTTTTCTGCAGGATGAATCCCTGGGATTGCCTGCCATGGGATGCCAGGGATGCTGAGATCTTACAAGGATCCAAACAGAGATGGTTCAATTGCAGAAGCAGCGGGGTGCTGGACTGCCAGGGTCCTTGTTATGGGTGAAATTAGAAGGAACTTTTCCCAGACAGCCTTTAAACCCTAAAAATTTGCTCATAATCCTTGGATGATCTCTGTGGGCTCCAGGTTCCCCACAAACCACGAGGACGAGGTGGTCAGAGGAAGAGGGAAGGGGCAGAGATCAGCAGGAGCTGAGGCAGCCAACCCCTGCTGCCAGGCACAGATGTTTCATTTCACATTTTTCCTTGCTGGGAGGAGGGATTTGACACAGAGAGGATCTGCTGTGCCCTTGCAGAGGATCTGCTCTGCCCTTGCTGCTCTCAGCGGTGGCTGCTCCTCCCGTGGTGTGATTTCTGGCAGGTCCCAAGGTCCCTTGTCCCTCTGGGGGACCTGGAAGGGAGTGGGAAGCAGAGCAGGCAGCTCCATGTCTCGGGAGCATCCCTGTGCCACCTCCCCATCCTGCCTAAGCAGGAAGCAATGGCACTGAGGACACATCCTGCCCTTGCAGAGGATCTGCTCTGCCCTTGCTGCTACTCTGTGGTGTGATTTTCTGGCAGGTCCCTTGTCCCTGGTCACCTGGGGGATGTAGAAGGGAGCAGGAAGCAGAGCAGGCAGCTCCACAGCTCGGGAGCATCCCTGTGCCACCTCCCCATCCCACCTAAATGGGAAGCAATGGCACTGAGGACACATCCTGCCCTTGCAGAGGATCTTCTCTGCCCTTGCTGCTACTCTTGTGGTGTGATTTTCTGGCAGGTCCCTTGTCCCGCTGGGGGACCTGGAAGGGAGTGGGAGGCAGAGCACGCAGCTCCACAGCTCGGGAGCATCCCTGTGTCACCTCCCCATCGTGGCACCGAGGACACATCTGCACACGGGAATGCGGCTGTCATTTGCCCCGTGGCTACGAGGAAGGTGACATTGAGATGCAGGGAGAGGGGGGAAAGATAATTAGGCACAGCCTCCTTCGGGCAGACAAAGCACCCTGAGGATTGCCGGGCTGTGCTGAGGAGTTCCCGTGATTAATTGGGGATGTTTAGCCCCAGTCACTGAGGCTGCTGCCTGCTTGAGCTCAGTTTGCTGGGAGGAAATCACTCCAGTGAAAAACATGGAGTTTTTCCCATGTTTCATCCCAGGGCTGGGCTGTTTCTTTATGCCCTGGACACAAGGCAGCCTTTGGAAAGTGGCACAGGACCCGTTGCAGGCGTGTCAGAGAGGGCAGAAATCATACAGGAAGGTAGACTACAATAGAAGGGTTGTCTGATAGGAAACCCCAGACAAATAAATGCATTTTTTCCCCAGGAAACCCAAACCAGTACCATAACCCACTGAAAGATGTCGGGGTCACATTTTTTCCGAGGGAAACAGCTGCCTGAAGAAGCTGATAGCTGGGAGTGGGATTTTTTGTTTTCCCCCTCCTCTTTGTGTTTGGAGAGGCTGCTGGAGGAGCAGCAGGATATCTGATGGGCACAGGGACAGGTCACTGCTCTCCAGGGGAGCACAGGGAAATCCCAAGCCAGTGGCTCAGAGGGAGGGAAGGGAAATTTTAAACAATTTGTGCAGGGGGAGAAGGGGGAATCCCAGATCACTGGTGACAATTAAAAAAAAAAAGTAAATGTAGGAGAGAGTCCTGCCTGCCTGGGACAGCAGCACTGTGATCTCTGCCATGGGAAGGGGGTTTTAGCCCGGGAAAACCCCTTTGCTTTCTAGTAGGTGCCTGTGCTGCAGCTCACACCTCGCTGTGGTTTTGGGGCGGCTGTCTCAGCACTCTCAGAAGCCGAGGGAGCTGCTTCCTCTCTGCTGGGTTTACGTCTGTATTGATTTGTTTGTGTTTGTTTCACTTGTGTTTGGCTCTCATTCATCAGCGATGAGTGTTTGGCTCTCTGGGCTGTGCTTTGGGATGGTTCCCAGCTCTTGTGACCTTATCTCCAAGCAAGGATAAAGCAGAGCAGTTGGGAACCCTGGGGGATTAGTTACCAATATCCGATTGTGGCAGGGCCAGGTGGCATCCACGTGAATCATTAATTTTTTCTGGGGAAAAAACCCAACCCCAGACAACTTTCTTCCTCTTCCTCCTGAGCTCCACATGGGTGCCTTGCAATTCAGATGTTTATTCCCATCCAGAAATGAACTCAAGCTGTGCATAGATTCCCATTTGGAAATGTTTCTCCCTGTCCTGTTTGGTTTACGTGAGCAATCACTGGGGACGTGCCTGGATCTCCCAGGGGCTTTGGCTGTCCTGAAGTTCTGTTTTTGCTCCAGGCAGCTGTTGGTGTGAAGGCTTTTGCCTTAGCACCGCTGGTGGTGAGGGGCTTTTGATGGATTTGTTCCCACCCTCCTCTCAGGAAGGGTCTAACTCATGAATCCTGGTCTGAATACGTGAAAAACGCATATTTTATGATTGGCTTTTCACAAATATTAAAATAAATATTGTATGGGTTATGTTAGAAAGTGATGCTGACTTAATTTTCTTAAGTAGTGTGTTAAATAAAGTTTTAAGTTATAACATAAGGTTAAAATAGAAAATAAGATATTTTTTTAAAGAGAAGACTCACAGTGAGATAGAAGCCACAGGACATCTGAATCTTTGAGAGAAAGAGAATTTATTGTTCCATTATCAGAAATCAATTTCTTCCTGCCTCACTTAGCCCTGAAGACACCTTTAAAATTCAGAGGAAGAATCCTATGTTTGAGTGGAATTTATGCATCATGTATGAGGTGTGTGAATATGCAACAGGCTGTTGCTTTTAAGGGTTAATCCTCTGTTTAAGTGGGTCCTTTTTTGGGCTTATGCTGTCCAGAAAAAGGTACCTGGACTTTCCATAACTCTTTGTTTCTATTGTCTCGTATTGTCCTAAATCCTAATTGTCCAAATTTTTATTACTCTTATTATACTACTATTTTCATAACAATTTTATTACTATTGAACTTTTAAAATTTTAAAAACAAGTGATAGATATTTTTCACAGAATAAAGAGTGAGGCATGGATGCACGGCAGTGCACTGGGACAGCTGGTGATGGATGCCTTCAGTGTGTGCTTGGAGGAGACCCAAATTTCACTGTCCATCCTAGCTGGAGGGTTTTCCACCTCTTGAAAAATCCTCCAGCTAGGAAGGGAAATGGGGAATGAAGTTGAAGAAAGGCAGGATGGCTTTCTGCAGGATGAATCCCTGGGATTGCCTGTCATGGGATGCCAGGGATGCTGAGATCTTACAAGGATTCAAAAAGAGATGGTTCAATTGCAGAAGCAGCGAGGTGCTGGACTGCCAGGGTCCTTGTTATGGGAGAAATTAGAAGGAACTTTTCCCAAACAGCCTTTAAACCCTAAAAATTTGCTCATAATCCTTGTGTCCATGGATGATCTCTGTGGGCTCCAGGCTCCTCACAAACCACGAGAAGGACGAGGTGATCAAAGGAAGAGGGAAGAGGGAAAGCCCTCCAACCATGCTGGAGGGTTTTCCACCTCTTGACTGCATCTGGGGGACCTGGCCCGCACATTTGGTGACAGCGAGGAGCTGGCGGGGGGCTCAGAGGGGAGCAGGATGTCGCTAACCACATCCTCATTCCGTGCTGGGAGCCAGATGGCCGGGCCAGGACGGGAACGGGGCTCAGGCAGGCTCGGGGGGCGGCAGAGCCGCGGTGCTGCCGGATCGGGGGCTCCCCGAGCATCCCCGGGATGCGGCCGCACGGATCCCCCCAGCCAGGAGCATCCCGGCGCCGGCCTGCCCCGCTCTGAACTGAAACGCCTCCAAAACATTAAAAAAAAAAAAAAAGAAAAGCCGGTGGTGTGTGCGCAGCCCTGCGCGATGATTAGTGGCACCACAAGCTACTTCCTCCCTCCTCATGTCGCATTGTTTTCCTTTCCAGGTGGCCCACCGGGGCTGCCTCCTGGCCACCGTGCCGGCCGCACCTTTGTCTGACAGCCAGCCAGCCCGGCCGCCTTCCTCCCCTTCCTCCTCCTCCTGCTGCTGCTGATGCCAGAGCTATTTCGGGAAACAGCAGCTGAGCCCGAGGATTGTTAATTGTTCGTCAAAGCCCTTCCAAGCGCGCTGGATGGATCACATGAGGAGATTAGAGCGGCGGTCACACCCTTCCCCTCCGCCTCCTTGTGCCGTGTCCCCCCCTGACCCGCGGGGCTGGGGGCGATGTGCCCAGGGTGGGAGGGCAGGGGGTGCACCCAGCTGTGCCCAGATGTGGCACGGCGGGGATGGAGAGCTGGAGATGGCCGTGCTGAGCGGGGCAGGAGCCCCGGGGCAGGCACAAGGGAGGCAGACAAAGCCACCCCAGGCGCTGACCTCAGAAGCTGCCATGTGACTCTGCCTCAAAGTTACTAAAGCATGACATCAGCCTGGGAGGGAGCGGCGGGGCTGCCACCAAAATAAAATACTGCCTGCCTTCAACCGGCTGCTGCTGCTGCTCCTGGAGCTCCCCACTGCCTCTTCCCTGCATCCCCCCGAGGATAATTGCCATTCAAGGTAGATTCTGCTGGATAACAAATGACAAAGATCTCTTTGACACACACAACATAAAGCCAGTTTAGTCTTTGGGTCATTCCCAGGGGTGAGAATGAAATGTGTCAGTGAAACAGTGTCACAGGCATCTTTTATGAAAATTCCTTTCCTTAGGATTTTGCCTCCTGAGAAGCTGAGAGGCCTCAGGAACAAAATGTAAACATCGATTATCTGCTGCTGTGGAATGCAACAGGTGCATCTGTGATTGGTCTCAGGTGTTGTTTCTAATTAATGGCCAATCACAGTGAGCTGGCTTGGACAGAGAGCCGAGCCACAAACCTTTGTTATCATTCCTTCCTATTCTATTCTTAGCCAGCCTTCTGATGAAACATTTCCTTCTATTATTTTAGTATAGTTTTAATGTAATAAATATCATAAAATAGTAAATCAAGCCTTCTGAAACATGGAGTCAGATCCTCATCTCTTCCCTCATCCAAGAATCCCTGTGAACACCGTCACAACACTTCCCACTTTAGATAATGATATTAATGTAGTGTGCATGCACCTTTGCTTTGGCAAATGTCTTGGGCCACGATTCTGAGGTGAGATATTGTTGTGGAAAAGGGAAAACCATCACCCCATGTCTGCAAAGGGCACGGAGAGCAGGCAGGTGTCGAGGCAGGGCTTTGGTGCCCCAGGAATGCCATGGTGATGGATGTGACTGACACCAGGCAGGTTTTGAGGCAGGGCTTTGGTGCCCCAGGAATGCCGTGCTGATGGATGTGCCTGACAGCAGAAATGGTGTTGGTGGGTGAGACTCGTGCTGCTGGGTACCAGCCCTGCTGCCCGATGTTCTGCACCTCTGCTCCTCCCTGCTGGTGCTCTGTGTGAGCACTGAGAGGGATGAGGGCTCGCTCAGTCCCCATCCTGCTGATCCCTGAGCCGGGAGAGGCTCCTGGGCCGCCTGTTCCCAGGCAGGGTAGTGGCCAAAAGGCAGGGACTGGGGAGCAGAGGTGCCTCATGCCATCAGGGTGAGCTGTGAGCAGCAGAACAGGTCAGATCAGATCCAGGCATCTTCACCCCACAGAGCTCCCACGCTCTGCCTCCTCCTCCTCCTGCCCTGGGCTTTTCCCAGCTGCTGGGGTGACTTTGCACTGCTGCTTTTTGTCCCTGAGCTGGCATTTGGCTGGCTGAGGTGTATAAATCTGACTGTCTGACCCTCTGCTGAAGATGCAAGTGCTCAGATGTGGCAAACAGCCATCCCAGAGCTGCTGATGGCTCCTGCAGGGGCACCCTGTGCCACCAAGGGGACACTGCTGGTGGGCAGATGTGGGTGAAGAGCCGTGACTGCAGTCCCAGGCACGCCAGCCCAGACCTGCCCTGGCTGGTTGGGCTGACCCCAGGGCTCAGGACAGGGTGTTGCTGGCCCCAGGTGCGGGGAGCAGGTTTGGCAGGTCGGGAGAGCCTTGGTTCCCACCAGAACTCGCGTCCCTCTGTCCTCCCACGCCGGGCGTGGAGGGGACAGCCCTGCTCCCTGTGACCAGGACAGGCTCTCCCTGCTCCGGGCTGAGCTGGGACCTTCTGCCTCTGGGACTTTGTGTCTGGGCCTGGCTGTTCTGGCCCTGTGGCTGAGCATGCCCCAGTCTGGTTATTCAGATGGTGGAGGTTCAGTGGAGGAGGGCTGGGCATTTTGAGATGCCAACACCCAGGCTGACATGCTGTTGTGTCCATTTGAGGTTTTCCATCTGTGTTTGACCAGGAGGAAAACATACATCTGTCCTGAGCGTGGGTTTGTTGCTTTTTTCTTTTTTTTTTTTTTTTTTTTTTTTTTGTAGAAGCCTCTTGCTATGTCAACTATGCCTCATCTTCACCTTTTTTTAGTTACCTCTGTGACCAGCCACCCTTTTGTCCTTCCAGAAAGCCAGGACATGGTGACAGGTCCTGCCAACAAAACATCATGACAGCCTGTGGCTTTCCTTTGGGGGAGCCTGTGGATTCATCCCCTGGGAAAAAAGGGATGGAAGCAAGTTGTTATGTGTCAGCTGGGAGTGGAAACTGATACTCTGGGGCAGCACGGTGAACTTCCTTAATTTTAGGCCCTTTCAATTCTTTTCTGCTGGCAGATGGTGGTTAGTCCTTGGTGGAAGGAGGAGGGTCTGTACTCTAAGCTCTGAAACTTTCTCGGAGGCTTTCCTGGAGCTGTGTCTGGGGGTGACAGTGTCATCCCCTGTGTCCCCCAGCCACCCTGCTGATCCTGACACCAGCTTTCACAGCTACAGCCCAGTGATGTTCCAGTTCCCAGTCAAGGTGCTCCAGTTTGCCGTGGTCCTCATCACCCTTGGAGATGCCCTGTTTGTCCTCCCCATAGCTCTGCCCAACCCTGTTGTGGATCTTCTCTCTGCCCTGGGCATTCTGTGAGCTTCACTGCCTGACCCCTGGAGCAGAATTCCACCTGGCAGCTGGGCAAGCACGGCTTTCTGCTCCACATCAGGGCAGATTTTCCCTGAAATCCTCACTTCACCCTCCAGCCATCACCACCAGCAGCTCCTTCTCCAGTACGGTAAAATCCCAGACAAGGGGCTGAACCTGTGGCAAACATTCCCAACCTGACCAAACAGAGGCTGCGCTGGGTTTGATGTGTTTTGTTCGGTTTGTTGCTTGTTGTTTTTCTCCCCGAGGAACGTTTCCATCGCTTTCCATGGTCAGAATTCCCCCGGTTCCTCCCTGGGGTGCAGCGAGCCGGAGGTGCCGCGGTGGGCCCCACCTCGCGCGGTGCGCCGCCGTTGCCAGTTTAAGAGCCCTCTCCGCGGGGCGAGCTTTCGAACGCGCTGCCCTGCGCCGCCATTGGCCGGCGCGCGCGCGCGGGGGCCAGCCGGCGGTTGGAGCGGCCGGCGGCGCGCCCTGATTGGCCGAGCCGGGGGCGGTATAAAAGGCGGGCGGGCGCGTGGGCTCGCTCAGTCTGCGGCGCGAAGGGGCGGCGTGCGGAGCTGGGGTGAGGCGCGGATTCCGCGCTCGGCCGGGCGTTTTAATTTTTTTTTTTTTTTTCTTTTTTAAATTCTTTACTCCCCCCCTTCGCCCACCTGCTTTCCCCATGGAGTTCAAGCTGGAGGCGCATCGCATCGTCAGCATTTCGCTGGGCAAGATCTACAGCGCGCGGGGCCAGCGCGGCGGCCTGAAGCTGCACAAGAACCTCCTGGTGTCGCTGGTGCTGCGCAGCGCCCGCCAGGTCTACCTGAGCGAGCCGGACTGCCCGCCCGAGCCGCCCCCCGCCGCCGGCCACCCCGAGGAGGAGCCGCCGACCCGCACCGCCGCCTGGGCGGCCGAGGAGCCGCCGCCGCCACCGCCGCCCCCGCAGGACGAGGCGGGGAGGGACTGCCAGGGCCCCCGGCCGCGGCGCTGTTGCTGCGGCGAGAACCGCGGGGGCTGCGCCGGGGCCCCCCCGCCGCCGCACTGCCCCCGCAAGCGGAGCGCCGGCGAGCGCGGCCAGGCGGGCTCCCCGGTGAAGAAGCCCCGCCGCGAGGAAGAGGAGCCGCCGCCGATGCCGCCCCCACCGCCGCCCTCACCGCCGGGCGAGCAGGAGGACATGGAGACGGGCAACGTGGCCAGCCTCATCAGCATCTTCGGCTCCAGCTTCTCGGGACTGCTCAGCAAGGAGCCCAAGGGCCGGCGGCGACCGCCTCTGGACGGCGGCGAGGCGGCGGCGGGCACGGCGCCCGCCGAGGCGGCGGCCGAGCCGGGACAGATCTGCTGCGACGAGCCGGTGCTGCGGACCCTCAACCCCTGGAGCACGGCCATCGTGGCCTTCTGATGGCCCGGCCGCAGAGACTGGATCCCCGCCGCGGGCCGGGGGGCCCGGACGTGACACCCACCGAGCGCCGCGGGGCTCCGGCGCCGGCCAGACCCGGCGCCCTTGGCCGCCGCACCGGAGGGACCGCGGGGCGGCGGCGGCGCTTCCCCGTTCCCCGCCGGGTCCCGGCTGCCGGCACCCGCCCTGGGAGCGCCCCCGGCCCTGCCCTCCCGGAATTCCCCTTCCCGGCAGAGCCGCCGCCCTCTCCGGCGCCCGGGGGAGGCTCCTCGGCCGCCGCCGACCCCGGGGGCGCCCCCGGCGGGTGATATTTTAAGCTTGGAAAGTATTAAGTTTATTAAATAAAGTGTCTATTTTGGAAAGGTTTAGGTCAGAACTATTACATGGTGCTTTTTAAAAGTGTTTTATTGAGAGGAACGAAGTTTACAGACGCTCTGACGGAAAGTCCTTGAGCCTGTTTGTTAGGCTTGGTAACTCCCGGTCTTTGTTGTATAAAGGCTTGGGGCTCCCGTAGGGAATTTTGTACAGTGTTCTCCTTCAGTGATGTATCATGTTTTGTATAAAATGTAATTTCTACGTGTACAACACGTATTAAATATTTTCAACTGTATGAGCCTAGTTCCTGTTTGTGCCCCGGTGGCTCGAGGGGGAGGAGGGCAGGCAGCAGCCGGGGTGTGGTTCTGCATGTCTGTGGCTGGATCCACCCAGCCTGGCAAGAGGCTTGGGGTGGGTTGGAGTCCGGCTCTTCTGGGAGCTGGGGAAGAAAGGGAACTTATGTCAGGGTGCCTGGAGTCCTTCCCGGGATCTTCCAGGTGCTTCCACTTCTCTTCTGGCTACAGCCTCTTCCCGGGGCCAGAGCTTCCGTGGCATTTGAGGTCTTGCTCTGAAAGTACCTAATGTGCAGAGTCACTGTGGGTGGAAAGCGGTTGCTAAATCCCAGAGGAGCAGCTGGGTGCAGTCTGACCAGCCCGTGGCACAGCTGGGCCGAGCGCTGGCCTCCAGCATTGCCTGCTCAGATCCGGACTGGGGCTGTGTGAGTGGATTCCACCCAGCAGAACACAGCCACTGCTCCGCAAGAAGTGTTTCTGTGCCTCTTTGCTGTTACTTGCAGAATAGTTCAAACGATAAATATCAGGAGGTGGTTTTCTTTTTTTTCCTTCTCTTTCATTATCAGTGAAACTATAACTGGGTTAAAGTTCCTGCTGTTAGGGGTGGGGAGAAAAGTTTGGCCTCGGCTTCAGAGTGAGTGGAGCGCCCCAAGGCGTTGTAATTAGACTGAATTGTGGGGGAATTTTTTTTTTTCTTTGCTTGCTGGAAGATTCACTAGAGGCTTCTGTGCTCCTAATTAATGAACTTTTCAACTGGGGATTGCGTCTCTGGCAAGTGGAAGATGTTTGTGTGCTGTGAAATGCAGCCTGGGATATCTGGCTGAACCTTGGTAGCATGAGAAATGACCAACGTGGGGTTTTTAACACCTTGGACCTGTGAGAAACTGGAAGTGTTGGTCTGGGTCATCCCCAAGCAGGGGGATGGGAGAGATGAGGAGAAACTGCCTGGTCTGGGGAGGCTTTGAGGCAGCTCTACTACTTGGTGTACATTTTAATAGCTCCTTATTCTTAGGTAAAAGCAAAAGTCCTGCCATCTTAATTTTCTAGGTAATTGCACCTAATGGTGACACAATTTCAGTCTGGTGGATGACACAAGGAAATGGGGTGTGATGAGACATTTCACTCACTCACCTTTGGGAGGTGATGGGAAGGTGCTGTCCCTGCTTCCCTCCCTCAGGTGCTCTCCAGGAGAACCCCACACTCTCACTCCTGTCCCAGGGGCAGTGAGGAGGATCTCTCCAGTGAGAGGAGAAGGAGGATGGCTGCACAGTGCTATCCCCCCCAGCTCTCCTGCTCTTATGGTCAGAAGCTGGGCTGCAGGATGGGAACAGCCTCCTGCTCCAGCACAGTTTCCTTCCCAAGGTTTCAGTCCTGCTCCTTGTCCACCAGCAGCATCTCCACGGAAGCGAATGATTTTGCCCAGCTTCCAAATCCCAAAAATGGGATGGGGGCACTCCTGATCTTGACATTTCCAAATTTTTTAGGCATCCAACTCCTGGAAGATCACCTGGTCCTGCTGGTTTGTGTGGCCCTGCTGTCCCTACACAGACAAGACCCAACCTCCCTCTGGCACAGAGCACCCAGCAGAGCTCATATCTACTCTGTCTTCCAGAGGAGAGTTGTGCAACACCTTAATTGCTGCTGGCCTCTGCCAGCAGGGCAGGGACTGCCACAGGTGCCCACGCAGCTCCCGTGGAGCTGCCTGAGGTGAGTTCTCCCTTCCCAGCTCATGGCCACAGAGCTGTGTCCCCAAAGGACCCGGCCCAGCTCCATCTGCTGCGCTGACACACGCCTCGTTTGATCCCCTGGCTGGCTTTTTACTGTGTGGGGTTTGCCTCTGGCTGCTGTGGCCGAGGGGGACAGAAAAAATTAAAAAAATAACAGAGATGTGATAGATGCAGGTGAGCTCTGCTGAAGGGTCTGGACCAAACCAGCCTCAAATTGAAAAGACCCCTAATAATGGCACTGTGTTACTTTTGGAATCAATTTTTCTGCTCTGTTTTATTTTTTACTCACCCAGTGCCATTTTTTCCCCCCAATTCCTATAATCACTTTTACATAAGTTGGTTCTGTTTTTTTAACTCATCTTTTCTGTTGTGCTGCTTCTAGCCCTGGACTTTTCCTTCTGCCCACAGAGCTACAGAGATGAGGCTGACAGAGGGGACAGCTGAGCAAGGACAGGGAATGAGCTCAAGCTGAGGCTGATGACCCAAACTCACTGCTCAGGCCAGTGATGAAGGAGGGAAGAGAAGTGCATAAATAAGCCAGATAAAAATAAAAACTTCCATCACTTGGGACAGAGCTTGACTCCTATGGAAACTGCCTCACCGGCTCGAGGAGGAGATGACTTAATGGGAAGATGGCAGGATCCTACCCTTCCTAGAATAGAAACAAGCTGCTGGAAGCGCTGGCCCCGGCTGCTGCCCTTCGCCCAGCTCGGGTCAGCTCCCGTGGGAGAGGAGAAGTGCTGGGAAAATCCTTCAGCACCGCCGGAGGGTGGGATGGATGCTGGCAGAGGGAGGTGGCAGCTGGGCTGCCTGGGTGATGCTCGGGAAGCAGGGCAGGCAGCTGCAGCTTTCACTTTTCTCCCGCTGTAATCATCCAGGAGCAATCCCGGGCTGCGACTCTCCTCAGGGATAACTTCTGGGGAGAGGGAACGACTTCAACCCACCAAGAAGGGAGTGTCAGAGGTGTGAATCATCCGGCCTTAAAGATGTCTGGCTGGGCCAGGTGCCAGCAGGGGCTGGGGGAAACCCTCGAGGCTGGGGAGAACCTTTGGGGTTTGGGGAAACCTTTGGGGCTGGGGGGAAAGGGAGAGACCCTCGGGACTGGGGAGAAATCCTCGAGGTTTGGGGAACCTTCGGGGCTGGGGGAGACCCTCGAGGCTGGGGGGAATCCTCGGGGTTTAGGGAGCCGATGTGCAGCCAGGGGTTCGCAGGAGCTCCCCGTTTCACTCTGGCTGCTCTTGCTCCTTCCTGGCCTGATGCAACCCGGCTGTCCCTCCTCTCCTGGGCCATGGGAAGAGGAGGAAGGCTCTGCACACTCACTGCTGGAGCATCCTGTGTCAGCGCTCAGGAATCCGGCAGGCTGCTGGGAGGGGGGCGGGAGGCAGGGCAGCGGCGGGGCTGGGCCTGCCGGGGCCTCTCCCTGCTTGGGGAGCCACGGGGAGCCCCAGGGTACCGGAGCATCCCCGGGGGCTGCACCTCCTGGGGTCTCTCCCTGCCTGGGGGTACCGGAGCATCCCCGGGGGCTGCACCTCCTGAAGCATTTCCCTGCCTGGAGGTACTGGAGCATCCCCAGGGGCTGCACCTCCTGGAGTCTCTCCCTTCCCAGAGGGACTGGATCATCCCTGGGGGCTGCACCTCCTGGGGTCTCTCCCCGCCTGGGCAGCCCAGGGACACCAGAGCAGCTCTGGCAGGAAGCTTTGCCAAATGCTGAAGCCCAGGACAGGGTATTTTGGGGAGAAGCAGGGGTGGGGATGTACCGTGGCACAGAGCTTGGCTGATAGCTCCAAAGGCTGAGGAGAGGCACGCCTGCATCTCCCGTGCTGCTGCAGGGCTTGCATCTGTCTCCAATGTACTGTGCTTGCCAGTGATGCTCTGCCAATGTATATTTAGGGTGGGAGGGGGGACCCACCCTCAGTATAACCCCTCAGCGGGTCGGGGGGCTCTTGCAGGGGAGCAGGGAGAGGCTCCGTGTTTTCCTGGGCAGGGTGGTCCAGCCCAGGGGGAGGGGGAAGGCGGTGGGGCTTGCTGGCAGGGCTAAGGCTCATGGAAAACTCCAGGGCTTCTTCCAAGGAGGATCCTTTGAGAGGCTGGAGCCTCAGAGAGAGGGCTTGGCACGGTGAGGGGATGGCTGGAAGGTGCCCAGAGCTGCCTTGGCAAGGAGGAAACCCAACGGAGGAGAGTTATTCCAGGCCAGCACGGGTTCCTGGAGGCAGGGTCAGGGCCAGGATGAGCGACAAACACAAACAGCTCCCTCCCCTCGGCCTTCTGGTTGTGATTTCTGCTCCCGACATGCAAACCCTGAGGGGCCCCCTCCCCTCCCTCCTGCTCCCCAGCTGGGCGAGGGCTGGCCCGGCCGCCTAATGAAATGCAGAGCTGCTTGGGAGAGCAGGGGAAAAAAAAATTTAAAAAAGGCTCTGTTTGAGGTTTTGTGCCTCTGGTTTCCTCTGGCCCTCTCTCCCAGCGGGGTGATTTATTGGTGATGGAGCCCGGGGAGAGGGGGAGGGAAGGGCTTGGAGCCGCAGGCAAATAGTCATCTCTTATTTCCCAAGCACTCACGCGAGGCAAAGGGAAAAAAGGGAGGAGAGGGAGGGAAACTGCCTGGGCAGGGCCGAGGAGCATCATTTGCTGGGGCTGAGCTCTCCCAGTTTCTCCCAGTTGCTCTGAGGCGGTACTGGAGCATCCCTGGGGGCTGTGTCTCCTGCCCAGAGGGATTGGAGCATCCCTGGGGGCTGCACCTCCACCTTGAGCGCTTTGCACACCAAAGGACCGGCTTTGAGGTGGATGCCCTCTCCCTCTATCCCAATTTCCCCACTTTCTCTCCCTCCTCCTGGGCAGTGGGTGCTGAGAGCTGCCTGCAGGGATTTAAGCTGGCTCTCCTGGCCCTGCACTCTCTTCTCCAGTGCAGCCAGCGGGGGACTCCTCATCCTTTTGCCCTCTCCTGCAGCCCCAGCCAAGGAGGCAGCCAGACCTTTCCCAGATGGCAGAAAAGCAGATACCCATTGTCACTGACCCCTTTTTGGGCACCTGCATGCCCCAAAAGTGACATGCTGTGACCTGCCTGGCTGCAGATCCATTTAATACTGCCTGCAGCTACTCAGCTCAGACCAGCCTTAGACTTAAGCCGGGCTTTAGGCTCTGCAGCAGTGAGGTGTCCCCATCCTGTGGGATGCTCTGGTGTGCTGCTCTGTGGCAGGGTGACCTCCTGCTCAGGGCTGACTTTTTTCATGCTCGCTGCTCTGCTTGGGAACTGTGAAAAACACCAATCACTTGGTTTTTAAAATTTTAAAAGGTTTAATAGTAATAAAATGGTTATGAAAATAGCAATATAATTAGTGTAATAAAAATTTGGACAATTTGGATTAGGACAATATGAGACAATAGAAACAAAGAGTTATGGACAGTCCAGGTACCTTTTTCTGGGCAGCATAAGCCCAAAAAGGGACCCACTTAAACAGAGGATTAACCCTTAAAAGCAACAGCCTGTTGCATATTCATACATCTCACACATGATGCATAAATTCCATTCAAACACAGGATTCTGTCTGGGCAGTGTCAGCTTCTTCCTCTGAATCCTGACGGTGTCTCCAGGGCTGAGCGAGGCAGGAGGAAATTCGTTTATTCTGATACTGGAGCAATACATTCTCTTTCTCTCAAAGATTCAGGTGTCCTGTGGCTGCGAGTCCTTTCTTTAAAAAAATATCTTACATAGCATAGTTTCTATTTTAACCTTATAACCTAAAAATATATTTAACACACTACTTAAGAGAATTAATACAGCAGAACTTTCTAACACAACACGTATAATATGCATTTGAATATTTGTCAAAAGCCAATCATGAAATACGCATTTTTCACAGGAACGAATGTGGTTTCCTAGGGGCAAGGTCTCCTCCTCCTCCTCCTCCTCCTCCCCTCTGCTGACAGCGTCTGACCTCAGCTGTCGTCCCTGGGATTAATCTGAGCCTCGGGACAGGTTGAGGCATGTCCAAGGCGGAGGGAGGAGAGCTTCATGCGCACAGACACAGAGGAAGGAACAAAAACAATTCCCAGGGAAATATTTTCCTGCTGCTTTTCCTGGCAGCGAGCAGGGTGGGAGGAAAAGACCTGGCTTTAAATTGCTTGCAGGAGAATTTCCTCAACTCCAACCGGGGATCAGCTTTCCCTTGGCCTCCTGCACCTCCTGCACCTCGTCCCCACCCCAGAGCCACACAGGGATGGCACAAAGGGTGCTTGTTGGATTAAGAATAATTTAATCATGTATTTTAAATTTTATTTTAATTTTGTAAAGTTTTATTAATGTAATTTTCTAAAAAATATAAATAGATAATTTTAAGGTAAATAGATAATGAAAATTCATTTCCCGAGGTGCTGCTCAGCATCTCGGGCTTTGCTGAGCCAAGGTATTAATTTTTAAAATTTTGTAAAGTTTTTTTAAGTCAATTTTTTTTTTTAAAGGTAAATAGATCATTTAAAGGTAAAAAGATAATTTAAAGGTAAATAGATAATACAAATTCATTTTCCACAGGTGCTCAGCCCCCCAAGGTGCTGCTCAGCATCCTGGGCTCTGCTGAGCCAAGGTGTAAATTTTAAAAATTTTGTGAAGTTTTATTAAGGTAATTTTTAAAAAAAGGTAAATAGATCATTTAAAGATAAAAAAAAATCATTTAAAGGTAAAAAGATAATTTAAAGGTAAATAGATAATACAAATTCATTTCCCACAGGTGCTCAGCCCCCCGAGGTGCTGCTGCTCAGCATCCCAGGCTCTGCTGAGCCAAGGTGTAAATTTTTTGAATTTTGTACAGGACGCCTCAATCTTTCACAGAAGGAGAATTTATTGCTCCATTATCAGAAGAAATGAACTTATTCCCACCTCGCTCAGCCATGAAGATGCTGTTTAAGATTAAGAAGAAGCTGACACAGACCAGACAGAATCCTGTATTTGAATGGAATTAATGCATCAGGTATGAGGTGTATGAATATGCACCAGGCTGTTGTTTTTAAGGGTTAATCCTCTGTTAACGTGGGTCCTTTTTTGCTCTCATGCTCTCCAGAAAAAGGTACCCAGGTTGTCCGTAACTCTTTGTTTCTATTGTCTCATATTGTCCTAATCCAAATTGTCCAAATTATTATTACTCTAATTATATTACTAGTTTCATAACCATTGTATTATTCTTAAACTTTTAAAATTTTAAAAACAACTGATTGACGTTTTTCACACCCAGCAGAGAGCAGGGTCCGCTGGTGGACTCTGCCCTTTGCCTGCTCCTCCTCCTCCTCTTCCTCCTCCTGCTCCTCCTCCTCCTCGTGTGCTGTTTGCTTTGGCAAGCCCCAGCTCCACCCTGGCAGCGGGTCCGGCTCCGGCAGGGAACGGGGAGCAAGGAGGGGAACGGAGCGGCAGAGGCTGTCCCCGGGCGGATGGGACACGCCGGCCCTGCTGGGAAGGGCAGGAAGGACACGGCTCCCTCGGAAATCTGGAGGGTGGGATGGGAGAGGCAGGAAAGGGGAGAGAGGGCAGGATGCAGGGAGCATGGCTGGAGTGGGATGCAGAGGTGGGAGCCGCAGTGCTTGGTCTGTGGCAGTCCTGTGGGTGTCTGCTGCCCTCCTGGAAGAGCAGGGCATGCTGGCAGTGTGGCACAGCAGCAGCAGGGGATGCTGGCAGTGTGGCACAGCAGCAGGGGATGCTGGCAATGGGGCACAGCAGCAGGAGGGGATGCTGGCAGTGTGGCACAGCAGCAGCAGGGGATGCTGGCAGTGTGGCACAGCAGCAGGAGGGGATGCTGGCAGTGTGGCACAGCAGCAGGGGATGCTGGCAGTGTGGCACAGCAGCAGCAGGGGATGCTGGCAGTGTGGCACAGCAGCAGCAGGGGATGCTGGCAGTGTGGCACAGCAGCAGGAGGAGATGCTGGCAGTGTGGCAGAGCAGCAGCAGGAGATGCTGGCAGTGTGGCACAGCAGCAGCAGAGGATGCTGGCAGTGTGGCACAGGAGGAGCAGCAGGAGATGCTGGCAGTGTGGCACAGCAGCAGCAGAGGATGCTGGCAGTGTGGCACAGCAGCAGCAGGGCATGCTGGCAGTGTGGCACAGCAGCAGGAGGGGATGCTGGCAGTGTGGCACAGCAGCAGCAGGGGATGCTGGCAGTGTGGCACAGCAGCAGCAGGGGGTGCTGGCAGTGTGGCACAGGAGGAGCAGGGGACGCTGGCAGTGTGGCACAGCAGCAGCAGCAGGGGATGCTGGCAGTGTGGCACAGCAGCAGCAGCAGCAGGGGACGCTGGCAGTGTGGCACAGCAGCAGCAGGGGATGCTGGCAGTGTGGCACAGCAGCAGCAGCAGGGGATGCTGGCAGTGTGGCACAGCAGCAGCAGCAGGGGATGCTGGCAGTGTGGCACAGCAGCAGCAGGGGATGCTGGCAGTGTGGCACAGCAGGAGGGGATGCTGGCAGTGTGGCACAGCAGCAGCAGATCTCCCCCAGTGCTGTCCCACAATCCCAGCTGGAGCCTGGCTGGAGCATCATTAGGAAAAAGAGGCAGTGGCTGTTTCAGTGTGTCCCACTGAGTTGCTCAGGTTTATTCCTGCCAGCTTGGCCATGGAGCAGTGCAGGCAGCTGGGCTTTGCAGCCACACGTGGTTCTCCATGCCAGCCGCTCCCAAGCAGTGTGTGTTGGTGGAAATGCCAAGCCAGCAGCCAGGACAGGACACAGGTTTGTCCCCAGGCTCGGTGCTGAGGGCACCAAGTGTCCCTGCCCTGCCTCTCCGAGGAGGCTGTGGGAGCAGTGCAGTGCTCTGTCTCCATGGCAATGGGACTGATGTTTTTAAGGCAGGAGGAATTGATGTGGTGGGCAGAGCAGACCCTACTAGCTTGGCAGAAGGGGCCCAAAGAGGAGTTTTTAGGGTTTAAAATGTAACACAGTATGGTAATGTATTGATTCTTATAGGCTGTATATAAATGCTATAGGATCTGTATCTTGTATTAGATTGGTTAGTGAGAATTAGAATACTCAGCACAGAAGAAGATTTATGGTATTGTAATGGGAGCTTCACTCCCTTATGCTTTCTACTCTCTCTCTCTCTCCCATCCTCTTTCCCACTCTCTTCTCTTCTCTCAGGCCTGCTCTGAGCTGTGGCTGGCAGCTCCCAGCAGGGCTCTGCACCCAGGTTTTTTTGCCCCAAACTGGCCCAGGGCAGTTTTACAGCATCTACAGAACTGTGGGAATGGGCAGCCTGTGAGGGGCAATGGGACACCCTCACCTCTGTGGAATGAGAGAAACCCCTGGAGCCCAAACTTGCTGCCATTGCAGGGCTGAGGGGATGGAAAACCCTGAGGAGAAGGGTGTGGGGAGGGCAGAGCTGGGCACTGGTGGTTTGCAGCCTTGTGTGCTCTGCTGGGAGTGTTTGACCCCAGAGCCTGGACATGGCGGGGAGGCTGGGAGGAGCCACATCCGGAGGAAGGCACAGCTCCCGTGGGAAGGCAGGAGGGACGGAAGGACGGACAGGGGAGGGAACCGGGACTTTTCTTCCTGTCCTTTGGAACAGGTTTCCCAGATTAATGGATGCCCTGTCCCTGGAAGTGCCCAAGGCCAGGTTGGATGGGGCTTGGATAAACCTGAGATAGAGGAAAGTGTCATGCACATGGCAGCAGGATTGGATCTTTTAAAGTCCCTTCCAGCCCAAACTATTCTATGATTCCCTCCTCTGTGGTGTGGCCAGGAAGAGCTGCAGAACCCTGTGTGGTGTTTTCAAGCAGGGATTTACCCTGTGCCACAAGGGCCATGGCAGCACCCAGTACCCAGCCTGTGCCACTTCCTTCACTGCTGTGTCCCTGCCCTGTGGCTTGGCAAAGCAAATGTCAGCAGGATGTGAACCCAGGATGGAGGGAGGTGGCTATAAACCTGGAGAAGAGGAGGCTCAGAGGTGACCTTCTTGCTTTCTACAGATTCCTGAAGGGAGGCTGTGCTCAGGTGGGGCTGGTCTCTTCCACCAGGCAGCGCTGACAGAACCAGAGGACACAGTCTCAAGCTAGGGAAGGGATAGGTTGGATATTGGGAAAAATTTTTCACAGAAAGAATAATAAAATACTGGAATGCTCTTCCCAGGGAGGTGGTAGAATCACCATCTCTGGATGTGTTTAAAAAAAGACTGGACATGGCACTTGGTGCTACAGTCTGGTTGAGGTGTTAGGGCATAGGTTGGACTTGATGGTCTTGGAGGTCTCTTCCAACCTCATCATTCTGGAATTCTGTGATTCTACCACCCTGGATATTGGTGGTGCTGTTCTCCCACCCCTTCTTGGAGCGTGGCTCTGTCCTTAGAGCACAGCACTGCTGAGACATTTGCAGTTTGACTTTCTCCCAGCCTTGTCCTTGTTGCGCTTTCCCAGGAGGAATTGTTTAGTGTTCAAGGGCCAACATGCAGGGTGGTGGCCAGGGTGACACATGCCTCGTGCTTGACCTTGTCTCCCTTTGGTCCTGGCAGCGCTCCCTGCCCCGGGCTCACTGAAATTCCCTTCCTGGAAACAGCAGAGGAGCGAGCTGGCGTTTGCTGCAGCTCGGGAGGGTGTGACGTGATGTCCCTGGTCAGGGGCCAGCTGGGGAGGGAGCAGCCACAGGGCTGGGTCACAGCAGTGCCACAGGGCTGGGACAGCACCAGGAGACGCCTCCCAGGGGGTGTTGGGGAAGATGAAACACAAAAGCCTTATAAATACAATTGCCTGGCAAAAGATTTGGAGAATATGGAAACTATAAGTGAGATTGAAATGAAAGCAAGCTTTGAGATACCTCAGTTACTGAACAACTGGAAAACAATGGTGTGGCCAGCTGAAGGTAATCCCCTTTTGATGAAACAACACCCTCTGCTTGCAGACAGGTCCAAGGGTCCGAGCAGACCCTGCCAGCTTGGCAGAAGGGGTCCAAAGAGGAGATTTTAGGGTTTAAAATGTAGCACAGTATGGTAATGTAATGATTCTTATAGGCTGTTTGGAAATGCTACAGGATCTGTATCTTGTATTAGATTGGTTAGTGAGAACTAGAATATTCAGCACAGAAGAAGGTTTGTGGTATTGTAATGGGAACCTCGCTCTCTTATCTTTTTTACTCTCTCATCCTCTTTCCCCTCTCTTTACTTCTCTCAGTCCTGCTCTGAGCTGTGGCTGGCAGCTCCCAGCAGGGCCCTGCACTCAGGCCCTTTGCAATAACCCACAAGTTCCACGACCTGGCTGCAGAGATCTCTCATCTCCATCCATCCTGACTGTCCTGCCCCTGTCTCTCCTACAAGGAGGGCTCACACCCAGGCAGGAGGGAAGGCTGTTGAAACAATCAGGGTGCCAAGTGGCAGGAGGAAGGATCCACCTCGTGTTGTGTCCCCAGGGAAGGGATGGTGGCTGTGCTGCCTGGCAAGCTGAGCACAGAGCCGGGCTCTGATCCCAACCCTGCTGTGCTGGCAAGGTCAGTCCCCTCCCAGGTCACCCCAGTGCCTCATTGTCCCTTCCCACATCTCCTTCCCTCTCAGCTCCCAGTGGATCCCAGCAATGCCAGTTCTGTGCCCATGGCGCTCCCTGGAGCTCCCAATGTGGAGCTAGCTGTGTCTCCTCCTAAAATCCAACTCAGGCCGTGTCCCCTCGGGGTGTGGAAAAGCTGTGGGGCAGGGGGAGCTTGGCTGGGTGCCTCACTCTTCTCTTTTCCCAGCACAGCCCTGGGGGAAGCAGTTGTTTGGCAGGAGCAGCTGGAGCATCCCCTGCGGCTCCCATGTGTCGCTTCGCGTTAGATCACGAGTGGAGCAGGCTGGAGTGACCTTGGGAGGGAGATGCTGTGTGCTCCCAGCCCTCCAGCCAGCCTGGAGAGAGCCTGCCAAGGGACCAGCCAGGCTTTGTCCTCGTGGAACTCAGCCCCCGTGGGATTAAGTGGCTGTCCTAGCCCAGACCTCACCATTCTGGGGATTTGTTTGAGGTTCAGGGGTCTGGGAGTTCTTCATCCAAGGCAGCGCTGCCCAGCCCCAGGTGCATCTGTTCAGATCAGGGTTGGTGTCTGGCAGGACACGCCCAGGGCTGGCCAGGCCAGGTGCAATGCTGTCATTTCCCTGAGCTGGTGGCCTCTGGCTTGTCCCCACACGTCCCTGCACCGTGACTCACAGCTCCTGCTCCACACCGGTGAGTGTGCACGGAAATCAGCGGGAATTCTTTTGGTGCTGCCGGGGGCAGGAGACTCATCATCCTCCTCTCTCCTGCTCCTCCTCCTCCTCAGCCCTGCGAGTTCCCACGGTGGCAGCCAATGGTGCTTATCTCCGTGGGAACAAGGGCACTGCCCATCCATCAGCAGCTGTGCTCCAAAGTGCTGCTGGGAGGGACTGCAGGGACAGCCCGGTGCCTCTCCAAAAGCACTGGCCAGCCTCTTGTGCAAGTGAAGGCTGAAAGCTGTGTCCCTGCTCTGGGGACAGGTTTAGTGCCAGAGCCCCCTGGGAAAGCTGGGCTCAGCTGTGGCCACCCTGGGATTCAGCTCACCATGGAAAAAGAGGCTTTGTCACCCTGATTTTTTTAAGGTTTTCTAAGCCTTCTGATGTTTACGTTCTTGTAACAAACTTTCTCACACACTTTTTGTAAATAACTTATTGTTTTGTACTGTTTTATGGAGGAGAAATTTAGTAGGCTGTTGGTTTGTCCAGTGGAGAGGTGGCACTTTCACCCTCCAATCCACTGTCACTTTTGGAAATCTATAAATGTTGGAGTCAGAAATTAAACTTCCCTTTTCCACCTTGAGAACAGCAGTGTGTGTTCCACCCACAGCCTGGAACAAAGGCTGTGTACATGGCATGTTATTTCGTGTCCTATAGTGACACCTCTCCAAATGCATGACCAGTTTCTTGTGCCAGGGAGTGCCAAAGGCTGTGTCCCTGCTTTGGGGACAGCTTTAGTGCCAAAGTCCCCTGGGAAATCTGGGCTCAGCTCTGGCCACCCTGGGATGCAGTTCACCATGGAAAAAGAGTGACCAAAAAAGCATCAATACCATCACTACCACATGAATGTCACCTTTGGGTGTAATCCTTGGTGACTGTGTCCTGCTGCTGCCTGCTCAGCCCTGGCTGAGCTGTGGGTGGAAAGCAGGACCTAGCTGGAAGCAGGAGCTCCTCTCATCTCCTTTCCTTGTGCAGCAAAGCCCTCTCGTGGAAGCTGGCAGTAGCTTGCCAGGGACAATCCGGCGGCTGCAATGTGCTGCCTGTCCCCGGGGGGTGCAGCCTGCTCTCTGTCACTCTGTCCCCTGGGGCCCCAGCCTCAGAGGAGGTGGGACAGACCCTAAGGTGCCACCCCCACCCCTTAAGTGCCCGTCAGCGCTGTGTGACTGCATTCCATCCCGTGGGGATTCCCAGGTTTTTCCCAGGGAGCTGCTGAACCTGCTCTCTTGGCTGTGGTAGGAGATGCTTGGCACCTGGAACCCTCAGAGGAAAATAAAAAAGAAAAAAGAAAAAAGAAGAAAAAAAAAAGGTGGGGGAAATGGTTGTGACTTTGGCTTTCTTTGTGCACTTTTAAGGACACCACAGGACACCCCCAGCCTGTGGCACTTGGCACAGGGATGCCAGGGTGGCACAGTGTGGGGCTGTTGCAGAGCTGGTGCTGCCTGGATCTGCCCCAGAGCCTTGGCAGGGATAATTCCCTGGGGCCAGCAGTGCAGGGTGTCAGCATCTTGTGGGGTGGCCTGAAGTGAAAGAGGCTCAGAGACAAAGCCAAGCCAAGGTAGAGCACAAACACCAGGAACCCCCAGCCTTGCTGGGGCAGGCGTGCTGGCTGGGAGAGGGGAGGACACTGCTTTGCAATGGCTTCCCTGCCTTCCTACAGGAGGCAATGGCAATTTAAAAAAAAAATTTGTTTTATTTAACTAAGTTGGAAGAGACCTTTGAGATCATCAAGTCCAACCCAGCCCCAACACCTCAACTGAGCCCTGGCACCCAGTGCCACATCCAGGCTTTGTTAAACACACCCAGGGATGGGGACTCCACCACCTCCCTGGGCAGCCATTCCAGAACTTTATCACCCTTTCTGTAAAAAACTTTATCCTAATATCCAACCTGTATTTCCCTTGGCACAGCCTGAGGCTGTGTGCTCTGGGTCTGTCAGTGCTGCTGGAGAAAGAGCCCAACCCCAGCTGAGAACAGCCACCCTTCAGGAGCTGCAGAGAGTGATCAGGTCACCCCTGAGTTCCCTTTTCTCCAGGCTGAGCACCCCCAGCTCCCTCAGGGGTTCCTCACAGGGTTTGTATTCCCAGCCCATCTCCAGCCTCATTGCCCCCTCTGGATGTGGGGGGATCTCAACATCCTTCCCAAACTGAGGGCCCAGGATTCCTCCTGGAGGTGCAAGGCTCACTAACAGGGTGGGCATGGACAGGATGGTTGGTGGCTTTGTGCTGCTCCTGGCAGGGTCCTTGTCCTGTCCCCCACCACTCTCCCAGGGTGACACTTTATTTACTGCACTGTGGCTTGGCTCACCTGGGAGTGTCACAGTGGTACCTGGGGGATGGGAAATTGCTCTCACCTCTCTTCACCTGCAGAGCTGGGTCCCAACTGCTCTCACCTGGGCATCCCACCCACACCCTGGCCCAAAGGCTGCATTTAAGCTCAGCCCAGGGCTCTTAGTTCCTAGTTTGGCTCTTTGGGGGAGGTTGGGCTGTTCTGTTCTTCTGAGGCTCCCTTTGGCCCTGCCTGGTGCATTAAGGTAGGGGGTGTGGACCAGACTGGATCCATTTTGTTCTGGGTTGTAAGATGTGGGTGGGGTGTGTATTTTATTGCCATCTGTCACAGGTGGGGCAGTTCTCTGCTGTTCACTGGGCAGTTTTCTTTATCTGTCCCACAGCCAATCCTCCCTCCAGGAGATCTCTTCTGTTCATGGGCCATTAATTATTAATTATCCTCTGTCCATGGGCCATTAATTATTAATTATCTCCTGTCCATGGCCAGTGAGTGTCCCTGCATGGCTGATCCAATTCCATCATCCCATGGGGAGATGCTCTGCCCAGGGGAGGAGCCAAGCATTCCTACCTGGATCCAATCTGAGCTTTGGGACACCCCAGCAGCCTTTGCCCCCTGCAGTGCCAGAGGAGCAGCTTTCTGCTGCCCTGCATTGCCAGAGGGAGCCCAGGCCCATCTCCAGCAGCCCTGGAGCTGCAGAGGAAAACTCCCCCCTTGTGCAGGATCCCTGCTCCAGCAGAACCACAGCTGGCACTGCAGGAGGCTGAGCCACCATGGGATGGGGCTGGGACACCACCCTGACACACAGGGGGACAGGGCATGGTCTGACTCTGGCAGTGCATTGTTTTGTACTATTGCATTTTTATTTTCAATTTTCCTGGTAAAGAACTGTTATTCCTACTCCCATATCTTTGCCTGAGAGCCTCTTAGTTTCAAAATCATAGTAATTTGGGGGAAGGGGGTTTGCATTATCAGTTCAGGGGAGGCTCCTGCCTTCCTTAGCAGACACCTGGCTTTCCAAACCAAGATCCATCTCCTCTGTTGCTCTCCTGCAGCACCCAGGGAAGGGGATATTTCCTTCTTGGGAGCCCCTTTGGTGCTGCTGACAGTTTTGGGTGATTTCCCACCCCAATCCTGCCTCTGTTCTGCTGGTGGGTGAGCACTGCCTTTGTGTTTTGCAGGCACTGGTACCTCCTGACCACTCAAACCCATCAAACCCCCAGGAGCTGGGATTTTTCTTTGCACTGCTTAAGCACTTGGTTCCCTTTGTCCTGGCTGACTTTAACTCCCCCCGTTGGGTACATTTAAGTAATTTTCCTGCACTTTTAGTGATTCAAAAATTGTTATGCTGGCTGCACTTTTAAATTCTCAAATTGTAGAGTTGCCACCCCCTTGCCTGAGGGCTGATGGCAGGCTGTGTAAATATTTAGTGTTTCTGCTCCCCTGGCAGCAGCCTCTCGGTTTTCCCAGCCCACCTTCTCTGCTGCTGCCAGCAGGGGCTCGTTCCTCGGGCTCTGGGGGCTGATTTCCACCCTGCTGGGGGTGAGTGGCACAGAATTACTGCTGAATCCTGTGGTGATGTTCACAGGGGTCTCAGGATGAGGGAAGAGATGAGAATCTTGATTCCATGTTTCAGAAGGCTTGATTTATTATTTTATGATATATATTATATTAAAAGAAAGTGATATATTAAAACTATACTAAAAGAATAGAAGAAGGGATTCCATCAGAAAGCTAGCAAGGAATAGAAAAGGAATGGAATGATAATAAAATCTCGTGACTGACCAGAGCGTCTGAGACAGCTGGACTGGTAATTAAAAACAACCAACATGGACCAATCAAAGATGCACCTGTTGCATTCCACAGCAGCAGATAATAATTGTTTTTCTTTTCCTCTGAGGCTTCTCAGGAGAAAAAAATCCTAGCAAAAGGATTTTTCGTAAGTCTGTGCCACCATCCTGCTGGGGAGTGGGTGCATCTCTGTGCTCGAGTGTGTGAGGAGCAAAGCAGTCCCCAGCTTTGCTGTGGCTGCTTGGCAGCAGGTGATTTTTGCAGATTTTTTGGGTAAATTTTGCAGATTTTTTTGGTTTTGTTTTTATTTTTTTGGAGTTGCCTGGTAAAGGTTTTAGTGAGCTGGTTTTCTAGTGGAATGAAGAGGGGAAGCAGGGCTGCATGTGGATTTGTTTGCCTTGGAGCAAACTTTGCTGTATACTCTGTAGAATATATGATAATGAGTTATGATGTGTTATGAGTCATATATGATAAGCAGAATATATGATAATGAGTTATGTGTTATATATGAATTATATAAGATATGATAAGCAGAATATAGGATAATGAGTTATGGTGTGTTATGATATGAATTATATATGATAATGAGTTATAATGTGTTATGATATGAGTTATATATGATAAGCAGAATATTCGATCATGAGTTAGCATCACCATTTAAACACAAACCCCATACTTCAGCAGGGAAAAAATGAAAAGAAGAGCTATTTTATGCAGCAACATATCTGAGAAACAAAAAAACTAGGACCTTCCACACTGTTCCCTGTGGTAGAAATGTACTTAAAAGAACACAGGAGATCCCTGCTGCCTGTTTAGCTGGAAGCTGTGTGCCTTGGAGGTTTCCCCGAGGAGCTGGAATGTGCATCCTCCGTGGCCAAGCCGGCAGATGGGGCTCCTGCCCACGGCGAGCTGCTCCCGAGGAGGCTGCAGAGCCGGGCAGGGGCTGGAACCCAGGAAATTCCTCTGGCTGCCCTGGAGGGGCTCAGAGACCATGGCACAGAGCCCGAGACCCCTGTGCCTTTGATTTAGCCCTTGGAAAAAACAATTACCAACCTTTGTATGAAGAATTACAAGTCAAGAGAGTTTAAGTAGAATAATAGTTAATTGCAGGGTGAAAAATTAGTTTTTTGGGGTTTTTAGAATGGGGGTTCAGGGGGCAAGATGGAGGAACCTGGGCGTGTCTTGTCCTTTTCCCTTCTTCTTCTTGGCCTCCATCTTCTGGGTGATTGGCACTTTTAGACTGGTTTAGAGTAGAAGCTCACTGTCTAACATGGGTGATAGGTATTGGAAAATTATTGTGAAACAAGTACACAGTTTTTAGTATAAAAAGATAACACCACCCCAAGGGCAGGGACTGTGCCACAACTCGACCTGCTGGACAGATCTCAGCAGGTCAGAGAAAGAATTTTATAGATAAGAAATGATAAACAACCTTGAGAATGAGAATGGAAGATTTCTGACTCCTTCTTTGACTGCTGGGCTGGGAAAAGAGGCTTGTACCTATCTCAGAGTGACTGTGACCAGCAGAGATCCTGAGAGGCAGCCACTGCTGGGGAGCCCCAGGGATGCTTCCTCGCCCCAGTCCCTCCCAGAGAGTTTTTGCTTCATTGCACATTTTTGGTTTTGCCTCCTCGTTGTCCCACAGCAGCTGAACTCAGCATCTCCTCAAGGCTTTCCTTGCTGTGCTGAACCTGGCACACACCTGGGGTGAAGGAATCCTCAAACCTGGCCCCAGGCCACCTCTGACTGCTCCTGGCCATGCACTGGGAGACCCTTTCCCCTTGGAGGGATCCTTATGGTGGAGTTGTGCCCAAACTGTAGGATTTATGCAGTGAGTTATCAAGTCCTGGTGTTGCTTTTCCTTTTTCCTGGGCTGGGGGCTGAGCTCAGGTCGGGACAATGAAGTAGAGAATCTGCTCTGCTGGCACCAGAGCATGGATTTGCTGTCTGTTTAGAACCTTCTTTTTTAAAGCAGAAGTCTGCAGCTATGCACTTGTGATGGACCAGAGGGAGGATGGTCAAGAGGATGAATGTGTGGCTGAATGCTCATGTCCTGTGCTGTCCCCTCTGCTCCTGCTCTGTCTGAGCACCCCACAGCCATTTGGGATGTCCTCCCTGGATTCCTCCCTGCTCTCAATGCCTCCAAAGGCATCTCCTGGCACTGCACTCCAGGGTGCTCCTCAGGTTTGAGCTTTTCTATTTTTCACATTCTGTGCTGCTTTAGTGTGTGGGTCTGGGCTTCATATGAGGGGATGATGAGCTCTGTGCACAGAGCAGGGAGACAAAACAATTCCTGCTCTAGCTGGGGACCAAGGACAAATGATCCAAATCTCAGCCCCAAGAGCACAAACAACATGGGCTGGAGAGAGAAAAACAAGCAGGATGGGACTGCATGGGCTAAAGCTGGAATTGGACAATTAACTCCAATATACAAATGGAGCAGAACTTATAAATGGGAGAAATCCTGTGACCTGTTGTCCATTTTTTGTGCCCATTTTGGTTCATCTTGGGTGCAGCCCTGGCTGGGCTCTTGTGCTGCCCAAGATGGATCCACTGAGGCCTTAAATAAATCCATGCTTTATTCTTTATCTCCATCTAGTTTCTGTTCTAGCTCAGCCTTCTCACTGGCACTCTCCTGCCAGATGTCCTGTGAGCCTCCAGCTGCAGCGTCCCCTTTAATTGTTCAGCAGCATCTCTGATCAATAAATCACCCTCAGCCATCTCCAAAGTAATAAAATAAAAACCTCCTGGGTGCCCAGTGAGTTGGTGGAGATGAATGATTTTCTCATTGCCTGGCTCGAGCTGTAAAACATCCCCTCCCAGGCCTTGTCACTGCTGGCTCCTGTTCTCATCCTGCTTTCCCTCTCCCTGGGGACAGCTCTGCTCCAGGGGACTTGAGGGATGGCCTGGAGCACTTGGCCCAGCTGGGAGATGACTGTCACCACTGCTGCCTGCTCTTGGAAGGGGATCAGGAGTGCCCCAGGCCACATCTTGTCTCTTTCTGGCAGGCACAGGAGGTTTGGGATAAAACCTGGTGTGGTCTGGTCTGGTCTCCTCCCCAGATCCATTCCTCCCTGAGCCCTGGTGCTGGAGATTCCTGCTGCCATCAGCTTCCCTTTCTGAGGTGAGGGAAGAGGAGCTCTGGGGAGTACCTGGAGCTGTTTCTCTGTGAAATCACCAGTGACTCAGAGGGGGGGTGTGGGAATGGCTGGATTTGGGATTTTGTGTGAAGTCTAAGGGGCTTCAGCTGGATCCAGACTCATGGAGCTGTGTGATGCTTGCTGCAGAGAGCTGTGGGTGCTTAAAAACCAAACTGATTCTGAGCTCAGGGGGTGAAAATGTCTGGAAAGAGAAGACTACAGAGGGCTGTGGAATAAAAATGAGTTTGTCTGTGCTCTGCCACCAGGTTTGCAGGCTCTGAGAACTGGGAGGGTCACGTTGCTCCATATGGAGCTGGGAACTGTCCCAGTGATGCTGCAAGTAGAAGCAACTTGTCCTCATTAGGTGGATTTAAAGCCTCTGGTGATAACTTAGGATGTAATTAGGCAAACTGGGAGGTTTGTGCCTTTCTGGAGCACAGAATGGAAGGCAGTGGGGGTCACTACCCCCCCTCCCTTTTCCCCTCTGAACAATTCTCCTCTCTGGCAGCAGTTGCAGTGGATTTGAGCAGTCACTTTTCTTGGCTGCTGGGCAGAGTGAACTTCCCTGCAGAAATCTCTGGGAAGGTTTGCTCATCCTCAACCCTGGGGCAGTACTCAGGGTCTGGGGTGGGACAGGCAGCTCATGGAGCTCCTCAGGAATATGGGGAGGTTTGGGGTTTGCCTGGTGATCCCTTTGTGTACAAAGAGGGGCTGAGAAGGACTGGATGGATCCCTGAGCCCCAGATGTGGGCTTTGAGGGAATCCAGGTCCCTGTCCTCCTGTGTGGCCCCAGAGATGGCCCGAGCTTTATCCAAGAGAGGCAAACTCCTTCCTTATCCCAGCCCTCTCCAAAGCCACCATAACCTTCCTTGGCTGAGAGGGACTCACATATTTTTGATTTCTCTCTGATCTGACTAAATGTCTTGGTTTGGAAAGCCAGGTGTCTGCTAAGGAAGGCAGGAGCCTCCCTTGAAATGGAAAATGCAAACCCCCTCCCTCTGAATTATTGTAATTTTGAAATTAAGGGGCTCTCAGGCAAAAAGATATGGGAGTAGGAATAACAGTTCTTTAATAGGAAAATTAAAAATACAAATGCAGTAGTACAAAACAATGCACTGCCAGAGTCAGACCATGTTCTGTCCCCTGTGTGTCAGGGTGGTGTCCCAGCCCCATCCCACGGTGGCTCAGCCCTCCTGCAGTGCCAGCTGTGGTTCTGCTGGAGCAGGGATCCTGCACAAGGGGGGAGTTTTCCTCTGCAGCTCCAGGGCTGCTGGAGATGGGCCTGGGCTCCCTCTGGCAATGCAGGGCAGCAGAAAGCTGCTCCTCTGGCAATGCAGGGCAGCAGAAAGCTGCTCCTCTGGCAATGCAGCTTTCAGTGGGTCTGCCACCACCACCCTGACCCACAGGGGGTCAGCTCCTGTTCTGACTCTGGCCATTTTTTGTTTTCTTTTTTTTTTTTTTTATGTACTGTTACATTTGTAATTTTCCTGGTACAGAACTGTTATTCCTACTCCCATCTCTTTGCCTGAGAGCCCCTACATTTCAAAATTACAATGATTCAGACGGAGGGGGTTTGCATTTTGCATTTCAAGGGAGGCTCCTGCCTTCCTTGGCAGTCACCTGGCTTTCCAAACCAAGACAGATCACCACCCTGAGGGACGTTTTATGCCATCCCCAGGCAGCGTGGGTGCTCTTTGCTGTGTGAGCTCTTTGCTTGCTCTGTGTGCAGCTCCCTCGAGCCCTTGCTCTCAATTAGCTGTGTGCTGATGAATCCCACAGGTTAATTGCTTTTGTGTATAAAGGAAAAAAAACCCCAAAAACCAAACACCAAGGAAATGATCTGTCTTTGTTCTAAATTCATTGTGCTTTGGGATGAATTCAAGGCTGTTTCTGTTGGTTTTTGTGGCAATGGATTGTGATGGCGTTCACAGGGGTCCCAGGATGAGGGAAGAGATGAGGATCTGACTCCATGTTTCAGAAGGTTTGATTTATTATTTTATGATATATATTACATTAAAACTATACTAAAAGAATAGAAGAAAGGATTTTGTCAGAAGGCTGGCTAAGAATAGAAAAAAAAAGAATGATAACAAAGGGTTATCATTGGAGATGATTATTGGACAGAGTTTGAGCCAGCTCACTGTGATTGACCATTAATTAGAAACAACTGCATGAGACCAATCCCAGATCCACCTGTTGCATTCCACAGCAGCAGATAATCAATGTTTACACTTTGTTCCTGAGGCTTCTCAGCTTATCAGGAGGAAAATCCTAAGGAAAGGATTTTCCATAAAAGATGTCTGTGACAATGGATCACTCTGGGCTGATTCTGTTTGTTCCTGTGGCAATGGAGCACTCTGAGCTCCCACCTCTCATCCCAGTGCTGCTCACTCCTGATTCCCTGCTCCTCTCAGTCTCATTGTGGTTGGGATCTCTGCAGACACCCCTTGGCCTGATCTCCTGCTCTGTTCCTCCCTGTCTCCCCATGGAGCTGGAATTCTATATTGGAATTTTTGTTGTAAGCTCCCTGCAGCTTGGGAAGTGTTTGCAGCACAAAAGCATCGGTGTATGTCTTGTGGCATCTCCCAGGGACTCATAAAATCATCCTCCTATGATTAAATCTGCTTTTGTTGCTGTAATGGAACTATTCTGCTGTCACTTTGACCTTTCTTAGAGCTGCAGGTGATGTCTGCTGTGACAGCATCATCTGGCACTGTGGTGTGACCCCCTCTTTGCAGCTCAGAATTTGGGATTTTTTTTCCATATCTATTTATGGATCCTGGCAGGAACTGTTGTGTTTGGCACCTGAGGTGCTGGAAGCTTTCAGGCTGCCTTGTGTGGGGGACAGGAGGAGCTCACATTTAGGGGAGGTGGATGAAAATTCCGACTGCACCAATTTACTCTTCCTTCAGCTGACAAAACAGTTTTCTCCACGAGGAAATTGCAGTGCTTCAATGCTCAGCTGTCTCAGACAGCAAAGAAAAGGTGATTATTCAGCATGGGAATTCAGAGCTGGGCTCTGAGTGCTCCCAGGGTTGAAAACCTTGGTGCCCTGAGGTGTCTGACCTGAGCTGCATCAGCACCATCAGTGGATGGAGGTTGAGCTGGAGCCTTGTCCCTGTTCTCTGCCTCCTGGCACTGGGACCTGCAGCTTCCTTAGCCACCCCAAGCCCTCCTAGGGGTGCACTGAGCACCCCCAGACCTGCACAAATATCCCTGAGCAGCTCCTGGTGCTCAGATGAGCAGGGCTCTGTCTCTCCTGACCCCTGCACCTTTGCAGAGCACGTAGCTCCTGATAACCCAAAAGGGCTTTGCAGCCTCCTGGTCCCACCAGCGCCTGGCTTGGGGCTTCTGCCAGCTCTGCTTTGCTCAGCATCCTCCCCTTGGCAGCAAAGAGAGGAGGGGCAGCCCAGGAGCCCCAGGATGGTGCCAAAGCCCTGCCCTGCTGTGCTGCTCCCCAGGCCCTGGGCAGATTCTTTCCATGGCCTCTCTGGCTGGTGGTGGCTGCATCCCTCTGCCTTTCAGCTGTCCTGTCACCCTCTCTGCTGTCAGGGCTGTCCCTTTTGGCTGGTTTCTCTGGCAGCAGCTCCTCACAGGCAGGAATTGGCTGGGAGCTGGAGCTCTCCATGCTGCATGGGAGATAAAGGGGAGGGGACCAAGTGCCACCAGGATGGGGGATCAGAGCCCCCGAGGGCTGCCTGAGCTCTCTGCTGGTGCTAATTGCAGGCTGGGCTGGCAGGATTGCTGCCAGGGTGCTGAAGATTGCAATGCAAGATGTTTTCCATTGCCATCTGTATGGCAGATTTCCTTTGTCAAGTGGGCAGTTTGCCTTATCTCTCCCTTTGAGTGACCACATTCACACCTCCCTGGGAGGGGACATCTGCTGATAACAGCTATTGAATGTCCCTGCATGGCTGATAAGAACTACAGCATCCCATTGGGAGACGTGAGCCCAGAGGGAGGAGCCAAGCATTGCTACCTGGATATAATCTGAGATTTCAAACATTCCTACCTGGATACAATCTGAGGTTTCAAACATTCCTACCTGGATACAATCTGAGGTTTCAAACATTCCTACCTGGATACAATCTGAGGTTTCAAACATTCCTACCCAGATATAATCCAGAGGTTTTTGAGACACCAGCACAGCTTTCTCCACTGGATTCCCCAGAGGAACAGCAGCTGTCTCCTTCCACTGGATCTTCAGAGGAAGAATCCATCCTTCTCTACAGGACCCCCTTGCTCCAGCAGAACCACCCCTGACACTGCAGGAGGGCTGCAGCCACAATTCCAATGGGACTGCCACCAACACCCTGACCCACAGGGTATCAGGTTGGGTTCTGATTGTGTCAGTCTTGTTCTAGTGTACAGCATTGTTTATTTTATCCTTTATTTTTTTTCTTTCCCTAGTAAAGAACTGTTATTTCCTGCTCCTGTATTTTTTTGCCTGAGAGCCCCTTAATTTAAAATTTATAGCAATTCAGAGGGGTGGGGAGGGTTTACATTCTCCATTTCAGGGGAGGCTCCTGCCTTCCTTGGCAGACTCCTGTCTTTCCAAACCAAGACACAAGGTGGGGGGGATGGCAGGACAGCACAGGGTCCTCTGCAAAGGAGCCACCTCAGGGTTCTGGAGCTGTCCTTGCTGTGCCACCAATGCCCTGGTGCCAGCCTGGGGTTGAGCTGGTGGGGGAAAATGGCATTTTTTTGGGGGGGGGAAATGCTCTTTTGGGTTATTTTCCAAAGGGAATGGGATGTCTGGTAGCTTTGAAGGCTGATGGCAGCTGTGCCCAGCCTCATCCAGGGAGGGCTGAGAGGTCTGGGGGTGCTTGTGCTCCCATCCTTTAGGCTGCACAGAGAGCACAGGAGATGGAGAGAGCCCCAGGCTGCATCAGGACAGGCAGGTAAGGTTTGGATGGCAGGCACAGGGTTCTGCTTTGCCCTGTGATGGAGAAATGGCCTTGGGAGCATTGGCACAGCTCCCTGCATGCCAGCTGGAAAGGATGAGACAAAAATCACCCCCCTGGTGTTCACTGCAGAGAGGGGGGACAGGAAATGGATGTTCTCACTGAGCTCCCACCAAGGGGATAAAGAGAAACAACAGGAGCAGGAAAAGCCAGGAGAGGAAGTGATTCATATGTTTAATTCACCCTCCAGTTGCTATTATCCCATTTTATTCCAGCTCCACGGCAGCACTGGGGGCCCCAGCTGAGATCTGTGTCCCACAGGTGCTGAGCCTGGGCTGGGAGCAGCAGTGAGGAGATCCAGGAGCATCCTTCACCTGCAGGGAGAGCAGGTCATGGGCTGGGAGGAGATTTTCTCCTGATTCCTCCCCAGAAATGGGCACTGAGGAGGGGAGATGGTTCCCTGGAGGAGGCACAAACAGATTTCTATAAACCACTCTCCATCCCTGCTTCTTCCTCTGAATCCTAAAGGTGTCTTCATATCTGATTGAGGCAGGGAGATGTTTGTTTCTCCTGATAATGGAGCAATAAATTCTCTTTCTCTCAAAGATTCAGGTGTCCTGTGGCTGCTCAGTGCAAGTCCTTTCTTTAAAAAATACCTTACATAGCATAGTTACTATTTTAACCTTATGTTATAACCTAAAACTATATTTAACACACTACTTAAAAAATTTAATACAGCATAACTTTCTAACATAACCCATATAATATTTATTTTAATATTTGTGAAAAGCCAATCATAAAATATGCATTTTTCACAGCATTACTGCCCTGTACTGAAGGTGCTGCTCCAGCCAGGGCTCCTGAACAGTTTCCCAGCAACAATTCCCTGAGCTCCTGGCTGCCTTCAGCTGGAGCTGCCCAAATGTGAGCTCTGGGGAAGGCAAGGGGGGAGTGGTGCAGCTGAATCTGCTGAAATCCTGGGCTGAGGAGCTGAATCCTGTCCTTGCTCTCCTCAGAGCAAAGCAGCAGCTCCTGTTTTGGGGAACCATTTCCATCAGGCATCCCTGAGGTGAAATCCTGAGGGGAACAGGGAGAAGCTTTGTGAAGCCCTGCCCAGGTGAGGTGGGTTGGGGTTCTTGGGATCTCTGCTGATCAGGATGACCATGAGGTGTTAGAAATTCTCTTTTCCCAGCCTGGCAGTTGGAGAAGGAGTTAGAACTCTTCAGCTGTGCTTTTCAAGGTTGTTTATTTTTCCCTTATCTATAACATTCTTTCTCTGGCCTGCTGAAGTCCATTCAGCAAGTCAGTCCGAGGCACACTGCCCACCCTTGGGCTGGTGTCAACATTTTATACTAAAAACCACGTGTATTTTATTTACAGTAATTTTCCAATACTTATCAGCTATGTTGGACAGTGTGTTCCTACCTTAAACCAATCCAAAAGTGCCACCATCACCCAGAAGATGGAGGGCAAGAAGAAGAAAGAAGAAGGACAGGACACACCCAGATTCCTCCATTTTGGCTTCTGAACCCCCATTCTAAAAACGCCAAAATTCTACTTTTCACCCTGTGATAAACTCGCTATCATTCTACTTAAACTTTTATGGCTTGTAATTCCTCATATAAGGTTGGTAATTTTTTCCAGGGGTTAAAATTAAAGGCACAGGGCTCTGGGGCTCTGTGCCAAGGTCTCTGAGCCCCCTGGCAGGGGCTGGAGCCCTCCAGGGACAGACAGAGGGATGTCCTGGGTTCCAATAAGGGTGAGCCCAACAGCTCCTGCAGAATGGTGGGAGAGGTGAGAGCACAGAGACTCAGCCTCAGCTCATGAGAACAATTTCTTTCCCCCTTTTTCCATTGCTCAATCCAGGTCTGCTTTCCCAGATTTTTAAAAATAGTGCAGCAGCTTCTGTTCCACATCAGCTGGGTGTAACAGGCTGTGCTCAAAGCTGGTACATGTAGGCCTCGTTCCTGTGCTCCCTCCATAGAATCTTCATTTTTCACATGCTTTTGGGACTGCAGGTTCTCTCCTTCCTTGGCACAGTCAACTTCATCACTGCAGGTTTGTCCTGGGCTGTGACATTCCAGCATCCTGCTGGCCCCTGAGAATGCCTGGGATTCACACTGGCCTTCAGCTGAAGAAAGCTGTGATGCTTTTCCTCTGGGTTTACCAGCTCTCCCGCATTGAGCTGGATTATCTGGATCCAAATTTCCTCAAAGATCCCTTGAAACCTCATTTTTCCTGGCAGACACGTGGGCAGAGCTGTATTAAAGCTGATAAGAGCTGGCTCAGGGCTCCCAGCTTTCACAAACACAGCTGCTGACAGCTGCTCCTGCAGGGCTTTGACACCCCTTGTCAGTGGCTGCAGTGAGCAGAGGGGTCAGAGCAGGGCAGGAGGGCTTGGGATGTGGGCTGCTTCCAGGTGAGCAGCTTGGGATGAGATGGGAGCACTGGAGCACTGAGCTATGGCTCTCTGCAGATCCTCACCCTGCTCCAGCCACCTCTCCTTGAGCACTGCTGCATGCCTGGTGCCTCAGGTTTGAGCTTTTGTGTTTTTCAGATTCTGGGCTGCTTTGGTGTGTGGGTCTGGGCTTCCTATGAGCTCTCTGCACAGAGTAGGGAGACAAAACAATTCCTGCTCTAGCTGGGGACCAAGGACAAATGATCCAAATCTCAGCCCCAAGAGCATAAACAACATGGGCTGGAGAGGGAAAAACAAGCAGGATGGGACTGCATGGGCTAAAGCTGGAATTAAGCCATTAACTCCAATACACTATAGACCAAAACTTATAGAAGTATAAGACCCTGTGACCAGTTGTCCATTTTTTGTGGCCATTTTGGGTTGTGCTGCTCAAGGTGGATCCATTGAGTTCTCTTAAAAAATCCTTATTTTATTCTTTAGTTCTGTCCAGTCCCTGTTCTAGGTCAGCCTTCACAAGGCATTGTGATCATGTTCACAGGGGTTGGAGGATGAGAGATGAGGATCTGACTCCATGTTTCAGAAAGCTTGATTTGTTATTTTATGATATATATTATAGTAAAACTATACTAAAAGAATAGAAGAAAGGATTTAATCAGAAGGCTGGCTAAGAATAGAAAAAGAAAGAATGATAACAAAGGCTGGTGGCTTGGACAGAAAGTCCAAGCCAGCTGTGATTGGCCATTAATTACAAACATCCAGCATGGGCCAATCTCAGATGCACCTGTTGCATTCCACAGCAGCAGATAATCAATGTTTACATTTTGTTCCTGAGGCCTCTCAGCTTCTCAGGAGGAAAAATCTTAAGGAAAGGATTGTTCATAAAAGATGTCTGTGACAAGGCATCATGCCCAGGAGAGGGGAGGCATTCAGGATTTGTCTTTCTGGAGCCTGGTGTGCCTAAAGCTGCAATCCTTGGGGCTAAAAGAGGAGTGGGAATCACAGAATGGTTTGGGTTGTGAGGGACCTTAAAGACCATCCAATTCCATCCCATTGCCAACACCTTCCACTAGACCAGGTTGCTCCAGTGTGGCCTGGAGCCCTTCCAGGGATGGGACAAAGCATTCCACAGAATGGGGACTTTGCAGGTCTGTCTGGAGGGGGATGCAGACATCCCTCTAAAGATGTGACTCTGCACCCACACAAGTCTTGGCTGGCCCACCAGGAGTGCCATGGGGCAAGGAAAAATTCTGCTGTATAGTAGAGGCTGCTCAGAAACTGAGATTGAGGGAAAAACTGCACCAGGAGGAGAGAGGTGCCAAAAAAGAAGCTCCTCAGCATCAAATTTCTCTGGTATATATATCTCTAGGTGCCTCCTGCAGCGAGCCTCCCTCCCTGCCTGCTGGCAAGAGGATCCTGTTTGGCTCTGTTTAGACATAATTTCACTAATATTGTTGTTTATCATGTGCTGGAGCTGTGCCTGCAAGCCTGAGCAGCCCTGGGGATTCTGGCTGCTTCCCTGGGCAGGATCACCCCCATGGAAACAGCTCTGGGGCTCCCTGGGGATGCCCACCACCAGCTCTCAGCTCTGCTTAGGGGGTCCTTGGTGTGCCCAGATAAATGTGGGGCTCTTTGGTGCGTCCAGATATTTCTGGGGCTCTTTGGTGTGTTCAGGTAAATCTGGGGCAGGCTGGCAGCGTGGCTGGACCTGGCCTGGTGGCTGTGCAGGGACCCCCTCTGCAGTGTTAAGGTCATTTTCAGCCCTCTGGCTTCAAATCCATGGGTCAGATCCCACTGGGGGAGCCACTCTCTTTGTAAATCCATTGGTTAAAGGCTTGGGGAATAAAATCCCCAAGTTGTAAATCCATTGGTAAAAGGCTTGGGGAATAAAATCCTGTTCATTTCTGGAGATCAAAGTGGGTGGAAAGGACAGATTCCTTTGGAATTGATGATCCTGTGGGTATTTTCCAACCTAAGGGATTCTACTCCATGATGTTTTGTGCTAAATTCCTCTTGATCCAAGCAGGTGAATGGGGCTGGAGCTGCCAAGCCCTGGGACATCCCAAATGAGAGGATTAGGCCCAGCCTGAGAGAATTCCAGGTGCTGCTGAGCCTCAGCTTTTGGGGTGGGTGTGTTTGGAACAGGAATATCAGATGGATTTTGAGCTTCCTGGGATTCCCTGGGCTGAGGATAAAATTGTGCCTGACTCCTGCTTCTGCCCAGGGCTGGAAAAATTGTAGGTGAAGGCAGATTGGGTGACTGTGCTGGAGATTGCACAGCTGGGACAGCACTGCTGGGATGCTTTTCTTGAGCTTTATTGCAGCATCAGCCTCATTACAGGGCTGAGACAATTGAAAGATGGCAACAGCTCATTATTTGTGAGTAGCAGCCACAGATTTCTTTGTTACAGAGCATTTAAAAAACTTTCAAGCTAATAGCACATTGCTAAAACTTAGAGACAATTCTTCTATCCAATCACTAAGAGCACACATACATCTGATTCACACAATGCTTGCTTGCCTGCTCTCTATTAAAAATACACAATTTTCCATTTTTAAGCTTAAAACTTTCTATTATCTTGCCAGGTATATTTTTCTGCAGTCTTTAGGTCTATCTTAGCTAAGCTTAAAACTCAATCTATTGTTTCATATCTTTGCTTGCTGTACTATTAAAACTTTTTCTACCTTCAAACTTTACTACTAATTCTAAGTTTCTCTACTCTTTCTAAAACTTACTTTTCCAACTTTGTGAACTTTCTTTCTTTTCTTCTTCCCTTTCCTATTTTTCCCACAGGCAACCTGCAGAATTTCTGTGCTGCTCTTGCCAGGGCTCTCAGAAGGCCCTGCTCATCCTCTGGCATCCTACAAACTTGGAGTGGAAAAGGCAAAAACTGTTAAATGTTTACTTTTTTGGGGGTTTTTAGAACAGATTGTGACAAACTGGCTGCCTACTGCAGCTGGAAGTGCTGAACCCTCCCTTCATCTGCTGAAAGTAAATGTTTTATGAGGGAAGGGCACACAACTGGTAACATCACAAATATAATCCACAAAAGCAATGATTTTAGAGCTGTGCTTGACTTAGGAATGAAATCAGAATTTGTAATTTTCTGGTCCATTTCAGTGTTACTGTAAGTGCAGGAACATTACAAGATGTTTGTTTCTGGAATCATTAGGGACCCAGCCCTAAGCTGTGCTCGTTAAAAATATTTTTAATAATTCACTAATATTTTAATAATGTGAAAAACAACAAAGCTGCTGGTGAGGTCTGTGGCTGGGTGGAGGAGCTGGAGAGGATGAAATGCTGCTGTTGGGTGTGTGGGGATCTGGAGCACTCTGTTGCACTGCTTGGGTGGAAAAAAGTGGCTGAAGAAGAGATGGGGCTTTGAAAAATCCATCAAAGCCTGGCTTAAAACCACCTGGATGAGCCCTGGGGTTGGGGAGGAGCTGCCAGAAGGTGCCAAGGGACATGTTAAAAACACACCCACTGTTTTTATTTATTCTCTGGGGATAACATCCTGTTCTGCTTTGCAGTCAGGGGGATGCTGAGGAGTTGCCTTGGAGCAGATTCAAGGAAAGAAGAACTACTGAAGGTTTGTTGGGAGAAGTGCCAGCACCTGGCGGTGTGTTTGGGCTGTCTCAGACTGGATCTGTCTCTTGGATTGCCACCAGAGCTTTAGGGTGAGGAGCTGCCCACCCTGCCTGAGCACAGGCAGCTTTTTGGAGGAGCTGGGAGGATGCTGGATGATGGAGCAGCATGAATGGATGAACCAAGGGAGTGCTGGATGAGATGCTGAGATGAAGCACTCATCTGCAAGATCCTCCTCATTCAGATTTAGGGGTGAAGGTTTTAAAGAGAGAGGACTGTGCCCTGTTGTGCCTCTCTCCAAAGCCTCTGGATCAGCTGTGGATAAGGAGCAGGGTGGTTTTGGGGATCAGCTGAAGGAGCAGGGTGGATTTGGGGACCAGCTGGATAAGGAGCAGAGAGGTTTTGGTTTCGGGGATCAGCTGAAGGAGCAGGGTGGATTTGGGGATCAGCTGTGGATAAGGAGCAGGGAGGTTTTGGGGATCAGCTGAAGGAGCAGGGTGGATTTGGGGACCAGCTGTGGATGAGGAGCAGGATGGGTTTGGGGATCACCTGAAGGAGCAGGGAGGTTTGGGGGTCAGCTGTGGATGAGAAGCAGGATGGATTTGGTTTTGGGGATCAGATCTGGATAAGGAGCAGGGAGGTTTTGGGGATGAGCTGTGGATGAGGAGCAGGGTGGGTTTTGGGGAGGTGCCTCAGCTGGGGAGTAGAGAAGCAGAACAGGAGCAGCTTTGCCCTGGTCCTGCCTGGCCACTTGTTTGGGTTGGATTTGCAGTGTGTGTGGACATCACAGAGCCTTGCCAAAGAGGTTTTTGCAGGGAGCTAATTGACTTTCCATCATCTCCTCGGGTCCTCTGGCGAGTGAAATGACTGAAACGCTGCCTCAGGCTTCCCAGTAAACAATGAGCAGTTGGTTCCACATGGCTCCCTGTCAAAAATCCCAAACTGGAAAGGCAGGAAAACAAACAATCAGATCAGGAAGAAATGGGTTTTTGGCACCAGTTCCCTCTGTGTTGACTGGGCTGTGAGACAGACCCTGAGAAATGGCTCAGATTTGAGTCAAACAGCCCAGGCAGGGATGGGGAGGGTGGAGAAATGGATAAAAATACTGGATAAAAATGAAATGCAGGTGCTGAGGAGCAGGGGAAGAGCACAGGTCCCTGTGTGCTTCCCACATGGCAGAGACATTTGAAACACAGGAGGCTGGCTGGTGAGGCAGGATGAGTGCCAGGAAAATCTGTGCTCCAGCTGAAAGGAGGATTTGGGGAGTGGAGAGCAGCACTTGGTTCATAAATGGAAAATAAACTGAGGGTCTGAGGTGGAGCAGCAGGCAGGGCAAAGGCTTCTCCTCTGTGCTCAGGTTTCAGTGACAAACTGGAGATGCTGCCTGCTTGGTCATAACCCAGGTGGCAAAATTCAGCCAGGGCATTCAGAGGGAAATTTGCTGATGTTTTTATTGCTGGTATTTTCATTTGCTGATATTTTTATTTGATGATATTTTAATTTTCTGGTATTTTTTTTACAGTCTGCAATAGCTGATGGGTAAACAAAATTTTCAGGAGTTTTTTTTTTTCAGATTAATTCAGTGCTTCTGGATCATCCCATTCAGGATGCAGCTTCCTTGTGATTCAGCTGGCCAAAAGTAAGGTCTCAAAAGAAAAAAATCCATGTTTTTGTCTGTCTCCCACAGCACTCTGGTATTTTTCTTTTGCAACCTCATCTCATAAATTTATTACTGAAATTTTTTCTTTTTATTTTCCAGGGAGGTTTGTCTGGTTTTGGAAAAGTTCCTACTTCAGGAAAGTTTAGTCTCACTTTACATAAACATCCTGAGATGTAGGATGATTTTTTCCTCTCCTCTGGCCTTGTTAGCGTAGATATTATTGCGAGAGAGTAAATATTATCAAAGATGTTTCAAGTTCCATGGGCTCTCCTGTTGTTAAACAGAAATCTGTAGCTTGGCACAGGCAGCTCCTCAGGAACAAACCTTATTGTGAGCATGTGGCATTGACTGGAAAGTGCTTTTTTCACCCCAAGGTAGAATTGTGAGTATTTGCCAGCTGTGCAAGGCACACAGCACCCCTTGCCCGATTTCCCTTCTTGTGCCAACTGCAGCTTCCTCTCTCCAGGACTTGTTCCTGATGGAAATCTCTGAATATTTGGGTCTCTTCTGCTCTCAGCACCTGATGGGACCAGCAGACAATTTGGCAGCTGGGCTGGAGGTTTTGCTGGGCTTCTTTGTTTTTAAAGATGCTTTCAGCTGGCCCTGGGCTTCATCCCTTGTCTCTTTAGCTCTGTTTAAAACCCCCACAGGTTTATTTGGTAGGAAAACCCCACAGATCAGCTTGAAAGCCATGAGTGTGGCACTCAAAAGAGGCACAAGGAGCTGAAGTTTCTGATCCAGACTGGTCAGCTTGGCAGGTCCTGGTGGCCCCAGAGAGGGTGAGGAGATGGATCCCATCACTAATTCCTGCTGGGAAGGGGAAGGCAGGTGGTGCCATCCTGCTGCAGCTTCCCTGGGAGGGGAGGAGATCCCTGAGTGGTGCTCCCTGGTGTGCACAGGGCACAGAGCATGGCAGAAGGTGGAGGCATCACCCCCAAAAAAGCCCTTGGCCCACTCCTGCTTGGCAGAGAGCAGTGAAAAGTCAGCTTGAAGCAGGAGCTCAGTGCTGCAATGCCTGGGCAAGAGCAGAGTTTGCATAGGGGTCCCCTCCCAGTCCCAAGCTCCTTCCTCCAGCCCACCTCACTGGTGTTTGCTCTCAGATCCCAGCAGCTTCCCTGTTGTCTATCCCACAGCTTCAATAATCCTTGCCACGGAGATTTTTTATTTTTTTTTATTTCTAGTCTAATCTACAATTTACAGCCTTGTCCTGTTCCCTGTGGGGATGCAGAACAATTTATTCCCACATCCTTTGCAGCAAACCTCTCCGTAATTGAAGCCTGCTACCAAATCTCTTCTGATTTCCAGACTAGACAAATCCAATTCTTCCTGGCAACTTTTTCCCCTGGTAAATGGTGTTTGCTGCCCTCTGAATGGTGATTTGCTGCCCATGTTTGCCTGCACCTGGAATGATTGTGGCTGTAGATGTGGTGAGAAGGAAGAGGAGGAAAACCAGTTTGGATTTTGTGCTGTGCTGTGGGTTGGAACCTTGGAGGTGCTTGAGGTTACTCTGCACAGGGTTGCTGGGTGAGGATAAAGGGTCAGGAGAGCTCATGGAGTGTCACAGACATCTTTTATGAAAAATCCTTAAGATTTTTCCTCCTAAGAAGCTGAGAGGCCTCAGGAACAAAATGTAAACAATGATTATCTGCTGCTGTGGAATGCAACAGGTGCATCTGGGATTGGCCCATGCTGGATGTTTGTAATTAATGGCCAATCACAGTGAGCTGGCTCGGACAGAGAGTCTGAGCCACAAACCTTTGTTATGATTCCTTCTTTTTCTATTCTTAGCCAGCCTTCTGATGAAATCCTTTTGTCTATTCTTTTAGTATAGTTTTTATATAATATATATGATAAAATGATAAATCAAGCTTTCTGAAACATGGAGTCAGATCCTCATCTCTTCCCTCATCCAAGAACCCCTGTGAACACCATCACAGAGGATCAGTGTAAGAAATACAACAAATCAGGTCCAGGTGCTTTGGACAACAGCCTCAGGTGTCTGCAGGTGCTTCCACAGACCTTTGCTCGGAGCTGGACACCTCTGGACGCATAAAACCTCTTTCCAGCCTAGCTAGGCTTTCCAGCCCTGTATTTTTGGGCTCTTTTCCTTGGACTCCCACCCTGCAGGGTGAATGTTTGGGTCTCTCCTGCTCTCAGCACCCGGTGGGACCAGCAGACAATTTGGCCGGGGGAAGCTCCCGCGGCTCCTCGGGAATGCCGCTGCTCCCCCCGGGGCCGGCAGCAGCTCAGCGCTGCGGTGTGGGTGATGCTCCCGCGGCTGTCGCTCCGCATTTCACTCCTGTCTGGCTCCGGCTGGTGGGAGGAGATGCTCAGCTTTGTCTCGGTGCCGATCGGGAATGTCTTTTCTCTCTCGGGATGAGGAAGCTGATCTGCATTCGTGCCCTGTCATCCGCGGAGCCGGCAGAATTATTCACGTAATAACGAGTTCCTGGGGAGAACCTTGGCTTCTCCTCCCCCCGCTGCTGCTCTGGAGCTGGAGCAGCGGGACAAGAGAAGGCAGAGGGGAAGGGGGACAGGGACAGATGGGTGGTGGATGGTGAAGTGCCCGGAGTTCAGTCACCCCCAGCTGCCACCGTGAGCAGGTAACCATGGAGACATCAGGATGCACGGCATGCCTGGTCCCCGAGGATTTAAATAAACACACGTGTGGATTTAAACAAACACACCCCGGGCTTGCCATGGGGCTGGGGGCATTCAGCTGGCTCCCAGCTGGGTGAGTCCCAGCGGAGAGAGCCCATGGAGGGCAGGATTTGGGAGCACCGTGCATGCAGGGCTGGCTGTGAGATGCTGGCAGAGCTCTGGGGAGCTGGAGGGATGCCCTCCAACAGGGAATGTTCTCATCCCTGTCAGTGCCAGCTTGTGGGCATGCAGGAGAAGGAGTGGGAGAATTGCTGACAGGAGTGGACCCTGTGGCAGCATTTGCACCCTTCTGGAAGTGCCAGAACAGCCTTGCTTGGGCTGGATTGTGGTGTGCAGGGTTTTCTGTCCATCTGGGAGTTGTTTGAGGGATTTCTGTCCATCCCAAGAAGAATGGGAACATGCAGGTTTTCCTCTGGCAGGAGGATGAATGAATGAGCGAGGGGAGTGCTGGATGAGAGGCTCAGATGAAGCACTCATCTCCAAGGTTCTCCTCATTCAGATTCAGGGATGGAGGTTTTAAAGAGACAGCAGCCAGGCTGGGTGGCACAGTGTCCCTGCCAGGGGTGACAGAGGTGCCAGGGGGGCACTGCAGAGCCACAGGGTGTCCTGGCAAAGCACAGGGAGCAGAAGCGCTGCCCCAGCTCTGGGGTTTTGTGCCACAGAGCAGCACCTGCCAGGGCTCAGGGGCAGATTTGGGGCAGCCTTTGTGGCCAGCCCAGGAAGATTAAAAGTCCAGGATGCTGCTGGATGTTGCCAAGCCACGCAGGTTTCCTTTTTTGCAGTGTGGTGAAAGGAAAAAGCCCAGGCAAAAGGACGTGGAGGTGTTGGCCACCCAAAGGAGCCTGCAGGGTGTGGCCTTCCAGAGGAGGGATGAGATTTTGGGGGTTTCTGTGCCCAGCAGCTGTGCTGGGCCAGGGGGAATGTAACAAATCTGTGTGAGAAATCTGTGTGAGAAATGTGTGTGAGAAATCTGAGCGCTGCCTTGGCAGTGCTGGGGGGGCTCCTGGAGTGACTCAGAGCAGCAGTGTCACCTCCAGGTCCAGCCTGGGACAGGCAAACAGAGCCCAGGCAGAGGGAGAGGAGATGGACCTCTGCAAAGGGGCTGGAAGAGGCAGCCCGGCATGCACAGCCCCTTCCCAGCAGGGTGGGAGGATTTGCATCCGTCCCTTGTCCCCACAGCTGCCCTTGTTTCTGCTGGTTGTCACGGCCACCGTGCCCTGGTGACCAGGGAGGAGGAGGAGGAGGAGGGGCTGGGGGCAGTGGGGGTCCCTGGCCGGGTTTGGGGTGCTGCTGCGGGGTGTCCCGGCTGGGCAGAGGGCAGCGTGTGCCCGGCCCTGCCCCGGGGCTGTGCCAGGGGCTGTGTGCCCGGACGGTGCCGCCGTGTGTTGTCTCGGCTCCTTCCCTCCTTTGTTATCCCCCGTCTGCCCCCTCTGGTTGATGTGCGAGTTCCCTTCCTCCGATTGTCAGAATTTTCTTTTTCACTGTGTGGGCAGGAGACAGATTTTAACTGTCTCTATTTTCTTCCCTTTTTTTTTTTTTTTTTTTTTAAATTTCGTTTTATCCCCCCCTCCCCCTTCCCTTCCATCCCCGCTCCTCTCGTCTCTCCCTCCCCCCTTCCTCTCCCCTCCCTCCTTTTTTTCCCTCCCTTCCCCACGGCTCTTTCCCTCCCTTTCCCGTTACAAACCATGCCTGTGGAATGCCCCCCGGCCGGATCCATGCCTCCGTGCCCAGGTAAGGATGCCCAGCGCGATGGGGGCCTGGACCAGCTCCCGCTCCTCTCCCAAAGTCCGCGGGGACATCGCGTGTGTCCCCCCCCATCCAGCTCGCTGCTACCTGTTGGGGACGGTCGGGATACGCCAGTTGGGGCTGTCTCCATCCTCCTTCTCCTCCTCCTCTCTCCGAGCGGTTCCCGGTGGGCAGCGCTGCTGTCTCCGCTCTCGGGATGCGCGGGGCTCCGCGGATGCAGAGCGGGGAAAGGAGCAGGAGGCAGCCGGCGGCCACAGGTGGGTTCTGCCCGGCCACCTCGGGGGTTCCAGCACCTCTTTGGGACGACACCCCAACTTTGAAACCCGGTTTTGCCCATTCCCGAGGTTTTTGAGGCTCGGGGATCGGCTCTGGCAAAGTTTGGCTCTGGCTCTCTGCTCAGGGTGGTTTGGGGGGCACTGGGGGTCCCGGGGGACCCGCCACGCTCGGGGAGGATGCTGTTAGTGGGGGTGCCCACCCGCATGCCCCGGTGGGTGAGGCCGGATTGAGTGTCACCCCTCTGCTCCCCTGCCCTGGGGAGCCCTGGCTGGGATGCTCGGGGCTCCTCCGGCTCCAGCCCAGCTCCCCTGCCAGCCCAGGGCTTCCCAGATGAGCGAGATCCCTTCGCTCCTCTTCTCTTCCCGGGGCTCTGTGTCGTGTTGTCTCCCTGCTCCCAGTCCCTGCTTTCTTTGGGTCCAGGTGCTACTCCCGAGCGCTTGGGTGATGCTGCTGACAGTGATGAGTGAGTGGGGTCCTAAATCAGGGATTGTTTGCCTCGTTGCTCCAGCTCTCCCAGCTCCTCTTGCGTTGCAGAGCGTGTGTTTGGGTGCTCGTGGCTCATTTTGGAGCTTGTGGCTCCAGCGGCTGGAGCGGGGCCAGGGATAACACTAATCCTACATCCCGGCTGACAAGTGACAACCCGGACCCTGCCCAGGAGGGGTCACACATCCCTCCTGCAGCCCCGGGGTGATCTCAGCCTGCTCTGCGGGCTCGCTCCGTGCTGCACACCGGCTCAGGGTGCCCTGGGATGTGGTGACACTCTGGGCTGGTCCGTCCTGCAAACGGGGCTCAGGGTGCCCTGGATGAGGTGACACTCTGAGCTCAGGGTGCCCTGGATGAGGTGACACTCTGAGCTCAGGATGCCCTGGGTGTGGTGACACCCTGGGCTGGTCCGTGCTCCAGACAGGGCTCAGGGTGCCCTGGGATGTGGTGACACTGTGAGCTCAGGGTGCCCTGGATGAGGTGACACTCTGGGCTCAGGGTGCCCTGGATGCAGTGACACTCCAGGCTCAGTCTGTGCTGCACTCCAGGCTCAGGCTGTCCTGGATTAGGTGACATTCTGAGCTCGGAGTGCCCTGGGTGCAGTGACACTCTGAGCTCAGGGTGGCCAGGATGAGGTGGCACTCCTAGCTCAGGCTGCCCTGCATTAGTGACACTCTGAGCTCGCAGTGCCCTGGGTGCAGTGACACTCTGAGCTCAGGGTGCCCTGGGTGAGGTGACACTCTGGGCTGGTCCGTGCTGCAAACGGGGCTCAGGGTGCCCTGGGTGAGGTGACACTCTGAGTTCAGGGTGCCCTGGATGAGGTGACACTCGGGCTGGCCCCGACCTGCGGCAGGGCTGCTCTGGCACAGGAGGCAGAGCAGCATGGAGGGAGGGTGCTGCCAGTGGGATGAGCTGGGTGCTCCAGCTGCTGCTGCAGGCAGCTCTGGCAAGGCTGGGGTACTGCCAGCACCCCTGAGTGACAGGAGACACCACCCAAATGTCAGCGTTTCCTGCAGCCCCCTCTGCCCAAAGCAGGCGGGCTGAGCTCTCCTGGTGGTGGCGGTGGCATCAGGCCCTGGCACTGAACTCCCCTCTGTCTCTGCTGCTGCCTGGCAGGGTTGCTTTGCTCCTCAGCGGTCCTGGAATGCCTGGAAAGTTTGTCTGCTGTAGTTTGGGAAGGATTTGTACCCCTTGAGCACCTGGGAGAGGGTTCCTCCTCCTCTGCTGCCACACAGGGCAGTGCAAACCTTTTACCAGTGACGGGCTGAGTGAGAGCACGGCCAGCCCCTGGCACCCTGGCACCTTTTTGGGGCAGGTGACAGGCTGATGCTGAGGCAGAGCCTCCCTCTGGCTCACTGAGGGCACTGATGGGGACCTGAGCACGTGTGTGACACCTCTGGCAGCCCTGTCCCCTGGGCCATGTGAGGCTGCAGCCCCCCGTGGCCCATCCCCGGCGTGGCTGAGTCAATGCAGCCACCCACTGCATCCAGCGTGTGACTCACAGCTCTTCATGCACTGCTGTGAATCACTCACAGCCACACCGGTGACTTTGGTGACAGCTGAGAGGAGAAGCCGGTGCCCCCAGCACTCCCCCAGCACCTCTGCTGCTGCCAGATGGGCTCCTGGTGGTGACCCAAGAGAACTGCTGTGAGCGGCACTCTGGTGATGGCAGCCGGAGTTTCTGCTCATTCCTGCATCCCAAGGATGCTCCTGGCTGCAATTTATGGGTGGACACTGTGCTGGTGCAGCCAGGGGGTGACTCTTGTGCTCTGCTTGCTACATTGGGGTGACTCTGATGTTGTTCTGAGCCACTTCCCTCAGGCCAGGGGGGCACTTGGGGCCAGTTCTCCAGGTGCTGTTCAATTTCCCCCCTCTGCCTCTCTGCTGTGGTGGTGTGGAGCCCCTGCTCTGGGCTCCCCGCAGCCCCTGGGGTGCAGCAGCACTGCCTGAGCCTCAGCATGAACATCTGGGGATGAGCAAGAGGTGCCAGGAAAAGCTGCAGATGCCCCCCATGGCTGTGGCTGGCAGATGGTGTGGGCAGCAGCTCGGCTGGTGCCTGCCGTGCTCCTCGCTGGCTCCCCCGGGGCCGGAGGTGCCTGGTGGCACTCAGAGAGGCTCGTTCATTAATTAACCTCCCCGGGGACTGCCGGCTGTCACCTTCCTGCCTCTGCTGGAGACAGGCCAAAGCAGCAGCCTGGGGACACACTGCCTGCTGCTGCCTCCCCAGGCAGGGATCCCAGCGACCCTGCATCCTTTTCCAGCCATGGACAGGGATTCCAGCCCTCCTGAATCCCTTCCCAGCCATGGACAGGGATTCCAGCCCTCCTGAATCCCTTCCCAACGATGGACAGGGATTTCAGCCATCCTGAATCCCTCACAGGGATTCCAGTGACCCTGCATCCCTCCCCAACCACGGAGAGGGATTCCACTCATCCTGCATCCCTCCCCAACCACAGATCAGGATTCCAGCCCTCCTGAACCCCTTCCCAATCACTGATAGTGATTCCAACGATCCTGAATCCCTTCCCGACCACAGACAGCTGTTCCAGTGACCCTGCATCCCTTCCCAGCCATAGACAGGGATTCTAGTGATCCTGAATCCCTTCCCAACCACAGACAGGGATTCCAGCCATCCTGCATCCCTCACAGGGATTCTGCATCCCTTCCCAACCACTGATGGGGATTCCAGCCATCCTGCATCCCTCCCCAAGCACCTACAGACCCGCTGGGAGTAAGTGGAGCATCCCTGTGTCCCCACTCCAGCGGTGTGTTTGGGAGATGATAAATAAATCCAGTGCCTTGCAGCTCCACAGAGCTCCAGGGAAGGCACAGCCAAGGAGCAGAGGGGACCAGAAAAGCTCCCCAGGTGCCTTTCAGGTCTCAGCCTGCTCCTCATCCGCCTCCTGAGTGTTTTCCATGCTGCTTTGCTTTATCCCTGCCTGTTGCTCTTGCTCTTGCTCTTTCCACCCTCCCCTCCCGGTGCCGGCTCCCCACCAGCATGTCCCCTCCTTCCTTCCTGCTCCCTGCGGCTGAAATGAAGTGCTGGAGTATTTCAGGGATGTCAAAACATACCATTAGTCACGGTGGTGAGGCCTCGTGCCTGGGGAGAGGCTGCTGAGCTCTCTGTCAGCCTGAGGAATGATCAGGGCAGGCAGGAGCCCAGGGGCAAAGGCTTTGGGCTTTCTCCCTTTCTGGTACCCCTGGCATCATCCTGACTTTGCTCTGAGCCAGCAGGTTGGCTCAGGTGCTCCCTGGCACCAATTGTTCCACAATTCCCCAGTGGTGCTGGGATGTGGCATCTGCCAAGTGAGAGGGGTGGGATTCTCTCCCAAAAATCCCCTGTCAAGGGGACCCTCCCATTGTGCTGTTTACTGGCTCAGAAGGGCTGTTTTTCCTCCTCTTCAGCAGAGATGTGCTGGGATCTGTGCTCCCTGCTTCAGAGGCTGCCTGTGGTGGATTTAAATCCAATATTGGATTTTCCAGGCAGTTGTTTAAAGGAACCAGCATGGGCACCAAAACACTCGCTCCTGCAGCTTGCCATCCACAGGCATCTGTGCTTCCCAGCCTGGCTCTGGGTTATTGTTCTGTTTCTTTAGTGCCAAAACACTCGATTTGCTCTCACTTAACACACAGGGAATGGGGAGTTCTATTAAAAACACTCCAAGCTCCAGGGCTGCAGCCCCTGCCCCAGGTGTTGGAGATGTCTGAGCCTGATCTCTGCAGGAAAGCTCAAAATGATCAGGGGGAAGGGGCTCAGCTCCCGTGGTTCTGCCAGGAGTGCTGCCTATAAATAAGCACAAAGCAGCTGGAAAGGTGCCTCAAAGCACAGAGGTGTGGGCAGGCCTGAGCCTTACCCCTGACAGCACATCCCTGGAGAGGCTCATTAAGCTGTGGCTAATGTTTCTGTGAAGTTTTCTGGTGCAGCCAAGAGCATTTGCATTCCCCTTGCCTTGTTTGCCCACCAAGCTGCAGGCAGAAGGTTTCCCAAGCAGGGCTGGGGAAATCATAACCTGGTTTAAAATTAATTAAAGCTTGTCCTAAAAGGAGAACAACACCACTTGTGCATGTTCCCATGTCCTGGATGAGCCTCAGGGTGGGTCAGGGTGGTACTTCCATGTCGGTTTTGAGATGAGTTTTAATTGAAACCTTGAGTGAGAAAATCAGGCTGTACCGAATGGGAGTTGCTCAAGATGGTGGCTAATTACTGTGATTAACTGAGCAACACTTTGGGCTCCTCTTCCTCCTGCTCTGCCTCTCATCCTGGCCCCTGGGGAGTGAGTGGGTCAGGGAAGGATCACACCCTGCTTATTTAGGGGACTGGGAGATGGGGCACAGCCCCCAGCAGTGGCGTTGTCTGTATGGCCATCTCTGAGCCTATGCTTTCCCTAAAAATAGGAGATTTTCTCTCTGGAAGCAGCTTGGGAGGGGAGAATTATTGCTGTGGGCATGGCTGGGGCTGGGACCCTTCTTGTGGTGTGATACAGGGAGAGGAACTCCATCCTAAAATCTTACAAGTGTGAGTTGGGACATATGGGATGTGTAGGGAAACAGGGGCAGCCCTGGAGGTTTTTTCCTCTGTGGGATTTTTCCCTGTGATGGGGTCCCCCTCCTTCAGTTCTGCTCCACCCCAGGCTGCCTTTGGGTGTTTGGTTCTGGCTCCCTAAACCTTAAAAAAAGCCCTGTTTACAAAACCTGTCCCTGCTGTCTGCTTCCGTGGGCTGCGCTCCCGGCTCCCAGCGAAATGTGTCACTTGCACCCAGCGTTATTTTTAGAGCTGAGGTTTGCAGAATGCAAAGGCTGGGCAGGTTTTTCCAGGGTGCCAGATTTTCCAGGGAGGAGGAAGAGGAAGAGGGGATTGAGTTGATTTCTTGCTCTGTGCCATTGCATGGTGGCTCATCGAACCAGTGTCCTCTGGTGAGATGGTTCCACATCTGCATGGGGATTTATGGATCCTTCATGTTCCTGTCTACTTGTCTTTTCTTTTGGTCCTCCTTGCTCTGTGTTCAGTGGTGTTGCTGCCTCCCTGTTCCACCTCTGGATCCTTCCAGCCCTCTTCCTTGCCTGGCAGCAGCTGCACTGTGTCCAGGGCTGGTTGGGATGCACAGGCAGCAGGAATGGGCTGGGTGTCAGCTGAGCTTTGCAGAATGCAAGCCTGGGCAGATTTTTCCAGGGTCCCAGATTCCTGGGAGGAGGAAGAGGATGAGGGGACTGAGTTGATCTCTTGCTCTGTGCCATTGCATGGTGGCTCATTGCACCAGTGTCCTCTGAGATGATGCTCACGTGGCTTTTCCACATCTAGGTGGGGATTTATGGATCCTTCATGTTCCTCTCTACTTGTCCTTTCCTTTGGCCCTCCTTGCTCTGTGTTCAGTAGTGTTGCTGCCTCCCTGTTCCATCTTTGGATCCTTCCAGCCCTTTTCCTTGGCTGGCAGCAGCTGCACTGTGTCCAGGGTTGGTTGGGATGCACAGGCAGCAGGAATGGGCTGGGTGTCAGCTGCTCTGGAGCTGTGGGGAGCTGGTCCTGCCAGCAGAGCTTTGCTTTATCCAGGTTCACCTTCACACCTGTGTGTGCACCTCCTGCCTCTCCTTCCATCCTGCTTCTGAGCCAGGCTGGAAAACCAGCCTGTACATCAGCCTGCTGTCCTGTAAACCCTCTCCTGCTCCTCTCTGCATCCTGAAATCTGGGAGAGGCTCCTTCCCCTTCCAGCCTGACTTGTATGCATCTATGAACTCCTACATTTTCCACTGGTGTGTGTCTGCTTCTGTGTTTTTTCCAAGGGGTCTGAAGGTGGATGAGGTTGCTGATGGGTACCAGATTCATGTTCCACATGTGTGAAACTTGGTCTCTTCTGAGAGATTCTTGTTTTTTGGGCAGGGACTTACGGGAAGCTGTGGAAACTGAGTCTTTATAGAGACAGTGTCCCAAACTCTGCAGTGTGAGATGGGCACTAGGAGGTTGGCCTTGCTCTGTTGATAGTGGATGTGTATTCTGTGATTCTGTCCTGGAGCTGTCCCAGGGCCATGCCCTCTGTAGATCCTGGAGCATCAGAAGTGCTGCTGGGTCTTGGAGCACTTTGCAGTGTCACAGGGGGTGAGGAATGCCCTTAAATGCCTTTTTGTGGGTTGGGATGATGCTGAGCAAGGAGGGGAAGAAACCACTCCTCAGGGTGATCCAGGGAATCCATGGACATCCTGAGCGTTGGACCAGGGTGCAAAACCAGCACACCATGGACAGGGATGTTCCCCCAGCCTTGGGAGCAGCATTTTGGTTGAAATTGAAATGCTTCTGTGGGGTGAAGCTGGTTTTGCACCAGGCAAAATCACAAGAACCAGTAGAAAGGGTGAGAGGAGGGTAGAAGTTTTAACAGCACCCAAATTTGATGGTAAGGGCAGTAGGAAGCTGAAGGTTTGGAGGCTTCAGGTTTGAGAGCCATCTTTTAAATCTGGTGCTGTTTTTCCTGTGGTGGATGTGATATAAAAAGCAAAACTGCAATGAAGTGTGTCTGCTGTGTTGGAGTAGACACTTTCCACCAGATAAAATGACTTTTTTTCTTCCTTCTCCCCCCACCTTGGCACTTTTACCCCCAGCAGATCTCTCCTGCCACCCCACAGCCTGGGCAGGCACATCTATTAAAGATCTTGGAGGGAGAATTTCTCACTCTGCTGCAGGATTTTCCCCTTCTCCCACTGAGTTATGGCCCAGGCTCTTGATCTGGCCCCTGGGGTGGTGTTCCCATCTCCCAGCACTGCATGGCCAGGGATGCTGCAGCGTTCCCTGCCTGCCTCCTGTTCCAGTGCCTGCTCCCAGCCACCTGCCAAACCTCCCTCTGTGGCTGCCACATCTCCCTCGAGTTCCCTGTGGCTGCCATGACTTTGTTTTAGTCACTTTGTGTGTGTTGCTCATGCAGGGAGCACTCAGTGCTGCTCAGAGCGTTTATCAGCCTTGAAGCCGTCACCTATTTCCCACTTGTTATTCCAGGTATTTAATTTGCTGCTTGAGAGCTGGAGCTTGTTTTTCCCTATGATTCCCTCTGAAGGGAGGTGGTTTTTCAGCTTTTGCCTCGGAGAGGGGGTGATGGAGAGGGCTTTGCTGTGCCTGGAGCTGTGGCTGAGCCTCAGAGCTGGGCTCTGACCTGGCACCATCCCTTACTGGGATTTTTGGGTGACTGGAGCTGGCCCAGAGCAAAAGCTGTAATCTGAATTAATGTTTTAATTATGCTGCTCTCTTCCCCAAGGGCTGTTCTCTTTGTTTTGAATATGTTAAGCTCTTACATGAATTTTTTCCCTGCTCCCCTCACCGTGAAGCTCTTTCCAGGATGAGCTGGGCTGAGGTGATGAAAAGAAAAGCTGAAGCTGCTCTGATGGCTCAAATATGTATTTTACTAATAAAGGCTTCCTCTGTGAATGAAGTGCCCAGCAGCAGGAGCAGAGTCAAAGCGAGGTTTTAAATCAGCTTGAAAAAAAATCAGATTGGAGAGGGAGCAACTGATGGTGTTTTCATCTCCCTCTGTTATTCCTCAGTTCCTTTAATAATTCAGGTGGGGTTTTTTTCTATATTAAACAGAGCAGACTTGGCAAATGAGTGGAATGTGGCTCCTGGAGCTACAGAGTAAGTACTGAGCCTTGACAGTTCTCCTTTCTGGGTGATATTGGATTCTTGCTATTAAAAAAACCCACAAGTACTGTACACCGGGAATTGATCACCCTGTCTTGCAGCACACTATTATTAATTATTATTATTATTATTATTATTACTATTATTATATGGGATTGCACTGGGAAATGTTTCCACCTGCCCAGGTGTGATGGGCTAACTGACACTGGCACGTTGGGGTGGGAATAACCTCCCCATCCCCTGCCTCGACTTTAGGGGCTGCTCTGAAGCTGGGCTGGGTGGATGTGGCCACAGAAAGGTGCTGCCTGTGTGATTCTTGTGCTCTGGGGCATGTTCTGCACCCCTCACATCACCCTGGCTGCTGTGGCTGTGCATCACTGTGGGGAGAAGACAAATCACCTCCCTCAGGCCATGCATGGTTCCCAGCACAATATAGGAAATCTGTCTTGGAGTGCTTAATGTGTGTCCAAAGGGTGTGGGTGATTTGAAAAAGTCTCCTTGTGTGTTGGTTGCATTAAATGCCTTTGTTGGGGTTTTTAATCCCTTTTCTCCCCTTGTTTTTGAGCGGATCTGGAGCTTTGTGGATTCAAAGGTTGACTGCTACAGGCTCTGGGCTGCTCCTGCTGTTCCCTTCAGCCGAGGAATGTAAACATTGCATTGGGATATAGAAATGTGTGAGGCTTTTAGTTTGTCACCTAAAAAAATGAGCTGAAAAGCCCTAGCTCTTGGATTAACTCCTGGCTTCTTGGATTAACTCCTGGCTTCTTGTATTAACTTTTCCAGGTCTGTCTGTTTTCTGAAGCTGGTCACAAGGAGGGAGGGCTCAGAGGGACTTCTGGTCCAGCCCTATTTTGGTTGTGGAACATTTTACTCTGGTGGTCTCTCAGCAATGCTTGGTGGAGTTGAGGGGGCTGCTGCCTCTGTTTCATCTTGTGAATGCCAAAGAACTGCATTTCTCATCTCTTCCCCAAACTCATGTTTTTCCACATCATGCTTCTTTTCTGGGCTCTTGCTTGATGTGTGTTTTCCTGAAGCCTCAGTGGCTGGGGCTGCTTTGGGAATTGCCAGGCACTGCTGCTCCTCTAGTTGTGAGCCAGGATTGCATCTCATAGCACAGCATCAGCTGAATTTTCCCTGATTTCCTGCCTGCAGACCCCATAAATCACCCAACCTTAGGTTTGCAGGTCCCTGTGGTGGATTGGGGTGACACTTTGAGTTTTCAGCTCCGTGGTGGGACCTGGGGGCTGAGCTTGGGTGGTGCTGGGAGTGAAGGGCTCACTGCCCAGTCTTTCCTGGATGGAAAAGCTCCAGCTGGGTCAGAGCTGGCCCTGGGGAGGCTGGGGAGCCCTGTGCAGGTTTGGCTGGGGGGATGAGCCCCTTGTTCCCTGCTGTGCCTTGTGAGAGCAGATGTCCCAGCTTTCTGCACCAGCCTGGTGGGGCTCAGTGGGGAGCCCAGCAGCAAGGGTGAAATCAGGACAGTTCTGCTGGCTTCAGGGTGGGCTCTCATGCCAGCCACTCCTCATTAAGTCCCACGAGGTGACAGCCTGGTGGCTGCATGTTCCTCACTGTCCAAGGCAGTGTGGGGCCAGCCTGGGTTTCCATGTCCTGCTTTGGACCTGGGGTGAAAGTGCAGGTTTTACTTCTGAAATAACGAGCTGCTGCAGTGGATGCTGAATTCCATGACAGACCATGGTTGCTTTTGTCCTTTTGTCCACAATATGCTGTTATGGAAGTGGGTTTTCCCCCTCCTCTTCCTTTTGATTTAATTTGCACAGGGGAATTTCTGGGAGGCTGCTTCTACTACAGGTTTGGTTTGACGTTTTTTTTTCCTTCCTTTGCTACAGTAGCTTTATAAATTTATCACTGCTCTGATTTAGGGCTTTTTTTTTTTCTATTATTATTTTTTTTCCTTCTGGCATATGGAAATAGCAAGCTTGGGAAAAATGCAATCCGTTAGCCATTTCAAGCAGGCTCTGCATCCACGGGGCTCAGCAGGCTGAGATTTTTAGAAACACTCAGCTCTGGCCTCGTGTTACAGCTCCTGTGGGATGTGGAAAGCACCCAAAGCTCTTTTAGAGATGCATTGCTTGGTGTGGAGCATCCTCAGGCAAGGCTTGTTTGGGGTTTGGGCTGCATGCTGGGGTCTGGGCTGGGCGAGCCTGGAAGTGAAGGGATCTTCACCCAGAGGTGTTGGCTCAGCTCCTGGCAGCTTGCTGGGGCACCCTTGGGAGTGAGCTGAGCACCTGGGCTTGCTCTTGGATCCCCACCAGGCTCTGGGTGATTTCTGGATCCATGCAAAGAACCTTAAACCACTGTGGATTATTCTTGTAGCATTCACATTGTTTGGAAAAATCCCTTTGCCCAGGATTTTTCTCCTGGGAAACTGAGAAGCCTCAGAGAAAAAGAAAACAATAATTATCTCATTTGCTTCTCCTGTTTGTGCTCATGTGGAATGTGTTTGGGGATTGTTCACCCACAGGTGATTGTTTCATTGGATTCTGCTGTGAGTTTGTTTTCACTCTTTGGCGAATCAAGGCCAAGCTGTGTCAGGACTGGAAAGACTCACAAGTTTTCATTATTATCTTTTTAGCATTGTGTAAGTATCCTTTCTATATTCTTTAGTATAGTATTCTTTAATATAATATAGTGTCATAAAATAATAAATTAACCTTCTGAGAAGATGGAGTCAGATTCATCATTCCTGCCTTCATCAGGACACTCCCAGCAAATAAATACAATATTATTCTTGCTTCCAAAAAGCTTTTCCAGAAGGATCCCTTGGGTGCCAAAGCTTTGTTGAGTCCTGTGCCTCCTGGCACTGCAGGGATGCTGACAGCTCAGGGAGCTCTTTGCAGGTGGTTCCACACCTTGGGCACTCAGTGGTGCTGAAAAATCTTCCCTGCTGAGCTTCTGGGGCCAGGTTTGCTCTGCAAAATAAACCTGGGTGTGGTAATGTTCTGGGTTGACTACATAATGCTTTTATGATATAAAAAGCATTGTATAAAAAGCATCTCCCAAATTTACCCTGAACCAGAACAAATACATTTAGGGATGAGCCAAGGTGCAGCCTGTGTGTGCAAGGTTGAGGATCCATACCAAAGGGCTGCAGGATGTGGGGAAAACCTGAGGGATCTGCTCTGCTCTGCAGAGGGCTGGCTCATGTGGAGGAGTGGTTCTGGCTTGAAGGTGTCAGTGCTTTGGCTCAAGGGTGGTTTTGGAGGAGATGTGGCAGATTTATGTCTTTGTGTCCAGTTGGTGCTTCCTCAATAAATTCTGGGAATAATTTTGGGTGGGAAGGGACCTTAAAGATCATCTTTGTCTGGCACCCCCTGCCATGGGGGATAGGGGGATAGACCATAAGTAAATAAAGAAAGTGTGGAATGTAATCTTACCCACTAAAGAGTTACAGCTGAGCTAATTACTAAGGATTAGGAGTAGGCCTGATTTTAACAAGCCACAGCTGTAGCCAATCAGAAGAATGTTATAAAAGAGTGGGTTGGTTGAGGGGAACTGGAGTCAGTTGGCTGCTGTGAGGATGAGGAGCAGTCAGTGCCTAGAGGAGCTGCCTATGAGAAACCTCAAGGAGGTATGAAACTCTGGCAATATGGAACCCTTGCAATGTGATGATAATAGAACTCTTGCACTATAGTGTTAACACATGGTGACCCCGACATGATTTGGGGAAAAAGGACTCAAATATTAAACTATGTGACCCCGTGGATTTGGGGAAAACAGGATTTGACTGTATAACCCTGTGGATTTAGGGAAAAGGACTTGGATGCTAAACTATAGCTAAAATATATCAATTACAGCTATTAATGTTTGTTAAATATGAGTATAAAAGATTTTGAAGGTAAGTACTTAGTTCAGTTTTGCAGCTTTCCTCAGTTTACAAACTTTAGAAATATATATATTTGTACTATAATATGTTTTTTGAACATTTGTATAACTCTTAGTTCTAAATGAAATCTATGGATGTGTGACAATGTTAATTTATTTGAATATATCCTTCTAGAAATGCTGCAACTCTGTAATTAAAAGAAAAAGGGGGAATTGTAGGGGAATAGAACATAAGTAAATAAAGGAAGTATAGAATGTAATCTTACCCCCTAAAGAGTTGCAGCTGAGCTAATTATTAAAGATTAGGAGTAGGCCTGATTTTAACAGGACACAGCTGCAGCCAATCAGAAGAATGTTATAAAGGAGTGGGTTGGTTGAGGGGAACTGGAGTCAGTTGGCTGCTGTGAGGATGAGGAGCAGTCAGTGCCTAGAGGAGCTGCCCACGAGAAACCTCAAGGAGGTATGAAACTCTGGCAATATGGAACCCTTGCAATGTGATGACAATAGAACCCTTGTATTATAGTGACAACACATGGTGACCCCGACATGATTTGGGGAAAAAGGACTCAAATATTAAACTATGTGACCCTGTGGATTTGGGGAAAACAGGATTTGACTGTATAACCCTGTGGATTTAGGGAAAAGGACTTGGATGCTAAACTATAGCTAAAATATATCAATTACAGCTATTAATGTTTGTTAAATAGGAGTATAAAAGATTTTGAAGGTAAGTACTTAGTTCAGTTTTGCAGCTTTTCTCAGTTTACAAACTTTAGAAATATATATATTTGTACTATAATATGTTGTTTGAACATTTGTATAACTCTTAGTTCTAAATGAAATATATGGATGTGTGATAATGTTAATTTATTTGAAAATATCCTTCTAGAAATGCTGCAACTCTGTAATTAAAAGAAAAAGGGGGAATTGTAGGAGGCTAGAACATAAGTAAATAAAGAAAGTGTAGAATGTAATCTTACCCCCTAAAGAGTTGCAGCTGAGCTAATTATTAAGGATTAGGAGCAGGCCTGATTTTAACAGGCCACAGCTGTAGCCAATCAGGAGAGTGTTATAAAAGAGTGGATTGGTTGGCTGAGGGAACTGGAGTCAGTTGGCTGCTGTGAGGATGAGGAACAGTCAGTGCTTAGAGGAGCTGCCTACAAGAAACATCAAGGAGGTATGAAACTCTGGCAATATGGAACCCTTGCAATGTGAGGACAATAGAACTCTTGCACTATAGTGACAACAATGGGGGGGAAACTTCCACGAGACCAGGTTGCTCAAAGTGGCTTTGGACACTTCCAGGGCATTCACAAGCAGGGGAGGAGGGAAGAGCCAGGTTCTGGACACCAGCCCTGCTTGCTCCCTGCTGGCATGCTGGAGTTGTTCCCTCACAGGAGGAAGGACCAGGACAGACCCTTTGCCTTTACCTGCTCTTCAGGACCCATGGAAGTGTTCAAGGCCAGGCTGGACAGGGCTTGGGGCACCCTGGAGTCCCTGCCCATGGCACAGGGGCTGGAACAAGATCATCTTTAAGATCCCTCCCAGCCCAAACCATTTTTTGAGCCTGGATATTCAATGGGCCCCAGTGCAGTGATGAGCTGGGTGTCACTTGCAGCAGGGGTGACAACCTGAGCATTGCCTGGGGAGGGTGACAGAGCTGTGGGGCAGAGCCTGTGAGTGGCTCTTGGAGAGGCCATAACTCAGTCCTGGCAGCCCCTGCTTCAGGGGAAGCCTTGGTTTCTCTGGAGGTGCCTGGTCCTGGCTGCAGTGCTGACCCTGTGCCAGGGACTCCCTGATATGGGGATCCCATCTGGGTGCTCACAGCCTTTGAGCACCCCCTGTTTTCAGCTTGGGACTGTTATTAGGGACTGTACAGCCCATTTCAGGCAGAGGGAAGGGTGTAAAACCCAGGAACACACAAGTGCAGTATTCCCAAATGGTGTTTCTGTGCTGCTCTGTGGTGTGATGGAGTTTTGATGCACCCCAGGCAGACCCACAGACCCTGAGGAAGACACTGGTATTTTTGGGGTCCCCTAGATGGAAGAGGAATTGAGAGATCTGACTCCATGTTCTTAGAAGGCTAATTGCTAATTTTTTATTTTATGATATTATATTATACTAGAGAATAGGGAAAGGATACAGACAGAAGGCTTAACAAGATACTCATGAAAAACTGGTGACTCTCTCCAGAGCCTTGACACAGCTGGTTGTGATTGGCCCTTAAGTTAAAACAATTCCCCTGAAACCAATCAAACAATGACCAGTTGGTAAACAATGTCCAAACCACATTCCAAAGCAGCAAGACACAGGAGAAGCAATCAGATAATTGTTTTCATTTTTCTCTGGGGCTTCTCAGTTTCCCAGGAGAAGAAATCCTGGGCAAAGGGGATTTTTCCAGCAAATATGAGTGTGTCAGAAAGACTGGAGCCCTCACAAGTGGTTCAGTTGGCAGCTGACACACAAACAAGGTTCAAAGCAAGAAAATGACCTGGTTTAAACCCAGAATGTTGGATGGCAGTCATGTAGCAGTGCCAGTCTGGGGGGGGTGGAGGTGTCAGCCTGGTCCCTTCTGGGAGGGATGGATTTTGGGTTTGAAATCCACTTTGAGCTGTGCAGGTGGGGGCTGGGGGCCATGACGGATGCTTGCTTGCTTCTCCCCAGCTCAGACATGCTGCTGGTGCTCCCAGTGCTGCTGGCAGACGGCGGATGGCTGGCATGGGGAAAATCAGTGGTGTGAAGCTATTTAGGAAGGAGTGAGTGGGCAAGAGGAGAGAGAGAGGGGGAGTGGCACTGCCAGAAATAGCCCTGGCGAGGGGCTGCGAGCCAATGGGCTCTGCTGGTGTCCGGTGTGGGGGTGGTGGTGAGCACAGGGCCGTGCTGGCCAGCTGGGCAGTGCCAGCTGGGCAGTGCCAGGCTGCAGGAGCAGCCCCTGTGTGTGCAGGCTGGGTGACACACACCGTCAGTCTCACACCGCCGGGCCTCTGCCATCCTGGAGATGTCTCAGATTTCCAGATGGCAGCTCCCTGGTGTAAAAAGAGCTCTGTGTGTGTGTGGCTGTGGAGGAGCCTCGTCTGGAGCCTCTCCAGAGCTGGGGAGGGATGGATGGGGGGCCACAGCGAGCAGTGTGAGGGGCTGGTGTTTGCAAATGTGGTGAAGCCCAAGCTCCAAGGGCACATGCTGCTGCAAAAGGGCCAATTCTGTGGTGGATTTAGGAACTGATTGAGCTGTGGGGCATCATTTCAGCAGGGAGATGAAGCAGTCAGCTTGGGTCAGAGCCAAGCTCTTTCTAGCTCCGTGCCTGGACTGGCTGCTCAGCCAGGGCTGTGGAGAGTGTTGGGCTGGACTGATGCATGTCTTATATAAAGGATGTGCATTGCTCTTTTCCTGCTGGACCTTCCCAGGCTCCAGCTTTCTGCAGCACCAAGCTTGGAGGTTGGGGCCAGGCTGTTCTTCCTGCCCTCCTCTGCTTCACAAATTCGATCCTAAATTCATCCTAAATTTGAGCCCCTTTGCACTGTGCTCAAGTGTCCCACAAAGCATCTCTCTGGCTGAAAGGTTGCTGTGGCAGGAATTATTCTGAGAAATGTGCTTCAGAGGGATGGAACAGCAGAGAGGGAATAATGGCACAAAGAGGAGAAGGAGGGAAGGCAGGCACGGCTCGATGGCAGCGGGCGGATGAAAGGAGGAACAGCAGCGCTGGGTGAGCTCTTGTTCAGAGAAAAAACATTCAGAGGAGAGGGAGCCCAAGGATAAATCAGTGGCTCTGGTCCAAAGGGAGGTGCTGGAGCTGCTGGCTGTGAGGAATCAAGGGACACTGGGGGTGATCAGCACCTCTGGGGCAGGACTGGCATTGGGAATGGGGCAGAGCTATGCTGCTGGAGGGAGAAGAGGCCACTGCTGGTGGCTGGGGTCCAGCTGGGTGTATCTGACAGAGCAGTGCCTCCAAATGCTGAGCTTCATGCCTGTCTTCTTGCCCAGATGGTTTCCAGAAGCACAGACCCTTTGCTTGGCACCTCAGCAAAGCATCTGGGCTCGTGGCCAGGCTGGCTTAGACCCTCTGCAGGGTCCAGCCTTTGGCAGCCAAGAGGAATCCCTCAGCCAAGCTTTCCTGAGGGATTTGGTGGTGTCCCCTGAGCAGGAGAGGGGCCCCTGGGGCTTCCTGGGAGTGTGTGTGCATTGAGTAGGAGGTGAGAGCTCTGTGCTTACTGAGCCAGGTTATTAGTCCTGCTGGAAGAAGCAGGATTGCTGAAATGTTCTTTTTAGCTCCACAATAGCATTTATTTGTTTTGTTCCCATCTCCTGAAGTGTGGGAGAAACTGGGCTCAGAGGATGGGCTCTGGGGGTGTGTGGCAGCTTGGAGTGGCTGGGGATGGCAGGAACAGGGGAAGGGCTGGTCCAGGCTATTTGCCCTAAGCAGCAAAATGTCCTGGGACATGCTCTCCTAGCCAGTAGGGAAGCTGGTTGCTTGCTGAAGGGTCCTCAGGGCCTGATTTTAGCATGTGTGATGCTGCCAAGGTGAAAAATTACTTTTTATTGTCCATTTATCCCAAGTCAGGATAATGCAAATACACTCTGTTCTCTGTGGTAAAGAGCGAAAGGAAAGCCTGCTTTTCCTCCTTTAGGGTGGAATCAGGAAGGGTTTGCTCTGTTTACCAGGGATTTAGGGCTCTGCTCTGTCCAAGTGCTTGTCAGGCTGTAGCTGCTGGTGAGGAGTGCAGTGGAGGATGCACAGCACTTGCTCCCCATGGAATTCTGGAATGGTTGGGTTGGAAGGGACCTTAAAGATCATCTTGGTCCAGCCCCATGGGACACCTTCCATGAGACCAAGTTGCTCAAAGTGGTTTTGAACACTTCCAGGGGTGGATCACTCACAACTTCTCTGGGTAACCCGTGTCTCACCACCCTCACTGAAAGGAATTTCTTCCCCCCAGCATGGCAGCCCAGACTTATCCTTTATCCCCTTCCCTTCTTCACTGTGCAATTTGTGCAAGAGATTGTCTTCGTTTTTGCACAAACAATGAGACCTTTTCAGCAAATCTTTGTGCATAATGGGAGCAGGATTGAAGGAAGAATAAAGCCTGCTGTCGCTCACCCTCGTGGCATCCCTTTGTTTTTCCCTCTCAGGGGTGCTGTGACTCCTTTTGCCAGGCATCTGCTGTTTCCAGGATGGAGTAATTACCTGTGCAGGTCTATTAAGCACTGACACACATTGTGGTTTGTGACTCACCTCAGCCAAGGCAGGCTCTGTTGGAAATCAGAGCTTGTTTTCAGTGCCTTTGCCAGGTTAAACATTGATTTTGTGGCCATGGGATGCTGCCATCCAAGCTGGGTGTCCTTCCTGCCCCATCCCCAGCTCCTGGCTCAGGCTGGTGTTTTTGGGGGAGCCATCAGTGTTTTTGGGGAAGCCAGGGCACTGGTGATGCCTGGGGTGCAGCAGGTGTGGGAATCCACAAAACCAGAGGGTTTTGGGAAAGCTGAAAAGAGCAAGTCTCAGAGACAGCAAAACTGTGATTGGAGCTAAGCAGCTGCCATGAGATAGGTCAGCATAAAAATTATTTAAACTGCAGAAAAGCAAGGACAAATAGAACAATGGTGTGTGTGTTAATGCTTGTCTGGAATAACTCTCTAAGCTACAGAAAAGTTTATCTAGCAAGATATTAGGAAGTTTTAAGCTTAATAATGGAGCTCTGTGCGTTGTGTTTTAAGGCTCACAAGCAGGCATTGTATTTGAAATAAGCAAGCATTGTTTTAACCAAAGGTGCTTATAGTGGTTGGACAGAACTACTGTCAATGTGCTTTTGCTTTGTGTGACTTGTCAAGAAACTTACTTATAAGTTGTAACATTAAGTTCTTGGTCTGCTGCCTGGGATGTGAGCTGCTGGCATCTTCCCATTGTCATAACCAGTAATGAGACTGATGCTGGAAAATCAAACAGCTCAAGGCACGTTCCCAGCAGTCCTGTCCTGTTTGTGATTTGTACAGAGACCCCAGCTGGTGACAGCAGGTGCCACTCAGGCCAGGGACAGCCCTCTGGGGAGCCCAGGGTGTCACAGTCCCCTCTGCTGTGAGCACTGCCTGACAGTGCTGGGCTGCTTCAGCCCGGAGCAGGGAGGGCTCTGGGGAGACCTTAGAGCCTCTGCCAGTGCCAAAAGAGGCTTCAAGAGATGTGGGGAGGATCCAGAAGAGCACAGAGTGGCAGGAGAAGTGGGAATGGCTTCACATTGGCAGAGGGTGGGGTTAGATGGGATGTTCAGAAAAACATTTTTGTTCCCATGGCAGGGTAGTTTGAGCTAGATGGGCTTTAAGGTTCTTTCCAAGCCAAATCATTCTGGGATCCTGGATGCACACGTGTTCAGCCTTGACATGGGCAAGCAAACTTTTCCCAGGGCAGTGAACAGGAGAACTGAATGCTTCAAGCATGGCTCCCAATTTTTCCTTCTCCATCGACATCAAATCCTCTTTATGTCTGTGGTTTCAGCTGACCTGGTGTCCCGCAGCAGCAGCAGTGCCCTGCTCTCAGCTCCACCTCGTTCCAGGTGGAAGGAGCCAGGGCTGGCTGCTTCCAGCAGAGCTTCCCAGAGGCTGCTCTATTTATTTATTTTTAAAAGCATTTTCTGTCCCTGTTGCACAGCAACTTTAACACACCCTGGCTCATTGGGCAGCTCCTGCTCCTCTCCAGAGCTTGGCAATTCTTCAGCTGCTTTAGGGCTCAGGGGGATGGGGACTGATGCTGAGCTCTGATGTGTTGTGGGTTCTCTTATCCCCTCTGAAATGTGCCAGCTCAGGCTGAGTTGCCAGGCTTGGCAGCCCTGCTTCCCATATTCCTGTTCCCTGGGTGTGGGAGCAGCTGAGGTGTGATGTGCAGAGTCAGAGCTGCTGCTGCTGTGCACTGTCAGGAAAATTAACCCACAAACACCAGAGGTTTATGTCCAAAAAGGAGACAGAGGAGTCCTTTGACTTTATTCCAATAAAGGGAGAGGCCATGGGGCATTCCCCTGGGGTCTATCCAATTTTTGGAGGACTCAGCCTCCTTTTTATCCCAATTTCCCAGCTGCATTTCCCTCTCTCTTTCCCCATTTCTGAGGTACTTGTGAGGTTCAGACTTCCCAGAGTGCCTGATCCCAAAGATTTCCCTCTACTGTATAACCCTCCCTTTTCATTTTTAATTCTTACAGAATTTAGGGTTTTTTTTTCCTTCCCCATTGTTTCTTTCATCTTTCAATGTCTAATTTCGTTTATTAGCAACCCTAAAGTTTATTTGTAAAAGCAAATCTCTTTTTCCATTCATCAATCAGTGGATTCTTTCCCATTGTTTCCCATTTATCTTCCAGTGCTGGTTTTATCTCCCAGCAGACCCACAGCTTGTTTCTAAAGACAAACCAACTATTTGTAAAGACAAATTCCACCATTTAGTGCTGGGATCACTAAAAAAAAATGTAGATTTATGCTACCCTTGGGGTGATGGATCTCTGTCCATGACCACCTGCATCCACTGGCTCTCAGATCACCAAATATCCATGGAATGGTGGGCAGGGCTGTGCAGATGCCACTCTCCCTGTGGCTGGGCAAGGGGACAGTTTGGGGCTGTTGCCATAGCTGTGCTTTGCCATGGCTGTGTGCCCTGCCTTGGGGCACGACAGGGAGCCTGGGGGGCTGTTCTGCCTTTCCAAGGGAACCCAGAGGGGCCGTTCTGCCTTTCCAAGGGAGCCTGGGGAGGCTGTTCTGCCTTTCCAAGGGAGCCTGGGGGGCTGTTCTGCCTTTCCAAGGGAACCCAGAGGGGCCGTTCTGCCTTTCCAAGGGAGCCTGGGGAGGCTGTTCTGCCTTTCCAAGGAAGCCAGGGGGCTGTTCTGCCTTTCCAAGGGAGCCCAGGGGGGCTGTTCTGCCTTTCCAAGGGAGCCTGGGAGGGGTTTTCTGCCTTTCCAAGGGAATCTGCTCCTGGTGGGAGTAGAGGGAGAAGGGCAGCACAGCTCCATAGGGGTGACAGCTGAGCTAATTCCTGGAGGGTGGCCTGGAAATTCTCTCCAGGAGTCCTGGCTGTGCCCTTCTTTGGAAAGCGAGCTCCTGCCCGTGCTCAGCCCTGCTGGGCTCTGGACACTGCTGCTGCTGCACAGATCCCTCTGGAATTCCCATCCTGGATTATTCCTGTTCCCAGGCTTGGTTCCTGCTGTTTGTAGAGCTGCTCCCACCGGAGCAATCCCCATTCCCTGCTGGGTGGAAGAGCTTGTACATGGAACACTGAGCTGTGCCAGGCATCATCCATCTTCCCCATTCCTGCCCACGGCGGATGGCACAAACTCCCTCAGGTCTGTCTGTCTGCCTCTGCTCTCCTGAGGGTTTGGGATGCTGCTGTGGAGCTGGAATTGGGGGTGGTAGGTTGTAGGTGTGGTGGATGTGTGATGAGCTGCAGGCAGAGGGGTTGGGATGAGGCTGTCCCAAAGGAGGTGCTGGAAGAGCTTTGGGCTGTCAGGATGGGTGTTCCTGATAGGAAAAGATTTTAAAATCACAGAATTTGGAGAGCTAGAAAGAAAGTTAGGCTTAGGAGGCCCTGGGAAATGTTAGACCTTGTATTTGCTGGATCCTGTGAAACTGCACCTGTATAGTCAGTATATGATAAATGATATAATTTTTAGATGTGATTAGATACAATTATTGTTTAAAGAATCATGAGAAACTGTGTTAGGAGTTTGAGGGGGATCATGAGAAATCCATGCTTGGATGAAACCAATGTATACAATAGAACAATGTAAGTTTAATAATTAATATATAAGCTATATAAGGATAGAATATAAAAATATGTTCATCCCAAACCCATGTCAGAATCAGATTTGGGTCTGTCTACCCCTGACACCCAGAACTCTCAATGAAAGCACCTGCATGTAATCATTCTGTGATTGTGTGAACACTAACATTTGCAGTCTCTGTGCCTGGTTCTGCCCCTGTTCCAGGCCACACAGCCCCATCTCTCACTGCCACTGCAGCAGGGGTGTGCCTGCCCATGCCCTGAGAGCATCCTTGGGGCTGGGCTTTGCTGTCTCCTGGGCACAGGGTCCTGGTCCCCAGCAGTCTGTGTCTCTCCTGGCTCTCTGTGCTGAGTTCCTTGATGTGCATTTATAGAAATAGTTGGTGGTGTTGTGTCACAGACAACTTTTATGAAAAATCCTTTCCTTAAGATTTTTCCTCCTGAGAAGCTGAGAGGCCTCAGGAACAAAATGTAAACATTGATTATCTGCTGCTGTGGAATGCAACAGGTGCATCTGGGATTGGCCCATGTTGGATGTTTGTAATTAATGGCCAACCACAGTCAGATTGCTGGGACAGCCAAGCCACAAATGTTTGTTATCATTCCTGCTTTTTCTATTCTTAGCTAGCCTTCTGATGAAACCTTTTCTTCTATTCTTTTAGTATAGTTTTAATATAATATATATAATAAAATAATAAATCAGCCTTCTGAAACATGGAGTCAGATCCTCATCTCTTCCCTCATCCAAGAACCCCTGTGAACATGGTCACAGTGTTGTTTAACAGTTGCTCTTAAAGGAGGGATGATTTCATGTTTTGGTACTCCTAAAGCTGATCTCCCTGGGGCTGGTGCTCTGCAGGAGGGCTCCTGTGCTCGGGGCTGTGCCAGCCAAGGGGAGCCCTCAAACTGGGGGCTCGCTGCCCTTGGAGATGCTCCTGCCTGGGATGGGGCCTGAGCAGCAGCCTGGGCTCAGCTCAGCTTTTCCTGGGCAGCAGAAGTGGTGCTGAGCCCTGGGCAGTGATCTCTGCTGCTGTGACAGCCCTGGCCTGGCAGAACAGAAGCTGTTCCCAGACAAAATGTTCTCTCATGTCTGCTGCTGAGGCTTCTCCTGGCCTGGAGCAGCTCCTGGGTGTTCTGAGCTTTTCTCTTTCCTCCTTCTGATCTTTGCAGGTGTTCCAGGGGGCTTTGTTGTGTTGTTTTGGTGTCGCTGTGGCACAAAAAATAGTGTGTAATATAGGAGTGGGTGATGAGAAAATGATGTTTTTTGAGCCAAGTGGCCTTTCTTTGATTCCACCATGTGCCTCTGCCCTCAATACACCAGCACATGTGATGCTGCCTTTCCTGACTCTCCCATTTTGGTACATTTGACCTGATCCTTTCATCCACACCTTTTGCTGCGTGTAGGACTAAATCTGTGCAAGAAATCTCTGCCTGTAAACATATTTTCTATTCTTTCTCCCTTCCTCTCCTTCCCACCTCATTTCAATCCCTCTGTTAGGGCTGTCCAAATCTCCCAAGCCTGGAATGCAGCCCCAGCTCTCAGTGGGTCCCAGGGATGCTGGGAGCAGCTCTTCCCCAGCAGAACCACTGCAAATCTGCCAGTGCTGGGGGGTTTCATCCCACAAACATTCCCCCAGCATCGAATGACTCGACTAAAAATAACCCCCTCACCAGCTGGCCCTGCTCTGAAACAGAGCCCCAGATGGGCTGGTGCCCCCCAGATCTGCCCCAGGCAGGGCTCACCCAGCCCAGCATCCGTGGCAGTGCCAGGGGAAGTGCACGTGGCAGGAGAGGAAAAGGCCACGAGGATGAATCAGCCTCTCTCACAGCCCATCTGTCTCTGTTTGGAAGGGCCCCACGCTGAAATTCTTCTGAGCTCTGCTTTTCCACCCTGCCTGAGCTCCTCTTCCCCCCTAGAGGTAATTAGCAGGTTCTGGTAATTAGCAGCTCAGGGCAAGCAGGCTCGGTGGAGGGAGGCTCTGGATTGTCCCAAGTGTCCCCTGAGCTGGGGGCAGCATCCCAGGGAAAGGTGGGACCAGGTTAGGGTCAGGTCACAGCCTGTGAGCTCCCAGGGGGACCAGCCAAGCTCCTGGGGGCTGGTGACATGGAGAATCCTTGACTTGGGTCATCCCCAAGGTGCTTGGGTGCAGCATCCTAGATGCTCTTGTTAGGAAAATTCATCCACAAACACCAGAGGTTTGTGTCCAAAAAGGAGATAGAGGAGTCCTTTGACTTTATTCTAATAAAGGGAGAGGCCATGGGGTTTCTCCAATTTTTGGAGGACTCAGCCTCCTTTTTATCCCAATTTCCCAGCTGCATTTCCCTTCTCTCTTTCCTCATTGTCTCAGGGACTTAAGAGATTCAGACTTCCCAAAACACCTGATACCAAAGATTTCCCTCTAATCTATAACCCTCCCTTTTCATTTTTAATTCTTACAGAATTTAGGGGTTTTTCTTCCCCATTGCTTCTTTCATCTTTCAATGTCTAATTTCATTTCTCAGCAAAGCTAAAGTTTATTTGTAAAAGCAAATCTCTTTTTCCATTCATCAATCAGTAGAATCCTTCCCATTGTTTCTTTTCTCTCCCAGTGCTGGTTTTATCTCCCAGCAGACCCACAGCTTGTTTGTAAAGACAAATCCCTCATTCCTCTCACTCAGATTTATATTATGTGTATATATAGCTAGTACCATACACATTTCTCATACATACATACACTTAACAGCTTCTTGCTCTGATGCTGCTGTCAAAATCATCCTGCAAATCCTCAGGGAAGGCTGCTGAGCCATGTTTGGAGGGCCTGTGGAATACAGCACAGCCAGGATTTGTCCATCCTGCCATCTCTGGGAAGGGATCTCTGCCTCCCTGCTCTCCAGGGCACTGTTGGAGCTCAGCACAGCGTTTAAACCTTTTGGGGTTTTTGGTAAAAGTTGTTCAGCTAATGGAAGCAAAGGGCTCACCCGGCTTTGCCCTGAGTGCTGAGTGTAATGATTATGGTAATTCACCTTTCACTTGGCTAAAGGCTTGATTGCTGCCCTTGAAACACAAACACACGAGCTGAAAACCCCTACAAGGAATTTCCTCCTGCTGCTGCTGCCAACCTGCTCCTCCCCGCGGCTCTCTATTAGTTAATCAGCTGCCAGAGGGGGGAAAAATGAGCCATGGTGTGAGATCTCTGGGTCTCCTGCCTGCTGGGGTTGAGATAACAGGGTGAGATAACAGGGTTGGGTCCCTTGAGGATGCTGTAGGGAGGATCTGTGTGTGCTGCTTCTTCCATCACTTGTGCTCCTGTGCTTGAAAAGCCTTTTCTCAGTGGTTTGTGGGGTGGGGATGCTGCTTTTGTGTCACATTTTACCCCGCAGTGGGGTACCAGGGGCCAGGTCTGCTCTGTGTTTGGCTGTGTAAGAAGGAAGGAAATCGAAGGAAGGAAATGAAATGGAAGGAAGGAAGGAAATGAAAAGAAATGCACAAGTGCCAATGTTGTTTTTGGTGGCTGAATATCCACTCTCTAATTCAGTTTGGCCATTCTCAGTGCCCTGTGGCCATGGTTTTATCCAGATGATTTCTCTGCAGCAGGAGCTAACAGTAATTTTCCTGACTTTTATTGCTTTTAGAATGAAGTTTGGGAGGTGAGAGCTTTCTAGAGACTTCACTTTAATGTATTGAAAGCCTGCCTGGTGTCACAGTGCAGTGATTCCTTGGGTCTGTATCTAACACAGACCAGCTGGGCAGTGACATCCCTGTCCCTGTGGCAGGAGCTGGGAAACCACCTGTGGGACCACAGGGGTGTCAATACAGGTGGATGTGCTGTTTTCCTGTGCTGTTTTTAACCCCTAATTGTCATTAGTGGAGGTGTAAAGTAATTTTCTGCCTGGCTGTTAACAGGGAGCTGTGGCAATTTGGGTTTATCCCCAGGAAAGGGCTGGTCTGCAGCTGGAAGGGCTCAGAGGCACTGAAACCTGAAGGGAGCCAACAAGGAAAATAAATAGAAGGAGAGGAAATATTTATGAGGGGCTGGAGTGACAGGACAAAGGGGAGTGGCTTCACACTGACAGAGCAGGTTTAGGTTGGATATTAGGAGAAAATTCTGCCCTGTGAGGCACAGGGTGCCCAGAGAAGCTGTGGCTGCCCCATCCCTGGAAGTGTCCAAGGTTGGATGGGGCTTGGAACAGCCTGGGATAGTGGAAAGTGTCCCTGCCTTTGTCAGGGGAGTTGGAACGAGATGAACTTAAAGTTTTTTCCCATCCCAGGCCATTTTGTGACACACACACAGAGTTTTATGTTATTCAGAAAATCCAGGCTGGAGACAGGGCTGCTGGCTGGCTCTGGCCATGCCCCTTTCCAGCATGGTTCCCACCAACAGGGGCAGGGATGGCATTTATACACCAGAAACCAAATGACATGAGCCAATGTGGTGTTTTTCCCATTAATTCAGATCTTGGGTAAAAATAAAATGTTTGTTTTGAGTGTGTGAGGAAGGGTCCAAAGGCCAGAAGAGGTGCCCTGGTGCCAGCTGCTCTGTACCTGGCATGTGGCATCCCTCATTAGCATGAAACCTCGTCAGCTTTCCTTAACAAAATGTTCTGGCATCCTCCTTTCTCTCCTTGTCACTTCTCCAGAGGGAACGTGGCTTGTTCTGCTGGCAGCATGAGCCCTGTTTGCTTGGGGGAGGCAGAGCTAATTATTTCTGTTTGTTTCCTCCAACTTTCTCAGGGTTTTGTTTGAGGGCTCTGCCTAAGCTTTCCCTCTTGCCCCCAAGCCAGCTGGAGTGGGAGATGCCCTGGGAGGCTCTGTGGGGATGCTGGACCTGCCCTTGGGATTTATCCTCATTTGCTCTTGGCTAAATGTCCTCAGGCATGGCTGAAACCTGGAGTGTTCACTCTTGGTGTGCATGAAATCCTCCTGTCCTTGCCAGGGAAATGTTTAGGGAAGGAACAGGGCTAATGGCTGTTTAAAATAAGCATAAAAACCCCAAAACAAACAGAAGCTGAACAAAACCTAACCAAACAAAAAAACAAAACAAGAAGATCACCAACCATAGGAAAAAGAAAACCAAAAAAAGCCCCCAAAAAAGCTCACCAGCCACAGGAAAAAGAAAATCAATAATGCCCCCAAAACCCAAGGAAACCTGGAGTTAAACTTTAAGAGGAGGGGAGGGTTGAGAATGAGCAGAGCAATATGAAAAGGAAAAGCAGAAGCTGGTGGAAATGAGATATGATGAAGGTGTCCAGAACTGACTTGAAGAAGTAATTAATGCTCCTAAAAAAAGTCGCATGGGTAAGCAAAGTAGTGGAGTGGAGGATCCGTTTATAGCTCTCAGTGGGAGCAGCCAAACTCCTCTTATCAATGTGCTAATTAATTTGCTGAGGCTCTTGCTGGCAGTTGCCTTCTTCCTTCTGGAGAGCTTGCCAAGGGCTGAGTGCCCCTTGGGCTGGACTGGTTTAAATCTGAGGGCAGCTTTGGATGCCTTCTATTTACAGGGCATGACCTGAAGGAAATGGGGTTTTCCTCAGAGCCCTCCATCCCTTCCCCTCGTGAGGAATGGTAGGCTTATTTTCACTAGGATTGCTGTTGTCCCCTCAGCTACTGTTAATTTTTTCCCCCTATATTTAATTTATTTTTGCTCCTGGTGTGGTGCTCCTCAGCCTTTATCCCATCCTCTCTTCTCACCCTCCTGTTTGTTCTGGAGGTGTCTCCAAACAGGAAGGGGTTAAGGTGATGATGTTCTCAGTTTGCTACATGACTGGGGGATTTAAGTCCTCCTTTTCCTTGTTTTCTCCTGCTTTAGGGATGGAGTTAGGAATGGAGCAATGGCCTTGGCTGCCTGCTGCTTTCTCTCATCCCCCTTTTCACCTTCATCATGGGTAAATGCTGGATAGGGGATTTCTGGGACTGCCAAATCAAAGCCTTTCCTGCACCAGTAAGAGGCTGACCAGAGCTTTTCCAACATGAAAATAAAGCATTGCTCCATGGCTTTGGGTGTAGTCCTGGCCATGAGCATCTCCTGCCTGTAGAGCATTCCCTGCTTGGCTTGGCCGAGGAGCACTGCTCTGTGTGGTGCTCCTGGCACTGTTCCCCTGCCTTTGGCTCCCTTGTGCAGCTCCTAGCTCAAAGCCAGGCTGGTATTTCACCATCCAGACTCCTGAAATGCTGCCTCTCTGCCTGGCTGTCCTTGACTGTGGGGCTGGAGGAGAATCTGGATGCTCCAGCCAGGAGTTTCCCATAGAGAAAAAACCAACCAAATGGAAAGAGCCTGGTGTGGCTTGATCCACATCTCCAAATCCTTTTTCCCATCTCATCCAGCTGTGCTGCTCCAGGGAGGGCTGGCTACTGGGTCAGGGAGCTGCAGGTTCAAGAGGTTCAGTTGGGGAGGATAAGGGAGGCAGGAGGTGCTGCCCTGTTGCTGTAGGACATGAAATAAAATGATGCAGACACTGGAACATTCAAGGTAAAAAGAAGGGAAGTTTAATTTCTGACTTCAACATTTATAGATTTTCAAAAGTGACAGTGGATTGGAGGGTGACAATGCCACCTCTCCAATGACACTGGGCAAACCAACAGTCTATTGAATTTCTCTTCTTCCAGAAAAGAATGCGAAACAATAATTATTTGCATAAAACTGCGTGAGAAAGTTCATTATAAGGATGTAAACATCAGAAGGCTTAGAAAATCTTAAAAAATCAGGGCAACAAAATGGGACTTTTGGTTGATGTGGAAGTAATGGAGGGAATCGTAAGGCAAAGCCAGCAAACCCCACCCCGACAAACCAAGGAGAAATGGGACTTTTAGTTGATGTGGGGGGAATGGAGGGAATTATAGGGCAAAACCAGGAAACATCAATCAAGGAGAAATGGGACTTTTGGTTGATGGTGGGCAAAACCAGCAAACCCCAGCCTGACAAACCAAGGAGAAATGGAACTTTTGGTTGATGTGGGAAGATTGGAGGGAATTGTGGGGCAAAACCAGCAAACCCCAGCCAAGGAGTAACGGGACTTCTGGTTGATGTGGGGCAAAACCAGCAAACCCCAGCCCAACCAACCAAGGAGAAATTGAACTTTTGGTTGATGTGTCAGGAATGGAGGGAATTGTGGGGCAAAACCAGCAAGCCCCAACCAAGGGGAAATGGGACTTTTGGTTGATGTGGGGGGAATGGAGGGAATCGTTGGGTAAAACCAGCAAACCCCAACCAAGGGGAAATGGGGTTTTTGATTGATGTGGGGGGAATGGAGGAAATTGTGGGGCAAAACCAGCAAACTCCTGAGCCTCCCTCTGTGCTGTTCCCTTGCAGAGTGATGATCCCCAGCAGCAGCAGCAGCCGCAGCCATGCTGGGATTCGGGACGTGCTCCATGGGCGCCCCGGCGAGGGCGGCTGAGCTGGACGCCGCCTCGTCCCGCTGCATCCTGGCCCTGCCCGAGGAGGAGACGTGGCGCCAGCACCGCCTGGGGCTGATGCAGAACACCCATTCCTGCAACCTGCTGGAGCCCCAGAGCCTGGCCCAGGCCCTGGTGTCGCGCGCCGCCTCCTTGGACGCGCTGTGCGAGTCGCGCTGCCGCGATGGCGAGGCGGAGCCGGGGCTGGCCCAGCTGGTGGCCGTGAGCCCCGAGGTGATCAAGCGCCGGCGGGGAGGGCTCATCGAGCAGAGGGACATCATCAAGGCCCACGAGGCACACAAGATGCAGAGCACGCCCCAGGCACGGAGGAAAGAGTGGGAGTAAGTACCGGAGAGCCTCCTGTGGCGTTCATGTTCTTGGAAAAATACCTTCACCCAGGGTTTTCCTCCTGGGAAGCTGAGAGGTCTCAGAGAAAAGGGAAACAGTTCTTGTCTCATTTGCTTCTCCCGTGTTGTGCCCATGTGGAATGTGTTTGGAGATGGTTTCATTGGGTTCTGCTGTGAGTTGTTTTGACTCATTGGCCAATCAGGGCCAAGCTGCGTTGGGACTCTGAAAAGAGTCACATGTCGGGATCTCTAGCTGGGCAGAGTGACCCCAAGATAAGTTAGAAAGTCTCTTTTCCCAGCCCAGCACTTGAAGAAGGGGTCAGGGCTCTTCATTTCTCGGTCTCAAGGTTGTTTATTATTCCTTATCTATAAAAAATTTTCTCCTGCCCTGCCGAGGTCCATCCAGCAGGACAGTTCCAGGCACTCTGCCTGCCCCCAGGGAGGTGTTACCTTTTTATACAAAAAATTCCATATATATAATGTTTACAATTACTTTCCCATACCTATCACCTATGTTAGACAGTGAGCTTCTACTCTAGACCAATCTAAAAGTGCCACCATCACAGCAGAAGATAGAGGCCAAGAAGAAGAAGAAGGAGAAAGGCTGGACATGCCCATTTCCTTCCATCTTGCCTCTTGAACCCCCATACCAGAAACTCTAAAATCTACTTTTCCACCCTGTGATAACTTCACTAATATTCTACTTAAGCTGTTGTGCCTTGCTGATCTTCATATGAGGTTGGTAATTTGCTCCACGGGTCATGATCAAAACCACAGGGGCATTTTGGGCTCTGTGCCAGGGTCCCTGAGACCCCTGACAGGGGTCTGGGCTGCTCAGGACAGCCAGAGGGATGTCCTGGGTCCTGACAGTCACGAGTTTTCATTATTATCTTTTTAGCATTCTGTAAGTATCCTTTCTGTATTCTTTAGCATAGTTTAGTTTAGTATTCTTTAATATAATATACTATCATAAAATGTTAAATTAACCTTCTAAAAACATGAAGTCAGATGCATCATTCCTGCCTTTGTTGAGGCATCCCTACAAATACAATAGTCCCAGCCCAGGTGGGCATCTGGAACAGAGCATTCCCTGTTCTGTGTGGGGCTGCTGGGAGGGACTGGGGGTGTCCTCTTGGCTCCCTGTGGGGTAGCCAGGGCCAGCTGGGCTCCATTTCCTGGCTCTGAGCTGGAGGGTGACATCCCATGGGAATGGTGTGTCCCCAAATTGTGGGGTGGCAGGGGAAAGTTGGAAGCTCTGTGTTTTGAAAGTCCTCCAGGCAGTTTCCCTTGGCTGTATCTGGGTATTTAGATAACATTTGGGGCTGTTGCCTTTCTGCTTTTGCTGTGGCTTGACCCAGCTGTGATGCTTTATCTGTAGATATGGTGGTTGGGGACATTTTTTGTGGGATTTGGAAGTGCTGAGCTAATGGTTGGACTTGATCGTAGAGGCTTTTTCCATTATTTGTATTCAGTTCTAACAAGCGCCCAAGTCTTCCTGAATCAGAGCAAGCTGGGACATTAACAGACTTGAAAAAACAAGAGCTAGAACCACAGGTTTTATTTATTATTTTCCTTTAATTAACTTATTGTATTATTTTCCTTTAATCAACTTATTCTTATGGTTTGCCTTAGTGCTATGAGAAAAGCCCAGCTCCATGTCCTGGACTGGCCTCTCTCACCTCACACTCACTGTGTGACAAGGCTGTGGCCCCATGCTTCAGTCCCACATTGAAATAACACAATATTATTAATAATAAATATTAATAAATATAATAATAGTGATATTAATGATATATAAATAAAATTATTAATAACATCAATAACAATAATAATTCTTCCCCTCCCTGTGGCTACCCAGCAATCAGCAAGACAGCCTGGGATAAGCTGTTACAGCACATCCTCCTCCACTATCACTGGTCTGGAGCAGTTCCCTGTCTCTAGAAGCTGATTTGGGGAATAATGTTTAATAAAACACCCAAAGGAGATGGGAGCCCCCGAATTAATTAGATGTGACACGTTGCTTTGGCAAGATCTAGGTCAGTGCTCTGCTCGTGTGAGGCTGGTAGGGTTTCCTTGGGAAGGTTCCATGATAAAACCACTTGTGATAAGGCTGAGGCTGCTCCTGCTTTTTTTGGAGAGCAGCCCATGGCTGGGGCTGGGCTCTGCCTGGCCCTGCTCATCCCTTGGTGCCCTCTTGGCTTTGCAGGGAAATAATAAATTGCCATCTGGGCTCGGCAGGTGCTTGGTGCCTCGTTATCTTTTGCAGCCCCCTGGGGGTGCCAGATGAATAAATCATGGCTGGGCAGGAAGCAGAGGGGTGGCCTCGTTAATTGTTGGCTCGCTAATTAGCAGCCTGCAGCTCCACAGCTCTGCTTGGTGGCAGGGACGTGGAGCTGGAGCTCTTCCTGCTCCTGCTGCTGGGATGTGCCCACCTTTGGCTGCCCTCAGTTGTTCCATCCTGCAACCCAATATTTTAAAAAAAGCCCAAAAAGCTCAATATTTTTGTTTTTAACCCAGTGGGAATGCTCAGGCAGCAGTGCTGGTGCTGCCATCCCAAAGTGGTTTAAGAGGATGTTTCCCCAGGTTGGAAGGGTCCTGGCTTTGCATTTCCCAGCTCCTGGGTGATTTGGTTTGTCATTTTATCCCAATTTGTGATGGCTTTTTGGAAGTCTGTGATGCTGGGGAGGACAATGGGCTCTGGCCCTTGGGCCTTGCAGCCCCCATGTCCCACTGAGGAGCAGAGAGCCCCACTCCCTGCCTCTGCCAGGCCCTTCCTGGCATGTTGGTGTCAGGAAAATTAATCCACAAACACCAGAGGTTTATATCCAAAAAGGAGACAGAGGAGTCCTTTGACTTTATTCCAATAAAGGGAGAGGCCATGGGGTTTCTCCAATTTTTGGAGGACTCAGCCTCCTTTTTATCCCAATTTCCCAGCTACATTTCCCTTCTCTCTTTCCCCATTGGCTGAGGGACTTGAGAGGTTCAGACTTCCTGAAACACCTGATACCAAAGATTTCCCTCTAATGTATAACCCTCCCTTTTCTTTTTTAATTCTTACAGAATTTAGGGGTTTTCCTTCCTCATTGTTTCTTTCATCTTTCAGTGTCTAATTTCATTTCTCAGCAACCCTAAAGTTTATTTGTAAAAGCAAATCTCTTTTTCCATTCATCAATCAGTGGAATCCTTCCCATTGTTTCTTTTCTCTCCCAGTGCTGGTTTTATCCCCCAGCAGACCCACAGCTTGTTTGTAAAGACAAATCAGCTATTCCTCTCATTGGTGAGCACCAAGGGGCTTCTTCTGTTCCTTTCCCAGGTTTCTGTGCCCTGCTACCCCACCAACCCACAAAAAACCCTGTGCCAGAGGGTCCTGCTTTAACATCAGGCTCAAACATCAGGAGGAGAAGGACTTTTGGTGAAGCAGGATGAGGGAGAATGGCTTTAAACTGGAAGTGAGTGGGTTTAAGGTTAAGAATTCTTGACTGTGAGGGTGATGAGGCCCTGGCACAGGGTGCCCAGAGAAACTGTGGCTGCCCCTGGATCCCTGGAAGTGTCCAAGGCCAGGTTGGACAGGGCTTGGAGCACCATGGTCAGGTGGAAGGTGGCCCTGCCTGTGGCAGGGAGGCTGAAACAAAATGATCTGGAAGGTCCCTTCCAATCCAAACCATTCTGTCCTTCTGGGACAAGCCATCAGTGCTCTCCCCAAAGCTCTGTCAAAGTCCAGGCAGGTGTGCAGAACCAGCAACCCCAGCACCAGAGATGTTTTCTGACAATAGATGGATGCCCTATGGGTGAGGAAAAAAGGCAAATTGATTTCCTTATGAGTAATTTTATTAGTAACAATGCAATTTCCCTGTGATTTCATTTTCCAAAGGGCTCATCTCACCTGCCTTGGATCACCCTGGGGGCTCTGTTAGCAGTGAGGGGGGTATGGGAGTTATTCTCCCAGAGCTCCAGCATGATGGAAGGCATCAAATGGGACATGGGAAACATGGAAAATGTCTGAGGAGCTGCAGGCTGTGGCAGGGTGCTCTGCAGGGTGCTGGGCACAGCCAGAGAGGCTGAATGAGCTCTCTGCTCCCCTGTCCTTGCAGATGTGGCACTGCTGGTGTGGAGCTGCTCTGAGGGTAGTGAGGAAAGGCTCTTTCTTTGTGCTCACCAGTGTTGGCAGGTCTGACCCTCACTAAACCTCCACTCCAGCTGCTTTTTTTGCCAGGGGAACAATTCCACAAGTAGAATGGGAATAGGAAGGGTAAAATGTTGTTTTCTCTTGGTTTTTTTGGGTTTTGTTTCTGAGAGGAAACCAAAGCAGAGAACAGAAAACACCAAGTGCCTGTGGGGCAGTGGCTCTGGGGGAGGATTAACTTTATGGTGAAAAATGAATGTACCAGCCCACCTTGTTCATGTCTGAGTGGCTCCAGCTCAGGGCAGACACTAAACCCCATTTTCCCAGAGTGCCAGCCTGCTGCCTGCCCTCCATCCCTGTGCTCACACACTGGGGTCAGGGATGGAGGCACCTGGGGAGATCTGCAGTGCCCCAAGGTGGAATCAGTGCTGTTTTTGCTCTGGATGCCTGGCAGCATCCTTTGGATAGCGTTGGGCTCAGAGACAGCTCAGAAGAAAAGCTCCTCATCAAAACAAGCAAACAGGGAATCTCCTGTGGCTTCTCCAGGAGGAGCAGCTGCTTCCTCAGCTGATGGTGAGGACAGGCAGAGCCACACAGGGAGCACATCCCAGAAAGGCTCCAGGCTGAGTTTGAAGCCCACAGGACCCTGCCCTGCTTGCATGGCTGAAACCCACATGTGCATGGGGATTTAAGCTTGGCTTGTGCAGTTTGGGGAATGCAAGCTGTGCTCTTGTTTTGGGATGATATTTACAGCCAGGATGTATGGAAAAGGTGCATGGAAAAGCCTGATTCCAGGCAGGTGTTGGGTAGGGAATGGAGGAGGCTGGGGGAAGCAGCAGACCCGTGGCACAGTGAAGGTGGGATGCTGTAATTCAGCCTTTCAGCACCTGGGGTATCAGCGATGAGGAGAGATGGGGAAGACTCTGAGGTGGTCAAAGAATCCAGTTTTACTGTGGAGTACAAGTGCTTTTATACTTATTCTAGGAAGGCTAGTAATGTTTTACTACAGTGATTGGGTTAAAGATCACCTAAACAAACTTATACATTTTAAACATCTCTTTCTTGCAAAATGTAATTTTCTTTTTCTGGTAAACCCATCTGATTGAGTCTTCTTGAAGTCTTGATTTAATCCTCAAAGTTCTGTTTGCTCTTGCCAAGGCATTCTGTTATCAAATGTCTTAAGCTAGCCAGGTCCAAAATCCATCATCTGTCTTGTGTGTCCCAGTATCCCAACCCTGAGTGATGGGTGGAGGGTCTGAGTGTCCCATGGGAAGCAAAGCACTCTGCCCTCAGCAGAGTGGAAAGGAAAATGTAAATAAAAGTGATGTCCTGCCTTGCAGCATCTCAATTCACGTCTCTGGCACTGTGAATTTGTGACATCTCCTTTTTTTGGAGATGTCAGGAGAAGGAGACCCAGCAAATGCCTGCTGCAGGGAGCTCTGTGCTGCTCTCTGTGGGTCTGGGCCGTTCTGCAGCTCTGCCTCCGTGTGGATGGATGGGAGGGAACAGAGCAGGCTGCAGACACACAGGGTGCTGCTCACAGATCCCTCTGGCTTTTTGTGGCTTGGCAGCCTCTGTCTGGTTCTGTGCACACTCTGCATCCCGGATTACAGATGAAGCTGAGGGGTTTTTCCCATTACACCCTTATTTTTTTAAAAATTTCTTTTTGCTGAATGAGAGAAAGGGCCCTTTTGGTGTGTGCTGGGCCCCCAGTTCCATTGCTACCTCTCAGCATATTCCCCAGCACTGTTGATTCTTTTGCTTCTTTTCTCTGCCAAGGTTGGCATTAAATGCATGAGATGGCATTTCTTGTTCAGACTCAGATGTTTGTTAGTTCTTATCTATGTCACAGTCTCACAAACTGTGACTTCTACAGTACTTAAAAAAGGTAAAAATGGAGCCCTATCTCTCTCTCTACAAGGCCTTTCAAGGATAAACTGTCCAATTAAGAAATGACACCTGAATTATTTTTACTTTTAACCCAATAACCAACCACCTGTGCCCCAAATGGGGACTTTTTTATCCAATTACACAAAACCACCCAAACCCATGGAGAAGGAGGTGAGAAGGACCAGCCTCTGCCCGAAAAACTCCATCTTGCTTTTATATTTATTACTATATTCTAAAACCTTAAACTCTAAGTTTTCCACCCTGTGATATTGCACACTTCTAGTCAAACTACGTATTTATAATCTCAGTTCTATCATTCCATTTTGGAAGCCTTCTCCACAGCCTCAGGTCAATGCAGTGTTCTCCTGGGGGTCAGAGCCTGTCAGCACAGAAAGTGTGAAATCCTCAGTGACCAGGGTTCCAGCACAGCACCCTCTGGGTCTGTCCTTGCCCACCTCGGGCTCCTCCCCAGGGGTCTGTTGCCATCACCCCAGGCCTTTGGGAGGGCTGGGAAATGGGGCTGGGGCAGTCAGGCAGGAGCTCTGGGGGCTCTGCAGGCCAAAGCCCTGAGATCTCAGTGGCTGCTGATGCTGGGAATTCCATACCTGGGACATCCTCTAGATCCACCCATGCTTCCAAGTCTTCTACAACTCCCTGCAAAGCAATTAACCTCTCTGAGCCTAATGAGTGTCTCTTTGTTCACGTGGCTCTGCCTGTTTATGTTTCCCCCTGCACGAGGAGCAGTGCAGGCAGTGATAAGGATCTGGGTGTGCTAAACCTGACACAAATAGATGCACAGAAATCTGGTTTTTGTCATGGCACCTTGCCTTGAGCAACAGAGAAACATCTCTCCAAAAGGTGCCTGCCCTAAACCTCCTGTAAGAGCCAAAATGAGGGATGAGGAGCTCTCCAAAATGCAGTTTATCCCATCCAAGGTGTTACAGCAGTCGTGGGTGACAGAGCTGTGCCTACAGCTGTCAGCTCCAGCTGCAGGCAGGCCTGGAGACCCTTTGGTTTAGGTTACAAATGCATTATAGATTTTTCTTTTGGTTTCAATGTATTATATACTTTTCTTTGCTGAGCATCTTAATACAGTAGAACCAATCTATACCTTAACTTTTATCTATAGCCTATCATAACTGCTATAATTACCACATTCATGTTATTGTTCTCCAATCACTAAAAGTCAGTACATTACAGTTTAAGCTAGAAGTTGTTATTCAGTTTAAGCTAGAAGTTGTTTTTCAGTTTTCTTGCAGTGGAAAATTCTGAGACCTTTTTTCTACTTGCAGCTTTGCTGACTTGTTTGTCTGTGCTCTCTTTCTGCTTGGTAAAAACATCTTCTTGTTTGGGGTGGGTTTATCCTTTGCTCTAAGCTATAAAAACCCCTTCTGACTAACACACCCTTTGCCTCCTTGGTTATCCAGTAAGACTGGCTCAGCAATTCTTTTCTTCTATATCAAAACTTGCTTTCATTTCTATTCCTTCATCAGATTCTACATTCAAAAATCTTTCTGCCAAGCATCCATATCTGTGAGAATTTCTTGTCAAACTTTCATCCTTCCCAACAACCTCCCTGTGCTCTCCCTGCTTCCCTTCAGTGCAGATCAAGGTTTGCATCCTGGGGAGGAGTTTTCTGGGGTTTCTGTGGTTGAGATGATCTTCCAGGTATCAGGAAGTCTTTACTTTCCCAGCCCCACAACCAAAAAAGAAGTTGAGATTTGTCAGTTTGGCTTTTCAAGGTTGTTTATTTTCTCTGATCTGTTCCATTCTTTCTCTGACCTGCTGAGATCTCTCCAGCAGGTTGGGTTGTGGCACAGCCCCTGCCCTTGGGGTGGTGTTGGCTTTTTATACTGAAAACTACGTGTACTTTATTTACAATAATTTTCCAATACCTATCACCTGTGTTAGACAGTCTGTCTCTACTCTGAACCAATCTAGAAGCGTCACCATCAGAGCAGAAGATGGAGGACAAGAAGAAGAAGGACAGGACACACCCAGATTCCTCCATCTTGCCTCTTGAACCCCCTTTCTAAATCCCCAAAATTCTACTTTTTCACCCTGTGACAAATTCACTATCATCCTACTCAAACTCTTATGGCTTGTAACTCTTCACACAAAGTTGGTAATTGTTTCCATGGGCTAAAATCAAAGGCACAGGTGTTTGTGACTCTGTGCCAAGGTCTCTCAGCCTCCTGCCAGGGTCTGGAATCACCCAGGGCAGCCAGAGCAATGTCCTGGGTTCTGACAGAGTTTGTTTTTCTGACCTGGCATGAACTCAACTTCCACTGAATATCCTGGCAACAGCGTGGAAACAGCAGCATCCTTCACCCAGTTTCCTCAAAGCCTGGGTTTCTGGCACACCCTGCAGGAATTCCCTGAGCTAATTCCAGTGTCTGCAGAGCCTCCCAAGGGCTGCCAGAGGGGTGGGCACTCGAGGAGGGTCTGAGCCAGTGAATGTCACTGTGAGATTTTCTGAAAAATCCCTTGGATTTCTCCTTCTGGGAAGCTGGGAAGCCTCACCTTTTCTCTATTTTGCTGTTCTGGAATGTGGTCTGGAGATTGTTAATTCAAACATGTGAATTTTTTTTTAATTAATGACCAATCACCATCAGCTGTGTCAGGCTCTGAGGATTCAGAGCTTTCATTATCATTCTTGTTTAGCTTTTTGATGTATCCTTTCTCTTTCTTTTGTATAATTTTAGTATAGCATAATATAATATAATATAATATAATATAATATAATATAATATAATATAATATAATATAATATAATATAATATAATATAATATAATATAATATAATATAATATAATTAATATAATATAATATAATATAATATAATATAATATAATATAATATAATATCAGCCTTCTGAGAACTTAGATTCTCATCTCTCACCTCGTCCTGGGGACCCTCACAAACACCACAACTGCAGGCTCAGAAGTGGTTCCAGGGAGCTCCTCAGGACCTGAGCATGGAATGACAAGGTAATTCCCAGGAGAGGCCTTACAGAAGGCATTATTTAATATTTCTAATATGTCTAAATATTGTTTAATATTTCTACATTACATTATTTAATATTTCTACAGAGGAGGGAGACAAGAGTCCCACCAGCAGAACAAAATTATTAAATATGGAATGGAAAAAGTTTTAGACTAATAAGGACCAATATGGATAAAAGAGAATGCAATGATTGCTTTGTTTTTGATGAAGCCACGAGTTTTTGCATGCAAAACAGAATCTCCTAAAACCATAATACACATTTTATTCCCTTTTTAGTTTCTCCAGTAAATTTCTCATGTTGTTATTTTCATTGTAGTGCTATGTTTTATTATTCCATTAAGTTAATTAAGAGCATTTTTCTGTTAAGATTGATTTTTGTTAAAGGCTCATTGTTCTTAAGTTTATTCAGAAATAATGCAGGCTGAGAAGTGGTTCCAGGGAGCTCCTCAGGTGGTTCCCAGGAGATGCCTCCACTCAGGAGCTGCTGCCTCGTGTTTTTCCACTGCACCCTGGCAGCCCCTGCTTCCCTCACTGCAATCTCAGCTGCAGCTGTTGGGAAGCTTTGGTAGCACCTCAAGCTGTGTTCTGTGCTTTCCAGGAACCACATTGGTTCTCTTTTGTCCATATTGGTTCTCTTTTGTCCATATTGGTCCATATTAGCCTTTGGAAGGAGCTTCCCCTTTGGCCTGGGGCTCAGAAACACAGAATTATTGTGGGGCAGTGAAGTGGCAAAGAGCCTCAGGCAGAGTCACCTAGAGCAGGCTCCAATGTCCTCCAGATTTCTCCCAGCACAACATCCAGGTGGGTTTTGAGGGTCTCCAAACATGGAGAGTCCACAGCTGTGACAGTGTTTACAGGGGTCTGAGGATGAGGGAAGAGATGAGGATCTGACTCCATGTTTCAGAAGGATTGATTTATTATTTTATGATATATATTACATTAAAACTATATATTAAAAGAATAGAAGAAAGGATTTCATCAGAAAGCTGGCTAAGAATAGAAAAGGAAAGAATGATAACAAAGGTTTGTGACTCGGCTCTCTGTCCGAGCCAGCTGACTGTGATTGGCCATTAATTACAAACATCCAACATGAGACCAATCACAGATCCACCTGTTGCATTCCACAGCAGAAGATAATTATTGTTTTTTCTTTTCCTCTGAGGCTTCTCAGGAGAAAAAATCCTAAGGAAAGGATTTTTCATTAAAAAATGTCTGTGACACACAGCCTCTCTGGGTAGCTTGTCCCAAATGTTTAGTTGCCCTCACAGTGAAAAAGTTTATTCCTCTGTGCAGGCAGAATTGGTTTTATGGCAGCTTGTGCCTGTTGCCTTGAGCCCAGGGCTTTGGGAGGGCTGGGATATAGGGTTGGGGCAGCTGTGGCATGACTGAAATAGGGCTGGGAAATAGGGATGGGGCAGCTTTGGCATGACTGAAATAGGGCTGGGAAATAGGGTTGGTCCAGCCTCTGGGTGCTGCAGGGAGTTCTGCCTCTTGGCCCCTGTCAGGTGCTCTGTGCATGGATCAGATCCTCTGTGAGCCTCTTCCAGCCAGGCTGAGCAGCCCCAGCTCTGCCAGCTCCTGTCCTTTGTCACCTTGGCTGGAGCTGCTCCAGGAGCCCCTGTCCCCTGTCCTGTGGGGCACAGCACTCTGGATGTGTCACCAGAGCTAAATGAAGGGGACAGGCCACCTCCTCGACCCTCTGGCTTTGCCTGACACACCCCAGGGAGCTGCTGGCCCATTTTTTTCAAGAGCACAGTGCTGATGGCCACCAGGTCCCTTGGGATATATCCTTGGCCCTGGTGGAGGCACACCCTGAGTGCTGTGTCCCCTCAGTTTGGGAAGGATGTGGAGATGTTTGAGCACATCCAGAGGGGGCAATGAGGCTGGAGAGGGGCTGGGAACACAAACCCTGTGAGGAACCCCTGAGGGAGCTGGGGATGCTCAGCCTGGAGAAAAGGGGACTCAGGTGTGCCCTCATCACTCTGCACAGCTCCTGAAAGGTACCTGTGCTCAGCTGGGGCTGGGCTCTTTCTCCAGGCAGCTCTGACAGAACCAGAGCACACAGCCTTAAGCTACTCCAAGGGAAATACAGGTTGGATATTAGGAAGAAGTTTTTCACAAAAGAGTGATAAAGTTCTGGAATGGCTGCCCAGGGAGGTGGTGGAGTCCCCATGCCTGGGTGTGTTTAACAAAGCCTGGATGTGGCACTGGGTGCCAGGGTTTGGTTGGGGTGTTGGGGCTGGGTTGGACTCGATGATCTTGGAGGTCTCTTCCAACCCTGCGATTCTGTGATTTCTATGAATTCTGTGATTTCTGTGGGGCTCTCTCTGCCCAGCCCCTTCCCAGCCAGCACAGACAGGTTTGTTCTTCCCCCAGTGCAGGGTTTGCTGTTTCCAGCTCCACGCTGCTCCTCTGCTGCTCCTCCAGGCTGCTGGAGCCCCTCTGGATGGCAGCACAGCTTCAGCACTGCCTGGTTTTCAGCATCTCCCTGCACTGGCAGAGCGTGATTCGCTGCAGCACCCACACTTCTGATATTTCCTGCTCGTTTGCATCCTCATCCTTTCCCTCCCCTGGGATAATTCAGCCTCTTCCCCTCTCCCAGGCAGTCCCCAGCTGTCCCTGTGTGGTTCTGATGGGAGGCTGGCTGCTGTTTGTGACAGAGGCGTTTTCCAGCCTCCTCAGTTTGTAGGGTTAATGTTATTTACTACTCTCAATTTCTCCAATGTAGTACCTGCCTTGTCCCTCCCACCCTCCCACACTGTATTTCAGGGATAACAGTGTAATAGGTTAATTCAGTGACTTCAGCAGGCATCTAGTTTGATCAGACAATCACTTATTTTTCATTTAACTCAACATTTTCCATTTTAAAATACAGAGGATGGTTCACTGGGCACTCCCAAAATGGCACTTTCTCTACTGAGGGTGGTGAGGCCCTGGCACAGAGAAGTTGTGGATGTCCCATTCCTGCAAGTGTCCAAAGCCAGGCTGGATGGGGCATCCTGGTCTGGTGGGAGGTGTCCTGCCCATGGAAAGGGTTGGAATGGGATGATCCTTGCAACATAAACCATTCCATGATTCTGTAAAGCTTCAGGAAGGTCCCTGGGGTTGTACTAAAGCAGCTTTCCAATGTTCTGGTGCTTATCCCAGCCGTGGGGAAGGAGGTCAGTGGGACATTGTCCTTCCCAAAACCCACCTGAAATCCCAGCTGGTGTGGTCCCATCTTTCCTGGGTGATGCCAACCAGCTTGTCTGGTGGGAAGGAGCTTTCCTGCCAGCTCAGTGGATGGTGCTGTGATGGAACCTGTGACATCTCCACGAGCTCTGCTACAAATCCCAACCCCTTTATTTGTCACCAGAGGAGCCTCACAGGGGCTGCTTTTCCCTCCACCCTTCCACAACTCATAGACAGCACCTGATGTGCTGTAACTTCCTTTCCTATTGTATTAGCAAGGTGCCCCATGGCAGGGAGGAATGATGGATCTGATTCCATGTTCTCAGAAGGCTAATTTATTTTTATATATTATGTTATGTTATATATGATATGATATTATCACATTACATTATATTATATTATATCTCATATCATATTATACTAAAGAATACAGAAAGGATACTTACAGGCTGCTAAAAAGATAATAATGAAAACTTGTGACTTTTCCAGAGCCCTGACACAGCTTGGCCCTGACTGGCCAAAGAGTCAAAACAATTCACATGAAACAATCACCTGTTGGATAAACAATCTCCAACCACATTCCAAAGCAGGAGAAGCAAATCAGATAATTATTGTTTTCCTTTTTCTCTGAGGCTTCTCAGCTTCCCAGGAGAGAAATCTTGGGTGAAGGGATTTTTCAGAAAATATGAATGTGACACTTTCCCTTGCATTTTCCCGGGTGGAATTAAGCCTAAAAATTCCTGAATGAGTTTTTTCCCCATTGAGGAATCCTGGGGGCCGTGCTCAGCCTTGGCTGCTGAGGGTGTTTGCCTTCAGGGAGGCTGCTGAGCTGCCTGCCTGTCACTGCAGCAAGGGGGAAGCTTTTTCACACCTCCCAGCACTGAGGAGCTCTCAGAGAGAGGTTTTGCTCCTTTGGCCTTTTCTCTTTCACAGGTTTGGGAGAGGGAAGCAGCATCTCCTTCCTGGCTGCACGCCAGGGATGGGGCTTCTCTGGCTGTCTTGAGCATCAGCTGCTCAGTGCAAGTTCAGACCTGCTGGAAAAAAAGGAAAAAAAATAATTTCAACAGCTCTGTCTTCTCCTGGCTCTTGTCCTGACAACGTGGTTTTGTCAAAGCCACCCCTGTTTGCTAGCAGGGCTGCTTTGGAGAAAGCTGAGCCTGGGAGTTTGGCTGCATTAGGTTGGAGATGGAGCTGGTGGAGTTGTGGTCCAGAACTTGTTTTCTTGCTTTTTTCTGGTCCATCCAGTGCTTTCTTTTTATTGCAGGGGGTGTTTGCAGCCCAAAGGCAGGAAGGAGACTCCTGTGCCATCCCACCCCTGGCAGGGGGTGCTCTGCTGGGTTTATCCAGCTTGAGCCTTGCAGGGTGGGCAGAGATCAGAGAAAGCACTGGATGCTCCTCAGGCATGGACCTGCCTCTTGGAGGGGTGAAGAGGAGAATAAAAAGGGTGTAAGGGAGACGAAAATCTCCTGCTGGGTTTGGCAGGAGCTAACACTGCTGTGCCAGGGGGGTCATGAGGATGCTGAGGGATTTCTTTTGCTTTGGGTAGTGCAGCAGCTGAAAAAAATGCTTTTAGAAATCCCTCTCCAAGTTTTGACAGGCTAGAAATAAGTTTCCTGCTGTTGGCTGTCCATGGATGGCTCTGGGGATGTATTTTCTGAGTTTGTTCCCACACACATGTAAAGTTTGGCAGCTTGCTGTCTGGCTCTTTGGTGGCAAGAAGGAGAATTTCCCCTGGGTCTCTGCTCCATCCCTTCCTCACCTCTTTGTTCTCCCTTTCTCCATGCTGCTCAGCCCCAATATTTTAGGCAGGGCCATTCTGAAATACCCCCATTTTTCCCCCTGTTGGATTTTCTCAGGTGGATCTCTCTGGAAGTGCCTTGCCCAAAGCTGGACCTGTGTGAGCTGGAGGAGGGTGGGGAGCTGTGATCTCACCTCCTGCCATCAGCCTGGGATGCTCCACGGCTCTTGGCTGAGGGCATGGCTTGTGTGCAGGGATTTGGGGGCTGGAAGCAGCCATGGACATTCTCTTGAATGTGGTGGCAAAGAGGGGAGGGTGGACAGCTGTTCCCTGAGAGGGGGGATTGCTGCAGCCTGCCCAGAGCAGGCAGGATGTGACTGCAAATGCTAATTAGAGCCCGGGCTGGCAAAGCTAAATGAAGCAGCAGGGCACTCCAGGCAATTTATTAATGGCTGATTATTGCAGGGCCCTTCAGTTGAGCCACAAAGCCTCCAGGGCTAAGGCAGGGTCAGCCCGAGGAGCTCTGCATTGCCAGGAGCTCTCAGAGTTTGGTATTTGGGCAGGAAAGGGGAGAGCAGGCAGTGTCAGGCTGGGGGAAGCATCCCTGCAATGCTGTCCCTTTGCTCAGCAGTTTTGGGGTGATGGGGTCCCACCTGCCTCTGTTTGAAGGTGCCAGCAACCCCCCTGAAGTTGTTTGGCTTCAGAGGTGGCTCTGGGTTTGGTTGGGGGTTTTTGGGGAGTACAAAGTGCTGAGCAGCCTCTGGGGCTGGGTTGGTGCAGGCACTGAGCTCACAGTGACAGAGTGAGCCCCAAAATCAGCCCCTGTGGGTTCTGTGGGGCTGGATGCACATCCCTGCTGAAAATCAGCCCCTGTGGGTTCTGTGGGGCTGGATGCACATCCCTGCTGTGCCCCCAAAAGTGCCCAGGGCTGGAGGTTCTTTTGCTGTCTTTAATATTATCCCAGTTTGCCATCATGTAAAGATCTAGTTGAAGATTGGGAATTGGACTAAATGAACTTTAAAGGTCCTTCCCAACCCAATCCATTCTGTGGTCCCACCATTTGGTTGCTAAATCTGCCTTTAATTCAAGATTCAACAGCATTCTGCTGTATCAGTGGCTTTGATGCATGAGCTGTCCCACAGCAGTGCAGAGTGTGGGGCCACATCACCCTTAAATAAGTTTAATCTTCATTTATAAGATGCATTTTAAGAGCAATTTAATTTTTCAAAATGTTGTAACACTTTTTAACTTCTAACTGCCAAGTTTTTGAGATGTTTGGTTTTTTAGCTTAACAAAATATCAAAATTACGCTCAATGGTTAAACTTAAAAATTTACAAATATGCATGTAAAAACTACTAAATATATATATATATATATATATATAATTTTAAAAAAAATCATAATGGCATCAGAGACACCATTAATATGTATTTTAAGATAAATTTAATTTTTCAAAATAATATAACACTTTTTGCTTCTAACTGCAAAGTTTTTGAGATGTTTGGTTTTTAAAGCTTAATAAAATATCAAAACTATGCGCAATGGTTAAACTTAAAAATTTGCAAATATGCATGATAAAACCATTAAAAATATAAAAAATTATAAAAATATATATAAAATATAAAAATATATAATATATAAATATAAAAATATGATTTTTTTATCATAATGACACTAAACCACTAAAATATAAAAATAATAAAAATATAAACATATAAAAATATAATATATAAAAATATAAAAAATTATGATTTAAAAAAAAAATATAATTACATCAGAGGCACCATTAATCCAGCAAGTAATGAAACTGTTCCTGGAAAAAGCCTTGCATTCCTGCATGGTTATCAACACACTTCTGAGTCACAGCTACTCAGTCCCAGTTTGAAATTTGGCCAGAGCACACTGGAGAGATGCTTCTCATTTGATCCTTCTATAAAAATTTTAAATTTTATTTTTTTTCCTCTCAGCATGGCCATACTTAAAAAATAAATCAGGATGCCAAAAGGCACTTTCTAAGATGAGTGCAGGCCTGGGAATATCAGTCATGGAAGGGGAGCCTGTCCTCCCTCTCCAGACTCTTTATTAGAATTATAGAATGGTCGAGGTTTGAAGGCACCTTCAAGATCTTTTTCTCCAACCCCCTGCCATGGGCAGGGACACTTTCCACTATCCCAGGTTATTCCAAGGCCCATCCAGCCTGGCCTTGGACATTTCCAGGGATGGGGCAGCCACAGCTTCTCTGGGCAACCTGTCCCCATCCTCATAGCCAAGAATTCCTTCCCAATATCCCATCTCACCATTCCCCCTTGTCCTGTCACTCCAGGCCCTGTCCCAAAGTCCCTCTCCAGCTCCCATGAGTCCTTTTAGGCTCTGGAAGGGGCTCTAAACTCTCCCTGGAACCTTCTCCGGGCTGAACATCCCCAACTCTGAGCCTCTGCTCAGGGACTTCTTCCCTGCCCGGTGCTCCCTCCAAGGTGAGGAGCAGCTCTGGCTTTCTGAGCATCCCAGGGCTTGGCAGAGGATGCTTTTAATACTATTACCTGGGGGGGTTTTGGGTTGTTTTTTGGATTTTTTTTTGTTTGGTTTGGTTTTTGGTGGTTTTTTTTTTTTTTCCTTGGTGGCTCTTTTGGTGTTTTTTTTTTTTTTTTTTTTTTTTTTAATTTTTTTAGTATTATTTTTTTGTTGTGGGTTTCTTTGTATGTTTGTTTTGGTTTTGGGAGACTTTTTGGGGTTTTTTGTGGTTGTTGCTTTTTGTTTTGGTGGGGGGTTTTTGTTTGTTTTATATTTTGTTTTGGGGGGTTTTTTTAAATTTTCTTGGTGGTGTTTTTTTGGTTTTTGTTTTTTTTTTTTTTTTTGGTTTTGGGGCTTTTTATTTTGTGTGTTTTATTAATTTGTTTTTTGTTTTGAGGTGTTTTTTTTATGCCTGTACCCACCAATGCACAGACAGGAGATTTTTGTTTGGTTGATTTTTTGGGGATATTTTTTGGGGTTTTTTGTGGGTTTTTTGTTTTTTTTTTGTTTTTTTGTTTTTTTTTTTTTTGTTGTTTTTTTTTGGTTTGGTTTGGTTTTGGGGATTTTTTTTTTTTGTTTTCTTGGTGGGTTTTTTGTGTTTTTTTTTTGTTGTCGTTTTTTGTTTTGGTGGATGTTTTGTTTGTTTGGTTTTGTTTTGGGGTTTTTATGGGGGTTTTGTGGGGTGTTTTTGGGTGGTTGTTTTTGTTGGGAGTTTTTTTATTTTGGTTTCTGTTCTTGTTGGTTTTTGTTTGGTTTTTTTTTGTTGGGTTTTTTTTTTTTTTGGTGCCTGTACCCAGCAATGCACAGATTTTGGGATACTCCGCTGGCTGCACAAAGGGATGCTCGGGGAGCTCTCACCTGACCTGAGCATCCCTGGGGCAGGGGAGCCCAGCCGAGGCTGGGGTGGCCCGGGAGGGGACAGCTGCCACTAGATGGCAATGCCGGAGCGGCTGCGGCTGCACGGAGGGGGATGTGACACCGGGATCCCGGGGGGACAGCCCCGTGTGCCCAGGGGTGTCCGGCCCTGCTGGGGGCGCTGAGAGAGGCGGGAGTGAGCACGGAGGGGACTCGGGTGGCAGCGTTGGTGTGAGAATCACAGAACTGTGGGATCCTTCAGTTTGGAAAAGGCTTTAAACTCATCGAGCCCAGCGTTAATGAGGGATGTGGGACTGCAGGCAGCTCTCCAAAATGCAGTTTATTCCATCCAAGGTGTTACAGCAGGACAGAGCTGTGCCTACAGCTGTCAGCTCCAGCTGCAGGCAGCCCTGCAGACCCTTAGTTTAGGTTACATTGCATTATAGACTTTTCTTTGCTCAGCATCTTAATACAGTAGAACCAATCTATAGCTTAACTTTTAACTACAGCCTATCATAACTGCTATAATTATCATATTCATGTCACTAATCACTAAAAGTTAGTATGTTACAGTTTAAGCTAGAAGTTGTTTTTCACTTTTCTTGTAGTGGAAAATTCTGAGACCTTTTTTCTACTTGCAGCTTTGCTGCCTTGTTTGCCTTTGCTATCTCTCTGCTTGGTCAAAACATCTTCTTGTTTGGGGTGGGTTTATCCTTTGCTCTAAGCCATAAAAACCCTTCTAACTAACACACCTTTTGCCACCTTGGTTAGCCAGTAAGACTGGCTCACTAATTCTTTTCTTCTATATCAAAACTTGGTTTCATTTCTATTCCTTCTTCAGATTCTACATCCAAAATTCTTTTTGCCAAGCATCCATATCTGTGAGACTTTCTTATCAAACTTTCACCCTTCCCAACACATTAACCCAGCACTGCCAAGGCCACCACTCAGCCGTGTCCCCAAGTGTCACATGTGCACATCCTTCAAATCCTCCTAAGGCTGGTGGCTCCACCACTCCTCTGGGCTGCCTTTTCCAGGGCTAGACAATGCTTTTGGACGAGGCAGCTTTCCTAAAATCCAGCCTGAACATCCCCTGGTGTGACTGGAAGTTGTTTGCTCTTGTCACTTGTTGCCTGATAGAAGAGACCAAGTCTCACCTTGCTGCAGCCTCCTTTCAGGAGCAATCAGGTCTCTCCTGGGCCTCCTCTTCTCCAGGCTGAGCCCCCTCTCAGCTCCCTCAGCTGCTTGCTGGAGTGTTAGCCTGGCTCTGTAAATCCAAGCTCATCCCCAGCGCCTTCCTGTCCTGGCACCTGCTGTTCCCTGTCTTCCCGCATTTCCTGCCCTGATAAAAAACCCAAACAGCCCCACAGAGCTGGCTCTGAGTGCCTGGGCCATGTTGAATCATGTGGGCATCAGCCACACTTGTCCCTGACTCACAAATCCCAGCGTGCTGGGTGAGGGTCAGGATGAGGATGGCAATAAACATCCTGGGAAACAGAGCCTGCATCTCTTGGCATAGCCAGAGACTTTTTTTTTCTATTTCCTTTTGGCTCTCAATCTTCTCTTAAGGAGCTGCTTTCTCATAAATATCCCATCCTTTAGCACTGTCTGAGCAGGAGAGAGGCTCCCAGCAGGGTCATCCTCTGCAGCAGTGAGTGTGGAGCAGGGGTGAGAGCCAGCTCTGGGTTCAGGGGACAGCCCAGAGCCCCAGCAGAAGTGTGAGGTAAGGGATCTTACCTGGATCTGAGGTCCTTGGATCCCTGCTTCCAGGGAATGAGGAGGAAGGTTGCCTTCCTCCTCCTCATCCCTTTCCCAGAGCCAGGCAGGGGATGCAGTGCTGGGTGAGCCCTCCCCATCCTCCTGGGGCTCTGAATTTGGGCTGGGGGAGGCCTTGCTGGGCAGGGGTGGGACAGGGCTGGGGCAGCAGGAGCTCTGCAAGGCTGAGGAGCTGCTCCTGGCAGTGGCCCAGCCTCGGGTTTAATTACCAGTGCTTATAGGGCTGAAAGGTGGCAAGAGCAGCGTTGGTGGGAAGGAAGAGGTGGGGTGAGCCACAAATAATAATTGACTCGTTTAGGGCAGTGTCTTGCCTGGGCTGGATGGAAGGGGCTGTAATCAGCTGGTGGCTGCTGTAGCCACCCCCTTGCCTGATGTCAGTAGAATGCAGAGCCAGGGTCACTCTGGCTGGCTGGAGACCTGGGAAGTGTTTTGGGAGGGATCTGGGTGTCTGCTCCACTCTGTGCTGCAGGGTGGTTCTGAGGTAACCAGGGGCTTGTTTACACCCCCAGATACCCCGATGATCTTTGGTTATAAAGATCATTGGAAGGAGGGAGTTGAGAAGGGTTGGGTGTCACAGAGAACTGGTGGGTGCCTGGCTGAGCTTGGGGCAGAGATCCCACAACCCTTCTTGCAAACACTCCTCTGTTACCTTGCTGTGGAGGATCTGATCCTTCCTCTTTCCCACCCAGCCAGCCTAAGGGCTCCTGGCAGTGCACCCAGGGCAGCCTGGCCCAAAAAAACCAAACCCTGTGGCCTTTCAGCCACTCCAGAGCCTGCAGAGTGTTCAGTGTCCAGTCCCTGCTCAGATGTTGCCAGGCTGCATGGAGGGAGAAGCCCTGGCCCAAATAAGTCAATGATTTATGTGATTAGGAGCTTGATTGATTTATTTATTAAAATTGAAATGCCTCAAGCAGCCCTGGCTGTGCCAGGGCAGGTGTGAGGGGCAGGGCAGCAGGCACTGTGCTTGCAGAGCAGGGTGTTGATGGGTTGGACGAGGGAAGAGCATGGCAGGAACCCTGGATGTCTTGTGCTGCTGGCTGGAGCCACGGGGGTGGGAAATGCAGGTAGAGAGTGTGTCACAGGCCCTGGGGTTCAGCAGGAGGGATGGGGAACCCTGAGTGTGAACAGTTCTCAGGGTGTGTGGTGTGCTGTGCCCTGCTGTGCCAAGAGGGCTTGGGGACATCCCTGGGGGCACCCTGTGTGTGCCAGCAGGACAGGGAGGGTTCCCCAAAGCTGGGTGGGTGTGCAGGCAGCCCCCACAGCGGGGCACAGCCCAGCACAGCCCCAGGGTACCCTCGGTGACCTTGGCACTGCAGCAGCAGCAGTGTCCCCTCTGCCCTGCCCTCTCTGGGGTGCCTGGAGGGGGGAGCAGGGTCACCCCCAGCCCCAGGGAAGCTCCTGCAGGGACGCATCCAGCCCAAGGGGTGTTGGACGAGCCGCGTTTCCCAGCCAACCCCGTGTGTCCAAAGGAGGAAAATCCCGAGGTGTGGAGGCTCATCTGTATGCGAGTGAGCAGGAGGGCACTCCCCGGGCACCCGCGGGCTTCGGGCGGCTCCGGCAGCCCCGGGGTGCCCCAGGGACGGGGGAGGATGGTGCGTGTGGCCACAGAGAGGTGGCTGAGGTGGGCTGGGGGAGATGCAGGGAGGCCAGCCCCCCTTGCTCCCCGATTTAGCCCCTCACCTAAGGAGCACCCGTGTGCTGGAAAGCCCTCTGCAGCCAGGGCGGGGATGGGGGGGGGAGTGTGTGCGCGCTTCTGGCAGGGTGGGGGCTCCCCCATTGCCTTTGTTCCCTTCAGACCCACCCCTCGCCTCTGATTTTCCTTTGCGGCAGCTCCCGTGCTTGCCAAAAGAACGCGCTGGATGGAGCGAGGCAGCGAGCCGGGCGTGTGTGCGCGCTGCTGTGCGCCTGCCTTGCCGCTGCCTTCATTAAAGCCGGCTGTCCCCGAGCTGCAGAGCCGCGGCAGCAGCCTTTAATTCCGTGGCCCGGCTCCTGCGGGAAGCCTTGCGTGCTCCTGCCCCGGCAGCCGAGGGCCGGGCATCGCTGCCCACCGCCCGTGTGCCCCCTCCGGCCCTGCCATGGGCGGCCGGGCTCCCGCAGGATGCTGAAGATGGAGCCGGGAGGAAGGAGTTGGACACTTGGCTCCAACTAGGCTGGACCACGCTGCAACCTGTTCGCCCGGGTGCTGTTCCGAATTGTGCCTTGCTGTGCCGCGGGGTGGCCGCAGGGACCCGGCTCCCTGCTCGCCTTGCGGGGGGCTGGGGGGCTCTGGGGAGGATGGGGCTGGGGTTAACCCCTTGCTTCGTGCGGGAAGGTGCCTAGGGACCCAGCGGCTGCGGCCTCCGCTGGGCACGGAGGAGGGGGAGGAGGGCTCGCTGCCCGCCCCGCTGCCCGGGTGGCCGTTCTGGGGGGGCCCGGCTGCCCCCCGTGCCCAGCCAGTGCCGCCTCTCCTCGCCGCGGGTGCCCCGGAGGGATGGAGGAGAGCCGGAGCTGAGCATCACCCGGAGAGGAGGAGGGGGCTGTGGTTGGGACTGCGCCCCGCAAACCCCCTCCCTCTTCTTTCCCACCCTCCCCCCCTCCGCCGCCTCGGTGCTGCTGCTCTGGCTCACCTGTGTGTTTCCTTGCAGGATGGCTCGCTTTGGGGAGGCAGTGGCCGGCAGGCTGGGCTCCGGAGATGGGGGCTCCGAGCAGAACCGGAGCCGGCAAGGAGCTGCTGCCCCTGCGGGAGGCAGCCCGGGAGCCTTCAAGCAAACCAAAGCGCAGAGAGCCCGGACTATGGCTCTGTACAACCCCATCCCCGTCCGGCAGAACTGCTTCACCGTCAACAGATCGCTCTTCCTCTTCGGGGAAGAGAACATAGTCAGGAAATACGCCAAGAAGCTCATCGACTGGCCATATCCTTTCTGCAGCCCCCGTGAGCCGTGCTGCCCGGATTTGCCTCGGGGGCTGCCCAGGACACGCGAGTGTGGCACTGTCGGGCAGGTAAGGTGTGCCCAGAGGGGTGCCCCGGCCCCGGGGGATGCTCTCCTCGCCCTGTTGCTGCTCCCCCTCCTGTCCTCGCCTCCTTGCCTGCTCCTGACAGGAGCTGAGCCCTTTTTCCCCCCTCCCGGGAGTCCCCCAGCCCCTCCCGAGGTTTGGGTTTGTTATCTCCCCGTGCTGATAGGGACGGGTGCTGTGATCCCTGCGTGCTTTGGGATGCTCTGTGTGCGTGCCTGGGGAGGTGGGAGGCAGTGGCCTTTCCTCTGTGCTCGATGTCTCGTGGAGTTTTGTCACCCCACCCCACCCTGGGGCGCCTGGGAGTCCCGTGGGTCCCCAGTCCCTGCTGGGTGGTGGCTCTGTCCCTCCCGTGTGTGCCTGGTAGGGGCACGGCCGTCCTCGCCCTGCAGCCCCCGGCCCCCACGGTGGCTCTGGGAACTGGCTGCCCCCTCCCTGCGGCAGAGGGAAGGATGGTGGGAGCCTCTGGCTGTGCCCCGTGGCCTTTTTTTGGGGAGAAACTGGCACGAGGAGCCACGGTTTTATCCCAGGGACCCCTCTCCTAGCGCAGGGCGGAGGGTGCAGATCTCTCCCACTCCTTCCCCTGCTCCTCCATCCTTCCATCCCTCCCCACGCACCTCTCTCTCCTCCCACCCTCCCTGTGGGTGCTGCCCAGCACCACAACCCTCAGCCTCACACCAGCCTGGCCTCAGTGCCTGCTGCCCCTGAGACACCTCCAGGGCTTTGCCCCCAGGGAGGATCTGAGCCTGAAAACTTCAGCGTGGCTGTGGCTGTGGGAGCCTCCCCGTGCCGTGCTCTGCAGCAGAGATTGCATGCAGCTCCTGCTGCTGCCGCTTTCTCTCCCTCCAACTTGTTGGAGGAGTTCCTGGCTCCTCTGGTGGGCACGGGAGAGCTTTCCCTGGTGCCAGGCAGCAATGCCTTGGTGTGGTGCAACAGGTACCACGGGGGAAAGCCTCTGGTGAGGCCCAGGGATGCAGAGCATGGCAGGGGAATTGTCCCTGTGCAGCTCCGTCAGGTCAAGCCTCTGCCAGGCAGGAACTGCTCCTGCCTGGGGAGCTGTGACAGCTCCAGGCTCCAGGGGGTGACCTGGGCATGAAGGGCTGGCTTGGAGGGGCTGAATTCCCCAGATCTGCCCCTCCTGGCAGTGCCCATGGGGTGGGTGGCTGCAGGAGTGCTGGTGGTGAGCTCGGGGCTGTGGCGGCTCAGCTCAGAGCCCTGCAGGGCAGCGGCCAGGCCGCTTTTCCAGAATATGCCAAATTATTCGTGTGCTTTTCCAGCATGCTGTGGGAGGGCTCTGGCCCCTCTAGCTTTTGTTGGGAGCCAGAAGGAGCTGGGGTGCTGCCACTGGGCCGGCACTCGCGGCGTGGGCTGGGGTCCCGTGCCGGCGTGATGTCTCATCTCCAGGCAGCCGCTGTCTCCTAGAGACTGGAGCTCCACCACCACCACCACCACATGAGCACAACTCCCCAGCATTATTCTCCCCTGGAATTTGCAATGCATGAGGGAGATGGGCTCATTTAGTGCTTTTTTTTTTTTTTTTTTTTTCCCCAGAAGTAAGTGACATATTCCCATGTGAGCACTGGGAACAGGCGTGCTCCAGGCGCGGGAGCTCCGTGTTCCTGCCTGTCCCCCGCCCTGCTGCCATCTCTTTCTCAGAAAAACCCATCCACCGTGGATGTTTCTCTGCACCACTGGAGTTTTGAGGGTTTGGGAACGAGCAAGGCCTTTTGGTGATGAGTTTGGTTAGGCTGGCCAGGCCAGTTGTTCCTATCCTTGTAGTTGTAGCCTGGCACAGGCAACTGGTGCCTTTTGGTAGGGCCAGGAAAACCATGTGAGCACCTCAGCTGCCTGGCCTGGAGCCCATGGCATTGCTCCTGGGCCAGGGAATTTTGGGGAGGAGAGCGTTGGAGCTTGGCCATGGTCAGTGGGAGCTGCTGGCCCTGGGAGAGTGATGGTCCAGCCCTGGTTCTGTGGGTCAGGGTGGATTCTGCACTGAGGAAAGCCAGAGGGGCTGGAGAGGAGCTCAGGGCGGACTGGAGGCTCTTCTTCATCCAGCTCTGGTTGACTAGGTAATAGGGCTAAAAATATCTGGTGATTCAGGCCTGGATATCTGCTGGGTAACTGTGTAATTATAACCAGCAGCCTCTGCAGTTTGGCTTCCCAGTGTAAATAGGGATGATGCATGGAGGAGAAGGAGGAGAAATACGAGCAACTGGGATTGGGATGCAGCTCCATGGGAGGCAAGCCTTTGCTGAGTTCCTGGCTGGAAAGCTCACTGGAAACCTCCACTGGAGCTGCTCTTTTAAACCTGGTCCTGCCCAAACCGTGGGGCAGCTGCTGTTTTGGTTGTAGGGAACATCTCCCTCTCTTCTCCTTGGGAAATGCAGCCTTGTCCTCTTGCCTGCTCTCCTCCTGCTGATGGCCAGGCCTTTCACCCTGATTTCATTTATTTGGCTGCCTGGAAGGCTCCAATTCAGTTAGGATACGAGATGGGCTGCAGCTCATCTATATCTGCTCCGTTCCTCATCCGCTTAATCACATTTGACCTGGATAAGATCCCTCTCCCGCCCTAGGAAGGCCAGATGACATTGTGTGGCTCTGGCTGTGTCCCCAAGGACAGCATCTGCCTGCAGGCTGTCCACTGCACCTACCCCAGTGTGGCAGGGGAAGAGGATGTCCATGTTCCCTGTGGTGAGGGATTTCACCTATCTCATCCCCTCTGGGGGCTGAACTGGTGTTGGGCTGGCCTGGAGCAGCTGGAGTGCCCTCAGAGCGTCATCGGGGCGTTTTGCTCAGTGGGAAGCACACCCATGAGTGGCTGAGCTGTTTTGCTGTCCCTGTGACCTGGTGCTGCGTGGGCACAACCCCCCTGGCCAAGCATCTCCTCCACCTTGGCTTTTTCCCGGCCAAAATTCCAGCAGGTCTCGCCTTCCCAAGGGAAGAGCCAGCGCCATGTCGTGCCATCCTTGGGCAACTCCATCCTTGCCCTCCCCAAGAACATTTCCCTCCTCCCCCTGCTCCCAGGCTGTTTTCTGTGCCCTCCATTCATCAGATTTTAGAAGGGGTTTTTTTTGGGAGGGGCGAGTAGGTGTAATGGCAGGTCCATCTTTTTGACAGCCGGGGAGAGCGAGGCTGCCTGTCAGATGGTGAATTTAAACAGAGGCAGCTGTTGTCATGGTGATGCCAAGTTGCATCCTGTTGCTGTGGCAACCAAAGTTAAAAAACTGATGTTAAGGCAGGAAAATCACATGATGTGGTCCTTTTTTGTTTAAAAAAAAAAAAAAAAAGGAGGAGGAGAGGAGAGAGATTTGATTTCCAGGGTGAGGTGGGGGAGAAGGAGACGCTTCTCCATGGAGCTGTTTGCACGTGGCAGGCAGGCATCCCACATCCTGCATCCTGCATCCCTACGGGAGGGAGCAGCAGCAGTGTGGGCAGCTCTGCCCCGTTGGACTCCTGGCTGTCACTGCCTTGGCTTTAACCCTTGGTGGAAACCACACCACTGCCTTTTGGAGCTGTAAAATCTGGGGCTGCACAGAGGCAGGTGGGTCTCCTGTGTCCCTGCAGTGGGATTGAGGCAGGCTGGGTGCTCCAGGACACAAGCACAAGGCAAGTTCACTCCCCTGAGCCTCTGTGAAGCAGGCACACAGCAGCTGGCTCGTGTTCCAAGTGGGAGGATTTGGGATCTGGATGTTGCTTTCTGTGGCAGGACACAGGGATGGAGAGAGCTGGGAGGGGCCACAACTCTGTGGACAGGGTTATCAGTGGAGGGAAATCCCTTGTGTCCTCAGGGACAAGCCAGGGAGGCACGGTGGGGATGGGGAATCCCAGAGTTGAATTAGGGCCTCTCACAGACTTTGCTCTACTTGGCACTTTGGTTTTTTTCTTGGAAACCAAAAACCTCCCTTGCTCAGGGAGGTTGTGGACTCCCTGGAATTGTTGAAGGTCTAATGGGATAGGGCTCTGAGCAGCCTGGTATGGTGGAAGGTGTCCCTGCCTGTGTCAGGGGGTTGGAACCAGATGACTTTAATGCCCCTTCCAAGCCAAACCATTCCATGATTCTGTGAAAACAGCCTTGGAGAGAAGGTGCTCTCTTTCCTGCTGGGGTGTGGAGCTGAGAGGAGGAGGATTGGAGCATCCCAAGGGTGGATGCTGAAGATGTGGATCTGTGGTCCTGTTGTGTGGGACAGGCAGCAGTGCTGGGATTGGGACCAGCAAGATGAATTCCACAGGTGTAAGAACTTTTACTCACTGACATCTGAGGGGCAGGGAAAGCCCCTTGGAGCAGCAGGTGCCCAGGGAGGCATGGGGAGAGGTGGGAAATAGAGACATGACTTTCTAGGAGGTGTTTGAACCTGTATGATGGACAGGGCTTAAGTTTCTCCTGCTCTTTTGGTGGCACTGGAAGATAAAATTCCCCAAGGCCTCACTCCTTTGGCTCCTCTGCTCCTTCCCCACCTGGCTGCCCAGGAGTGGGGAGAAGGGACTGGGATGGAGGGGATCTCTCCATAGCTCCTGTCCTTGCCTGCATACAGGGACGAGTTTGTCTTGTACCCAGCCTCCTGTGGAGATTTGTCAGTGTCCCATCAGCACCATAAACCCATAAACCCAGCACAATAAACCCCTCCAGGGCCTGGAGCTGGGCTCACTCCCTGCCTTAGCCAGGTGGGGGTTCTGGGTGGGCTGGTTTGAGCTTCTGCCTGGTGAGGAAGGTGAAGAGGAAGGTCACAGCTGCAAGATCTTCCTGGCAGACCCACCAAGGAGCTCCAGGTACGGGGTTATCCCTTCTCCAAGTGGCCTGGGGGGTGCCCCCATGGCCTGGGGTCACTGTCCCTGCCTCAAAGGCGTCCTGAGGGAAGCGTGGAGCTGCAGGTGTGGCGTGCACAGGGATCAGCCCAGTTGCTAAGGAAACAAGTCAACGGTGCAGGGGAGAGAGCATTGGGTAAAGGAGATAAATCAATAAGAAAACCTATTTTTATCGGCTCCCTAATGATCCTCCAGGAGCAGCCAGACGGAAGAGGAGGAGGAGGAGAAGGCTGGAGGGAGATGGGCTCTCATTACTTGGCCTGGAGGGCTACTCTGCATTTTGGGTGGCTAAGAGGTTTTGTAATTACTCATCTGATGTGGGAGGAAACAAAGAACTGATGGAGGGTTGTCCAATGGCCCTGACTGGGAGGATGCTTGCTTGGCAGAAGTAAAGAGTGGGTATAAAATATCCCTCAGTTCAGCCAGATGTTCCTGCTGTCCCTTGGGAGGTTCTTTTCCTCTTGGAACTCCAAACCTGGCACAGCTGGAGCTGTGGGGGCTGGTTTCCATGGGGTTGATGTCTCTCACAGCTCTGGATGTGAGAAACTGGATTTCTCCAGGTTCTCCTGGAGAAACTGGGCCACCGGGGTTTGGGGAGTCACTTTTGGCAGTGCTGAGGTCGGTGCTTAGGGGTGCAATTGCCCGTTTAGGCTTGGCCAGGTTGGACAGGGCTCTGAGCACCCTGGCCTAGTGGGAAGCATCCCTGTCCATGGCAGGATGGAATGAGATGGTTTTTAATGCTCATTCCAGCTCATTCCTTGCCCTGGTGATCTCTGTCCACCCCCTTGCTGGAGGTGTCACACCCTGTGCAGGGGTGTGACAGATGTGCACTGTCCTCCTGCTCTCAACCAGATGTTGTGGCCAGGTGGTCCTGAGCCCCCCAGGCCCTTCTGAGCAGGGCTCCCACGCTGCTGCAGTTGGATTTTTCCCTCTCCCACGGGAGCAGTGCGGGATGCTGGGGCGGACAGACGGACACGGACGCTCCCGCACTGCTCCCACACTTCTCCTCATCTAGGCAAATGTGCCTGGTGCCTGGGGAGCTGCTGCCCCGCCCCACTAACACGCTGTTTGTCTCTTCAGCCGGTGCTAATTGCTCGCAGACTTTCAGGAAAATGATACAAAAAGGTCCCAAATAGGCTGGTGGCACCGGGCCAACGCCGCGGTGGATGGAGCAGGGGTGGGATGCAGGGAGAGGGCTCTGCTGGAGCCATGCAGGGAAATATTCACTGGTGCCGAGCCTCAGAGGAGAACTTTTGGAGTCTGGCCCCCCTCCCCAAGCACGGGGAGCTGCTCCTGCTCCGTGCCTGGCTGGCTCTGCAGCTTCTCTTGTTGGGTTTGCCTCGAACGTAGCAATCATTAATTTCACTGAGTGGTTTTTTAAATGCCTCGGATGTCTCTTGCCTGGCTCTTCATCCTGCCTGGCTTAAACACATCCCAGCTCCCACGGGCTCTCCCTGGCTGCCTCTCCTGGCCCTGTCTCTGGGGATATTTCTGTGCTCATCCCTGCTCCCGCCTTGCCAGTGTGCCCAGCCTCACTGGGGCTGGGATCACTCCGTGCTTTCCCTTTTCCCGTGCTCATGGTTGGCACTGAGGTGTCTTCTCTTGCCTGTGGGCTGAGGGCCATTGGTTGAAAGCATTTCACTGTAGTTAGTGGCCAAAAGATGAGGTTGGAAAAGAAAATCCCCCCTTTTCCCAGAGCTGTTGGACACCTCCTTGCCTGAAACATGTCAGCCTGAGGGTGTTGTGTGTGGAGAAGCTTTGGTATGGTGGGGAAGGGCTTAGCCAGATTGGGATGGTGGGAAGGATGATTCCTTCATGGGCAAATCCATCCTAGGTGGGATCATATCCCCTTTGCACAGGGGAAGGTGGCAGTCCTCTCCCTGGTGGCTGCTGGTGCCAGTGGTGACAGTAATAGAGCTGTTTTGGCAAGGAGGGAGCAGAATCAGGGGTGTATCACTCCACATTCAGTTATTGAGGACAACAGGGCTTTTATTCTGGAGAACTGGGAAAGATGGATGGGAAGTTGCAAAGATATGGCCACCCTGTCATTTGGAAGTGCTTTGTTTTCAGAGCTCGGCCCTGGGCCAGGCAGGAGAGAGCTCCGTGTCCCTGCCTCCATCCCATGAATCAAAATTCAGGAGGAAGCTGAGTTTGGGGTGTTTTCCTGGGCATCAGCCTGCCCTTACCTTCCTCAGCTCCTCAGACAGCAGCTCCTGCTGCCACTTCTCAGGGGGGCTCCTGGAGAAGGGTAGGGTAGGGCCTAGACGTGGATGTTGGATTTGGGATTGCTCATAAGGGTCCAACCAGGACCTAGACGTGGATATAGGATTTAGGATTGCTCATAAGGGTCTGATACGTGGATGTAGGATTTAGGACTGCTCATAAGGGTCCAACCAGGTCCTTTTGACAAGGTGCTGCTGCCCCTTGGGGTCCTGCTGGGGTGTGGCTGAGCTGGGATATCTGCACAGAGAGTTTCCACCCTGCTCAGAGCCAGGTGCCATCAGAGCTGTGAATGCTCAGCCAGGTTCTCTGCAGCTCCTGTGCCACCTGGGCTCATCCTGCTGCCCACAGGGTGCTTGGCAAGGGCACAGGGTGGGCTGATCCAGGTCAGAGCCCCAGGACTTGCAAGGGATGCTCTGTCCTCCTCAGGCTGTGCAGGTTCTGCATCCTACAGGGGTGTTTAGGACAAGGGCTGCCCATGCCCTGTGACACCTCCCCTTTTTGAGCCCCATCTCCTGCTGGTGGGTGGTGGAAAAGAGAAGGAAAACAGGGACATGCCAGCCCTGGCATGCCAGGGAGACTGCGCCATTCCAGGGAGAGCCTCCCTGGCCCTGCCAAGGACCATGCCAAACCTTTCTCCAGGCAAAGCCCAGCCTGGTTGTCCTGCTCCAAACCTTGTGTGCACCTTCCGGGCTCCTTGCACAAGCAGCATCTCTCCCATGGGAGTTTTCATCCCAGCAAAGGTATCCTGTGAGCCTGGGGAGGAGGTGATGAGGCCCAGCAGGTCTGCAGGGAGGAAGGTCTTGGGGGGCTCTCACCCCTCTCATTTCCTCACACCAAGCTGGGCTTCACGTGGATGTTCCTGTGGGGAAAGCAGCTCCACTGGCTGAGAAGGTGAAACCAAGGGTGGGCTGGGGGGTTGGGGGTGTCACCCAGCTCTTCTGTGCTCCTTAACTCCCCTGCACTCCCTTCGAGTACATGATCCTGGCCACCATCATTGCCAACTGCATCGTGCTGGCGCTGGAGCAGCACCTCCCTGAGGATGACAAGACGCCCATGTCACGGAGATTAGTGAGTACCCCGTGTCCATCCCTCCCTGCTGGGCTGGGGGCTGGCCCAAGGGCACCCACCCAACCCTACCAGGCAATTGCTTCTGATTTTGGGGTGGCCAGACAGGAGGTTTCCTCTGGGACTAGCTCCTCCAGCCTGCCTGGGGCTGCTGTAGTATATTCCTTCTCCATGGAAAGGGCTCAGGAAGGTTTAAACCCCTTAAAAAATGGGTAGGGGAGGACTGGGCAACCTGAGCATGTCATAGCCACCCTCTGTTTATTCCTGATGTTGCTGCTGGCTGAGAAGGAGCTGGGAAAGCTCCCAGAGGAGATGATGGGTCTGGGGGAGGTGGGATGGGACATGAGCTGGGTCAGTGTGGAATGCCTGCTGCTGTGTTTGCTCAGTCTGCCCCTCTCACTGGCTCACTGATTTCACCCTGGCAGGAGAAGACAGAGCCCTACTTCATTGGGATTTTCTGCTTCGAGGCTGGAATTAAGATCGTGGCCCTGGGGTTCGTGTTCCACAAGGGCTCGTACCTGCGCAACGGCTGGAACGTCATGGACTTCATCGTGGTCCTCAGTGGGTGAGTGCTGCTGGGGGCCCTGCTGGGCTGGCCTGGGCTTGGGGGCTCGGCCTGGTGAGGACACAAGCTCCAGGACATGGGGAGAGCCCCTGGTTTGCTGTTGTCAGCAGTGTTTTGTTGTCCTGATGAGGGAGGGGAGGATGTGCTGGAGGTGCTGTGTTGGCTTTGCTGGGGACACTGATGGTGGGACAAGCTGTAGGGCTGGCTCTGAGGCCACCATGTCCAGCTTTCCTCACTTGATGGCTTGTCACCCACCTGAATACAAGGCAAGGTGGTGGCATGGCCTGATAAGCAGCTGGATGTGATCTGGGAGAGATTCTGGTCAAACCCTCCATGGGGAGAGTGGAAGCCTCTTTTCCTCTTGCCTTCCCAAGCACTTTCCAGGCTTGCCCTGGTGCTGGAGGTTGGGGAATGAGGTCTGGGTAGGGTCACGCTCCCAGGTGATGCTGCTCACCATCCCAGCATGCAGGAGTGATGCTGCTGGGGGTGGTAGCAAACAGAGCTTCACATGTGCTGCTTGTGTCACTGGTGGTGCCACCTGCCAGGGACATGGCCCAGATTTGAGCCCTGCTTGCCGTGTGCTGGGCTGTCCTGGTGACACAGAAACAGGCAGGGCCATTTGGGCTTGTGTTAGCCAGCACTGGAAGTCAGCTTGAGCAGAGGCCCAGCCAGGGTGACCCCTGGGCCCCTCTCTGTGTGCAGGGCAGGTGGTGCCTGGATTGTGGGTGTTTCTTTTTGCCTGTTGATGGGAACATCACACTCAGAGGAGCTGGTTTGATGTGTACAAACATCTGTTTGTACAAACAGAGAGAACCTAGGGGTCTGAGTGCTCCGTGAGCTTTGCTGGGTGCAGAGCAGCTGCAGGGCTGGCTGGGAAACTGAGGCACAGTGACCAGGGGTCTCTACAGAGCTGCACAGTCCTGACTCTTGGTGGCACCATGTGGGATGTGACACCTGGTTGGGTGTTTGGAGGAGGAGGGGGAATGCAGAGCCTGCTTCTGCTGGGGTGTGGTGGTGGGAGCTGCTTGTCCATGGTGGTGGCACTGTGCACCAGAGGAGGCTTGAGGAGAGCATGGCTGGGGACATTCTGACTCCCTTGGTCCAGTGGGGACCTGGATGGCCTCGCTGGGGAGTGGGACCACGTCACATGAGAATGGAGGGTGTGCTGGTGGGTGTCTGATGGGCAGCAAGCAGGCGGCCTGTGGGAGGTGCAGCCCTCACATGGGAGGCTGCTGCTCTCCCACATCTGCAGAGTGACTCATGGAGAGGATGCTGTGCCTCCTGGGCTGGGCAAAGGTCCTCACATCCCTGGGGACAGGTGCTCACACCTCTGGGGACAGCATGGGGCACACTTTGATAGCAGCAAGCTGGTGTCACTGGGTTGGATGTGCCGGAAGCAGCCGGGGGGCTGAGAAATTCCCATCACCTGCATCCTGACCTGGGCATCCTTTGAGGCAGCACTGGGCTGGGGGAGACCTTCACCAGGGCCCCGTTCCTGCTCTCCCCACGGCTCTGGGCTGCCTGCTGTGCCCCAGCAGGTGCTGAGTCAGCGCTCAGCAATCACTCACTGGCAGAGCCTCTCCAGCTCCTCTCACTGCCGGGCTGAGCCAGGCCCCGTGCCAGGGAATCAACTGCCCATGAAGGGCTGCCAGCACCGTGCTGCCCACCCCGACAGGAGGGGCCTGTGTCCCCCCCAGCACTGCCACCCACGGGGTGCAGCTCTCCAGTGTCTGCTTCCCCACCATGATACCCTCTTTGGGATCCTGGTGTCGGCTCAGCAGAGTGGAACCCAAGGGATGCCCCTTCACCTGCTGGCTTTGCCCCAGCACTGTTGGGGCAAATTCTATCGTGTCTTGGAGGGTGGAGGAGGCAACCCATGGATTTTCACCCTGGGCTGGCTTTGGGGTCACTGGGATCAGCTGCAGCTCCTTCTCCCTGTCCATCTCCTGCCTCTGCGGTGCTGCCAACGCTGCTGCTCCTCGGTGCTGTGCCTCCCATGCAGGAAACTCTCAGCCTGTTTAATCCGCTGAATTATTGGCAAATTCCTGCAGCAAATAATCCTTGGCTGGCAAATGCCTTGCAAACAGCTTGTGGGAGAAGGTTTGCACTTGGCGGCTCGTTCTGTGTTGGTTGCGTAAGGCGGGCGGGCGGCGCAGCCTCGGGATCGCCTCTGCGGCTGCAACTGGGTGAATGTAAAAGTGTCTGGATGGAGACTGGGGAGATTTGGTGGCCGTGGGGATCTTGTTGTGGCTTACTGAAAGGTTGTGGCTGTGGTGGAGGGGATGTTGTGATCAGAAGTGCAGGGTGGTGCTTGTGGGTTTGGACGCTGGTGCATCCATGTGAGTGGGACCCATCCCAGGATCCGACCCATAGGGAGCCAGCGTCACACTCACTGGCTCTCATCCCTCCAGTTGTGACACAGGGTGTTACTGCTCCTTTCTGGACTTATTTTTTGCCGTGTGTCTGATGGGAGAGGTCCTCAGTGCCAGTGGAATAATTTTTTGCCCTGTGTCTGATGGGATAAAGATGTCCTTAATGCAGGTGGAATAAATTTTTGCTGTGTGTCTGATGGGAGAGGTCCTTCATGCAGGTGGAATAATTTTTTGCCTTGTGTCTGATGGAAGAGGTTGTTGGTGCAGGTGGAATAATTTTTTGCTATGTATCTGATGGGAGAGGTCCTTAATGCAGGTGGAATAATTTTTTGCTATGTATCTGATGGGAGAGGTCCTTCATGCAGGTAGAATAATTTTTTTGCTGTATATTTGATGGGAGAAGTCCTTTGTGCAGGTGGAATACTTTTTTGCCATATATTTGATGGGGGAGGTCCTTAGTTCAGGTGGAATAATATTTTGCCATGAGTCTGATGGAAGAAGTCCTTAGTGCAGGTGGAATAATTTTTGCCATGTGTCTGATGGGAGGGGTCCTTGCTGCAGGTGGAATAATTTTTTGCTGTGTATTTGATGGGAGAGGTCCTTGGTGCAGGTGGCATCGTGGTCACAGACACCATGCTGGGATTTCTGTGAGCAGTGGGATTTTCTTCACCCTCTCCCTGCTGGAAATAAGCCTAATGAGGGATTTCTCCCATGAGTGGCCTCCTGGGACCTTGTGCAGGAGTGGATGGCACTGACTAGAGTTCAACTGGTGTTTGCTTCTTCTGTCAATAAATCAATTTTTATTTTTTTTCCATCTCAGTGGAAATCAACACCCACCTAAAACTCCCTGATGCTAAAGCTTCCACTGGGGAACTAATAGTCACATTTGTAAACCTGTTCTCTTTGTAACCTGTGGTTTCCAAATCATCATTGCTCCCTGAAAAAACAGCCTGTTCTCCTCCAGCTAAAAATAATTTTATATGAAAGTGTGCATAAAACATCTTTACTCGTTCTGAGGCAGAACCAGCGAGGGGAGCATCTGTGTTTCCCCTGGGGTTTGGGGGTGCTCACCTTGTCTCTGTGAAAACCAGAGCCAGCTGGGTGCTCAGGCTGGATTTGGGACCTACTTGACTCAGTGAGACTTGGACCAAAAGGGAAAATGGCTCAGAAATGGTCAGAAAGGGCAGGGGAAGGTTGGTGACCTCTTAATTGATGGTTCTGAGAAAGTGAGGCTGAAAGATCTTCAGCCACCAGCAACTGGAGCATGAGCTCCCTGGATGGCATTGGGAATAGAGCACAAGGACCCTACAGCTGCCTGCCTTGTCCTGCCCCCTACTAGGTGGAACAGGAAGGGTTAAACTCCCTCTGCAAATATCCAGGTGGGTGTGTGCTTCACACACTCCAGTGCCTGAGCGTTATCAAAGCACCATTGGCTTTTCTTTTATTCTTTTTTTTTTTTTTTTTTAATAGCAGCAATACAATAATACGTGAGAGGTGAAGGAGTGGGGGAACGCTGCTCACAATGGGTGAAAAAAAATCCAAATGTGAATCAAAAAACCCTTGTGAAGTTGTTCTGCTCAGGAGCTGGGGAAGCAGCCACTGTAAAAGCCCCAGGGTCACTAAAAGGAAGCTCTGCTGTCAGGGTTTTTGGGAGGGTTTAACAGCCCTCTACACCTGGGTGCCTTTTGTGAAGCCCTTGGGCACGGTGGTTTTCATTAAAGGGTTTTGTGGGGTGGAGCGTGGCCAAGAGAGAGCAGGAGTGAAGGAAGGATTGCTGGCACAGCCTGCCATGCCCTCAGCAAAGCCAGAGCAGGAAAGCCAGGCTCTCCAAGTCCTGTCCCAAAGCCCAGGCAGCAGCTGCGAGCCTGGTGTGTCTCTCTGAGCTCCCAGGGAAATCCTGTGCATGCTTGTGCATCCCTGATTTCCTGCTGTGGCTGGTGGGAAGCAGGATGGAAGCATTCCAAGGCTGCAAGGTGAGCCCAGGGATGAGGAGGGCAGTTTGGATTTTCTGCTGGTTTTGATGCTGCCTGGATTTTGAGATGACTGTCCCAGGAAGTTCCCTTTTCACAGTTCCCCCTGAGCTCCCCCGTGGGAGAGGCAGGGATGTTTTGCCCTCAGGGATTTAGTGCACCTCCACAAGCCCAGTTCTGTGGGTTTGGATGCTATTTTCAGTCTTGGAGTTGCAGAGATGGAAGGGGGATCCTTGACCAGGTGCTGGCAGCAGCTGCATTGGGGAATATTGAGGTGCTGCATGCCCTGGTGGTGTGGGGTGCTGGCCCCATGGGTGTGGGGGAATGGGCTCTTCCCACAGCCCCACACCTGCATTTCCCTGACCCAGGGAGTGGATAAGAGGTTTGGAGAACTTAGAGGAGTGGATAAGATGTTTGGAGAACAAGTGTGGAATCAGGGCACAAGTGCAGCATCCTGATGTGGTTGTCCTGCTGGAGCCTGAGCCCCTGCAAGGAGTGCTGTGCTCTAGGGATAAACCAGCAAAGAGACAACCCCAGGTCCAACCCCAGCAATAGTTGATCACACCAGACAAGACTTTCCCCCCTCTCTTTCCTTTTTATTTCATCAATGTTGGAAGTATCCAACCTGATGCCTGCCCCCTTTCCCAGCTTTTTCCTTTCAGGAAAATTAGTAAAGTGTTTGGTCTTTCGTTTGGATGAATAATTAATCTCCCAGCTTGGTGATGATTCATGTGCCATATGCCATGGCCCTGGGACCAGCACCTTGCACAAAGGGCAGCACAGCTTCCCTGGCTGGGTCAGGGGACAGGCTGGGGAGGAGGGAAAAGCCTTCCCCTTGCTGTGCATGGGGGGTGGAGATCCCTGTGATGTTTTGAGAAGGCTGTCCTAGAACAGAGACTAGACAGAGCTAAGGAATAAAGTGGGGATTTATAAGGAGGCCTCAACAGATCCACTTTGGGCAGCACAACCCAAAATGGCCACAAAATGGACAACAAGTAACGGGGTGTTGTACTTTTATAAGTTTTGGTCTACTAGCATATTGGAGAGTTTTATTGTAGCTGTGTATATATATATGTGTGTGTGTATATATATATAATATATAGCTGCAATTATTGTTTTAATTACAGCTTTAGTCCATGACGTCCCATTTTTCTTGTTTTTCTCTCTCCAGCTCATATTGTTTGTGCTCTTGGGGCTGAGATTTGGATCATTTGTCCTTGGTCCCCAGCTAGAGCAGGAATTGTTTTGTCTCCCTGCTCTGTGCAGAGAGCTCATAGGAAGCCCAGACTCACACACTAAAGCGGCCCAGAATCTGAAAACCATAAAAGCTCAAACATGAGGCACCACCTGGGCAGGCAGAGCTGTGTTTCTGGCTCTGGGGGAGCCATGCACCCCCTTTTCCCAGCACAGCATCCGTCCCGCGTGCCGCTCACGCGATCCCGGCTCCATCCTCCCCACCCCGCCGGTTCCCTGAAGCTGCAGAGTGAGTCAGCCCCTCCCACGTGGCTGCTGGTCCCCGGGGGCACTGCCTCCCCTGCCAGCACCCCTGAGCTCCCCAGGGGCTCCTGCTGCACCCCGGCACCCTGGCAGAGCTCCTGCTCTGGGGGGATGCCCTCATTGTCCTTCTTGGCACTGCCATGTACCTTCCTCTGGGGGCATGGCCTGAGGAAAGGGGGGGTGTTCCCGCCTCATCCTCGGTGAGAAGGTGGGCTCACACAGGTGGGTGCTCTGGGGTCTCCTCCCTCTCCTTTGGCACGAGCCCTGCTGTGATCAGCCTTTCCCATTCTCTGTTTCTCTGTGGGGCCAGCTCTCCTGTCTGCTGTCAGTGGTTTTATCTTTCCACCAGGTCCTGTGTGTGCAAATGCAATTTTATCAGCATCCTCTCACCCTGCCAAATCCTCTGTCTGCTGAGAGGCAGTGTGGGGATGGAGGAAGGAGGGAGATGTGGGGTTTGGCCAACCCACAGGGTCCAGGACAGTCATGCCCCAAATCCTGGGGGCTTCTCTGGGAAAGGGGTGGCCTTGGAGGATGATTTCACCCCCCAGATCAAAGGCTGGTAAAGACAGATTTTGTCCTTCAGCCTCATCACACCGCTCAGGGAGTCACTTGTGCCCATCCAGAGCTCTCTGAGCTGCTGGGAGGGGCAGGAGCAGGAGCTGGAGCTGTGCAGCAGCTCAATCCACCTGGGTCACAGCCCCGAAACCTAGAAAGAGCAAGAGAAGGTGGTGGAGGCTTTGACGCTGCTCTGAACTGTGCCAAGGGCGGGACTTGGCCCTGGTGTCCCTGTCCCTTGGTGTCCCCAAGGCTGTGCTCTGCTGTGGCACCCTCAGAGAGGGTGACCTGACCCTGTTGGCCCTGCCTTGAGCCAGGTTGGCACCCAGGAACCATGAGGATGTCCTGCTGCACATGATGCTGCCTGCAGAGAGGGCAGGGATGGATTCACCCCATTGATTCACCCCAAGCAGGGCAGGAATGGGGTGAGCTCATCAGGTAACTCACTTTCTGTGAGCTCTTTGACCAGTGTATTAATTATGAAGTAGTCTCCCTCCTAGAGTCAGGTGGCAGTGCAAGCCTTCAGGGGCCTTTCCACTTAATTATAAATATTAATTTGCATGCCAGCCAGCACCCTGCCTGCCCCAGATTTTGGGCTGAGATTAGTCTGTCTCAGCCTGTGCCTCTCTCCACCCAGCACACCCTTTGCTGGGACAGTTTATGTGAGTTTCAGCAGTGCTCCTCAAAGGGAATGCTTGAGGGGGGCTCAGTTTGGGGTCAGGGGTGTGAATCTAGGGTCAATCTGATAATTTGGGGTTCAGCCTTTTCTGGGACTCTCCGATGTGAAGCTTTTTGCAGCGTGGCCTGAGCTGTGTGTGCTGTTCCTTAGGGCTGAGAGCTGGGGGTGGGATGGAATGGGATGATGATGGAGATGGGATTAGATGGGATGGAGTGGGATGATGATGGGGATGGGAGCCCAGCAGTGCAAAGGCAGAGGGGCCACATTGGCTGCTGCACAGTGGGATAGTGCCCAAATTCAGTGTTGACTTCGTGTGGGCACCGTTGTCGAGCATCACTCGTGCTTCATTCTTCACGGTCCCAAAGAGCAGGCAATCCTTTAAAATGAGATGATTCTTGGGTTTTTTTTTCCTTCTTTTGACCCCTGGGGGAAGAGATCTAAAGGTGCAGGTCCTCAGCTGGAGGTGAGGGCGTGTTCCCTGTTCAGATGGGGGCTGAGCCCAGCTCTGCCCAGCCCCAAAGCCCCCGGGTGTGGTGGCCCCAGCGGGAGCTCGCCCTCCTCCCCAGAGCCTCCAAATAAATAAAATCAAATCATCATCCTGGTTGCAAACACAAAGCAACGGATTATTATTTTTCTTCCTCTCCTGAAAGAGTGTTTTTGTCTGCTGGTGATTGCTCACTATTCAATTATACTTCGGGGGGATTAGCATATATTTCCCATCCTGCCTCCTCTCTCATTTGCATCCTTCCAAAAGCTCCTCTCTGCTCTTTTCTCCACCTGAAGTCTCTCTTCCCCCTTTCCTGAGAAGTAAAACTAACCCCTTTGCCTGGGTGACCTATAAAAACGCCTTCACTTTTTTTTTTCCCCCTTCTTTTTTTCCTCCAGTACATATGATGAAAAGCATGAGATCATTGGGATTTTTATAGCCTAAATCTGGCAGCTTTTTTCAAATAACTTGGATGGTGAGATGTAATTTTAGTTTGGGTCCTTGCCTAAAAATAAAGAATAATTATTAGCACATCAGACGTGGATATTGTAAGTGATCGAAAAGGGTTTAAATTGTTCTACAGATACCAGAGCTGCTGCCCTGTGGCAGCACAAAGGTCTGTCACAGCCCGAACCTCATCTCAGGAGCTGTGAGAAACCTTAATTCAGAAATTTCTGGCTGGATAGGGTTTATAAAAAAATAATTATTAATAAGAAGGCATGGCTAGAGTGTTAATAAACAATTGCCAGGTGAGATATGCTGAAGTCCAAAGCAGCAAGGTGTGTTTGGAACACTGGATTTATAATCAGCAGTGATGTCTGTGCCTACCAGCGAAGCCTGGCTATCCAGGAGAGGGGATGTGTGTAACTTCCAGCCACAGAAGGGCTTGGGAAAAGTTATCCAGGGGAGGGGATGTGTGGAACTTGCAGCCACAGAAAGCTTTGGGAAAGACAGCTAGCAGCCAGGCTGGCATGCCTGGAAGCTTGGTTTGCTTTTACCAGCTGGTTTTTTCTGTGTGAGGGTGATGTAGGGCTGCTCAGAGGCCCTGGGCTGGCTGGGATCAGAGTGCTCTCTGCCCTGGCTGCCTGCAGGAGGATGTGCAGGCACCTGTGCCACACCTGGATCAGCTTTTTGTCACCGCCCCAGTGACAGGTCCGAGTGCCACCTCCTCGGTCTGGTGATCTGTCCAAACCTCCTTCCCAAAGCGCTCGTGATGTCCCCTGTCCCCCGGAGAGGACAAGGAGCATGTCACCTTGCCTGTCACAGAGGAGTCCCATTCTTAGCAGCTAATTTAGAGCGCGGGGAAGGAGTGCCCTGGAATCGCCCGAGCCTTGCCTGGAGGCTCAGCGCGGGCTCCGGAGCCCTTCACACAAATCTGGGTTAGCTGAGGACTTTGCAGCCAGGTGCTGCTCCTGCCCCCGGGGCTGGAGGGCTCCACCTCTGTTGGTGTCACCAATATCGTGGATGGGATGTGCCTTGGCTTGTCGGGCCCTTGGTGCTGAGCCAAATAGCGGCACTGTGGTGTTTCACCCCACAGACACTTTTGGCTGGCTGGGTGTGTGGTGTTTCACCCCACAGTCACTTTTGGCTGGCTGGGTGTGTGGTGTTTCACCCCACAGACACTTTTGGCTGGCTGGGTGTGTGGTGTTTCACCCTAGAGACACTTTTGGCTGGCTGGGTGTGTGGTGTTTCACCCCAGAGACACTTTTGGCTGGCTGGGTGTGTGGTGTTTTCACCCCAGAGACACTTTTGGCTGGCTGGGTGTGTGGTGTTTCACCCCACAGACACTTTTGGCTGGCTGGGTGTGTGGTGTTTCACCCCACAGACACTTTTGGCTGGCTGGGTGCTGCAGCTGGGCACGTGGGGACAAGTCCAGGCATGCAGGAGCTCTGGTGGCTGTGGGATGGAGCTTCCCCCCATAACAAGGTCTGCTCCTCAGGTTTCCCTCTGTTGGAGAAGCTTTAAGGCGATGGTGAAGGAAAAGAGTAGGTTCTGATGGAGGGTTTGGATCCAGAGCTTTATTCTGGCCCACAGGCCTCTGAAGGCAGCACCAGCTCCAACAGAACTGCCTGAGCCCGTGGTTGCTGCTCCTTTTAACCCCGGGGAGAGGGGCAGGGAAGGGGTAGGGAGCCATCAACCAGGTATCAAGGGACAAAGGACACCTGGATGGCCCAATGCCCCCCCGGGGGTAGAGGGCATCCTTTGAAATCTGCCAATTACTTGATGCCCTTCTGGAATTCCAGGATTGATAGACAGTGCTGGGAGTGGTCAGGGTGGGGAAAAGATGGGTGATGGACACACCTAGGAGGGAATCTTCAGGGGAGAGACCCGGGGTTCTGGGTTAAACCATGAAATCACAGTGCAACACAGCTCCATCCATGTGGCACCACGGCTCCGTGGTGAGAGGAGAGAGCTGCCCATCCCAGTGCTGCTCTGCTGTGGGAGCTGGGCTGGGCTGGAGCCTGCATCCTGCCCCGGAGCATCTCCAGCCCCCTGGAGCTCCTCAGCTGCTGAGGAACTTTTGCAGGAGCTGGGGCTGTTTAGCCTGGAGAAGGGTCAGAGGTGCCCTTATTGTTCTCTACACCTTCCTGAAGGGAGGCTGTAGACAGGTGGGGTTGGTCTCTCTCTCCAGGCAGCACTGACAGAACCAGAGGACACAGTCTCAGGCTAGGGAAGGGATAGGTTGGATATTGGGAAAAAGTTTTTCACAGAAAGAATAATAAAGTACTGGAATCTCTTCCCAGGGAGGTGGTAGAATCACCATCTCTGGATGTGTTTAAAAAAGACTGGACGTGGCACTTGGTGCTACAGTCTGGTTGAGGTGTTAGGGCACACAGGTTGGACTCGATAGTCTTGGAAGTCTCTTCCAACCTCATCATTCTGTGATTTTGTGATTCTGTGATTCTACGATTCTGTCCTGGCTGGAGTCAGTGCTGAGGCTGCTCCTGCCCCTCTGGGAGGCTGGTGCCACTCCATGGGCTGGCACACCAGGAGCACAAGCTGAAGGAGGGTTTCCAGCATGGTGTTGGCACAGTGTGTCCCCTGTGGTGGCATTTTGGGGAGCACTGGGGTACCCTGCTCTCGCTCGCAGGGTGGGTAAAGGGGTGGGAAGTGATTTTTTTCCCTCCCTCGTGCTGCTGAGTCGTCATGCTTTATCATATTTATTGATTTTGATCTTACAACCAATTTAACAGCACAGCTCTCCCCAGGCTCTGGCTGCTCCTGACTTAATTAAGTCCCTTTTCTGCTCTCCTGTCAGTGCTGTGGGCAGCAGGGGCTGGGCACAGGCTGGGGCACAGAGACTGGGTGTGCAAAGGGAAAGTGCCAGCAAGGGTAAAAGATCCCTGTAAATATCAGGGGTAAGCAGTGTGATACCCAGGGAGCTGTGGGTGATGCATCCCACTGCTACTGGGGCCTTGCAGCGGGGCAGGGAGGAAGAGGAGGCTGGGAAGAGGAGCTGAAACAGCCCGGTTTGCAGATGTGAGAGCTGCCAGGGTATCCTAGGAAACCCAGCCGCCTTTCTGGAGGGACAGGCTGGTACCTGCTGTACCTCAGGGAGAGGGTGAGAGAAAGAGTGCTAATTGCTCAGCACGCCAGAGAGCTGCTCTGGCCTGTAATTAGATGAATTAGTGGAACAATGACCCAATTTCCCTCGGTTTTTGGATTGCTGCAAACAACCCTGAGGTTGCTGCCTCCCTCTGTCCCATTCTCCTCCCCATCCCTTCCTCTCCCAGCCCCTGGGGACCAAGCCTGGATGGGAGAGGATTCTGCCAGCATCCCTGAGGTGCAGCATCCCTCAGCATCCCAGAGCAGGTGCAGGAGCCCTGAGTGTTCCCACTGCTGCACTCAGTGTGCACCAGCCTCCCTCCTTGCCCCAATTTGTTTTCCAGAGACGGGCTTGGGAAAAGAAAAAAAAATCTTTGTGTTTTAAAAGAAAACCTCTGGAGTCCTTCCTGTGCCTGCTGGTTGCCTTCCAAGGTCATCAAACTTTCATTACTATAGATTTTGGAATGTGTGTGAGGTTCTGGGCTCCTTCTCAGCAATCCCAGAGGTGGGACTCTGAGGAAGCTCCATGTGTGGAAAAAGCCAGGGCAGCTGATGGCTGGAGGTGCTGCCACAGGAGCACGGAGGGGAGGGACTCACAGCCCTGAGCTGCTGCTCCTGGCCCACGTGCCACATTCCTGGGAGGGATCCTGCACGATCCTTGAGACCCCAGATGGGATCTATGGGTGATGTGGGGCTGTCCCCAGCCATCCTGGGGTGTGGGGGTCACTGATAGGGAGCTATTGGGGCTGAGGGGTCCCTGTGTGCCTTTGTCTGGTCATAGCTGCCCATGAATTTGGGTGTGAGCATCAAATTCCTTTGGGAGGAATTGAATTTCTGTCCCTGCCCAGGCACATGGCTTGAGAAGCTTCATGGCTTCCCCAGCTGGTTCAGGAAAAGATTTCCTTGGAGAAAAGTGGGAAAAACTTGTTTATTTAACAGGCACAAGCACAAAAAATGAACAGTATTACACAATAAAACCTCTTGGTGCTCCCAAGAGATGACAAACGCAGCAAACCCCTCGGTGGGCTGTAGCCTGGCTAGCTCAGCCAGGAGAGCACGGCACTCTCAATCTCAGGCTGGTGGCTTCCCCCTGGCCTGCTTTGACAACATGGCACTGAAGTGGCCAAGGGCTTTCCCTGGGCTAACTGTGCTCTGTCCCTGTGTGCCCACAGCATCCTCGCCACGGCCGGGACACACTTCAACACCCACGTGGACCTGCGGACGCTGCGGGCCGTGCGCGTGCTCCGGCCGCTGAAGCTCGTCTCGGGCATTCCCAGTAAGTTGGATCCTCCTGATTTCCTCCCTGGGGGTCTGCATCTGTCCCTGGGGGAAGAGGGGTCCTTGTGCCACCTTGTCCTGATGCCTTGTGGAGGCTGAGCTGGAACAGGAACTGGACAGAGCTAAAGAATAAAGTAGGGATTTATTAAAGGCCTCAATGGATCCACCTTGGGCAGCACAAGAGCCCAGCCAGGGCTGCACCCAAGATGGACCCAAAATGGCCACAAAATGGACAACAGGCCACGGGGTTTCTCCCTTTTATAAGTTCTGCTCCTTTTGCATATTGGTGTTAATTGTCCAATTCCAGCTTTAGCCCATGCAGTCCCATCCTTCTTGTTTTTCCCTCTCCAGCCCACATTTTTTGTGCTCTTGGGGCTGAGATTTGGATCATTTGTCCTTGGTCCCCAGCTGGATCAGGAATTGTTTTGTCTCCCTGCTCTGTGCACAGAGCTCACCATCCCCTCATATGAAGCCCAGACACACACACTAAAGCAACACAGAACCTGAAGACCATAAAAACTCTCAAACTTGAGGCATCAATCCCACCTTTCCATCTAGTGAGAGCTCAAAGGTGGCAACACTTGGTGTCCCCGGGTGGCACTGTCCCCTGCAGAGCCCTCTGGCAGCTCCTCTTCCCTGGCCAGAAGGCAGTGGGTGGATCCTTTCAGGACTGGGGTTTGTTCAGGGGAGATTTCTTGGTTTTTGGGATTTTTTTCCCTTTTTGTTGCAAGATTTCATCTGTTGGCACAGGGATAAATAAAGAAACTAGGCTGCTGCTGGCACCAGTGCTCCTGTCCCTCCTGCCCTGGGCAGTGGCAGGGCTGGATCCATGCCCTGGGGGCAGCAAGGTGGACAGAGATGCACAAGCCATGTCCCACCAAGTCCAGGTGGGACAAGGACAGGCTGGACATTGGAGAGGGGACCAGAAACAACCTCTGCTGGAGGCTGCTCTGTAGCTTGGCTTTCCTTCCCCTGCTTTCCTCCAGGATCCTCCTGCCCAGAGGGCTCCTCCGGGCTGTGCTGGCCTTTTGCATCTCTCTGTTAGCTGTCCTTCCTCTCTGCTCCCCATCTTCCTCCTGCCAGATTTGGGATGGATGAGTCCCTGGAAGGGGGTTTGCACTGCTGCTCTGAGCTGTGTCCTTTCTCTCCTCTCCCAGGCTTGCAGATTGTCCTGAAATCCATCATGAAGGCCATGGTGCCTCTCCTGCAGATCGGCCTGCTGCTCTTTTTTGCCATCCTCATGTTTGCCATCATTGGCCTGGAGTTCTACAGCGGGAAGCTGCACCGAGCCTGCTACACAAACAATTCAGGTGGGGACAAGGGCTGGGCACCTGTTGTGTTTGTGGGGTGCCCTCGTGGCAGGAGGGAATGATAAATCTGACTTCATGTCTTTATAAGGCTAATTTATATCAAGATACTATTATATTTATTTATGTAAGATACTATATTATATTAAAGGTACTCTATTATAGTTTTATATTATATTATAACGTTTAAGTATTATAATATTTAAGTATATTATAATATTTAAGATACTATATTAAAGAATACCAAACTAAGTTCTACTAAAGAATACAGAAAGGATAGTTACAGAAGGCTCAAAAAAATAATAATGAAAACTCCTGACTCCTTCCAGAGTCTTGATACAGCTTGACCCTGATTGGCCAGTAAGTCCAAACAATTCACATGAAACCAATGAAACAATCACCTGTGGGTAAACAATCTCCAAACACATTCCACATAAGCAAAACACAGGAGAAACAAATGAGATAATATTGTTTCCCTTTCTCTCTGAGGCTTCTCAGCTTCCCAGGAGGAAAATCCTGGTTGAAGGGAAAATATGAATGTGACAGGCACCCTCTCCACATCCCATGAGTGGGAAAAGAGCTGGGATGAGCTGTCCCTCACCTCTGCCTCCTTTGGCTCTCTGCTGTGTGCTGCAGGTGAACTAGAGGAGCTGGACCCTCCCCATCCCTGTGGGGTGCAGGGTTGCCCCCCGGGCTACGAGTGCCGGGAGTGGATCGGTCCCAACGATGGGATCACACAGTTTGACAACATCCTCTTTGCTGTGCTGACCGTCTTCCAGTGCATCACCATGGAAGGGTGGACCACAGTCCTGTACAACGTGAGTACTGCTGCTCTGGCTGGCCAGCTGGAGGCTCTTTCTGTATGCTGGAAGCTCAGAAGATCCAGAATTTCCTGATGGAAATGGGGTTAATCTTTCCAGAGTTTGGGTGTGTTCCTTGCCTCCAGGCAAAGGGAGCTCTAAGGGCCTTGTCCCTATATTTGACATGGAAATGGGGTTAATCTTTCCAGAGTTTGGGTGTGTTCCATGTGTGTTCCTTGCGTCCAGGCAAAGGGAGCTCTAAGAGCCTGGTCCTCATCTCTGACATGGAAATGGGGTTCATCTTTCCAGAACGGGGGTGTGTTCCTTGCCTCCAGGCAAAGGGAGCTCTAAGGACCTGGTCCCTATCTCTGACGTGGAAATGGGGTTAATCTTTCCAGAGTTTGGGTGTGTTCCTTGTCTCCAAGCAAAGGGAGCTCTAAGGGCCTGGTCCCTATTCTCTGACTCATTTCAGAGAGCAAAGCCTCATGGGCAGGTCCTGCAGTGATCCTCCTGCTTGAAGGCTGAGCTGGAGGCTCTTTCTGTGTGCTGGAAGCTCAGAAGATCCAGGGTTTCCTTTGTGATGGAAATGGGGTTAATCTTTCCAGAATCTGGGTGTGTTCCATGTGTGTTCCATGCCTCCAGACAAAGGGAGCTCTAAGGGCCTGGTCCCCATCTCTGACATGGAAATGGGGTTAATCTTTCCAGAATCTGTGTGGTTTTCATACCTCGAGGCAAAGGGAGCTCTAAGGGCCTGGTCCCTATCTCTGATGTGGAAATGGGGTTAATCTTTCCAGAGTTTGGGTGTGTTACTTGCCTCCAAGCAAAAGGGCTTGGTCCCTATCTCTGACTTGTTTCTGAAAGCAAAACCTCATGGGCAGGTCCTGCAGTGATCGCCCTGCTTGAAGGCTGAGCTGGAGGTTGTTTCTGTGTGCTGGAAGCTCAGAAGATCCAGAATTTCCTGATGGAAATGGGGTTAATCATTCCAGAATTTGGGTGTGTTGCATACCTCCAGGCAAAGGGAGCTCTAAGGGCCTGGTCCCCATCTCTGACATGGAAAGAGGGTTAATCTTTTCAGAGTTTGGGTGTGTTACTTGTCTCCAGGCAAAAGGAGTTCTACGGGCTTGGTCCCTATCTCTGACTTGTTTCTGAAAGCAAAATCTCATGGGCAGGTCCTGCAGTGATCCTCCTGCTTGAAGGCTGAGCTGGAGATTCAGAAAATCCAGAGTTTCTTTCGTGACAGAAATGGAGTCAATCTTTCCAGAATTTGAGTGTGTTCCTTGCCTCCAGGCAAAGGGAGCTCTAAGGGCCTGGTCCCCATCTCTGACTTGTTTCTGAAAGCAAAACCTTCTGGGCTTGTCCTGCAGTGATCCTCCTGGCTGAAGGCTGTGCCTGGGGAGCCTTCCTTCCTTGCCTGCTCCTCCTGTGCTCCCCAGGGCAGCTCTGTGACAGTGGACAGTGGACGTTTTCTGGGTATTTTAGAGGATGTCTGGTGGCCTGGGAAAGCCTCAGAGCTGTTCTCAGACCCCTTCTCTGGGGCAGGGCCAGCATTTCAGCATCCAGCAGGGAGTTGAGATCTTTGTGCTGATGGAGCAGGGAGTGCCTGGGCTGAGTTCTTGTGGTTTGAAGCTGCTGATGCCCAAGCCCTTGGGGTGCCCAGAGAGCGGCTTGAGGGCAAAGCTGGATAAAAAGCTCCAGGAGATCCCAGAGTGCCATTTAGCCGTGGGTGCCTGGCCACACAAGCATGTTGGAGTTTGTGGGGTAGAAGGATCCGTGCCTGTTCTGTTCCCAGCCTCATTTCAGCTGCAATTTTGGTGTCACTGCACCAGGAATGTTTTTATACCCTGGTTCCCATAACGCCTGGGGATTTGCAGAGTGGCACTGCTCTGCAGGAGGCAAATTGATGGCATGAGGTGGGGAAATGCTGCAGGAGGGACTCTGGCACTGGGGGAAAGGCTGGTTTTAAACCCCAGGCTGTCAGCATTGGGGTCCCTTTCTTGCTGAATCTGTCACAGGGTCCCTCTGGGGGTGCAGGATGACCTGTGTGGACAGATGGATTGTGAAACATAGACTGGAGTAGAAAGGGGAGAGTTCATTGCAAAGGCTTGACCTTTCCATGAGGATTTGATTTTTCTCTTCCTGAAGGAGAAGGCAGTGTCAGGATCTTGCTGTGTCAGTGGGGGAATTAAGCAGGATTGAACCATCTGAGAGTTCAGGCCAAAAACCAAAAAACTTCAATTTTGTGTCTGTTTGTGGTGTGTCAGTGGGATTAGAGACTCACCCACAGCACCTGTTGCCCAGGTATAATTGAGTGTGTATATATATATATATATATAATTGAGTATACTGAGTGGTTTGCCAGTGTATCATGTGTAGCCTGTGCATACCTGGGGTTGGTGCCAGCCACCTGCCCTGAGCCTTGCTCTTGTGTTAATGTCTCCCTGCAAAACCTGCTTCCTGCTTAATTAAGTCCCTTTTCTGCTCTCCTGTCAGTGCTGTGGGCAGCAGGGGCTGGGCATGGGCTGAGGCATGGAGACTGAGTGTGGAAAGGGCTCTGGGGAAAGGAAAAGTGCCAGCAAGGGTAAAAGATCCCTGTAAATATCAGGGATAAGCAGTTTGGTTTTCCTCTTTCTGAAGGAAAAGGCAGTGTCAGGATCTTGCTGTATCAGTGGGGGAATGAAGCAGGATTGAACCATCTGAGAGTTCAGACCAAAAAACGTCAATTTTGTGTCTGTTTCAGTGCTCTCTGTGTCTCCCCCTTCCCAGCAATCAGCAGCAGCACTGCCCATGCTGGAGTCCTGCTGGTGGGGTGTGAGGCCATGGGGAACAGATGGGCAATTTATGGTCTGATGGACCTCAGGGGTTTGTTTGAGTGAGTCTGGTCTCCTGCTGCTTGGGGTGGCCTTGCTGGGAAGGTTTAAGGTGATCCCTTCAGTGTCTGGGATTTGCTGATTCATCACCTGGCTCTGAAAACCCAGGGGCTGGGAGCTCTGAAAACTGGGCCTCCCCTACAGGACCCCCTATATATAAATATATATATATATTATATATGTATATAATGTATATATTTAAAAATTATAAATTTTTAATACATAAATATATATAATATATATTTATATATAATATATATTATATCAGGAGGCCCCTATATATAAAATATATAATATATAATATATAATATATTTACATAAATATATTAAAAATTTATAAATATATATAAATATATATATAATACATAAAATAGGGATTTACTACCCTAGCTGCTAGGGTAGTAAACTGGGGGCTCTCTGGGACCTCTGTGGGGATTCAAATCATCTTCCCAGCCCAATCAGCAAAGCTGGGCAGAGGTGCTCTGTCACCAATGTCACTGTCATGCTCTCTCACCATGTTCCCAGCAGCCAGGACCATAAATAAGGTGCATCCCATCCCTGTTCCTCTGCAAAGAACCAGCTGTTGGTGCCCAGTTATGGGAAGAGCAGGGATCTTCCTTGGCTTTTAACTGAATGAGATTTTGTGCCCTTGGTGTCATTAAATGCTGCTGATTCACCTCGGGGGTGGCCAGAGCTGGAGTTCCCAGCACTGCTGGGCTGCACCTCCTGCCCTCAGCAGGAATTTTCCAGGGGCCTCATGGTGCAAAGGTTGTGGGTGCTTGGTCCTTTTCCTACTTGGAGCCACAAAAATGGATTTTTGTCTTTTTATTTTTTTAATAAGAAGATGAGGGATGCAGTTCCTGGGGGATGCAGGAGGAGGAGGGTGGCCAGAGCTGGTGTTCCCAGCACTGCTGGGCTGCACCTCTCATCCTCCCCAGGGACTCTCTGAAGGCCTCATGGTGCAAAGGTTCTGGATGCTTGGTCCTTTTGCTGCTTGGAGAAAGAAAATTGGATCTTTGGGGTTTTTTTGTTTTGGTTTGTTTGTTTGTTTTTTTTAATAAAAAAATGAGGGATGCAGGAGGAGGGCTGGGAAACCACAGGGGTGCTCTGCCATCACCTTTGTCACTTGGGGCAGCAAGGCAGAGCAGGCTCCTGCTGCTAACCATGCCCAGGTCATGCCCCAGGTTTGGGGGGCTCCACTTTCCAACTGGGATAAAGCAATGGGGGGCTGTGTCCTTGTGGATTAACACTGCAGGGGAGAGGGAGATGGCAGGAAAACCACTTTAGCAATCTCTCAAAGAAATTGCTTACTCTAGAATTCCCCTGTGTCACTGTTATCATGATCTTAAAATCTGTTTTTCCACCATTCTACCAGGTCTACAAGTGTGGCTCCTGGAATTTGCAGGCAGCATTTCAACAAGCTAATTTCCACATGGGTTATTTCATCCCTGTGCTTGCTTTTTGCTTTCTCTGTGTCAGCTTTGCCTTCATGAAGTAGAAATCACAGCATGGGTTGAAATAAAAGAATTGTGGGGTGTTGGTGCTTTTCCACCTCCTGTCTCTGGGAGCTCGGAGGAGTTTGATTTCTTTTGGAGGGGAGTTTAGCTTTGGGATTGCCTCTGTGGTCTGAAACAGGGGCTAAGAAGTATTTTGGTTTTCTTCTTGTCCTGGAGCAGATGTCCCTTCCCTGGGCTGGCTCCAGACCAAGCCTGATTTCTGTTGGGAGCAGAGGGAAGCACAGACACCCACTGTCCTGCTCCTCTGCCTCTGGGCTGGCCTGGGGCAGGGACAGGGATGCATTTGTCATCAAACAGTGCTGCTGGGGCCTGGGGGGATGGCAGGGCTGCAGCAGCGGGGCACAGGTGACACTGGTGGCTTTGGATGCTCAGCCCAACTCCCACAATCCCAGGAAGCAAAGGGGAGAGGGGTTTGAAATTTATATTTCCCGAGGGAGCTGGGAGGGCTCACCTTTGGAAAAAAGGAGGCTCAAGGGGGACTTTCTCACTTCCCTACTCACATTGGAGGATGGTGGTGCATCCATCTATTTTTTTCTTCTTCTGAAAAAGTCTCCATAACCTTAACAAAAAAGTTTCTCTTCCTAACTAAACTAAAAACCCCTTTCTTAGATATAAACTAACTAAAAATTTTAAGGTTTATTTCTTTACATTATCAATCTGCAGCAGGAGGGAGAGTGTTTGCCAGGGTAAAGAACACCAAGGTGCTGGTGGCTTCCAAAAACACCTCCCAAAATGCAGCAGTGGTGGGCAGAGCAGTGTCCATGGCCTCAGGGGAGGTGGGTCTGGGTCTTGCAGCCCCTTGCAGAGCTGGGCAGCTGCAGCAGAGAGCCAGGGGGATGCAGGGCCGTGGGTTGGGTGCCAGTGTGGGCTGTGGGTGCGGGCACGCTGCAGGAGTGGCTGGGAACAGGAGCTGCTGCAAGGATGGGGCTTTGCAGCATGTGTGACTCAACCCCCACGTGCTTCCAGTGTGCTGGGGGTGCTGGGGGCAGGAGGGGAGGATCCCCTCAGTGTCTGGGATCTCCTCTAGGCTGGGTGCAGAAGGGTTTGGGTGAATCTCACTGTGTGCAGAAGTCATTTCAGGCTGGGTTTGCACGATTTGGCTTGGACTGGTTTTGTGTGTGAAGCACCAAACTCGAGATCACAAGATCACAGAATGGTTTGGGTTGGAAGGGGCCTTTTAAACATCTTCAACCCCCTGCCATGGCCAGGGACACCTTCCCTGTTCCAGGTTTCCCAGAACCCCATTCAACCTGGCCTTGAACACCTCCAGGGATGGGGCATCCACCACCTCTCTGGGCAGCCTGTGCCAGTGTGTGACCACCCTTCTTAGAAAGAAATCCACAGAATCACTGGGTTAGAAGAGACCTTCAAGATCATCGAGTCCAACCCAGCCCCAACCCCTCAGCTAAACCCTGGCACCCAGTGCCACATCCAGGCTTTGTTAAACACACCCAGGGATGGGGACTCCACCACCTCCCCGGGCAGCCATTTCAGAATTTTAAATTCTTCCTTATATCTAATTAAAATCAACCCTCTTTCAGATTGAAACCACTACCCCTTGTCCTGTGACAACAGGCCCTGCTGAAATGTTTGTCCTCATCTTCCTTACAGTTAAGGTACTGAAGCTCTTCTGCCTGGAGGCTGCCTTTGGAATGCAGAGGCACATCCATCCTTTTTGAAACAGGGACTGCTCAGGCCAGCCTGGTTTGGGATGCTGGGGAGGAGAGGTGTGTTGATATCATGGTCATGCCAAGCACAAGAGTCAGAGATGTGAGCAGGGCTTGGCTCTTCTGTTTCCTACCCCATCCCCATTTGCCCCTTGGAGGGGGTCAGAGGAGGAATCTGTTGCAGAACAGTTGTTTTTCCTTGTGTGTATGTGTACAAAATTGCTCATTGCATGTTGGCATTGATTTCTGGGGTTTCACAGGTGTCCCTTGGGGTGCTCAGCACTCACCTGCCCTCCCTGAAACACTTTTGTGTGAGCAATGTGACACCTGAGCATGGTGCAGCTCTGGAGGGATTCCTCCTCAACCTGTTGGACAGTGAGGACAGTACCTGCCTTTCCATAGAGGCAGCAAAATTAATGACTTGACCAGAGAGGATTTTCTTCTTTTTGGAGGATTTGCTCAGAGCTGGGATGAGCTGGGAAACCTCCCTGAGCCCCAGTATTTCCAGGAGCTGCTGCAGATCCTCTGGACACTGCTATCTGTCTCCCGGGCTCCCAGGGTGTAAGAACCTAAATGAGAGATATTGGAGTCCAGGGGCTCTCCAAAATGCAGTTTATTGTATCCAAGAGGTTACAGCAGTCCAGGGTGTGGGTGACAGAGCTGTGCCCACAGCTGTCAGCTCCAGCTGCAGGGAGGCCTGCAGACCCTTAGTTTAGGTTACAATGCATTATAGACTTTGCTGAACATCTTAATACAGTAGAACCAATCTATACCTTAACTTTTATCTATAGCCTATCATAACTGCTGTAATTACCATATTCATATTGCTGTTCTCCAATCACTAAAAGTTAGTACATTACAGTACTAACTTAAGCTAGTTAGTTGAAGCTAGAAGTTGTTATTCAGTTTAAGCTAGAAATTGTTTTTCAGTTTTCTTGCAGTGGAAAATTCTGAGACCTTTTTTCTACTTGCAACTTTGCTGACTTGTTTGCCTGTGCTCTCTTTCTGCTTGGTAAAAACATCTTGTTTTGGGTGGGTTTATCCTTTGCTCTAAGCCATAAAACCCCCTTCTGACTAACACACCCTTTGCCTCCTTGGTTATCCAGTAAGACTGGCTCAGCAATTCTTTTCTTCTATATCAAAACTTGATTTCATTTCTATTCCTTCATCAGACTCTACATGTGAAAATCTTTCTGCCAAGCATCCATATCTATGAGACTTTCTTATCAAACTTTCACCCTTCCCAACACCAGGGCAAGAGCTGCAGCCGTGCCAGCCATGCACCAAGGCTTGTGGGAGCTCTGCTGGTGGTGCAAGGATCCCCAAACCAGTGATGGGCTGGAGGAGCTTGGTACAGCAGGAGGCTGATGCATAACAGTGGCTCCCAGCAAGGAGCTGGGAAGAGGGAGAAAGAAGGAGGAGGAGAGAGAGGAGAGAGGGATGGCAAAAAGAGGGAAACCACCTGGCTTCTTAGCCCTCTGTGCTCTGGGATGGCATGGCCAGCTGGGAGTGAGGTGTTTTCACCCCACAGACACTTTTGGCTGGCTGGGTCTGTGGTGTTTCACCCTAGAGACACTTTTGGCTGGCTGGGTCTGTGGTGTTTCACCCCACAGACACTTTGGGCTGGCTGGGTGTGTGGTGTTTCACCCCACAGACACTTTTGGCTGGCTGGGTGTGTGGTGTTTCACCCCACAGACACTTTTGGCTGGCTGGGAGCTGCAGCTGGGCACGTGGGGACAAGTCCAGGCCTGCAGGAGCTCTGGTGGCTGTGGGATGGAGCTTCCCCCCATAACAAGGTCTGCTCCTCAGGTTTCCCTCTGTTGGAGAAGCTTTAAGGTGATGGTGAAGGAAAAGAGTAGGTTCTGATGGAGGGTTTGGATCCAGAGCTTTATTCTGGCCCACAGGCCTCTGAATGCAGCACCAGCTCCAACAGAACTGCCTGAGCCCGTGGTTGCTGCTCCTTTGAACCCCGGGGAGAGGGGCAGGGAAGGGGTAGGGAGCCACCAACCAGGTCCAAGGGACAAAGGACACCTGGATGGCCCAATGCCCCCCCGGGGGTAGAGGGCATCCTTTGAATCTGCCAATCACTGGATGCCCTTCTGGAATTCCAGGATTGACAGACAGTGCTGGGAGGGGAAAGGAGAGGTGATTGACACAACAGGCAGGGAATTATCAGGGAAGGGACTCAGGGTTCTGAAGTAAACCCTGAAATCACAACACAACAGGACAGAGCCCTTTCCTCCTCCCTCCTCCGAAATGCTGCTTTAAGCACGGTTGGAGCAGATTCAGAAAGGAGGCTGCAGGTTCCACCCCAAAGGTTCAAACCTTCCAGAGCTCACAAAATGAGCTGTTTTGCCCCAAATGACTCCAGTTGGTGCCCGTGCTGCCAGGCACGTGTGTGGCAGCCAGCCTGCTCTCCCCTCTCCTCCTCCATTTGGAAAATCAGAGCACTTTCTTTCTCCACACTCAGCAAAGCCAGACCCTCACCAGCTTGCCAAATGTTCCTGCCTTTTTTTTTTTCCCTTTCTTCCCCTTTTTCCCTCTGTGTGTGTGTATGCAATGAAATGACACAGCAAGAAACAAACTGTGTCTGCTGGATCCCATCTTCCAGGCATGTTCCATCAAAAGCTGCCTGCCCACACCCTCCTCCCTGCCCACACTGGGGGAGCTCAGGGGGCTCCTGGGGGTACCAGGGGGGCTCTGGCATCACCCAGCAGCGCCAGGCTCAAGGGTGGGAGGTAGCAAGGGGGTCTCAGGTCTGCCTTGCTCATCTTTGTTAAGCCCAGGATTTGTAATTCCATTAGCAGGCTTGGTGCTGGTGTTGGTGAGGGGTTGTATCTGCAGCGTCCCTCACGGCAGGGAGGATGAATCTGATTCTATGTTCTCAGAAGGCTAATTTATTATTTTATGATCTATGTTATATTAAAGAATGCTATACTAAACTATACTAAAGAATGCAGAAAGGATACTTACAGAATGCTAAAAAAATAATAATGAAACTCATGACTCTCTCTCCAGAGTCTGACACAGCTTGGCCCTGATTGCCCAATGAGTCAAAATAATTCACACCAGAAACCAATGAAACAACCACCTGTTGGATAAACAGTCTCCAAACACATTCCAAAGGAGCAAAACACAGAGAAGCAAATGAGATAATTAGTGTTTTCCTTTTTCACGGAGCCTTCTCAGCTTCCCAGGAGCAAATCCTGGGCGAAGAGATTTTTCAGAAAATATGAATGTGACAGTGAGGTGTTGAAAAGCTGGTTCCAGACCTCTTGCTGGATGTGTTCCTGTGATCCAGGGCTGGGTTGTGGGGCTGTTGGGCTCTGTGAGAGAGGTTGTGCAGGGGAGGTTGTGCTGAAGCTGGGGATGTTCCTCCATGTAGGAACATCATAAAACAATGAAAAAATCCTATTGTGGGGCCCAAGCTGCCCCTCTGGGCTTGCAGCATGTCCAAAACAAAGCAGGGATCCAGGTCCCATGAGGAAACAGCCCCAAAGGTGATCCTGTGGAAGCAAGGCCCTGCTGCAGTATTCAGCTGGGGAGAACTGTGAAGCTTTGCAAATGCTCCATCAGGAAAAGCTCACCCTGCATTTCCCAAAGGAATATAAAAAGTGTGTCCCAAAGTGCTTGGCTGAGTGATGGGACCTGCTCAGCTGTGCAGGGAGCAAGGCAGGAACCTGGAATTTCTTCATTAAAGGAGTTGGTGTAATTCAGGGATGAAAATTCCTGTGGCTACCCTGAATTCTGCAAACAACAACCTCCTGCTTCCTCCAACAAAAGGAGAAAAACAACCTATGGGAAGGCACAGTGGACCAAGATGATGAACTACAGAGGGATATCAAGAACAAATGATGCCCCAAAGGAATGGGAAAAGAGGCTACTCCATCCAGACCATGACATCTTGGTGCCAAAAAAGCTGGGAAGTGGTGGGGAAGGTGCAGGAGGGGTCTGGGCGGGGGGAAAGGGAAATTTTGGGAGGAGAAGTGGAGGGATCACAGTGAGGGATGGCTGTGGGGAGAGGCAGAGCAGGAGGCACACATGAGTACTGGGTTTGTGCATTGATGCAGGGGCATCTGGGTGCAATTCCTTGGTGGGTTGGAGGAGAGCAGCACCAAAATTGCTCTCAGTGCCTGTTTCAAATATTTTAAAAACGCTGGATTTTTAGTGATGCTTCTAGGAACACATTTTGTGCATTCCATGTAGGAAACAGAAAAATGAAATGCATGGTGTCCTGTTCCTGCTTCCCTACTCCCTCCCTCTCTGCACACACTCAGAGAGAAGATTATGCTGAGCTGTGTGTCCTCCTGTGGCATTATTCCTGCCTGTCCCTGGCACCCCAGAGCTTCCCAGGGCCAGTGAAGGGCAGTGCTGGGGTGCCCACCCTGCTGGAGATGCTGACACCTGGCCATGGCAGGATGTGTCCTGCCCCAGGCCAGCCCTGGCCTTGCAGAGGAAATGCACCCATTTCCTCATTAACCTGATTTGGGAGAGCAAAGCATTTCCATTCAGATCTTGTCCAGTGCCAGGGTCACTGATGGATCCCAGGCAGGGAGTGAGGCATGGCCCTGCATGCAGGAGATTCAATTACTGCCATTAAAGGGAACAGGGAGATCTGTTACTGTGCTGGGGAGAGCAGCAGCGGGTGGCAGGGGCTGCAGGGAGCTGCTTAGGCCAGGGAATCTGCTCAGAGGTATTTTTGTAACTCATTTTCTCCCCCTTTTGCTGGGCTGTGAGGCTGTGGCTGCTGGCCTGTGTGTGATTCTCAGCTGCTTGCAGCTGTGGTTTGCAGGGAGGAGCAGGTCAGGGGCTGGGGAGGTGATGCTGAAGGACACCATCAGCCATGGCAGGGGCACAACTTGCTGTCATTTGTTAATGAGAAGCTGGATCCCAGTAAACTTCATTTGTGTTTTGGATCACTTCATCATGTAAAGACTTAATAGATTGGTTCATTTACTTCTATATCATTAATAAGAATAATTCTAGCAGTAAAAGTAACCAGTGAAAGATACTTTCTCCCCAGTCAGAGTACCATTTGCTTTGTGTTTTATAGCTGAATCTGGCAAAAACCATTGGAAGTTGCCAGGCCAAGGATTTGGAGCACAAGTCATGGAGGCTGTGGTGGTTTTGCTCCTCCTGTCTCACTCTGCAAGCACCCAAGAAGTGCTGGGGAAGGCAGGCACAGCTCCCAGGGCACAGGCCCATGAGATCCATGGCTTTTCCCACCATCCCCAACCCTCTGTGTGAATGCAGTCCACACCCTGCTGCTCCCTGAAAGCTTTGGGTGCCCACAGATCCCCAGTTCCCCTCCTCAATGAGGGAATTGCTCCCTGGTGAGCAATGGAGTAGCCATGAAGGCTCCCTGCACAGCCTAAACCTGCTCTCTGTGTATTTTTAGCCAGGAGAGACTGACTTTGAGGGGTTTATTGAGGTTTTCCCCCCTCCCTTCCCCTATAGCAAAGAAATCCTGAAGGTTCCCATGCGCCGCAGCCCGAGGGAGGGGACGTGTGGGCTGGGAGCTTGTGCTGTGCATTCAACTTGAGGATATATTTAGATTTCTTTAGATTTCTGGCCCCCCGAGTGAGACCTGCTTTTGCAGCTTCCCGTGCCTTTTCCTGCCCTTTGGGGGAAAAAAAAAAAAGAAAAACCAAAAAAATCACCAAACAAACACCACAAGAGCTGCCTAAAGAATAACCTTGTGCTTGGGGGTGAGAATCAGGAGCTGCTGGGGGCTCTCTCCCTCAGGAGGGTCCTGCTCCCACGCCTTGCTGGTGTCATTTGTAGGCTCAGAGGGCTTTCCTGGCAGCAGCAGGGGGCATGGCAAGGTGTGAACGTGGTGGTTCTTGGTTTGGTGGCCACAGAAGGGTTTGGGGTATGGTGGGGTGTGTAATGAGGAGGAGGCATCTCAAAAGGAAGGGAAGAAGCAGCAAAGATTTGGCACCAAGCAGATCCTCCATTTCCCAAAGGAATATAAAAAGTGTGTCCCAAAGTGCTTGGCTGAGTGATGGGACCTGCTCAGCTGTACAGGGAGCAAGGCAGGAACCTGGAATTTTTTCATTAAAGGACTTGGTGTAATTTAGGGATTAAAATTCCCGTGGCTACCCTGAATTCTGCAAACAACAACCTCCTGCTTCCACCAACAAAAGGAGAAAAACAGCCTATGGGAAGGCACAGTGGACCAAGATGATGAACTACAGCGGGATATCAAGGACAAATGATGCTCCAGTGGATGCTGAGGGCAGGAAAGCCCAGGACACATCCCCAAGGACTCCATGAGGAGTGGGAAAAGAGGCTGCTCCATCAAGACAGTGACATCTTGGTGCCAAAAACGCTGGGAAGTGCTCTGAGGACCGTGGCAAAGTTGTGTTGACACAGACCTCCTGGAGGAGCTGTGAGCAGTTCCCCACCTCTGCAGGTGGAAGCAAGGCCCAGTGAAATGACATCTGGAGAGATTTGGGCATGGATGGACATTTCAGCCCCGCTTTTGGTCAACACAAAGCAGCAGAAGGAGCGATACCAGCAACGAGGGCATGGCCAACGTGGAAACCATGGAAGCCCAGCACTGAGACCACCGAGCCCACCAGCCTGGCTGCTTGGGATGGCTTCCCCCCTGAGCTCAGAGGGAGCTGGCACATGAAATGGCAGGTCTGGTAACAAGTATTTTTAACAGCTCCATCGAGTTGGGGGAGGCACCATCTGACTGGAGAATAGCGAATGCGGTGCCTATATTTAAAATCTGGGGGGAGGAGGGGAGGAAAAGTAAGGCAGGCAGGAATAGGACTGTGAGGATGACCTCGATCTCATGCCATTTCAGAACAGGTTTGGGAGGCAAGGGAGGAAAGTGAATCATGGGTTTCTCAAAGGTAGGTCACGCCAGGCTAACCTAGCATCTCAGGCCTGGAGATGTCCCAGGGCTGCTCCTTGTAGTAAAGGGGTTGCTGTGGGAGAGGGGAAGAGGGGAAGGGGATGTGTTGGAACCCTGGCTGCTGAGAATTTTAGATTTTCTGTGCTGACAGGCACTGACCCCCAAGAAAACACTGCATTTGACCTGAGGCCATGAGATGGCTTCCAAAATTGAGTGATAAAACTGGAATTATAGATGTGCAGTTTTAATAGAAGTGTGTAATATCACATGGTGGAAAACCTAGAGTTTAAGGTTTTAGACTATAGTAATAGATAGAAAGCAAGATGGAGGTTTTGGGCAGAGGCTGTTCCTTCTTCAACTTCTTCTCCACAGGTTTGGGTGGTTTTGGATAAAATACCTTCTTCTCCATGGGTTTGGGTGGTTTTGGATAAAATACCTTCTTCTCCATGAGTTTTGGTGGTTTTGGATAAAATACCTTCTTCTCCAAGGGTTTTGGTGGTTTTGGATAAAATACCTTCTTCTCCATGAGTTTTGGTGGTTTTGGATAAAATACCTTCTTCTCCATGAGTTTTGGTGGTTTTGGATAAAATACCTTCTTCTCCATGGGTTTGGGTGGTTTTGGATAAAATACCTTCTTCTCCATGAGTTTGGGTGGTTTTGGATAAAATACCTTCTTCTCCATGGGTTTGGGTGGTTTTGGATAAAATATCTTCTTCTCCAAGGGTTTGGGTGGTATTTGGGTGTAATTGGATAAAAAAGTCTGCATTGCGGGCCACAGGTGGTTGATTATGGGGTTAAAATTAAAAATAATTCAGGTGTCATTTCTTAATTGGACAGTTTATCCTTAAAAAGCCTTGTGAGAGAGACAAGGCTCCATTTTTAGTTTGCTAGAGTGAAGTGCTGTAGAAGTCACAGTTTGTGAGACTGTAACAGAGATAAGAACTAATAAACATCTGAGTCCCAACAAGACACATGCTTCATGAGGGGCTCTGTGAGGCTGGCAGGGAAGTGAGCAGTGCTGGGATGGTGTTGAGGGGACAGAGGGGATGTCATCAACTGATGAAGTCCTTGGGGATGTGTCCTGGGCTTTCCTGCCCCCAGCATCCACTGGCTTCCCAGAGCTGGAGGGACAGAGGCTGCCATCCTGGGCTGGGAGGCCTTTGAGATGTTGGATTGTCCAGGTTTAGAGTAAATTTGGGGAAAAAATTCCCCAAGTAGCTCCAGTAAGAAAACAGATTCAATCGGCCCCTCCCCCCCTCAACTGTGAAAAATGGAAAAAAATGAAAAAAAACTGTGAAAAATGGAAATCCAAAGCAGCAAAGGTCTCCCCTTGGAGCTCAGGTGTTGTTGGCTGGGAAGCAGAGGCGTGGAGGAGGAAAGGGTGAACAGGTGACATCGGGGTGGCCACGAGGTGGCTGCAGGGCAGGGGTGGCACAGAGGAGGAGGGAGGATGGTGGGATGCAGGGGAGGTGGTGAATTCTCTGTGGCATCACACAGGGATGGAGTGTGACCCATCAAATTGCTCACTCCTGTGTCCAGGAAGGATGAACTGAGCATGGAGTGGAGCAGGGAAGGGGCTGCTGGATAAAGGTTGGGCAAGAGAGAACTGGAAGAACCTTGCTTTGGCCAGCAAAGCAGAGGCTGGAGGTGGCTGTGATTGCTGTCTAGAAATAGATCAGGGTGGAAAGAGGAAGGAAAAGAGCTATTTCAGCCAAAGGCCAGTGTTGGCAAAAGAACGGAGCGGTGTAGAAAATGACCGCAAATAAATTTAGGCTGAAAATTGCAGCAGCCATTGGAGCATCTGCTTGAGGAGGCTTTCAGTGGGGACAGTGAGTTTTTGGCAGCCTGAGTGGCTGAGCAAGTACCAGATGATGTTGTGGACCCTCTACATCCAGACTGGGCATCACCAGTTCCTGGGTTTGTGGGGAGCACTGGGATGTCCCCTGAGAGATTTCATGTTGCAAAGCTGGCACCAGTCAGGGGGACCCGTGTGACTGCTGGTGGCAGTGCTCTTCCTGGGGCTGCTGTGGCAGCCTGGGTGGTTGGGACCATCCCTGAGCTCACTGTGGCCACTGCTGTGTCCTTGAGTATGGGCACAGCTCCCCATCTCCTCCTCTGCCCTAGAAGTGCCCCTCCTGCAGCTGCTGGGTGCAAGTGGTGCTGTGACCTCCCAAATCCCCTCAAAAATCTCTCCAACCCCCAGGGGAGCCAGGCACTCAAATGCACAGAGGTTGGGATCACAGACAGCCCACACCACCAGAGTCCTGCCAGACCCCTGCCTCAGCTGTCCCTGCTGCAGGTTCCCAGTGCCACCAGCTTTACTGTGCCTGAAAAATGGAGAGGCAAGAGGTCTGGGCACTGATAACCCTGGGAAAACTGCCTATTTCCCCCCTCTCTCATGCTGGGACGGCTAAAGAAGGGATGGTGATAGTCCAGCTCTTGTTCCTCTGTAGGAAAGGAACTCCTGTGTTTTGTATTCCCTGTGACAGAGACCTCGGGGAAAGCCTGTGTTTTTTGGGCAGGAGCCAGTTTCAGAAGCAAGCAATCCTGACATGAGTGGTAGGTACCCAGTGGCATCTTGGCAGGGAGCTGAAGCCCTGCCAAGCTTGGGCTGAGGGCTGCAGGATGCCTTGAAGGCTGATGCCATGGGAGATGGTGCTGCCAGGGCAGAGCACAGTGCCCTGGCTGTCTCTGGAGGGCTGTGGTGAGCAGTGGCTGTCAGGAATTCCCGTGTATTGTTCCTTCCTCCCTCTGCCTACTCTCCCATGGCCCTAAAGAAAGGGGCTGGAGGTGAACTGGAGCTCTTGAAAGAGCAGGATCTCGAGAGGATATGTGTGGTTTCCCTAGGGCCAAAGGAGGAGGGCAGCGAGTCCTTCCAGCTGCTTTCAGAGCCCTTCCAGCTGCTGCGTGCCTTGTCACTGCCCACATCCCCTGCCCCAGTGCTGTGGTCAGCAGTGCTGGGCTGTGCTGGTGTCACAGGGTGATGGGGACACCCAGCTGAAGTCCCCAGCTCAGGAAGGAAGGCTCCAGCCCTCACTCTCTTTGCTCCTCGGAGCCGCGCTCCTCCCGCCGCAGAGCCCTGCTCAGCTCCTGCACTGGCCGAGCAGGAGATGTGGTGCCAATGACTCAGATGAGGATGAGGGCTTAATTAGCACAGGGAGAGGGGGGAAGAGAGAGAGAAAAGAGAAAGAGTCTTTCATTGCAAGAAGATTGATACCACCTCCCCCAGACAGTCACGTTCTGCCGCATCACCCTCAGCCCGGCATCATGCGCACCGAGCCTGACACCAGAGGACAAATGGGGCCTGGGAGGGACACAGGGGCACTGCTTTATTAAAACCTCTGGTGAATTCATGTCTGGAGGGATTGGGCAGGGCTCATCAGGAGCCTTGGCAGCTGTTGGGCTGTGCCCTGAGCTCACGGCTCCCGTCTGGCCTCAGCTCCGTGGCTTTGGGGGATGTGCCTGTGGTGGGAGGGTGTCTGCAAGGTGTTAGTGATGATGCCAGCAGCAAAATGCCTGTTTGGAGGCTTCCCACCGTGCATGAAGGGACAAACACTGGCTGCCTCTTCTTTAGATGCCACATTAAGGCACCCTATCAATCTGTGCTGCTGTGGGGCTGCTTTGCCCCATCCTGGTGGATGTGCATGGGAGCCCTGAACCCAAATGTGGGGGAAAACATGCTCAGGGTGAGCCCTTGCCCTCAGTTTTGGGCTGCAGGACTCTGCACCTCCAGCTATACCCATCTCTTACACTCTCTGCAGGATGGTTGGAGGGGGTGGAGGAGGGTGGTCCTGCCTGATGAGGGGTGGGGCAGGGTGCTGAGGGGTGCCAGGGCTCTTCTGGTGGGGAAGGGTGCCCACCAAGGCTTGGCAGGCTTGGCCAGGTCACCCTGAGGAGCCTGGTGTGGTCAGCCTGGAGCACTGGAGTTACCACACCCTCCCTCTGCCCCGTTAATGGTGTTGAAGGTGATGTCACACATGTTTTTTTTCTTTCTCCTCCAGACCAATGATGCCTTAGGAGCCACCTGGAACTGGCTGTACTTCATCCCCCTCATCATCATTGGATCCTTCTTCGTCCTCAACCTTGTCCTGGGAGTGCTGTCAGGGTAAGCAGAGTGCTCATTCCCTCTGGGCTGTGCCTGTCACATGTTCCTGGCACCTCAGGCTGGTCCCTGTGTCCCTCCATCCCCTCCAAACCTGCCTGCCCCACAGCAGAGTCCTGCTCCCTGCCTGTGCTTGGTTCTTCCTCAACCTGGAGAGCTGGGAAAGGGACAGCCTTGAAGATATTTATTTATTATTTATTTTATTTATTATTACTGTTATTCCACCTTGCTGAAGATCTTCTGCTTTTCATTCCTTGTGAGAAATGGTCACTGGGGATCTTCTGGCTGCTTGGGACCTGCCAGAGAGGAGAGATATAGAGGGGTTTGTGAAAATGTGTTTGGCTCCAGGCTGTTGGTGGTGGGGTGGGATGGGTTTGGGGAGTGATACAGAGCACCAGGAGGAAGTGCCCTGCACTGGTGGGGTGCAAGCTGGTGAGGACAGGGATGCTTGGGCTGCACGTGGATAAGCTCAGAAGATAAGATAAGGATATAAGATAAGGAAGTAGGGACAAAGCAACTGTCCCTGTCCTGCATTTCCCAATGGAAAAGCAGTTTTAATCCAAGCCTTTAAGCTGGGTTTGGAGACAACAACTCTACTTGTCTCCATGACAATGAACTGTGGTTGCACCAGCACATCCTCAGCTGCTGGCAGGGGCTGGTGAACAGTGAGAGTGTGCCCTCTCCTGCACTGGGGGAAGGTGTGGGCTCCTCTGTTCTGACTGAAGCAGGTCATTTTTTAGCTAATTATGCATCATGGTAAAATGCAGAAGTCATTGTAGTGCTGGTTTGGCCAGATGGAAAGCCATCAGGTGCAAGGGTTGGGATGGAGAATAACCTTGGTTGTCTCTGTCCCTTTCCTGAGTGTCCCTGGAAGTCCCAGTGTGATGGTGGTGGTTTCAGGAGTTTCTAGAGTGGCAGGTTGGGGTCTGTTATTGGGCTGAATTTGCCCAGCTCTCATTCTGGGGTCTGACTGGGTCCAGGGGCTTCACTTTGCCTTGCAGAGAGGGAATTCTTATGGGGGATGAAGATATCCAAGCAGCCTTGGGTGGAATTTCTGCTTCTTATGCCATATCCAGCTTGGGCATTTGGGCAAAGTCCAGCTGGGTCTCGATGTCAAGCAGGAGCTTTCCTACAAAAGCCTGGATGAAGGAAAGTTAGGAAGAAGGGAACAACGTTATTACAATGTTAGAGAATGTCAGTGCAGTGTGTTGTGTGGACACCGAGGCTTTTGGTGCTGGGGTGATGCTGAAAGCAGCTTGGGGACACAAACCAGACACTGGCCAGAGGACCACAGTGGGGCTGGTGGGATGCCTGGCCATGTCCTGGCCCAGCTGGGTGTTTCCCTGCCCAAGGCAGCATTCCCATGCCTGCTGGGTTGGATGCAGTTATCCAGGACTCTTCCCAGGCACCGGCTGGCATTTCCACTGTTTGTTTACTGCTAGTAGGGTTTGTACTGGGGAAAGATGCAAGTGGGTGGGTGGCCTAATTGGCAGCAGAGATGCTCTTGTGGCGTGGCAGATATCCAGGGTAAAGCAGGACTGCTCATCTCCCCGTAGGGCTGAGTGAGGTGGGCTCAGGTGGCAGCTGGGCTCTGCCACTCCATGGCAAGGCCACTGTCAGTGTCCCCTGCCTGGGCACAGCCACATCCTCTGTGGCTCTGTGGATGCAGCATCTTGGCTGGGTGAATCATCCAAAGGTGCTGCTGGAGCCCTGGAGGAGCAGGACCTAAGGGCAGGAGAAGGTGCTTGTGCACACAAATGCTGATTGCAGCAGGAGGGGCCTTGCTCCTTGCTCTGTTTGCTGAGCTCTTGTTTTCAGCACTCACCACAGTCCTCTCATGCTGGAAGAGAGTTCGTGGCTCTGCTGGGGGATGGGAGGTGTGACCTTTCCACTGCCCAGCTCTCAGCTGGATGAACAGGCAGGGCTTGGCCAGATACCCCCACTTGTTGTGTGGCCGTACTGAACTGAGAAGGGCTGGTCACTTTGGGATGAGCTCCACAGAAACATCTCCACTGAAGGAATTCTTTCCCTGACTGTTACACCAGTGCTTTTGGGGAAGCCAGGCCGTGCTCAGCTGAAATCATGGCCTCTGGGAGCCTCCTTGCAGAAAGCTGGCCCCATGTAGCTTGCAAACTGCACCATCTGCATCACTGGATAACAAGGTCCACTCAGGATTTCCAGCCTTCTCCTCAAGGTTCTCCTCAGGAGCTGCTGCTGAGCTGCTCTGCCCTCGCCTCGTCTCAGCAGAGGCTCCCTCTGGAGAAACAGCCCAACAGCCAGGGTGGGCCCCCAAGGAGAAGAGGCTGCAGGAGGACATTTGTGTGTTTCACTTGCCACCAGCAGAAGTTTGCTGGAGCCCAGATTTAGCAGCCTCCTGGTGGCGATGAGCATCTCTCCCAACAGTCAGTTCCCCAACTGTTAGGCTGAGGCATGACCTCTGTGATGTAAACAGCCTGGATCCATCTGCTCCTTAAGCACAAAGTATGTGGGAGAGGAAAAGAAATGATTTTCATCACAGGCAGGCTCCTCTCCCTAAATACGAACAGGCACACTGGAGTCGCATGCAGACTCTGTTAAGGGATGGAGCTCCTCCAGGCAGGGTCTGGGAGAGCCAGTTCTGCTGTGGCTTTGGCATTTAGTGCCGTGTCTATTAACTTCCCCCCTCTATGGGTGCAATTACGGATCAATTAATTCTGACTGAAAGCAGGAAAAGATAAAAAAGTTGGCCCCGTTCCTCTTTGGGAGCAGGTACAGAGCCCAGGGAGATGTGACTGCTCAGCTTTTAAAGCTACACGAGCTGCTGAGATAATCCTGGCAGAGGAGAGTCAGTGGGAGCCAGTGAGGATGGAGCATCCACTGAAATGCCATTTTCTACCTGAAGCTGCCTTGTGGCCTGAGGAATTGCATGTGCTGGAGATTTGCAAAGATCTGCTCTACCTTTTTTGTGAAATTGTTCAGTTTTGGTTGGGTTTTTTTCCCCTCAGCTGTTTCTCACATAAAACAATTTGAAGGTGTTTGTTTGGGCTCTGTCTCTGGAGCAGCAGAGAGCTGACAAGAGCCACGCTGCCCTGTCCCTGCTGCTGGTGTCATGTGCCAGTGGCAGCAGTGCCACCCCAGGAGTGGCCACAGCCTGAGGACTCAAACAGAGCTTCAGTACAGAACAGGCTGCGTTTTGACTCCTTCCCACCTCCCTTTCCACAGCCTCTGCAGGAAAAATTTGGTTTGCAATCACCCTCCTCCATTCATTGCAGCATCATCCTTCTGCTGAGAGCTGGGAGACTCCATCCCCACACCCAGTCTTGTGCATCCAGCCCCTTTCCAGGGTGTCAGAGCTGTTATAGCCACTGATCTGCAGAAACAGCAGTGGGCGGAAGGAGATACTGCCTGGCCTGGGAAGACTGAGGCCTCAGGCCAGCCAAGGAGACCTCTGGAAGCTAACAGCAGAGCAAGAAGTCAAGCACAATGGCAAGAAAAATGAAATCTATCTGCCTTGTACCAAACAAGAGAGTAATTTAAATCCTCCTAATTGCTTCCACTCATCCTGGTGATGTTAAGTCTTTTCTCCCTTTAAGTCTTTTCTGCCCCCCACCCCCAGCTCTTACACTAAGCCTTTGAAAGAAACGACTAATGTTATAATTAAAGGATCAAATTGGCAAGATTTCTTTGTCTTAAGATCTTTCTTTCAGGTTGGGTTAGCACTGCGTTCGCAGTCTCCGGAGAGTTTTCTTCAGTTCCTTCAGGAGCCTTCTGCACCATCTTCTGAAATCTTTTCACTTCAGTTAATTTGAATTTTTTTCCCCATCCAATTTGGATGCATAACAAACGATGAATAAAATTAAGTTTTGTAGCAATTAATAATAAGGGTGTTGAGGGAACAAGTGTACATTTTCAATGGAAAGAGGGTTCTTTTTGCCAGCTCCACATGAAAACCTGGACCCCACACAGCTGAGCGGGATCTGGTGCTTTGAAGCCAAAAACATTGGGAAGAGGATTAATGTCTCAAAGATTCCTGGAAGGAGAAGTGGTGAGCATGCAGGAAATACAGGAAAGCTTGTGGGGAGACCATAAATTCCCAGCAAGATGTCAACAAGCAAAATTCTTTGTGGTAAGAATGGTCAGGCATTGGACCAGGCTGCCCAGCAGGGAAGTAGTGGGATCGCTATCTTGGAAGTGTTCAAAAAACATGTGCATGTGACATTTGGGGACATTCTGTAGTGGTGAACATGGTGGATTTGAGGATCTTCAGCTTTTCCAACCTGAATGAGTCTGTGATTCTACACCCAAGAAATATGGAGTTGGAAGAACCAAAGCCTCGAAGCATTATGTTGGCTTTTCCCTGGAATGGTTGTAGGATCTCAGGGTGTCTCTGGGATGAGATGTGAGATGTCTGCACTTGTGTTGTGCTTGGGAACTCAGTGGCTGAGACCCCTTTTGAAGGGAGGAGTGGGTGTCACAGGGAGGGGGCAGTGATGCCCCTCCCAGGCCCCCCAGCACCACCATGAGCGACGCCCACGCTCCTCACTTGGTTCTGGGGAAGCTCCTTGTCATCACCGTGGTCTTTGGGCACAGGCCAGGCAGAGGAGTCTGGGGGGACCTTCATCTCTATTCAGCAGACAGGTGGGCATCCATATTCATGCCTCTCTGCCGTGCTCTGCTGGGCCACCTTTCTGCCAAGGGCTCCAAGCCCCGTGCAAACAAGCTGCCTGACAAGAGGCGTGCGTGGCTGCTGTGCTGGATCCTGTGCTGCTACAGGGAATAATGACTCCTCTTACAGCCAGCTGGGTGAGAAGGGAAAAAAAAAAATCCACAACAAAAGGATGACTCGCTGACTTTCCCCTTTGATTTCTCCTGGCAAATTATTTGCCAGCATGTCTCCGCCGCTTCAAAATTGCTCTTATTCCTGCCTCCTTGCAAATCTGCTCCATGGACTGCCTGTGGTCTGCGGGCTGTGGGTGAAAAGGCTCTGTTTTGATCCTCTCAACAAGGCACTCAGCAGATAGTGCTTGCTTACAGATTGCTTTGGGAGTTGTTTGTTCCAGATTATGGTAATTTCTGTCCCCCTGGTTGATGGCAGCAATCGCGTGGCTCCAGAGATTTGAGCTGGTGCATGGCTTTGGAGATGCCCAACTCCTCCAGGAGCAGCTCCACCCTGGCAAGAGGGTGCTGGGCACTGCTGTTGGGTGAAGAAGGTGTTGACTGGAGTGCTGGAAGCTCCTGGGAAGTTTAATGTGATGAAAGGTTGAAAATTGAAGTGGGGTTTTCTTTCCGTACTACATCTCACCTGCATCACTGACCACACACCTTTCATCTGCAGATTGCTGTCACATGCAAGAGGAGACTATAAAGATCTTCTCTGCTTACAGAGGGGATAAAAACTGGAGCATAGGAGGGAAAGGGAGGAGTGACATTTTCCCAGCACTGCATGAGCCAGTGGGAGTGATTGTGAACAAAGCCCGGGGCTCTTGAAGCATTGGAGCTGTGCTGCTTATGCCAGCCCTGCCTGATAAGAGTGAAGCACAATCTCCAGCTCCCATCTCTGCTCCTTGCTGCTGGGGCTGCCAGACCCTCTGCCACCCTTCTGCAGCTTCTTTGCAGCGTGGGCTGAGCGTGTTATTGCTGCCTTTGGTGCAGCATTGCAGAGTTCTCTGGGCAGTGGGACAGCAATGCAAACCTCAGCGGTGTTATCCTTGGAAAAATGATGAAATTGAGAGTCTACAGCTAGAATGTTTGTGGATCTCTTCTCTGCTGTGGTTGATGCAGCCCAGAACCCTGCTGGCTTTCTGTGCTGCAGCAGCACACTGCTCACTCATACTGAGCTCATCCTGCAGGTCCCTTTCCACAGAACTGCTCCCCAGCTGGGTAGATCCCAGCCTGTGCTGCCCTTCTGGATTTTGTTTTCCCATGTCCAAGACCTTACATTTGAATTAGAGAATGGCCTGTGTTGGAAAGGACCTAGTAAAGATCATCTCATTCCAGCCCTCCTGCCATGGGGAGGGACACTTCCCCTAGGCCAGGTTGTTCCAAGCCCCATCCAGCCTTGAACACTTCCAGGGATGGGGCTGCCACAGCTTTTCTTTATGAGATTCTCATTACCCCACCCTTCCAGCCTGCCCAGGTCTTCCTGCAGGATTGTTTTCCCTTCTGAATTCTCCACTTCCCCACTCAGTTTGCCTTGGAGAAATCCAGGTGGACAGCCACAAGCTTTCCACAAGGTAGAAGGTACCCATCAGAATCAGCCCCCTTTTAATAGGGACACTGATGTAAGGGGTTATCTCAGGGCTGGCATCTCCCAGCTCCTTCCCATTTTACCCTTCCATGTCACCAACAGCTTGTCAGCTTTCCCCTCCCCAGCTCGTGTGAGTGCCAGTGCTCTATAAATGTGCTGTCCTCAGCAGCTCTGTCACACCCTGGTGACACAGAGCTCCTGCCCCAGGGCATAGGGCTGATTAGAGCTGATGGACAGGCAGTGCAAGAAATGGGGTGCTGCTGGTTGCCCTTCTTTTTGTGTCCCTTCTCCTTCAAGTGCACAGCAAAACTTTATTGAGACAGCACAGCTTTGTTATGGAATCACAGAAAGGTTTGGGTTGGAAGGGACCTTTAAAGGCCATCTGGTCCTGTGACTGCGTTTAGAGGGGTCTTGGATGAGGGAAGAGATGAGGATCTGACTCCATGTTCCAGAAGGCTTGATTTATTATTTTATGATATATATTACATTAAAACTATACTAAAAGAATAGAAGAAAGGATTTCATCAGAAGGCTGGCTAAGAATAGAATAGCAAAGAATGATAACAAAGGTTTGTGGCTCGGCTCTCTCTCTGAGCCATCTGACTGTGATTGGCCATTAATTAGAAACAACTGCATGAGACCAATCCCAGATGCACCTGTTGCATTCCACAGCAGCAGATAATCAATGTTTACATCTTGTTCCTGAGGCCTCTCAGCTTCTCAGGAGGAAAACTCCTAAGGAAAGGATTGTTCATAAAAGATGTCTGTGACATGGTCCAACCCCCTGCCGTGAGCAGGGACATCTTCAACCAGACCAGGTTGCTCAGAGCTCCACCCTGTCTGGCCTTTGGTCTTCTCTGACTCTGGCACTTCAAGTGAACTTAAATCAAGCAATTACCCTCGCTGAAAAACCTGTGGTCTCCTTCAAAGCAGGCACCCAACCCCTGCAGAGGTTTCGGTGCCTTTTGGACACCCTGCTGCTGCCTCTGCCGTGGGTTCAGTGCAATAATCCCAGGCTGCAGTGCCAGTGCTGCTGTCACTGTGTGCTTAAGCTCAGGTTGCAGGCTGCTCAGTCAGTTCAACACTCTCACTTCAGTTCCTGTACACCTTCTGGGTAAATACCATCTGATCCCCCCGTTTGCAGCTGCCTCAGCTGTGCTTGCCACAGCGTCTGTTGTCACTTCTGTCCCATAACCACCTCTGACACCCTCCTGGAGGCTCAGAGGCAGTTTTTCCTCAGACTGTGGTGCTCAGACCTGAAGTGGAGCCATAAGCCAAGACCTGAGGAGAGCAGTGGTGTTACCTGATGTCTTACAGATGGTCTCTCTTGTTATGCATCCCATTATATTTGGGTTTTTTCATAGCAGAGTGGTGCTGCTGCCTCACCCTCAGTGTGTAATCCAGTATCTCCCTGATTTCCATCCTGTCCTTTCTGCTGCCTCAGGCTGTTTTAAGGCTGATTTGATAACTGGTTTGCTGGAATCATCTTTATAATAGAGGCAAGAGGTGATGAATTGATGGCTTTGAAGATAGATGGTTTGTTGTTTCAAAGCATGGAGGCCACAACATTGATGTGACCAGCACTATTTACCTGCTTTGAACTAAAAAAATGGTCTAAAATGTAGGAAAAAATGGATTGCAGTGGCTGTGATACTCTTTTCTCTTAACTTGTTTTTGGTTCTTGGTTTTCTTGTAACTGGTTGTTTTGGTTTTTTTCCTGTTTTCTTGTGCTTTGTTTTTGTTTTTTTCAAGAGAGGACCCATTTTTATGCTGGATGCTTCCATGGTTCTCCCATTGAAATCAGACTTGGGCTTTCCAGTCCTTAGAGCAGATAACGTTGGACTAAAACCATCTCTTTCCTGGTGTGAGGGTGGCTGGGGGACCTGGAGAGGGATGTGGCTGAGCATGGTGGTGTCCCCAAGGGTCTCCTGCCAGGAGCAGAGATGCTCTCAAGCCTCGTGAGGGAAATGCCAGGGCTGTGGAGGAGAATTTGCAGCAGAGGAGGAGTGAAGCACCTGTGCTCCCATTGCCCCAGCAGGCTGGGCACGGGGTGTGGGTGCCCTTGGAAGCAGGAGTTCAGATGGCACATGGACCCCCAAACCCCACCAGGGCCTTCAGCAATCACCTCTAGAGCTCTCTGGGTGTCTTTGGCTGGGCAGAGAGGGGTGCAGTGACACAAGGTTGGCATCACAGATCTTGGCTGCCAGAGGTGGATGTTTTTGAGCTGAAGCCAGCAGGATCTGGGGCCAGAAGACCCAAGTGGACAAGCAGAGGTGGAGACTGTGCAATCTGCTGGGGTGCTCTGGGCCCCCTTGAAGGGACTCCACGGGGCAGCACCGCCCAGGGCTCTTTGCAGGGCAGGATTTGGCCATCCCTGGGGATGTAACCCCAAGAGAGCAGGAGCAGAGCCCTTCAATGGGAGACTGCGCCCGCTCTCTGGGCGATGCCAGGCTGCCCTGCCTGTGACTTGGAGCCTTCCCAAGCGTTGTCAGTCACCATGGCTGGCCCTGTTCTCACTCACACACAGCATTATCTCTACCCATTTGCTGCTGCAAATTGGCTCTGAGCAATCCTTGATCTGTCAGCATCGCCTACCCACTCTCAGATGTCACCAGCCCCCGCTGCTGCCCTGCTTGGGAACGTGTCTCTCTGAAATGTAATAATTCATTAAGTCGAGATTAACTTTTTTTATTCTCCCCTCCCCTTTCTGCCACCCTTTCCTCCTTCTAATGGACAAAAGCAATTAAGCTCCATTAGGGATCAAGTGAGTGGGAAGTGGCTCCCTCAGAGACGCTGCCACAGCTGTGTGAGCCCTGTCCCTGAGTGTGTGTGGCACCATCCTGCTGTAAATTAGTGCTCCAAGAGGAGAAGGGCTGGCTCAGGAAAAGGGGGAAAGTGTTGCTTGATGAGCACCTTTTCCAATGCCCCCTTCCCTTCTGCAGGAGGTGGCCTGAGGCTCAGCTGGTGGATGGCTTCCACTGGGGGCACATGATGATGATGGTTTCTCTTGCCATGCAGCACAAGGAGCTGGAGGACAGAAGGATGGGCAAGCAGGAGGCAGCAGAGAGTGGCCAGGCTCCCAGCTGACACACATCAGGAGGAGTTCCCAAGTTCTCCCAGTTGCACACAAGCTGAGAGAGCTGGGGTGTGACCGTGTTCACAGGGGTCTCAGGTTGAGGGAAGAGACAAGGATCTGACTCCATGTTTCAGAAGGCTTGATTTATTATTTTATGATATATATTACATTAAAACTATACTAAAAGAAGAAAGGATTTCCTCAGAAGGCTAGCTAAGAATAGAATAGCAAAGAATGATAACAAAGGCTTGTGGCTCCGCTCTCTGTCCAAGCCACTCACTGTGATTGGCCATTAATTACAAACATCCGACATGGGCCAATCCCAGATGCACCTGTTGCATCCCACAGCAGCAGATAATCAATGTTTACATCTTGTTCCTGAGGCCTCTCAGCTTCTCAGGAGGAAAAATCCTAAGGAAAGGCTTTTTCATAAAAGATGTCTGTGACACTGGGGTTGTTCAGCCTGGAATGGAGAAAGCTCTGGGGAGACCTTAGAGCTCCTTCTGGAGCCTAAAGAGGCTCCAAGGGAGCTGGAGAGGACTTTGGACAAGGCCATGTAGTTATAAGACAAGGGGGAATGGCTACCCACTGACAGAGAGCTGGGTTGGATTAGATATTGGGGACAAATTCCTGGTGGGGCCCTGGTACAGGGTGCCCTGAGAAGTTTTGGTTGCCCCCTCCTTGGAATATTCAAGGCCAGGTTGGATGGGACTCTCAGCAGCCTGGGGTAGTGGAAGGTGTCCCTGTCCATGGAAAGGAATGAGATGGTCTTTAAGGCCCCTTCCAACCCAAATCATTCTAGGATTTGTTATCTTTAGGGTCTGGGAAAAGTACTGCCAAGGCTGCCGTGGAATTATGGCCTGTGGGGCAGAGCTGGGAGGACCAGAGGACAGGAAACTTCCCCATTAACTCTGGCTCCAAACAGCATTTTCTCATTCCTTGACATCTCAAATTTGCAAAGAAAGGGTGGTGAGGGGTGATTGCACAGCCAAAATGCTCCTGCCTTTCCTCCAGCAAGAGCAAGGAGACATGGCATGCCCAAAACTGCGAGTGCATTTCACTGTTGGCTGGGGAGGTCCTTCCTTCTCCCCCATCTCCTCCCACCCTCCTTCCCTTCACTTAGGCTGCTTTTCTCTCCCTTGTCTTTTGTTTCCCCGCCCCGCTTCCCTGCCCCAGGAAGAAAGTCTCATTTCAGTGTGAAAGGCAGTGCTGGAGGGGGAGTCATTTGTCACTTAATGCCAGAGCGGCAGGAAACTGCACCTTCCTGGGGTGGAATGAAAAGTGCTTGGATTGTCTGGGGATCTTAAACAAGAGATGCAGGGAACATTCCGGGCTTTCCACACAAACACACTCACACACACACACATGCAGAAGCCCACACAGCATCAGGGTGTAATAGCTCAGCTGGGGTAATGCACTTGAACGCTCTCTGCAGCAGACAGAGCAGCTCTTTCCATTCTTTGGAATAGTTTTTTTATTTTTCTGAGGCCTGAGATTGCTGCTGGTCTCTGGGGACAGAGATGTTCCTCTCACAGAGAGAACAGTGCCATTTGCTCTTTGTAATCACGCTTCCCTCGGAGCATCCTGGGACCGGGAAGGGGCTGAGGCTGTGAGATGGAGTTCTGTAGGTGCAGGGAGTCTGTGCTGGGCATCACACCTGGACAGTTCTTGTGAGACCATGACATCCAGAGGAGGACAGCCATGTCTCAAGTCCTGGGAAAATACTCCAAGGAGAGGCTGGAAAGGAAAAGGATTCAGAGAAGGAGGTGAAAGGAAGGGATGGGACCTTCCCTCCTCCATCCCCTCAGTGCCTCCTCACAGTGCCCAGCTTTTATTCCCTGAAGGGACACACAGAAGCTGAGCTGGCTCTGGAGTTGGGTGGCACTGGGATCATCCTCCCTGAGTGGCATCAGCTCCCAGCAGGAGCAGGCAGAGCTGAGCAACCAAGCAGGGTGTTTGCTCACGTCCATCCAGCGCTGCTTTTCTCCTCCCTGATCATTCACCCATCCTCTGGCCACACTTTGGCTGGGGTACCCCTGCCTGTCCCCAACACCCACCTTGGTCCCTGCTTCCTGTGCCGTGGCTCCCCAGCCCCCTGGGCATCCTGCTGCCCCTCGGGCCTGCTCTCAGCCCTCCCTTCTGCCCTTCCCCAGGGAGTTTGCCAAAGAGAGAGAGCGTGTGGAGAACCGCCGAGCCTTCATGAAGCTGCGGCGGCAGCAGCAGATCGAGCGGGAGCTCAACGGCTACCGGGCGTGGATAGACAAAGCGGGTAAAGGATGGTGCCCAGGGGACACCTGGGGGGGACAGCACACTGCTGCTCATGTGGGGTGGTGGGGATACAAAGAATTCCCCCAGCTCTGAAGTGTCCAAGGTGCTCAAGGTGATGTTGAGTGCATGGGTGAGCTTGGTCCCACCAGGCTGCAGGCAAGGACATCGCCAGCCTCCAGTGAGTCCTCGTGCTCTGTGGCATGAAATTGTCACATTCTGTGCATGAAGCACGCTGCATCTGCAGGAAGGCTGTGAGCAACACGGCTATCAGCTGTGCTCTGCCATGGTTTCCTCTCTCCCGGCGTTTGCTGGAGTCCCCTGCAGTGGTGGGCAGTGGGAAAGAAGAGCAGTCAGCAGGGAGAAGGGTTTTCCAGTTAAATCTCCTCCTGGAGCCATCTGGAAGGGATGAACTTACTGGTTCCTACCTCAGGGCTCCTGGACCTGGGCTGGGGGTGGTGGAAGTTCCAGGCTTCTTCCTGACACCAGGCATGACAGCCCGTGGGTGTTGGTTCCCAAACTGCCACAGCCCATGTCCTTGCTTGCTCCTCCTCGGAATGAGGCCAGTGCATTCAGCTCTGGGAAGGGAGGATTTACACTTTCATCCAGAATTCAGACTTGTAAAAGATGGGTGTCTTCAAATGACTCCTGAGCACCAGACCTCAGTTTTAGCCCTGGGCTGGGTTCATTGAGCCCCAGACCTGCCTAGAATTTTCAGCTTCTTTCATGAGCTTAATGACAATGGAGGGAGAAGGGCTGATCACAAGTAGTTCTCTTTTCTGATGCGATGTTTGGTAGCACCCTCCAGAATTTGCTTTTGGGCCCTTAACCAATACTTGGTAAGAGTTTGCAATCTAGAGCCAGTCTCTGGGCTGGGGGAAGTTCTGAAGTACCAGGCAGTGACGTGTGACAGTGCCTTGTCTCCTGATGCTGAACTGTGTGTTTTGCGTAGAGGAAGTCATGCTGGCTGAAGAGAACAAAAATTCGGGGACCTCAGCCTTAGAAGGTAAGACCAGCAATACCCTTAAATTCTGCCTGCCTTTCCTTCTGCCTGCCTGGAGCTGGAGGCTCAGACACTTCAGCTGTGATGGGGAGGCCCCAGTGGGGTCTGCAGCCCAAGAGAGGGGTGAGGGGAGGTGGATTGGCACCATAACTCCCAAGAGAGCATGGATGCTGTGTCTGATCCCACACAAGGGAAAGCTCTGGACTAGCATCCCCTGGGTCTCTTTGTCCTGTTATCAGACCTGAGTTCTGACCACCAGGTCCTGATCCAACGGGCTGGCTACGGTCAGAGTTGGGCCACTGAGACTCCAACAGCTGTTCCTCTTGCCTTGCCAGTGCTCAGGAGAGCCACCATCAAGCGGAACCGCACAGATGCCATGTCGGGTGACGAGCACTGTGTCGACATCGCCTCCGTGGGCGAGCGGAGGCTGGCGCAGAGGAGACGTCTCAATCCAACCTTGGGTCAGTACAGTCTGCAGCTTGCTCCCCACAAACCTCTGTCAGCTGGCTGGGCTCCCAGAGTCCCACCCATCACGTGGAGAGTGTCACAAACCAGACATCTCTTCTAGTTTAGCAGCAGAGATGCTGCTAAAGATGCTGCCAAACACAAATGCTCTGGATGAGTTGCACCCCATAAGAGCAATGTCTGTGGGCAATGTCCTGTCTCATATCACAGGAGAGGCTGGAGCATCCAACTCCTTGTTCCCTTCTTTTTCCCTTTAGGCAACCCCTCGAGTAACTCTGGCCTCAAAGGTGCCAGGGTGGATGGTGCCTCCTACTTACGGCACAAGGAGCGGCTGCTGCGCATCTCCGTGCGCCACATGGTCAAATCCCAGGTCTTCTACTGGATCGTCCTGAGCCTGGTGGCTCTCAACACTGCCTGCGTGGCCATTGTCCATCACAACCAGCCAGCCTGGCTCACCCACTTCCTCTGTGAGTGCCTGGCCTTGGTGTGGGTGGGAGAGCGTTGCAGTGTGCCCTCACTGCTTGCCTCGAGGCACACAGGGATGAGTCCCGCCACAGTCCTGCTGGTGGGGAGCTGGGTGGGGAATAACCTCAGCTCCATCCATTGTTGATAACAAACGACCATGCAGAGGTGTTTAATTCAGCTTTGCCCTTGGCTCCATGGCCACTGAGGGATGTCTCAGCCTTGTGAGCAAACACGGAGGAGTTGTGCTGCCTCTGTGTCCTTCAGGTCTGACGTGTTTGTCATGAGAGAGAAACACTGCCAAGTCTCTGTGGAGATTATCCCAAAATTGTGAACAGTGGTGATGGAAATCTTGCTGGAGAAACACCTTTGAATGTGCACAAGCCATTGCTGGAAAGATGTAAAATAGTTGTAAATTTGCAGGGATGGGACCAGTCATGGCAGAACACCCTGGTTACAATCCTCGTGCAGAGCACAGTGAGGGAATCCCAGGCTTGGAGGTTCCCAGTTATGGAGCCTCCCTGAGCCCAGCATGGGCCAGGGCACAAGGTCAGGTCTCAGAAGCACTGCATCTTTTAGGTGTAGTGTCCTTAAAGGACACTGTAGTGTGGGCTACTGCAGAGTAGCGTGGTCAGCCCCCCATGTGTCACTTCTGAGCTGCTGCACTGGGGACAATGCTGCTCTCACAGACGTGTTATTCTTCCTCACCTTGAAAATGTCCCTGTCAAGCCCCAGCTCTACCCAAATCTGCAGCAGTAGGCTCAGGCCTGCCAAGCTTCCAGCACGCTGCAGCGTGGTGTGGCAGCTGGTCGTGGTGAGAAGCATCTTCTGGGAAAGGTGAAGAGCCAGGCTCTTGCCTGCTAAATGTTCATGAAATAGCTGGAAAGGCTTTTCACTGCCTCTTGGCTGTTTGGCTCTGTTTCCCTGGCCAAATTCCAGCCATGTGATGATTTTAATCCAGGTTGATAATATTCCCCTACAGTGTTGTGTGGTTGATGCCTTTGTAGGTTTAATGCCAAAGAGCCGCCTTGCTCCGTGCTGGCCGTGTCTGGTCCTCTCAATCCCCTGGGACACTGGTGCCTCTTCCCTGAATGATTAACTCATGGGCCTGATGCTCTGTTACATACAGAAGTTTTGCTCCTCACAGATCAAATTCCTTCATCCCAAACCCTGAGAGTTTGGGGATGCAGCCTGGTCCTTGACTTGTCCCATCTCTGTGGTGTGCTGGATGCTCAGCTGGTGGGTGCAAGGAGTTTGCTCCACACACCTCAGTGCCTCCAGCATGCTTGGGTTTTGTCTTCCAGACTATGCAGAGTTCCTGTTTCTTGGGCTCTTCCTTCTGGAGATGTCCTTAAAGATGTACGGGATGGGGCCACGCCTTTACTTCCATTCTTCCTTCAACTGCTTCGACTGTGGGGTGAGCGGCCCCAGGGATGCTGGGGGTGTGGGAGGAGATGCTTGGCAGGGCTCTGCAATGCAAGGCACCAAGGGGGACATCAGGATGGCCCTCACAGTGGGCAGGGAGCACTTTCTGCCAGGACAGCCTGAGACACCAGGTCCTGGATGGGGTGGTGGGTGCCTTGTCTTTGGGGATGTTAAGATTCCCTGCAGCAGCTCATCCTGAGTCTTTGACTTGTGGCTGTGTCTGCTTCTCAGGTCACAGTGGGAAGCATCTTTGAAGTGGTTTGGGCTATATTCAGACCAGGAACCTCTTTTGGGATCAGTGTCCTACGAGCTCTTCGTCTCCTGAGGATATTTAAAATAACCAAGTGCGTACCCACCATCAGTGCCTGTTACCCTCAGACCGTGGCTGCAGCCCAGATCCAGTCCCTCCTGCTCTCCAGCATCACTGGCAGTGCTCCAGCAATATCTCTGTTTTCTAGGTACTGGGCATCCCTGAGGAATTTAGTGGTCTCGCTGATGAGCTCCATGAAATCTATTATCAGTCTGCTCTTCCTCCTCTTCCTCTTCATTGTAGTCTTTGCCCTGCTGGGAATGCAGCTGTTTGGAGGCAGGTATGTCATTTCAAGGCTGAGGAACAGGAGTTTCTTGGCATTAAACCAAGTGATGACACCCTCTACAGGGGCCCAGCAAGACTGTACCTTCCCCCTCAGTGTCCTCCCACACAAAAATCCCTGCTCAAGGGATGCCTTTGGGCTGTGTGGGTTCTTCTAGCAGGAGACCAACTGCTAGGAGACCTTTTCTAGAGTGGGGAAAGGTCCTGCTAAAGACAGCTGATAGCACAACAGCAGTCAGGGGTTTGGTGATCTTGGCACTTCACCCACCTTGTTCCCTTTGCAGGTTTAACTTCATGGATGGGACTCCTTCAGCCAACTTTGACACCTTCCCTGCAGCCATCATGACAGTGTTTCAGGTAGGAGCTGGGCTGCCAGGAGACCCAAGCAAAGGGACTTGGCACCACCTGGTTTCTCCCCCGTGGCTGGGAGGGGTTCTTTACACCAAACAAGCTCTCCTCTATCAGCTGTTGCTTCCTCCCTCTCCTGCACAACAAAGTGGATGGAAGGAGGTGGGAACTTTTCCACCTCTGTTACAGAAGGTGAAGAGTTCCAAAATTCTTCTGAGGAGGCTTTGAATCCTCATCAGTGTGCAGTGGGATGTCCCTCAGGTGCTGCAGAGCTGGGTTATCCACTGCAGGGGGTCCCTGTACCTGGTGGCACAGGTGTGCAGGGGATGGGCAGTGCAGGTGACAGAGCTGCTGCCCCGTGTCCCCGCAGATCCTGACGGGCGAGGACTGGAACGAGGTGATGTACAACGGCATCCGCTCCCAGGGAGGCGTGCGCTCGGGGATGTGGTCCTCCATCTACTTCATCGTCCTCACCTTGTTTGGGAACTGTATCCACCGGGCTGCTGGGCTTTCTGTGCTGACAACCCCACCTCCTCATCCTCCCCAGGGGAATCCCCTTCACAGAATCACAGAATGATGAGGTTGGACGAGACCTCCAAGACCATCAAGTCCAACCTGTGTGCCCTAACACCTCAACCAGACTGTAGCACCAAGTGCCACGTCCAGTCTTTTTTAAACACATCCAGAGATGGTGATTCTACCACCTCCCTGGGAAGAGCATTCCAGGACTTTATTATTCTTTCTGTGAAAACCTTTTTCCCAATATCCAACCTATCCCTTCCTTGACGTAGCTTGAGACCGTGTCCTCTTGTTCTGTCAGTGCTGCCTGGTGGAAGAGACCAACCCCACCTGTCTGCAACCTCCCTTCACGAAGGCATAGAGAGCAATAAGGTCACCCCTGAGCCTCCTCTTCTCCAGGCTAAATAACCCCAGTTCCTTCAAACATTCCTCATAGAAACATCCTTCCCCTCCCAGCTGAGGGACACCCCCAACACCCCTGTGGGTGCCCCAAGGGCAGAGAAGGAGCCATGGGGAGGGGCACTGAGGGCTGTGGGATGGGTGAGAAGTTTGTGCCTTTGGCTGGGCTCCTTGGGAGCTGCAGATACACATGTCCTTAACACACGGCTTGTGCATCCTTAGCTGCTCTCAGATACTCTGCTGAATGTCTTCTTGGCCATCGCCGTGGACAACCTGGCCAACGCCCAGGAGCTCACCAAGGTACGGTCCTGCTGCTCCTCCTCCCGGGGACAGAGTGGGGGTAAAGCCATTTAGGCTTTGATTTAGGAGAATGCTTAAACCTGCTGCTCTTTTCAGGAACACTCAACCTTCAAGTATGGCTTTATTTCTCCATTTAAGCTCCCTATTTAAGCTGTTTGCCATCAGTCAGATGGAGATAACCCTCATCTCTTGGGTGGGACCTGATGTGGGGACTCTTATCTGCCCGAGCATTCTGGACATGTGGAGTGGGAAGCATTTTCCAGTGGTGTCAATATTTATTCCCCGTTTGCCCACAGATGTGGGCAGCAGATGTGATTTAGGATGCAATTTAGGCTGGTGCTCAGCTGCTTTTAAGGCCATGCTGGGGAATATTTGTGGAACTCGAAATTGTTGGGGCATGATCTGGATAATGGTGAGCAGGAGAGAGCTGCAAGTGTCCTGTCCACTCTTTGGAGCAGGCCAGTGATCCTGTGGTGCCCAGATTTTTGTGGAGCCAGCGCTGTTGCTCACGTCCCTAGGGCTCGCTGGGAGGTTTCCATGCAGGTGTAAATCTGACCCCAAACGGGGCATGGTTTGCCTGAGGGGTGTGTGCAGGGATCCTCCCACGGTGGGAGGGTGCAGATGGCACCTCCAGGGGAGCCCCACGGGTATCAGCAGCATCAATTAAGAGAGCGCTGAGTTTTTGAAAAGGCTGAATGCTCGCTAATGACTCCTAATGACATTCCTTGCTCAGGAGACACAACCGTACTCATTAAAGCAATCCGGGCTCTGCCGGGGTCTTCATGGATGCCTTACCTCCCACTCGGTCTGGGGGATGCCTGTCTGGCCCCTGTGGCTGTGAAGGAAGGAGGGCTGGGCTGGTCTGTGCTGTCTGGGGTTGTCCCACCGTGCTGAGCCCAGCTCTTGCCTGGAGTGGGCTGGGTTCAGTTTTTTGAGCAGCCCTGATGCCTTGGGGAAGATCTGGTGTAGTGGGGAACCTGCATCCCCACAGCACAAGGGAAATAAAGTGTCTCTGGAAGTGATGCCTTAAAATTTTATATTTTTTTCAAATCCTTTACTGCATTACTGCACGACTCTGAACTCCATACAGAGTGTTAGCTGCTGTCTTCACAGAACAGTCCCTCTGGGCCTGAAACTCAAGGACACCTCACAACCCCAGGCCCCAAAAAGTATGAACAAAAGTGAATTGGGGGGAGCAAACTGAGGGAATATTACTTCATTATCTGAAGCTGTAATTGGAGGATTAACGCCTGATATAGAAATGGACCAAACTTACAACTGTCTGAAAAACTCGTGACCATTGTCCATCCTGGGTGTAGCCCCTCCAGGAGGCTTTTGGCTGCCCAAAGTCTGCCTACTGAAGATGTATCTATTAACCTTTAATAAATACCCATTTTATCCTCTTAACCTTGTTCTAGGCAGCCACTCCAAGGCATCAGAAGTACAGGTCCCCCTCTCAATCCCTCAAGCCTTGGCATCAAGGCTTGCCCTGCACACCCCTCACTGCTCCCAGTGGCTGAGCTTTCCCTCAGAACCCCAGCACCCCACTGAGCAATGCCCCTGTTTTCTCTGCAGGACGAGCAGGAGGAGGAGGAGGCCTTTAACCAGAAGCACGCCCTGCAGAAAGCCAAGGAAGTCAGCCCCATGTCTGCCCCAAACATGCCTGCTATCGAGTGAGTGACTCCCCAACACCCTCCTGGTGACCCCCCCCGAGCCCAGCCAGGCTCAGAAGGGCACAGAGCTGCAGCACAGCCTGGCCTGCCTGGTTGGGGGGGCTGCCAATAAGAAAAAAGGGGTCCCCACATGGGTCAGTCCCTCTCTGGGCATCTTCCTTGAAGATGGATGGAGGTGTAGGAGTGTGCTCCCCATGAGCAGCAGTGCTTTTGGAGAGGTGACAGCTCTCCAGGGAGCTCCTGAAATTGCCACCCTCTACACCAAGCTGCAGCCTCAGTGCTTGGGCATGGCAAAAATATGCTAAAAGAGGCTTTCTGCCCCAAATATAGAGCTCAAGCACTCAGGGCTGATGGTAGGAGGCTGGAGGAGGAGGAAGGTATCTCGAGTTATTCTTGAGGAGGGGGGATATTTGTTCCTTGGGAGTGTTTCTTCATGGCAGAGCTGCAGGAGAGCAGCCAGGGCTGGGGGAGAAGGGAGCAGTGGTGTCACAAATCTCCCTCGGGCTCCTTCCTTGGGAGCCAATGCAGTTAGGAAAGATGGAGCGGGTTTGTGAAACCATGTTTGATTGTTCAAAAATTTGATTTGGGTGAGAAAAAAAACAAGCCCCTAACCACATAAACCTCCAGCATGGTGTTAAGAAGCCTTGTCTCTGCATTTCAGCAGGAGAAATTTCTGTTTTTTCCTTCCTAGCTGCCTTTTTTCTCTTTATTTTGCGGTGTCATATGGTCTAAATCACATAAAACTTTCAAAGTCAACATTGGAACGAGGCGTTTTGATTTGTTTCCCAAAACAGTACATTTCAGTACAGCTGAAGGGATTATTTTATTTTTTTTTCCTCCCTCTTTTTTTTTTTTCTTTTTTTTTTTTTTATAGAATCCCTTCCCAGGGAATTTTAGGTTTCGTTATGCTTTGAAACCCAGCCAAGCTTGTACAAGGCAGAATCTCTTTGCAGATTTGCTGAGAGAAACTGCTGTCTTCAGGAGAGTGCTGATCTGGGGGGGTCAGAGGCAGCCTTGGGAACGACCCCCTGCCTGGTTTGGCAGTGGTGGGATGCTGTGGGATGCTGGTTTTAGGGGCAGCAGGAATGGGATGTGCTTGTAAAGCCTGCGTGACCCCCCCAGCAGCCACAGATTTTACCCTGGATTTGGGCTGGTGGGGTGTTTGTAATAAATCTGTCTGCCCAAGTACTAGGGGGGTTAGGGGAGAGGTGGTGGAGTCTGTTCTGGCTGTGTTTCTGGATGCCAGTGGGAATGTGTTGGATAGAGTGAGGGAATAGAGAGCTTTAGACTGCGGGAGAGGCTGAGGAATGGACAGATAGGAGAGAGGAAGAGGGGGAGATGGAATATATTAGGGCAGTAAAGGATTTGCCCACACTGCACATCCCTGATAGAGCTTTCTAGTCATTGCCAGACAGAGCTGGTTGGGAAAAAACAATTTTTCAACCTTTCCTTGTTGTTCTGGTGGCATTGAAAGGGGAGCTATTGATATTCATGGGACTTTTTTCCAGCTCCTCCCACTCACCAGGATGGACTGGGGTCAGGCCCAGGCAGTAGATGCCATGGGTTAGGCTTGATGATGTGGTCAGCCTCAGGTTTGGTGTTCTTTTGGTGGTGCTGAGCTTGTGGAGGGACAACACAGAGATGGCCAGGGCAGAGCAGAGCTGGCCCAGACAGGAGCTCAGAGCCGGGCCCTGCCTTTGCTGGCTCCATTTCCCCACGGGCACCTGCTGCATGCAGGCTGGCACGGGCATTCCTGACAGCACTGTGGGCATGGATGGGTGTCACACATGGCCAGGGATGGTGTGGGAGCCCTGTGTTTGCACAGCTGGGTGCAGCTGGCTCGGGGCTGCCAGGTGGGCACTGCGCGTGTTGAACAATGCACCGGCATGCATTGGTGCTGGACGTGCTGCGTGGGTGTGTCTGGAGGCTCTGCAGCTCATTGTGGGGATGCTGTGGGTGCTGGCAGCTCCAGCCCTGCCTCCAGCGTGGCACTGAGGCCTCCCCATGCATGGGGATCCATGGAGACCATAAGCCCTGGCATGGCTGGAGCAGCTCTCCCATGAGCTGGGAGGGCTGACGTTGTTAAGCCTGGAGACCTTGGAGCACCTTGAGAGAGCTGAAGAGGGATTTCTGGCAAGTGGTAGGACAAGGGGGAATGCCTTCAAACTGTTGGGAAGTGAGCCTGCCAGAGCTCAGGAAGCATTTGGACAGTGCTCTCAGGCACATGGTGGCATTCCTGGGGTTGTCCTCTGCAGGGCTGGGAGCTGGACTGAATGATCCTTGTGGGTCCTTTTGAACTCAGGATGCTCTGTGTTTCTATGATTGCACATTCTCAGGGCAGAGTTCTTGGAGCTGTGTGTATCTGAATCCTTTCTATGCTGAGGCAAAGGTTAAAGCCTGGAATCTCACCCTGCCAGCCCTGTTAACCTGCTATGCGTGGGGGCTGCTCAGGTGACAGCAGCTCTGTGGCATCTCAGCCTGACCTTGTGCCTTGTGTTTGCTGGGGAAGTTCACGTTCCCCTCTGTGCTCCCAGGGCAGCAGCAGCTAATGATGGTGACTCTGAGCATCTCAGGGCTGGCCTGATGCATTGCTCCCGTGTTTCTTGGGAGAAGTGAATTTGGAGCAGTTTGAGACAGCAGTTAAGTATCCAAGGATGTCTCAGAGGTTCTGAAGGACTGGAGCCTGCACTGGCATGGGGATGGCTCCCAGGGAGCAGAGTGCCAGCTTGAGCGTGCCAGCCCCGGACCAGCATGCCCGTGGGGGCTCACCGTGGATGCCCAGGGCCAGGAGGAGCCCTGCCCAGGGAGGGGGGACAGCTCTGTGCGCTGCCCACACGAGTGGAAGGAGGGGATTGAACCCATTTGTTTTTCCTCCGCAGAAGAGACAGGCGGAGGAGACACCACATGTCGATGTGGGAGCCACGCAGCAGCCACCTGTATGTGGGCGGCGGGGGCGCGTGTCCGTCTGTGCCTCCTGTGCTGTCTGTGCGTCCGTCCGCGGGGCCGGGGCACGGCCGCTCCCCTCGGGAGTGGGAATTCATTGTGTGTGTGTGTGCTGTATCCGTGTGCCCGTTTTCCCCGCTGTGTGCGGATCCCCGTGTGCGGATCCCCATGCCGCGGTGCCAGTGCCCGCCCGTGGCTCTCTGCCCGTGGCTCGCTGCCCGTGGCTGTGCAGTGGGGTGTGAGCAGTGCCCGTGCCCGTCTGTGCTCCTGGGTGTTTTCCCTGTGCCACGGGGGTGTCGGGAAGGGCACGTCTTGTCTTCTCCAGGGTGTTGTTGCACCACGCTGCAAAGGTTTGGTGGTGCAGCCCAGAAGCCCCGTGCAGCTCCTTTCCCTCAAAATTGCTGCTCCTAAAGACTCAGGGCTGGCTTTCTACCCGGGATGTGCTGGGAGAGAGGCGAGGAGAGGTCCCTGGGTGCAGCAAGAGGGCTTGGCCCGTATTTAAGGTGTCCCCAGGCAGCCACACAAGGGAAAGGTGGCCTCTGCCTGTCTGGGATAGGGCAAACCAGGATGCTGGCTGATCCCAGAAGCTGGACGTGCTGCCTGAAAGGTTCAGGGCAGCAGCGAGGCTGCTGGGGCTGGTCACCCATCAGCCTGATGCTTTCTGAAGGGACACAAGCACACTCCCAGCACCAGAGTGACACTGACGGACCACCCAAATATCTATAAACTTGGTCCTAGCCTTCCCCCTATGACTAGCCAACCTCTTAACAGGACTTCGAAACCAACCCTCTGCTTCACTAGGCCACCTCCTACCAGGAGGCACCCCCACCCCACTAATCCCTACCCTAATCCTAATCGAGACAACAAACCTACTTATTCGCCCATTAGCACCGGGTTTACACCTAATAGCCAACCTCACAGCAGGCTGGCTTCTCATCCAACTCATCTCTACAGCCACAACAGCCCTGTTCTCCACAATACCAGCAGATTCACTCCTAACCTTACTAGTTCTCTTCTAACTAACTCTCCTAGAGGTAGCAGTAGCAATAATCCAAGCCTGTGTTTTCGTACTCCTACTGAGCATCTACCTACAAGAAAATATCTAATTCTCAAGGGCACACCACTGAGCCTGTAACCCTGGCGGTGGTGCTTCCTTTGCCCGGGATTCCCAGATGAGATCCAGGGTGGGTGTTTCAGCGGGGGGACGCTGAGGGCAGCCGGGATGGTGACCCCTGGCCGTGCCCCGTTGCAGGCGGGAGCGGCGGCGGAGGCACCACATGTCGGTGTGGGAGCAGCGCACCAGCCAGCTGCGCCGGCACATGCAGATGTCCAGCCAGGAGGGCATCAACAAGGACGAGCCGCCCCTCATCAACCCCCACGCCAGCATCTTCCGCAGGAAGAGACCCGGGGAAGGGGTCACCCTGGAGAAATGCGCCGAGGAGCAGGGCAAGGCAGAACGCGAGGGAGCCGAGCAGCCGGTGGTGCCAGGGGCCAACCCCGGCGGTGGGGAGGAGAGGACATCGCCCCGGGCCAAGCGGGACATGTGGCAGCAGAAATCTTGCCACGGGAACTGTGAGCCAGGAGACCAGGATGGGGCAGGAGGAAGCATGGAGGATAGGGCGAGGATGAGGCAGAGCCAGCGGCGCAGCCGGCACCGCAGAGCCCGCGTGGAGGGCAAGGACACGGCTGGCATCCTGGGGAGCCGCTCGGCCAGCCAGGAGATGGGGCTGGAGGAAGCCAGCGCTGCCGAGGGGACACAGGATGGGGACCGGCGTGGGGACATGGCTGCGGCAGAGGCGCTGATTCCTGGGGAGCCAGAGGCGAGCGGCGAGTCCATCAGGTTGGTACCTGCGGAGGACATCTTGCAATCCACACAGCTCCTCGTATTCTCTCCATCTCCTGCCCCCTATCTTTTCACACCTCCTTTTCTGCCCTGTCCCTCCTGCAGGACAAACGGGGTCCCTGCTGGCGACGCCGATCTGATCGGCAGCGCCAAGAGGGGCAGCCCCCCACACGTGGCAGCCGAGCTGGGCCAGGGGAGGACGGGCGCGCTGACAGAGCAGGAGTGCAGCAGCCCGGACACGAGCGAGCAGGCGCTGCTGGAGCCCAGCCGCAGCGTGAGCCGCAGCGAGCCCGACCTGTCCTCCATCACCCCCAACACCGAGAAGGCCACTGAGAGCACGGCCATCATGATCGATGTGCACGACTCCGCTGTGGTACAGAGTGAGGACCCCTCTCTCTTTCCTGAGCCCCTCTCCCAGCCCTCGGGGACCCTGTGGGGGTGGAAAGCCGCTTGTGTGGCTTTTCCTGTCCACATCCATCAGCTGGAGGGGATCTCTGTGCTGCTCCTTGCAGCACCTCACCCCAGTTTTGCAGGGAGCCCAAACACCAGCATCCCCTGGGGCCTGTGTCCCTTTCTCACCCATTCCCATCCACCCCTTCATCCAATCCATCATTTCCCCTTCCTCCCTGCCTGGGCAAAACTCTGGCATTCCCTGTTTTTCCTGGAACATCTGTAGCCTCAGGCAGCTCACTGTCACTCAAACCCCTTAGCGGCATCCTGGCTGTCAAGGTGAGCTGCTTTAAACGGTGTTATTAATTAACCAGCAAGGTGAAAACTGGCCTTGTTAAACCCATTTTATCTGCTCCATCCTAGCAGCTGGTGTGTTTTCTTCCTGCCAAGTCCCTCTCCCTGTGACAGCACAGGGATTCAGAGCAGGAATTCAAAGGGGGGGTGGCAGGGACAACCCAGGGTGTTGTCTGGGTGCAAGGTCGGGCAAAGGCTCTCGCTTTCCTGCAGTTAGCAACAAGACAGACGGCGAAGCCAGCCCCTTGAAGGAGGCTGAGACCAAAGAGGATGAGGAAGAAATGGAGAAGAAGAAGAGGAAGAAGGAAAAGAGCGAGACGGGCAAAGCCATGGTGCCGCACAGCTCCATGTTCATCTTCAGCACCACCAACCCGTGAGACATTTTTCACTCTGGGGCTGGGGAGGGCTGCAAGGGGAAGGATCCCCAGACATCACCAAAACCAGGGAATCCCTGTGAGAAGGGAGATGAGTGTCTCCCAAACAGGCTTGATAAGCAGCCACAGAGCTCCCCAAGCCCCACATTGCTCTCTCTCTGTGGCATGGCTCATGGCTCTCTTCCAGCTGCTGATTTCTAAACTGGGAATTTTTATTCCTTCTTTGTTATATTTACATGCAGTTTCTGCTGCTCTGCACCTCTTCCCCAGACCCAACAGCCTGGAAGAGTAAGCACCCCAATTTCTTGGGGACTCCCCTGCCACGCTGTGGGCTGAGACAGCTGAGAAGAGGGACCAACAAGCCCAAACACCCCTTGGGCTCCCTTCTTCTGCTCCTCAGGCTTTGCTGCCCATCTCCCCACCCTGGAAGGTGGCATCATGGGCTGGGCTTTGCACAAGGGCTGTGGCTGTGTCCTGCCAGAGGCTCACAGCTGGGATGTGTCCCTGCAGGGTGAGGAGGGCCTGCCACTACATCGTGAACCTGCGCTACTTCGAGATGTGCATCCTGCTGGTGATTGCTGCCAGCAGCATCGCCCTCGCCGCCGAGGATCCCGTCCTCACCAACTCCGACCGTAACAAAGTGATTGCAACCCCCTCCTGCTCTCCCACCAGCACAGGCAGAGCTCCTGCAGGGTTTGAGCTCTGTAGGATCAGGGCAGCCCGTGGTGGCACATGCATTGTGCTGTGGAATCTGATTTCTGCCCCATCACCTTCCGTTGTGAACCGTGGGAGTCACTCCCAGCTTCCCCCATGTGGGGTTTAGAGCCTGGGGACAGACCAGGATGCCTGGTCAGCTGTAAAGTGGCTTGGACTGGGGAGATGCTGGTAGTGGTGTGGGGCAGGTGGTCCTGGCTAGCAGCATCATTTCCAAGCCATTTGCATGGGGAATGGTTCCCTCCTGCCTGCACAGGCTGGGTTTGGGGCTGTGCTGAACTCTTAGGGACAAGGCTGGGTTTGGGAGAAGCAAACCAACCCCATTTTGCCCCTGAGCCAGGCAAGCTGCTGTAGCTGGGCGTCTGGGTGGGCACAGTTTGCTCAGCAGCAGCTGCAGAGCACCTGTGCCCTCTGTCTGCAGGTGCTGAGGTATTTCGACTACGTCTTCACTGGTGTCTTCACCTTCGAGATGGTGATCAAGGTAAGAGCCCTGACAGGATGCAGCACCCCTAGGAAATAGCTCAGTTCTGCAGTTCTGGTCCTCAATTTAGAAGGTGCAGACCTTAAAGTCTGGTTCTCAGCAGTGCTGGTCCAGAGTGCTCAGCACCTTTATCAGCCTCGAGGCTTCCACAAAATACCAAGTCCTACAGCCAGGACACTGGGATGTGTCTGCAGTGTCTCTGTCCCCCAGCTTGGAATCTGAGCTGCTCATTCCCTGTTTGTTTTTCTCTCTGTATCTCCCCTCCAGATGATTGATCAGGGCTTGATCCTGCAGGATGGCTCCTACTTCCGAGACCTCTGGAACATCCTGGATTTCATCGTGGTGGTGGGAGCGCTGGTGGCTTTTGCCTTGGCGTAAGTGGGCCTTGTCCCTGTCAGCTCCATGCCTCCCCTGGGGTGGGAGAAGGGTGAAACTGTGTGTTATGGCCACTAGACTCTGATTTTGTTTTGTATTTTATTTCTGGTCTGGCTCCTGGCAGTGGTGTGTGGCTGCTCTGGAGATGTTTCTCCTGGTTTGGCAGAAGCTGGTGAGAAAGCAGGCAGGGAGCAAGGCAAGGCAAGCTGGAGATGCTAGGAAGAAGTTTCTGGTGCAAGTGGATTTGAAACAGAGCAGAAGGGGTTGTTAGAGAGGGAGGAAATGGCCTAAAGGTGCCAGAGCTGGAGTTACACACCTGCCATGCATCTTGGGGTGCACAGAGACAGCAAAAGCAGCAGCCTGCCAGGTGGAGCTGCCCTGTGAACACATTTGTGCTGGAAATGGTAGCCCTGGCTGGTGACTTTTCCTCTGGTCTGAGGGGGACATTGCTCTGGAGCCCTACAGGAATGGGGGTGAGGCTGGTGGGGTTTGTGCCAGCATCCTCTGAGGCATCACAGAGAGGGCTGTGTGCTTGCCCTGCAGCATCCCCACTGAGCATTGCTTGGAGATTGGGCCCTGGCACTGAGCTTGTGGCACCTGTGGCTACTGGGGTGTGCCATGGAGGGCAGGAGCACACAGGGATGAGTTTCCTGCTGCTGTGATGTGCCCTGTGCTGCTGGCTGGGGCAGGGGGTGCTGTGACAGCATTCACAGTGGTCTCAGGTTGAGGGAAGAGACGAGGATCTGACTCCATGTTTCAGAAGGTTTGATTTATTATTTTATGATATATATTACATTAAAACTATACTAAAAGAATAGAAGAAAGGATTTCATCAGAAGGCTAGCTAAGAATAGAATAGGAAGGAATGATAACAAAGGCTCTGTCTCAGACTCTCTACTTGAGCTAGCTGGGCTGTGATTTGCCATTAATTAGAAACATCTAACATGGACTAATCACAGATCTACTTGTTGCATTCCACAGCAGCAGATAATCAATGTTTACATTTTGTTCTTGAGGCTTCTCAGCTTCTCAAGAAGAAAAATCCTAAAGACAGGATTTTCCATAAAAAGTGTCTGCGACAGGGTGCAGTGAGCTCAGGGAGGGATGTGTGGTGCCAGGGTGGTGCTGGCAGGGAAGGGGCATCGCCTGGTCCATCCCCAGGGCTGTGCTGCCCCATTGCAGGGACAGGAGCAGAGAGGAGAGGCTCAGGCTCCCTTGTCACGCTGTTGTTCTCTCTTTGTGCCTGTGACACTGGCAGCAGTGGCTGCTGACAGGGGAGGACGGGAGCCTTGGCCACAGCTCAGGTACCGTGCGGGGCTCCCGGGGTGCCCACGAGGTCCCTGGATGGATTACAGCCCATAATCCATCCCTCCCACCTCACCCCAGAAGGGCAGCAGCTCCTTCTCCTGGTTCCCACCCACTTGTTCCCCTCTGGCTCATTGCTTGTGCCTTCCTCACCCTCCTCACCCCATTCCTCACCCAGTGCTTCCAGCCCTGCTCTCCCCTTGGGAAGAGCACGGGAGAATTCAGCTCACCCAGCACAGGGATGGAGCAGCCCCTGGGCAGGGGGCTGAGCAGAGACCATGGGGAAGGGGCTTGGGGCAGATTTGCAGCCTGGGGACAATGCTCTGAGCCTCTGGGAGGCCACACAGGCCACCACGAGGGTGGATGGAGCATCTCCAGCGCCTGGCTGATCCCTGCTCTGCCAGGACAGCCCCTCAGCATCAGCAGCCTGAAGATGCATTGAGTGTTTGAGGAGGAGGACAAGGGAGGTTTTTCCTTCCAAGGCAACTTCCATCAAGAGTTTTGATGGCTGAAGGAGCACAGGTTGTTGGCTCAGCTGCTCCTGGGTGGAGGGGTGTCCTCACCTGTGGTGTTTGTGAGGGCTCCCAGGACGAGGTGAGAGATGAGGATTTGACTCCATGTTCTCAGAAGGCTGATATATTATATTATATTATATTATATTATATTATATTATATTATATTATATTATATTATATTAATCATATCATATATTATATTAATCGTATCATATATCATATCATATATCATATATTATGCTATACTAAAACTATACTAAAGGAAGAGAAAGGATACATCAGAAGGCTTCACAAAAAAAAAATCATAATGAAAGCTCGTGATTGACTCAGAGTCCAATACAGCTGATGGTGATTGGTCATTAATTAAAAATAATTCACATGGAACCAATCAAACATTCACCTGTTGGTAAACAATGTCCAAGCCACATTCCAAAGTGGCAAACACAGGAGCAGCAATCAGATAATTATTGTTTTCGTTCACCTCTGAGGCTTCTCAGCTTCCCAGGAGAAAATCCTGGACAAAGAGGATACAATATATCCTCTTTATGTCCTAAATATATATCCTTAATATAATATAATTTTTCAGAATATATCATGGTGATGCTCACTAGTGCACAGGAATGGCTTGCTGTCCCCTTGCCCTCGCCCCACAAGGGTGGCACAGTTCCTGTGGTGGCCCTGCAGCTGGCAGGGGATGTGGGGGAGCTGCCTGGCACCTTCCAGCCCTGCTTGGCACCTGCCTGCCGAGGGAAGGACATTCCCTCTGGGCATGGGGCAGCTGAATTCTCGAGGGTGAAGGCATGTGGAGAAGGCCTTGGCATCTCCACACACATGTTTGCAGCGAGCACTGGTGTCTCCTGCTCTCTCCTGCAGCTGTAGCTGGGTACATCCTGAGCTGCTTGAGCCATGGATGGGGATTTTTGTCCTGTAAACCTGCAGGATTGTCCGTGTGTCTGCCCCGCCTCCAGCCCGGCTCCCGCTGGAGGAGATGAGCTCACGGCTGGGGCAGTGAAGGGAACAAAGGCCCCACGGTGATTTCCGATGGGTTCATGCATTATAAAGCATTTCTAAGAACACCTGCCTCTGCCCTCGGCAGCCCAGGGAGCTGCAGGACATTCACCAGCTCTCTGTGTCCCAACCTGCCACCCTCCCTCCCAGCCTCCCTCCTGATCCCCAGGGAAAGCTCTGGTGCTGATGTTCCAATCCATCCCCCTTCTTCTCCTTCCGTGAGCTCTTTGATGTGAGGCCAGGGCACAGGGAATGTCCTTCTCCTCCTTCTCCTTCTCTTTCTCTTCTCCTTCTTTCACCTTCTCCTTCTCCTCTTTCTCTTTCTCCTCCTCCTTTTCCTCCTTCTCCTTCCTTCTCCCTTCTCCTTTCTCCTTCTCCTCCTCTTCTCCTTCTCTTTTCTCCTTCTCTTCTCCTTTCTCCTTCTCCTTTCTCATTTCTCCTTCTCCTTCTTTCTCCTTTCTTCTTCTCTTTCCCCTTCTCCTCCTCCTTCTCCCCTCCTCCTTTCTCCTTCTCCTTCCCTCACCCTTCTCCCTGTCCTCTTCTCCTTTCCCTTCTCCTTCCCCCTTCTCCTTTTCTCCTTTCTCCTTCTCCTCCTCCTCCACTCCTCCTCCTCTCCTCCGTGGTGCTGGGTGGGAGCAGCAGTGCCTGTGGAGTGTGGAGATTACCTGGATGAGATCAGCTGGTGCCTGAGTCCAGCACATCCCAGCAGGAATTCTGGGGTGTTCCATGCAAGTTTCCTGCCCCTCCTGCCCCGCCTCTGCGCTCTGGTTTTCCCTCAGGGGTGGCCGTGGACACAGCTGGAGGTTTGGAGCTGGTTCAGCAGTGCCACCATCACCCACAGGCTGTGTGTGCCACATCCAAATCACTGACCACCAAGTGTCCACCCACAAAGCCATCTCTCTGAGCCACTGTGGCTTGTCCACTGCTCCCTCAGAGGCCACAAATCCTGGGAGAGGCTGTCTCCACTCATCTCTAGCTCTCCACGTGGAAAGCTAATCCATCAATCCATGCACAGCCTAAATAAAAAGCTGTAAATCTCCAAGGAGTTCAAATTAAATTAGCTGAAATAACCAGAACCACAAGTAAAGGCCCTGCTGGCCTTTGCCTCCCTCTGAGGCTGCAGTTCACAGCAGTTCTGCAGAGCTGTCCAGGGCTGCTGGAAAGGCTGGTGCAGAGGTTGAGTGACCAGTGTGGAGCCCTGAGTGTGCAGGGGCTGATTAACCAGCAGAGGGGCTTCTTTCCTTGCAGCATCTCCTTGTGCCCACTGGCACCAGGGCCTGGAAGAGAGAAGAACCCCTAGGTACTGCAAAATAACCTGGTGTGAGGCAGGTCAGGGCACCACAGAACTACTGCAAAGTATTAAATTGTCACCTTTTCAGCACACCTCCCTCATGTTGGACTGACACACAGCCAAGGGGGTTGAGTTTGATGTGTTTTAGGAGAAGTTTTACTTACAGGCTTTTCCCCCAGTGTTGAGCACCCTGTGTGCACATGGCAGGGACTTGGCTCTAAAAGGGACAGAGGCTTGGTTACAGCCAGGGACCTTGGAGCCCACCTTGGCTTGTCCAACTGGAGCATCCTGCTGGCTTGCAGGAGACCCTGCACTGCAGCTCAGGCTCAGTGGAGCTCTCAGTGGAGCTGATTGAGCAGAATTTGGATGGGAACTATTGTGGCTTGCAGGTGGGTTCCCTTGGAGGCCCCTGCCTTTGGCTCCCTGACCCCACAGCTCCTGGCTGAGGAGCACTGTGCCTTCCTGCTGCTGCCACTGTCCCACTCCATGCAGGTTCCTCGTGCAGCAGAGCTTTCACCATGTGCCCCCCACCCAAAACCTCCAGCAGGGAGGGCAGGAGGGGCTTCTGGAGGAGTTCCTCCCTGGAGATGTGCCCCATGCTGAAGGGTACAACATGGCATACACACTGTGCCTTTCTCCCGAGGTCTGGGGTGGTGGTGGGCAGCTGCTGCAGAGTCCCCAAGCAGCTCCTCTGGCCCTTTTCTCACCTTCCTCCTCTCTTTCTTTCTTTTTCCACCTCTCTGCTGGTGCTGCCTGCTGGCTGCTGGGCTGGATCGCCGACAGGAATGCTTTGGGGTAACTATGGTGCTCGAGGGCTTGTGGGATGCTGCTGCTGGGAATGCAGGGGGGTGGCTGCAGCTGGAGCTCAGTCTGTCCCACTCCTGGGCTGACCCTCAGCTGCGTTTTCAGGGGCTGCAGCACGCTGCTCTGCAGGCACTCCTGAGGGCTGAAGGGATCCCCCCTCAGCAGGTGTCAGACACTGCACTTGGGGTGACCTTGGTGATAACTTGCATCAGATGAGTGCTACCCTCAAACCCTCACCCCAGCCCTCAGTCAGATACCCCAGGCCTTTATCCAGGCCCTATTTCTGAGCAAAAGTGAGTCCTAGGTCCGTCTGTACAGTTGCTTCCCATGCACGTGAGGGCTGTTCTCCTAGGGAGGGCTATTAATTAGTGGTTTTGTTTACATCTCGTAATGATTAAGCCCATTATTGTACTCCCTGTTGCATTAACCCTCGCCAAGGAGCTGTGTAATTGGGAGCATCTGTTGTTGCAAGTAATTTCCTTGACATTTTTTGAGGGTGCCTGGTGGATCCAAGCTGTGCCACCTTCACCAGGACCTCGAGATCCAGGCTTTGGTTAAAAAAGAAAAAAAAAACCGCACCTGGTATTGTGGTTAGGGGGATAATCATGATGTGCAAGAAATGAGAGTCATGAGGGGGCTTTTAAAGAATTCTCCTGCTAAGCTTTGCCTCCCTCAGCTGATTTGGGGTGAAGGCAAGAATATCTCTGATCTGGAGAAACCTTTGAGACCCTCCCAAGGGTCCAACCCCTGTGCCTTGGTCAGGGACACCTTCCACTAGACCAGGCTGTTCAGGGCCTCATCTAACTTTGCCTGGAACACTTCCAGGGATGAGTCACCCACAATCTCTCTGGCCATGTGGACCCCATTGAGCAAACCTCCCTCATTTTATTCTGCATTTCTTGCAACGGAAAGGAAACAATTTGCAGCGGTGGTGATCCTGCACAAGCCCCATTTGCAAACAGCGTGTGCCTGTGCCCTGCAAACCTCCTGGCACTGCCTGCCCCAGCCCTGGCACTGCTTCCCCCAGCGAGGGGTTTGTTGGGGTCACTGGAAGGGTGCTAATCCCAGGGAAAAGGGGATTGCCTGGTTTTCCATCTCTGCCGGCTGTCGGTGCGTGTCGGAGGAGCCGCGTTGAGGTGGGCTGAGCGCTCAGCAGAGTTTGTGCCCCTCCTGTTCCCATCTTCACACGTGCTGGGGGGGTGTTGTCAGCAGTTCAGCTCCCCAGGGCTCCCAGGTCTACAAGGTTATTGTCTCTCTGTTCCATTTTTGGGTGTGTGTGCCTCCCTCCGACGTGGCAGGACCAACAAGGGCCGGGATATCAAGACCATCAAGTCTCTCCGTGTGCTGCGGGTCTTGAGGCCCCTGAAAACCATCAAGAGGCTGCCCAAGCTGAAGGTAACGAGCTCCATCTCCTGTCTTACACCCTTTTCTCCTCTTCCCTGAGAGCAGGGACCACCAGTGATTTGTTTGTGAGCAATAAATAAGTTGTTTTCCAAGCTTTTGGGGTGTTCTAGGAACCCTTCGTGTCTGGAGGTGCAGTGAGCTTTTGAAAGCAAGCCTGGAGCACTGCAAGGTGTCCAGAATAGTTCCTCTGCCAGGGAAAGTGGGGCTTGAGTGGACAACATGGAGCAAAGCCCAGATGTTCTCCTGAAAAATAGGCTGCCCTGGTTTTGGACAGCTCAAATCTCTTTGGGAAGTTTTTCATCTTTCCCACCAGAGCAGGCTGCGAACAGCTCGGGTTTTGTGTGCTGTGCTGTCACAGTCTTGCACTGGAGAGGGATTTCCCTTCTCAATAATGGGATTATTTCTGCATCACAGGTAGGATTATGAATTTCCCTACCTTAGCTGATGGGGTACAGAGCCAAAAAAGAGTATGAGAACAAGGAAGCCCTTTTTTTTAAACTTCTAAGTGGTTTGGCTGATTGATGAGACCAGGGTGGCACCCCAGAAACATGGGGGTTGACCCCAGCTTTTCTTCCTGATCAGTGGATGGAGTCAGCCCCGTGTCAGTTCCTTTCTGGAAGTGCCTGTCTCCATCATGAAACAGGGATCAGGACAATCCCCACTTGAAGTGCTGTGAGAGCCAGGGCTGAGAGCACTAAGGAACGTGCTGCTCTGGCAGGCAGAGGTATTTGCTCTGCCTTGCTATTGGGGTGATGCAAAATGATGAAGTGCTTGCTAATTAGTCTTGAGTGCTGCTAATTGCATCATTAGGATGGTCCCCCATCTGCTTCCCTGGTTGCAGAGAACACTGAGGACACAAATATCCATGCCTGGTGCTGTCTCAGGGGCTGCATGGTCCCTACATGTGTGCTGTGGGTGCTCTGGGTGTTAACCCCATTCACAAAATGACTTTTGGTCTGGGAGAAGGCCCAGCTCTTTCCCTCTTTTCCCAGCAAGTAACCTGGTATTGGTGCAGGTGTGTGGGTTCCCCAGGGTGAGCTCTGCCCTCTCTTCCAGGCTGTTTTTGACTGTGTAGTGACGTCTCTCAAGAACGTCTTCAACATCCTCATTGTCTACAAGCTCTTCATGTTCATCTTCGCCGTCATCGCCGTGCAGCTCTTCAAGGGGAAGTTCTTCTACTGCACTGACAGCTCCAAGGACACGCAGAAGGACTGCATGTAGGTGCCCTGGGGAGTAGCTCTGGTGCTTCTGACCCCTCTGGCAAGGGCAGGGTGCTGGGTTGTGTGTGCTGTGGGTCCCTGTTAAGTGCTTGCTCCTGGGGACAGCATGGGCTGAGCCCCATCCCCAGTGCTGCGGCCCATCTGTCTGTGGGGTGCAGAGCCCTTAATTTGCTCCTGTTCTTTCCTTCTTCTCTCTTCTGTTTTACTTTCCCCTCCTCTCTACTCTTCCTCATGTCTGAAGGGAGGAGAGGTGACCCCCACACACACCCCCAGGGTCCAAACCCACCATCCCACACTCTGGCAGCCCAAAAACCCCAAGCTCACTGCTCCCTGTCCTCCTTGCAGAGGGAACTACGTGGACCACGAGAAGAACAAGATGGAGGTGAAGTGCAGGGAGTGGAAGCGGCACGAGTTTCACTATGACAACATCATCTGGGCTCTGCTCACCCTGTTCACGGTGTCCACGGGCGAGGGGTGGCCCCAGTGAGTATTCTGCTCCATCTGCCCCTCCCATAGGGGTGGTCAGCCTGTTGGGGTGGTCAGGTTACCCCCAGTGAGACAGAGAGGAGCTGCTGGGCTGGGAGGTGGAGAGAATAACAAATTATACCAGCACAAAAGTGGTTTTAGCCCTGCTATGAGACAGGAGCTGTGGCTGGGGTTAGCTTCTTCCTTAGGGAGTGAATGATGGAAAATGCCTTTTCTGTGTGGCCTGGAGATATATTTGAAGTGAATATTAGGGATAACGGTAGGACTGGACCTCTCTAAATGCCCATGTGAGCTCATGCAATATTTTTTCCTCAGTGTGCAGAGCACGGGAAAATCCATTTTCCATCAGGGACGCGGCAAAGCACCATAAAACAAACTGCAGCTATTTAAAAGGGTCATCCTTGAAAGCAGATTAGGACAGAGCTTTACCCTGTCATTACACAAGGATGGACAGACAGAGCTGGGTCCCGCTGGAAGTGATGGATGTATCCCTGGTTGCTTTTCTCCACCTCTCTGCCCACAGGGTGCTGCAGCACTCGGTGGATGTGACGGAGGAGGACCGCGGGCCCAGCCGCAGCAACCGCATGGAGATGTCCATTTTTTATGTCGTCTACTTCGTGGTCTTCCCCTTCTTCTTCGTCAACATTTTCGTGGCTCTCATCATCATCACCTTCCAAGAGCAAGGAGACAAAATGATGGAGGAGTGCAGCCTGGAGAAGAACGAGGTATGGTCTGGGGCGGGGGAACGAGGACATTTCCATGGGGTTTTCAGCAATTTGGGAGCTTGGAACTCCCTTGCTATGGAAAAGGTGAGAAACCCATGAGCCTGCTGCCTTCCAAGATCATGAAGGAAGGAATTGTGGCAGCCACCAGCACCTCCCTGTGGTATTTTCTGGGGTCCCCTGTGGCAGGAAGGAATGATAAATGACTCCATGTTCTTAGAAGGCTGAAATCATATGATATGATATGATATGATGTGTTATTATATTAAAGAATACTATACTAAAATTATACTGAAGCACACAGGATACTTACAAAAGGCTTAACAAGATACCAATGAAAAACTTGTGACTCTCTCCTCAGAGTCTGACACAGCCCTGACCGTGATTGGTCATTAAGTCAAAACAATTCACATGTTGGATAAACAATCTCCAAAGCAGCAAAAACATTCCAAAGCATCAAAACACAGTTCACATTCCAAAGCAGCAAAACACAGGAGAAGTAAATGAGATAATATTGTTTTCCTTTTTCTCTGAGTCCTCTCAGCTTCCCAGGAGGAGAAATCCTGGTGAAGGGATTTTCCAGAAAATACCATGGTGACACTCCCAGGTGTCCGTGGGAGCCTGATGGGTGTTATTTTGTTGCAGAGGGCCTGCATTGACTTTGCCATCAGCGCCAAGCCCCTGACACGGTACATGCCCCAGAACAGACACACCTTCCAGTACCGCGTGTGGCACTTCGTGGTGTCCCCGTCCTTCGAGTACACCATCATGGCCATGATAGCCCTCAACACCGTGGTGCTCATGATGAAGGTGAGCTGGGGCTCAGAGGGAGGCTGTCCCCTTCATCTGGAGCAGTAGGATCAGTCAGGGTGGGAGCAGAGGGAATTTTGGTTGTGGAGATGCTTTGAGACAGTGTGTGAATTCCCTGAAACAACACAGGACCCAAACTGGAGGTGGTACCTTTTCTAAAGGAAATGACCCAAATTATTTAGACTTCTTAACTACTGCAGGCAGACCTGGATTTCCTCTGTGCTCCCTTCTTAGAATGAGTGGCATCTGTCCTGGGAGAGAGGTGGATAGAGTAAGGAGGAGATGTTCCTGGTGCCCCCAAGGCAAGGAACGTGGACCACCACAGGCCTGTCCTGAGGGAGGGGTGAGGAAAAGAAGGAATTCTGGTGGCAGCCAGGGTGGCAAACATGGGCCATGTCGAGTCTGTGCTGGGACAGTCACAGCCCCGAGGCTGGCAGGCCCCTCCTGGCTAGTGCTGTCTCTGTTTCCCTCAGTACTATTCTGCTCCATACACCTATGAGCTGGCCCTGAAGTACCTGAACATTGCCTTCACCATGGTGTTCTCCCTGGAGTGCGTCCTCAAGATCATTGCCTTTGGCTTCCTGGTGAGTGCCTGCTCCTGTTCTTTAGGAGGGTGTTCATTTGCACTTTGCCAGTGCACAGATCACAGAGGGAAGGTGTTAATAACGTGAGGTTGCTGCTCCTTATTTTGGATCCTGGCCTGAGAGCTGCTTTTGGGCTGGAATCCTTTGGTTCTCATTGTTTTTCCCAGTGCTGGATGCTGGTGGAGGAAGTCACACTGCTGATTTACTTCTTGCCTTGTGCTCTGTGCCTGGGCTGTGCATGTTCTGTGCTGCTGCACATGCTGGGGGCTGTGCTTCCTTGTTTCCCCAAGTCAGGAGGTGCTGCTGCACTTCTGTCCTTGTGCTGTACCCAAGCAGCAGTGAGACCTCCCTGACTGATTCACAGTGCTCAAGCTTCCAGCTACTCATTTGGGATCTGAAACCACAGATTGCTGTTTCTTCAGCTATTCCTTGTTGCTTATGGGAGACAAAGCCCACTGTCAGGACGGTTTCAGCCACCCTCCTTCATCCCAGTAGCACCAGTCATGGTCACGTTTGGTATTGTGCCAGCTGCTGTGTGTTTGGAGTTTGTCACAAACAGGACATGCTGGGATACATTCCTTGAGCTTTATTGCAGCATCAGCTTCATTACATGGTTGAGACAATAGAAAGATGGCAAAAGCTAATGTCTTGCTAACAACAGCCAAAGATTTCCTTGTTAAAGAGCATTTTAAAAACTTCCTAGCTAATAGCACATTGCTAAAGCTTACAGATGATTGTTCTATCCAATCACTAAAAGCACACATATACCTGCTTGCTTGTCTGCTCTCTATTAACAATACACAATACTTCATTATTAAGCTTAAAACCTTCTACTATCTCTCTAAGCATATTTTTCTGCAGTCTTAACTTCTATCTTAGCCAAGCCTAAAACTCAAGCTATTGTTTCATGTCCTTGCTTGCTGTACTATTGTAACTTTTTCTACTTTCAGACTTTGCAGCTGTAGCTAGTTCTAATTTCTCTGTTCTTTCTGTTTCCAAGGCCTGCTTTTACAGCTTTCTGAAAATCTTTTTACCTTTACTGTTTCCCACACTGCTGCATAAACAGCAGGGGCTGAGATGTGTCCAGGTGTCTCTGAAGAGGAGGGCACAGCAGCCTCCTGGCAGTGAGAGTCATTGTGCTGAGCTGTTGCAGCCTGACCTAGGCTATGGCTACTTTTCCTTCTCCATTTGCCAGGGTGGTCTATTGGAGGCATGAATCATCTCCCAGGAAGAGCTGCTTGCTGCAGGCATGCTCAGGTCTGCCAGTGTCTCAGACACAGGACGGTGTTCCACACTGTGGCTGCATACAAATGGGCTCTGAGGTCTCCACCACTGTCCATGAGCAGCTTTGGCCTGTGGCCCAGTACCTTTCAGACCTGCCATCCCTGAGCTCAAATCCATGTTCCTTCTCTCCCTCTTTCTTTTGCAGAATTATTTCCGGGACACCTGGAACATCTTTGACTTCATCACAGTCATCGGCAGCATTACGGAGATCATCCTGACGGACACCAAGGTGAGGCAGGGGCTGGGAGCAGCGGGCTGTGGGGTGGTGCTGGGAGCTCCCAGCTCCCTCTGACCCCCTCATCTCCCCCCAGCTGGTGAACACCAGCAGCTTCAACATGAGCTTCCTGAAGCTTTTCCGGGCTGCTCGGCTCATCAAGCTGCTCCGCCAGGGTTACACCATCCGCATCCTGCTCTGGACCTTTGTGCAGTCCTTCAAGGTCAGTCTCGTGTGTCATGGCCTCTTCCCAGGTGTCCTGGTTTAGGGCAAATTTGGGAGAAAACCTCCGAAAGGGGGCCCCTCCAGAAAGCAAACACACAGGGCCCCTCTCTCCTTTCCCCTAACCCTAACGTTAACCCTAACCCTCCCCAACCAGTTCGGGAAGGATTCCTTGGAGAGAAGTGGAAAGAACCTGTTTATTTAACAGGCACATCACCCCCCAGCACACAAAATGAACAATACCAGCTGACACCACTCTGGCCCTGCTCTGAAAAAGATGACAAATTCAGAAAGTCTCTCTTGCTGGGGTGGTCACTCTGTTATCAGTCCCTCCTGTGCTGGGGCAGCTGCTGCAGCCACAAGGTGGAAACTCTCGGTTTCCCAAACTCCTCAGTCCAGAGCAGGTTTAAGTGGTTCCAAAAAAGGGAAAGGAGAAACAGTCCAGGGAAAAATTCAGACTGTTTAGCTAAACTAACTAATGAGCAGAAGCAAAAAGCAAGAGCAAAGCAAAAAGCAAAAGCAGCACCATGTACTGCCCTGTCTCTGTGTCCTGCCAGCCGTGGGGGAGTGGCTGATAGCAAAACCAAAACAAAACATTCACTCTTCAGAGCCAGTCTGAAGGCACAGAACATGATATCCAGCATAAACAGAACACAGAAATGGGGATACAGGTATCATAACGTCACCCTAGGACACCAGGCCACAGGGATGTGGTGCTGGTCCCAAATACAGGCTGTTCCCAAGGCCTTGTAGGAGAGTTGGACCGGCACAGCTCACCTGTGTGGGCTGTACTCCTCTGGGGCTGGACCTGTGATAGATGAGGTGACTCATCTGCTTCTCTTGCAGGCACTCCCCTACGTCTGCCTGCTGATTGCCATGCTTTTCTTCATCTACGCCATCATTGGGATGCAGGTGAGACAGACGTGTCCGTGTGTCCCCCTGGCACAGACAATGACACTGACACGTCCCCAGTGCCAGCCTTGTGTGCAGCGCTGTGCCAGGAGGGTGCTGAGGGTGGAACAGCTTCTCTGGGAGCTGCAGGGCCCTGGGGACACTGCCATGGGCTTGTTCAGTCCAGCTCCACAGCTGCTTCCAACTGGTACCTTTGGAGCTGTGGCCCTGGGGGCTCAGCTGGGTGCCTGCCATCCGTTTGTCCCTGTAGCTGTGCTGCTGTCAGTCTGTTTGGGTGCTCCCATTTGGGGCCCTGCCCTGATCTCCCAGCTGCTGGGGGGTCTGCAGAGCAGGGGGAGGCGTCAGCTGGTGAATAAGAGGCACGTGAGCCAAACCCTTCAGCTCCACACGTGCTGCAGGGCTGGCTCGCCTCTGCTGTGACTAAATCCCACGCTGGAGATGTGACAAAGCATCCTCTGGGGATGTGGAGCTGCCCAATGAGCTGCCACAGTACCCAGTGCCTCATTTTGGGGTGACAGAGGCCCCTGGCTTGTGCTGCTTGGCAGCCCTGCTGTTTAGGATCTTCCAGTGGCTGATTTTTGCCACCCTGTCCTACTCACCTGAGCATCAGCTCCAGGTGTTCTCCTAAACAGCCACCATCTGACTCAGCCCCCCTCCCTGCCGGGTGGTAGTATTAGATTTATTTCTTTAATTTTTTCTTTTTTTTTTTTAACACCATTGTGAACAAATCCCCAAGCAGTAAAGTCTGTGGGCGTTATTTGAGCAAAATAGCTGGAGGCAGAAAATATTCTACAATTACACATTCCAAAAAACCTGTGCAGGGAAAAAATACTCTGCAGTTGGTGTATTTTTAGGTTCAGGGAAAGGGGAATAAATATTTAAGAGTAATAACAGCACATATTTCCAATTTGAGGCACTTTACGAATGTCTTAGCACAGCCTTGGCTGAGGGTTGTTGTTAGATTATTGCCCATAGTTTGATCTTTGGTGCCTCTCCTGGCCCTGGGGATGGTGGGGTCTGTCCCTCCCTCCCTGAGCCCTTCCCCAGCCTGTTTGCAGAGCTGTGCCTGACCCCAGCATCACTGACCATTCCTCCAGCAAGGGAAAAGCTCCTGGGAGTGTCCAGGAGTGTGACCCAGCACCCACCCAGGGCAGTGGGACCTTGTCCCTGCACCTCCAGCGTGGCTGGGGTTGCTGGGTGCCGTGTGGTGCTCAGATGGCATTGAGGGATGGATGGATGGATGGATGTGGAATGGTTGGACTCAGCTGATCCCAGGCCCTCCATGCTCCTGTTTCCATGGCAGCTCAGCCTCTCGCAGCCTTTGCCACCCACGGCAAATCCCTGCCAAGGAGAGCAGAGTCTCCTTCCCCCATGGCTGCCTGGCACCAGCTCCTTGGCATGCTGGCTGTGCACCAGCCTGTGTTTGCTGGGGCACTTTTTGTGCAATCATAGAGTCAGAGGATGCTTTGGGTTGGAAAGGACTTGAAAGGCCACCTTGGGGACATCTCCAGCAAGATCAAGTTGCTCAGAGCTCTGTCCAACCCAACCTGGAATGTTCTCAAGTGTAGGAGCGATGGTGGAATACGGTCGGGACAGACAGAGACCAGAGATCTCTGCAGCCAGGTCGTGGAATTTGTGGTTTGTTGCAAAGGGCCTGGGTGCAGGGCCCTGCTGGGAGCTGCTAGCCACAGCTCAGAGCAGGGTTGAGAGAAGAGAGGGGGAGAGAGGATGAGAGAGAGAGAGAGTAAAAGAGGATAAAAGCGTAAGAGGGTAAGAGAGCGAGGTTCCCATTACAATACTATAAATCTTCTTCTGTGCTGAATATTCTATTTCTCACTAACTAATCTAATACAAGATACAGATCCTATAGCATTTACATACAGCCTATAGGAATCGTTACATTACCATACCATGTTACATTTTAAACCCTAAAAACTCCTCTTTGGACCCCTTCTGCCAAGCTGGCAGGGTCTGCTCTGAGCCTTGGGGCTGTCTGCAAGCAGAGGGTGTTGTTCCATCAAGAGGGGATTACCTTCAGCTGGCCATGCCATTGTTTTCCAGTTGTTCAGTAACTGAGGTATGTCAAAGCTTGCTTTAATTTCAATCTCACTTATAGTTTCCATATTCTCAAAATCTTTTGCCAGGCAATCATATTTATAAGGCTTTCCTGTTTCATCTTCCCCAACACTCAAGGATGGCAATGCGAACGTGCAGCTACTTCCCTGGCTGACGAGCTCTTGCCTGAAGAGCTGAGCCCCTTTTCTGCCTTCTGCAGGTTTTTGGCAATATCAAACTCGATGAGGAAAGCCACATTAACAGGCACAACAACTTCCGCAGCTTCCTGGGCTCCCTCATGCTCCTCTTCAGGTGAGCAGATATGGAAAATGCTCCTCTGCATCCCAGAGATGTGTGTAATGTGGGCAGGGGGTGGTGAGGCTTCTCCTGGGGGCACCCTGGCTCAGTCCCGTGCCAGCAGGAGCTGCTGACAGGGCTGTGTTGGGGACAGGAGTGCCACTGGAGAGGCGTGGCAGGAGATCATGCTGTCCTGCCTGGAGGGCAAGGGCTGCGAGCCGGACACCACGGCCACGTCCGGGCAGAACGAGAATGAGCGCTGCGGCACCGACCTGGCCTACGTTTACTTCGTGTCCTTCATCTTCTTCTGCTCCTTCCTGGTGAGTTTGTCTTCTCTGAGGGCTCTGGGAATCCCCTTTGTCAGCCATCAGGTCATCTTCCATCACCTTCCCACAATCACACTTTCTCCTCTTCCCTTCCCTGCTCCCTCTTCCCTTCCCTGCTCCCTCTCCCCCACTTTCCCCCCACTCTCCCCCTTCCCTTCTCTGCTCCCTCTCCCCTCACCTTCCTTTCTCCCTGCCTTTTCCCCCTTTGATTTAGATGCTCAACCTGTTTGTGGCAGTCATCATGGACAACTTTGAGTACCTGACACGGGACTCCTCCATCCTGGGCCCTCACCATCTGGATGAGTTTGTCCGGATCTGGGCAGAGTATGACCGAGCAGCGTGGTATGTAGCCAGCTCCTTCTCTCCCAGCCAACCTCTCAGGGCTGGTTTTAAACCAGGGTCTCTGTGTTCTTCTGCTGGAAGTGTAGTTCTCAGTGATGTCTGGGACAGTCAGGGATGTGCTGCTGTCACCTGTGGTCATTGCAAGGACAGCAGCTGGTTCTTGTGCTGGTTGGTGGCACAGGCGTCTTGGGTGATGTTCAGTTTGCCACGGGGTGTTCATCCCAAGTTCTGGATGTTCCTGCTCTTCCTCTCCTCCCTGCCCTGTGGGCAGATCCCTCTCAGCCTCCTTTCCTGTCCCCAGGCACCAGCTGGGAGCCTTTGCCCTGAAACTGGCTCCATCCCTTCCTCCCCAGCACCCAGAGCTCTTGAGAAGGGCAGGGCTAAGCGGGGCTTGTTCCCCCCGTGGGGATCTGCTGGGTTCCTGCCAAAGCACCTGCACAGAACCTTGTTTGGAGCATGTCTGGGGAGCTGTGTCCTGTGCTGGCCAGCCCACTCACCCCTCTGGAGGTGGGAGGGCTTTGGCTGCTGCACTCCTGCCCTTGCTGATGAGGACCTTGGAGAGCAGGGCTCCTGTTTGGAGGCAGCAGCCTGTTCCCAGCACTGGTGGGGGCTCACAGGGCCCATACACACCTTGGGTTGGTAGATTTTGGCTCTGCTTCTCCTGCTGCTGCTGCAGATGCCTTGCTCTCCACTGCTCCTCCTCCTGGGATGGTCCCAAGCATCCCTAGAGCAATGGGGTACCTGTGGCAGCTCTGGGAATGTATTTGCCCCTCACTAAGCCCCAGCCCCACCAGGATGCCTTGTGTGGCCCCTTCCAGAGCCCAGGGACTCCTTGAGGCCGTGATCCACCACTGCAGGGAGCCTGTGCCATCTTAACTCTTGGCCTTGGCACCCCCACACACTCCCTTTGGAGACTCCTTGCCTCCATGTCCTGCCCTCAGGAGACCAGCCCCAGCCAAGGCATTTTTGTTATGCCCAATTTCAGCTCCAAGCAGAGACAGGAGAGGAGGTGGAGCAGTGAAACACCCAGCTGCTTGCTGTGGGGTGGCACTTGGGATGGGTTTCTTCACACTGGGCACTTGATGGTGGCCGCTGCCCAGTTTATGATGGCCCATGATGGTGGCCTCGTAAAACAAGCCTGAGCTCTCCTGCCCCTGCCATGTGCCCCTCTGATTCCTGAGCAAGCCATGCTTGTAGCCAGTGCTCAGGGGACACAGGAGACAGTTTTGGCAGCCCTGGCCCCTGTGCCAGGCCAGGAACGGGTGAGTACATCCCAACAGCTCCCAGTGCATCCCGACAGCACACGGAGCTCTCCTGGGGACAGCATCCAGCACCAGGGGGGAGCAGGGATGGGGTTTGAGGTCTGGTTGGGTCTTCACCTCTGGCCAGCAATGGAGAGGGGATGGGAGAGGATGAGGAGAAAGAAACCAGAGGCAAAGGCGCCTGGGGGTCGGACGGTGATGCCGCTCTTTGCCTCCCCGCCTGGTTTCCCTCCCAGCTTGTCCAAGGATGCCCGGGAGGCTGCAGCAGCTGCACCTCAGCACTTCCACCCCACGCTTCCCCAAGGGCTCTGGGCTGGAGCAGAGTGGGGAGCTCAGCATCCTGCACCCCCTCCTGCCAGCTCTGTGCCTCGGCTGCTTCCTGGTCCCCGCGGTGCCAGAGGATACGGCCGTATCCTGGGATGGCTGCATCTGGGCAGATGTGCTTCCCTGGGAGGAAAGGGGGGGTCTGTGTGTGTGTCTGGGGAGGTTTGCTTCTCATAATGTGCACCCTTGGCAGAGCTGGGCTGGTGGTCCGAGCACAGGAGTGGACTGGAGAGCCACAGCCAGGTGCCACAGCCAGCAGCTGGTCACATTATCCCTCCCTGTCTCAGGTTCCCCAGATCTTGGAGGCACGAGTGGCTCAGCTGCCAACCCCATTGGGACCTCGTGGCTCTCAGAGGGTTGGCTGTGTGAGGACAGGGGCTCTGCTGACGTGATGGGGCACAGCTCCATGGGTTAGAACGCCACCAAGCTGCAGGCTCACCCTGTGTAAAATCCCAGCCCTCTCCCACCAGGCCCAGGGGTCAGGGGCACAACGAGGAGGGGTCACCACCAAAACTGTCCTTCTCCAGGGTGAGGATGGGACAGTGTGAGGAGATAAGAGCCAGCTCTCATGGTGGAAAAGGCAGTAGCTGATGCTCACAGCTTTCTCCTCCTCTCTGGGTCTGACAGAGCCAGAAGGAGAAGAGCTGGGGGTTTTGCCCCACAGACGGCCCCAGCATCCCCCCCGTTAAGCTCTCCACCCTCCCCTCCACCCTCTCAGTGTCCTATTAACCCACCTGTGCTTCCTTTGCAGCGGCAGGATCTCGTATAAGGATATGTACAAATTAGTACGGGTGATCTCGCCTCCTCTGGGCCTAGGAGAGAACTGCCCCTACAGGGTGGCGTGCAAGGTTTGCCTCCCAGTCCTCCGCCACAGCCTGGCCACGGGACACACCATCCACCCTGCTCCCCGCTCCACTGCCACCGCGCCTCCCCAGGGAACCCTGACCTTGCTTTCCTCCGAGTTTAAAGAGGTCCACTGCCTCCCAGAGCCAGCAGCTGTTCCCCTCCAGGGGAGGCATCAGCGGGGCCAGGGGGCTCAGAGCCTCCTGGCGTGGGTTGTGACAAATTGTGCCCCCCAGCAAAGCCCCCCAGCCCCGGTTCCAGCGGCGCAGAGAGCCCCAAGGGGCAGGAGCCCAAATGCCACCGCCCCTGCTCAACTCCTCCAAGCACCTCACGGGGGACAACGAGGGGTTTGGGAGGGTTGTGTTGGGGACTTTGCTGTTGTTTTGGACAGGGAGGGCTGGGGGAGGATGAGGAGGTGACCGCTGTCCCTGGGGGATGCTGTGCTGCACCCAACAGCGCTGCCCTCGAGGGTGGCACTTGGCAGGACAAACAGTCACGTCTCCGAGGAGCGGGACTCTAGCTAGTCTTGCACATAGCTGGCTGGATCTGCCTGTTAGATGGTGACACCTCTGGAGCTTGGCAGCTCCTCTCCCTTGAGCTCAGCTCCTGGCTGCTGGCCTGTCGGGGTCTCTCGCTGGTCAGAGTGAACTCGAGAAAAGTTCAAAAGTCTCTTTTCTTAGCTTGGTGCTTGAAGATGGAGTCAGGGCTCTTCATTTCTCAGTCTTAAGGTTGTTTATTTTACCTTATCTATAAAAAATTTTGTCTTGGCTTGCTGAGGTCAGCTCAGCAAGACAGCCCAAGGCATTCTGCCTGCCCTTGGGGCGGTGTTATGTCTTTATACTACAAACTAAGTGTACAATGTTTACAATTACTTTCCAATACCCATCACCTATGTTAGACTGTGAGCTTCTACTCTAAAAGTGCCAACATCACAGCAGAAGATGGAGGCCAAGAAGAAGGAGAAAGGATGGACACACCCAGATCCCTCCATCTTGCCTCCTGAACCCCTATACCAGAAACCCTAAAATCTACTTTTCTACTCTGTGATAACTTCACTAATATTCTACTTAAACTGTTGTGGCTTGCTGATCTTCATACAAGGTTGATAATTTGCTCCATGGGTCATAATCAAACCCACAGGCATTTTGGGCTCTGTGCCAGGGGTCTTGACTGCTCAGGACAGCCAGAGGGGTGTCCTGGGTTCTGACACTGGCCCTGAGTCTAGAGCAGCAATTTGGTCTCCTCGTGTCTCTCTGACTTTTTAAGGTGTTTACTAAAATTTTTATTTTGGGGTGACACTTGAGCAAAATCCCACATCTGCTGCATTCTCTGAAGTGCCATGACACCTTTGTCTGTGCCTGTGGCACAAGAGGATGAATCACAGAGCTTGCTCTTCCTTCTGCATCCCTCATGGCTCCTGCGGTGCACGAGGGAGCTCAGACAAGCCCAGCCCTTGCTCTTGCCCCTGCAGAGGCGGAGGGTTCCTTGCTGCAGCGTGGTGCAGTCGCCACATCCTTCTGGAAACATCAGAAAGGCTTTCCTTCCAGATGACACCCCTGGAACAGCTCTGCCACCCTCCACAGCTGGATGTGGGGATGGTTTTGCCAGAGGCAAAGCAGCACAGAGAACACAAGGCCCGGATGATTGGTCACCTCATTTAGGAAGATGGATTTGGAAACAGGAGATTTCTTGCAAGAATCTCAGATGGAGTCATCTGTTCCAGGAAGGGCTTCTTGGAGTCTTTCCACTCTTCCCTGCTGTTGCATCCCTGGCAGAAGATGGCTGAGGACACCTGCTGGGGTCCCTGCAGGCAGGAGACACCTTTGGGAGGAGCGCTGAGCCCTTCTCAACAGGGCTCCACTCTCAGGTGCTGCTCTGCCCAGCTGGATCACCTGGGCTCACAGGGGCACCTGCAGTGCTTCCTTGGAAGAGGGAGTCTCAGAGCAATCAGATTTCTGCTGGCTGTGGCTGGGCAGAGCAGTGAAGGTGGATAAACTCAGGGAGAGGAGGAAGCAAAGAGTGCTGAGAACAGCTTCTGTTGTCATGTGGAGGAGACATCCCCATCCCCATCTCTACCTTGTGTTACCTCAGTCTCCTCCTCCCTGTGCAGGAGATATTTCAAGAACAGGAGATTTTCAGGAGTTCCTATTGCCCTGGAACAATTCCCAAAAGATGAAGAAAAAAAAAAATCCATGTGGATGTTGCATCTTGCCAAGATCCCAAAATGCCAAGTCAGCTTGCGGACACCTTTCAGTTGAGTGAGCCTGCCCTGCCTGCCAGGTGAATGCTCCACAGATGATATCCCTGTGTGGAGAAGATAACTTCACCTCTTCCTGAATCTACTCTGACAGCTCTCCTGCTGCTCCCTTCCCAACAGCCTGTGGGGCACAGCACTTATTTCCTAACCACAGGAGGAAGATGTCCTGTTTCCCAAATTTCCTTCTCTGCCACTCACAGGCTTCTCTCAGGGCCAAGCCATTAATGCCTGGTGGTTTTACAGGGTTTACAGAATTACAGAATAATGAATAATTTAATCCCTGGTGGCCACCTTGTGCTGTAGCCATGGGTCACATCTCTGTCCAGACACTGATGGATGGGTCAGATCCCCCATCCTGGGTGTGCACCAGCTCTTGGGAGTCATCCTGATTCCTCAGGTGTGAGCTTTTATTTTTTTCAGATTCTGTGCTGCTTTAGTGTGTGGGTCTGGGCTTCACATGAGGGGATGGTGAGCTCTGTGCACAGAGCAGGGAGACAAAACAATTCCTGCTCCAGCTGGGGACCAAGGACAAATGATCCAAATCTCAGGCCCAAGAGGACAAACAACGTGGAATGAAGAGAGAAAAACAAGTAGGATGGGACTGCATGGGTTAAAGCTGGAATGGGACAATTACCTCCAATGTGCAAATGGAGCAGACTTATGGAAGTGTGAGATCTCATGACCTGTTGTCAGTTTGTGACCATTTTGGTTCATCTTGGGTGCAACCCTGGCTGGGCTCTTGTGCTGCCCAAGGTGGATCCATTGAGGCCTGCTAATTAATCCCACCTTTATTCTTTAGCTCTGTCCAGTCCCTGTTCCAGCTCAGCCTTCCCAAGGCATCCATCCAGTTCAGATGGATTTCATTCCCTGTGCCTGCCTGTGCTTCACTCCGTGGGGAAGTGGTGCCTGGGCACAGCTGTGCTGCTCAGAAAGCTCCAAGATCTCTGCTCTGAGGAGCAGCAAAGTGCAATTCTCATGGGATCCCTCTTGGTCACGGAGGCAAACTCTTCCTTTCATGGACTCCACTCCTCCTTGGTTGTGTGGAGAATCTCAGTCTGAAAGGCAGTGCCTGTTTTGTACTGGGTTCCCCAGAATTCCCCCTGCCAGGAAGGATGTCTGTAAGATCACTGTCCTGCTTCCTTTTTTGCACTGAGTTCATGCATGAAAATTGTAATCACCTCACCCTGAGCTGGTGCTCATCCAGCCAAGATGCTGCTTGTGGACTCCTCCTGGATATTTCCTCTTGACCATCCTGCTCATCATTCTCCAGAGTTCTTATCAACCATCTTTTGGGGTGCCTGCACCCCAAACAGCTCCTTTCACCAGTTCTGTTCATACCTGAAATGTCAGGACTTGTCTTGCTAAGAGCCTTTTTGACCAGGGGGCTGAGAAGAGACCTCATCTCCCCTTTCCACACTGCTCTCAGCGCATTCTAGGCAAGAAGCCAAGATCCCATGGGGATGCTTAATTTTTTTGGCAGTGCCCTCTCTGGAGAATGAGCTGAGGTGGGCTCCTGTCTGGCACTGAGGGTTGATGCCTTTGGTGTCACAAGGTGATTTGACCATCCCAAACCTTTCAGTGGCAGGGTGGGGTCCTGGCACGAGGGGAAGAAGAGGTGAGCAAGCCCAGGATCCTTGGGAGATGTGGATGTGCAGAGAGAGGAAGGCACAGCCCAGCTACCCCAGCCTGGGCTGGCCAGTTTCTGGTGGCATTCCTTGCTCAGCAATCTCAGGCAGGTCCTTATGGAGCAGAGGAGTGCAAGGAGGGGAGGAGGGAGGGAAATCCCACCCTAACTGCTCCCGTGGGGAACCCAAACCAACCCCAAATGTTGGAAGGCCCAAACAGCTGCCTCTGCTGAGACTCTTTAAACTCCAACCTGGTGGAACTTGCAGCCGCATGTGGGAGAGAGCCAGGGCGGGAGCATGGCATGCCCAACTTTTCCTCCCGTTTTTTTTGTTCCAGCCGATTCAGCATGCCTTTTTTTGCACTGCTGCATGGTGGGGAAGTGCTCCATCCGCAGAGCCAGACGGAAGCAACTGGGCATCTTCCTGTGACAAGTGACCCTGGCCCACTGCCTTCTATGCAAGATGCTGCCTCCCAATTGCATAGACCCCACCAGCTGGGGATACACAGCCTTTGGCTATGGGTTAGGTGGCCATGCCAAGCAAATAGCAGGCACCCCCCCCGGGAGGGAAGAGGCTCCGGAGGCCACGGAGCGCCGCGGTGCAAGGCACCTTTATCTGCAATAACCCATGGCTCGAGTGCCGTGTATCTGATTTATACCACTCGCACACAGCCCTGGAACCTGTGGGACGAGGTGGGGGCTCGTGGAGGGCTTTAGGAGAGGGTTCAGAGCACAGGACTCGTCCCAGGCTGGTAGCGAGACAGGCGCTTGAGGCCAGCAGCAGAGAGGAGAGGGGTGAGTCGCTTTCTGCCAGCATTCCTGGGTCTGTGTGAGCAGTGCTATAAATCCACATCAGGACAGTCTCTCATGTATGATTTGCCTTGATTAACGGGTTTCCTGTTCTTTTCCTGTTTGTCCGTTTGTTTTTTTCTTCTTTTGTTTGTTTTTTTTTTCTTCTCTCCTGTTTTTTCCTGTACTATTTTCCGTTCGTACGTTTTTGTTTTGTTTTTTTTTCCGCTCTCTGGGAATGCCTCCTCTCTCTCTGCATCTCCCTCCCTCCCCTTCCCCCTCCATGAGCAGTGGCCGAATCCATTACACTGAGATGTATGAAATGCTGACTCTTATGTCACCACCGCTAGGCCTCGGCAAGAGATGTCCTTCCAAAGTGGCCTATAAGGTAGATCAACCCTTCCTTCTCTGGGGGTCAGAGCCCTGCAGGAGCCGGGCCACAGCGGGAGGTGGGGAGCTGGGGACTTGTTGGGGTGTCCAACGTGTGTTTGGCTCGCTCCTGGGGAGCCTGGTGTGCCCACAGGAGCCCTGGCCACGCTGGCTGGTCCCCACCTGTGTGACAGTGACAGCTCCAGGGGAAAAGGAGGGGCAGGATCAGCAGGAGTGTGGAAGTGGGAGGGCTGCAGGAGGTGAGGTGAGGCCACAGTTAGGAGGGTGAGATGTCCTCAGGAGTTCATTCCCAGGGGCTTGGAACCATCCTGATCCAAGTGCAGAAGCCCATGGAGATGGGGAGCAGGTGGGCAGTGGGGACAAATCCCAAATCCCACAGGAGCAGGCCTGCTCTGTGTGAGGAGCCAGGACCATCAGCGGGGGCTCTCCCTTTCTCTTGCTTGTGCAAGGCAAAGCCAGAGGCCTTCCAAAGGCAGCTCTGAGTTGTCCCAGTGTGCCCCCAGGAGCCCTGGCCACGCTGGCTGGTCCCCATGTGTGTGACACTGTCGTGGCCACTCGGGGCTCCAAGGGAAAAGGAGAGGCAGGATCAGCAGGAGTGTGGAACTGGGAGGGCTGCAGGAGGTGAGGAACAGCCCTGTAGCAGTTAGGATGGTGAGATGTCCTCAGGAGTTCATTCCCAGGGGCTTGGAACCATCCTGATCCCAGCCAGTGCAGAAGCCCATGGAGATGGGAAGCAGGTGGGCAGTCGGGACAAATCCCAAATCCCAAATCCTAAATCTCATAGGAGCAGGCCTGCTGTGTGTAGGAGCCAGGACCATCAGCAGGGACTGTCCAAACCTTGTGCAAGGCAAAGCCAGGGCCCTTCAAAGGCAGCTCTGAGTTTTCCCACTCGGAGTGGTGGCTGTCAGTCAAGTCCCAGCTGCGGATCAGGATCATGGATCAGGAGAATGGGAAGATGTGGAGGATGTGCAGTGGGAGCTGTGTGGCTTTCTGAGGGCAGCAGCTGCCAGGACAAGGCCCAGAGCTACAGGAGAATCTGTTGTTGAGGAGGAAATTGGGATTTTTCTTGGCCTTTTAGCAGGGATAGCACCTTTGGGTTCCTGCACACTTCCAAACACGCTTCCACCCTCTCAGGCTCTCCCGTGTGTGTTCACACAAGCATACATCCACCATCACACTTTTCCAGGGGGAAAAAGGGAGGCTTGAGAGCAGGAAAGGGACATGAGAAGCTGGGTGAACAGGAATGGGCAGGGAAGGGCTGACCCAAGGTATTCACAAAGCAAAATATACTCTCTGGAAAGTGGATCTGGTCACTTCGGTTTGCACCCCGCCTTGCCAGGGTGGGGAAGGAGCATGGCGTGTCTAACCTGCCTTGGTTGCCCTTTTCTCTTTCCTTCTGCACTTTTTCCACCTTCCCCTTTTCCCTTCCTTTCCCTTCCCCACCCATAGATAATTTGGAACCCCCCTGCATGTGCTGGCAAACTTCATCTCTGAAAGACGCAAAAAGGGAGTGCCAGGATGTAGCATGCTAGAGGAATATCCAGCCCATCTGAAGTCCCTGAAGGTTAGGGACCCTCCTCTCCCCTACCCCAGCTGGGAAGGGTTGAGAGCTGGAAAGCCAAACCCCCCCGGGAACGGAAACCTGAGCCCGCCTCCCCTCCCGCACATCCCACACGCCCGCATCCCTGATGGATGGGGTCTGTCTTCCCAAAAAAGTGCCGGGGGCTGCTGTGGCACGTGGGGAGGGGGGCTCAGGGGCCGTTCCTGGGGCGCAGGAGGAGCCCTGGAAGGCAGTGAGCCGGTGTCCTGGGGTGGAAGGAGCCGGGGAGGTGGGGGGGCTGGTGGGGTGATCCTCGCCCTTCTTTTTTGGCTGTGCTGTTTTGACACTCCTTGTTGCTTTTTTATTTTTTTTTAATTTATTTATTTTTTTAATTTGGATTCTTTTTTTTTTTTCCCCACCCCCCCCTTTTGTTTAATGTTTAATTTCTTTTCCTCCAGCCTGGTCGATGTGTTTTTCGATATTGTTTTCCGTCCGCTGTTTTCTTCTCTCTCTTGCGCAGAGACTGGTGCTGATGAACATGCCCGTGGCCGAGGACATGACAGTCCACTTCACCTCCACCCTCATGGCCCTCATCCGCACGGCCCTGGACATCAAAATTGCCAAAGGTAAAGCCTGTGCCACAGAGGGGCACTCTGAAACCCTTTGCAGACTGCTCGTGGTCCTTTTGTGGAATCCCAGCATGGGTTTGTGTTGGAAAGAGCCTTAAAGATCATCCTGTTCCACCCCCCCTGCCATGGGCAGGGGCAGCTCCCACCAGCCATCCAGCCTGGCCTTGGGCACCTCCAGGGATGGGGCATCCACAGCTTCTCTGGGCATCACCACCTTCTGAATTTCTTCCTGATATCCAAGCTCAATATACCCTCACTCAGCTTAAAATCCTTCTTCTTTGTCCTATGACCTCTCAAAAGTCCCTTTCTCTTTGGCTGGGCTGAGGACCTCACAGCTAATTTGGGACCCAGAGCCTGGATGCACACAGATGGGAGCAAGTACATTGAACAGGCAAATTTCTGCCACTTTCTGTAAAAAAAATATCATGGGTTTGTGTTGGAAAGAGCCTTAAAGATCATCTTGTTCCATCCCCCTGCCATGGGCAGGGACAGCTGGACAGCTCCCACCACCCATCCAGCCTGGCCTTGGGCACCTCCAGGGATGGGGCAGCCACAGCTTCTCTGGACATCACCACCTTCTGAATTTCTTCCTGATATCCAAGCTCAATCTACCCTCACTTAGCTTAAAATCCTTCTTGCTTGTCTTATCACCTATCAAAAAAGTCCCTTTCTCTTTGATTTGGGGTCCAGAGCCTGGATGCACACAGATGGGAGCAAGTACATTGAACAGGCAAATTTCTGCCACTTTCTGTCAAAAAAAAAATCCGTCTCTTTAGGGAAAAGATAGAGAATTCTTCATCAGAAGCTGTTTCGAGGGAAAAGAAACAGCTCAATGTCCACTGTGTAGTGGAGGAGAGAGAGAATTCCCCTTCCTCCCCATGTAAAAAGCCAAACCAAGGATGGGAAAGACGTGCTTGGCTTCCTGAGGCTGTGGGGAAAAGAAACCTCTCTGTCTCTCAGGGAAGATAAAATGTTCAGAGCAGGAAAATCTCCTTTGTTGTTGTTACTGGAAAGGCTGTGATTCATCAGATCAAAAACTTCCTGCAGAAACATGGCATTTTCAATAAAACATCCCCTAGGAACAGCTCAGCTATTGGGAGAAAACCCAGCCCAGGGTAAGATGTCATCCCAGTGCTCTGACAGCAAGGATGGGTTCAAACCCCTCCAGACAAAGCAGAGATTTGAACCTGGGTGTCCCAAAGCCCACCCAAATTGCCCCTGTGCTTGGGTGGCCCTGCTGGGGCACATTGCCAGCTTCTGGTGCTCCTGGGGCTTCCTAAGCTCAGCAAAGCCCTGGCCAGAGAACTCTGCTCCCCTTGCACAGCCTCACCGAGCATTTCCGGGTTTACCAAGCAGAGCTGCTCTTCCACCAGCACATGATCTGCTCACCAGCAAAAGGAAAGTGGGGCAGCAGCAGGTGTGTGTGGGCTGGAGTGGGATGGGAGCTGCAGAGACGGACCCAAGGCAAGCTTGAAGGTGGCAGCTTTGAGTGGGAGGGCAGGGGATGGGGAGATGGAGGCACATATGGAGGGGATGGGGGGAAGCTTTCCCTGTGGGAGCAGGAGACCAGGCTGGCTGATGCAAGGTGGCCCTCCCAGCCCAGAGAGATGGATGCTGAGGTGGAACCTCACTGCAGATTGGGAAAGGGGGGCTGGCTGGACCCTGGTGCTGAGGTTTGATGTGTCTGGGCTCTTTTTGCTCCCTGCTGTTGAAGGTGGTGCAGATTGGCAGCAGTTGGACTCTGAGCTTCAAAAGGAGATCCTGACCATTTGGCCTCACCTCTCCCAGAAGATGCTGGACCTGTTGGTACCCATGCCAAAAAGTGAGTCTCTAGGGGGCTGTCATTGCTTTCAAACGCCCCTCATCCCCACAGCAACTTCTTCCCAAAGGGAGGTGGGGACTGACCAGACCATCTCCAGATCAAGGAGAAGTGGGGAAAGGGTTTGTTCTGCCTTGTTCTGCTTGGGAGCTCTCTGGAAAAGCCCCCAGTGTGCAGGGATCTACTCCTGCCAAAGCCACAGTCTCCTGTGAATGCTCCCTGGAGCACAGCAGGGAGGGAGGCTGAGCACACCTGATGAGATGATGAGGGTGTGTGCCTTGGTGGCTGAGGGTGATGATGATTTCAAGCCATCTCCATCTATTTTATCCCCATGGGGAGTGTCTGGGTGCTCAGCACTCTTTTTTAGAGTGATGACAAGAGTTTGAGGGTCACCAGGGTATCCCAGAGCAGGGCTCTTCCCAAGATCCACGTTGGTGCTTTATCTTACAACACAAATGACCCCATTTTGTTCCCTCTCACGCTCCCAGCCTCTGACCTGACTGTTGGGAAAATATATGCAGCCATGATGATCATGGATTACTACAAGCAGAGCAAGGCCAAGAAGCAGCGGCAGCAGCTGGAGGAGCAGGTGAGGCTCAGCCAGGGCAGGACAGGGCTGTTCAGATCACCCTCTCTGCTTCCCAGCCCAAACGTGCAGCCAGCTGGGGTGAAAACAACAGCTCAGGTCGGGTTTGGGGACTACAATGCGTGTCTGTGGTCATCCCCAGTCCCTGACAGGGAGCACGAGCACGGTGTCCTTTCTCTGAGTGGTGGGAGCTTGGCTGGGGAAGCACTGGATGTTCATCCACATTTCCTGCAGGCTCAGTTTCTTCCTTTCCCCAATGCAGAAGAATGCCCCCATGTTCCAGCGCATGGAACCGTCCTCTCTGCCACAGGAGATCATCTCCAATGCCAAGGCTCTGCCATACCTCCAGCAGGACACCCTCTCAGGCCTGTGAGTGCTGCCTTGCCACTTCCCTGCTCCTGCAGCCCTTCTTTCCTTCTTGGAGCTGGCACTGGGCTGCAGAAAGAGTTAAATTGCTGCTGGCAGCAGGGAGGAATCTCCTGGCACAAAGCTTTTGCAGGATTCCAGGTACCTGGTGTGTGCCAGCATCACCAGCAACAGCTGAGGTGGGAAAAGGGGATGGCCAGGGGTCTGTGGATGCTCCTCCTGCAGGAAGGGTGAAGCTGGACCCCAGGCGCTGTTGAACAGTGCAGGGTCACTGGGAAATTCCAGCACCTTGGCTGGTGGGAATGAGCTGATAAGGGTTTCTGTCACTGCCCTTGGGATGTCCCACTGCTGCTGCCAGACTCGGGGCACTGCTGTCCTCTCCTGCGCCACTTCAGCTCTCCAGGGAACTTGATGTTTGCTCAAACATGGGGTCTCAGCAGCCTGGGGGGACAGGCACGGGGCTCCCCAGCTCTGAGCTGCAGGAGAGGTGGTCCCAGGGTGGTGGGATCACCTCCCTGAAGCTGGGCTGTGTTTGCAGGAGCAGCCGAGGCGGGTACCCCTCGCTGACCCCGCTCTCGCCACAGGAGATCTTCCAGCTGGCATGCATGGATCCAGCCCAGGAGCAGTTCCAGGAGCACCAGTCTCTGGTAAAGTCATGCACTGCTCCTCTGCAGCCCTAGAACAGGTGCTGGTGGGCACAGGGAGATGTGGGGAGCGAGCACAGCTCAGGGATGGCAGCAGATCCAAAACGGGACAAACGTCCCTGGATGTCCTGGCACTGGGGACACAGCCGTGCCTGGACCTGCCCTGACCCGTGGGGCCAGGCAGCACAAGTGCTTTTGGGGTGAGAGCCGTGACCAATGTCCTGCAGTAAAATATCCTTCTCTCCACAGGCTATTTTTTCCACTGAGCACTCATGTCAGTGGGTTACCCCGTGCTGAGTGATGGTATCTGATGTTTTCGGATTTCGTGTCCATTTTGTTGTCAGTGGTGCTGTCCCCAGTCCCCCCAGCCAAGCTGTCAAACTGTCTCCAGCAGGAGCAGCCCTCCCTGGCCTCCTGTCTGTCTGTGTGTATATATATATATCTCACATATTTATATATATCACACATCTCTATATATCACACATCTCTCTATGTCTGCGTTCCTGCGCCACCCGGTGCAGTGTGGCACCGCCCTGTGTCCCCAGCCTGTGTCCCCAGGGTCTGCAGCTCTGTGTCACCTGTGTAGGACACAGGCAGGTGTCCCCTGCCTCGGCCACCCCAGCCACGTGGGGAGGGGGCAGATCAGACCCCCCTGCCCCCATAAAGTCACCTCCCAATGACCTCCAGGGTCGCTCTGTGCCCGTCTCCTCGGCACCGTGAGGGAACGTGAACATCCAGAGTCCCCTAAAATCTAAAATTACCCAAAGCATTTAAGTGTTATGGGCAGTGTGTGCTTTTTTAACAGGAATGTGGCCAGGAAGATTTGATTTTTTTGAAAATCCTATCCATTTGTCCCTTTGGAGTTAAACCCTGAGCAGTCAGGGTGCCCACAGACCCAGGCAGGGTTTCCAGGTCACTGTAGAGGTGCAAGGGCAGCTGGCCATGAAGCACCACATCAGGGCTCACCTGGGCACTGTTAACTGGAGGGTATTTTCCAATGGCAATGTGATGAATTCTACTGGCTTAGACTCTGTTTTTCATACAATCATCAAATGGTTTGGGTTGGAAGGGATTTTTTAAAGCTTATCTATTTCCAACCCTCCTGCCATGGACAGGGACATCTTCAGCCAGATCAGGTTGCTCAGAGCCCCATCCAACCTGCCCTTGAACCCTTCCAGGAAGGGAGAATCCACCACCTCTCTGGGCAACCCATGCTAGTGTTTTACCACCTGGTTGTGGCCAACTTAAACTATGCCCCTGGCTGAGCAAGCAGGGCTGTCCCCTGCCAAGAGGGCCAAAACAACGTGCTGCCCTGCTCCAAGCCCATCCCAAGAGCTTGGCTGTGTGTTTATTTCCAGGAGCCAGAGGTTAGGGAGTTTCAAAGAGTGCAGCCCTCTAACCGTGGCAGCTACCTTCCCGTGGACACTCAGGACCACGCTGTCTCTGGGAGGGCCTCCTCCATGCCTCGTCTCACTGTGGATCCCCAGGTAAAACCAAGCAAAGCCCCCACAGGTGATCAAAGCCTGCCAGATAACACTGGGGCTTCTCTGTGCTGAGCCCCTTGGCGTTCCCAGCACCCTGATACTAGAGCTTCTCCCGTTCTTTGGGTGCTGCACAAGCAGGAGGGCTGCTGCTGCCCTTCAAGGGGGATGCTGGCAGCAGACAGCAGCTTGGGGGATCCATCTCCAGGCTCGTGGGGGAGGTCCAGGATCACATTCTCCTCGTCCTTTCCTGCAGCCCTGGGCACTGGCTGAGGTTTGAGGAGCCCCTGCCCAGCTGTCAGATGACCTCAGGTGATGAAAAGCCTTCTCCGTCCTTTGCCATTGTCCCAACACGTGCTCTGTCTGTCCAGGGGAACCCAGGCCACGTCTCACCTCCTCATCTGTCTGCCTGGTTTCTCTGTTGTTCTGTCCTGTGCTCAGCCTCCCCCCAGACACAGATGTTTTTTGGGGTTTGGTGTTTGCTGTGAAGTCTCTGGCTCTGCTGTCTTACCTTGGTGCGGGCACCAAGTCCTGGTGTGGCACTTTGTGGGGCTGTGAAGACAAAGGGAGGCTTTGTCTCATGGGCTTTCTTGGTCATTCAGCAGCAAAGGAGGTGACCAGAAGGAGGGGATGGGAGCAGGAAAGGTGAGAGGAGATGGAGAACAGCCTGAGGCTGCAGTGGCAGAGAGCTGCTAGAACTAAGCAAAGGAAGTATGGAAGGAGGTGATGTTTTCCCCATAACATGTGAAAACACAGGGTGTAACAAGGGGAGAAGGTAGGAAGGAGAAGCATGGGAGGCAGGAAGAAAAGGAAAGGGAAGATAAAACAACAGCATGAGTGGGGAGATAGGGAATGAGTGCAGGGGAAAGGGCTGGGGATGTGGGAATAAAGGAGGAGTAGGGAGGCGTGTGGAAAAGTGGTGGCAGCTGGAAAAATGAACCCAGAGCAAGGGGCACTGGGGCACCCCTCTCTGCCTACAATCTTTCCAAGGATTGCTCCTCCTGACCCTGCTTTCCTAGTAGGGAGGGATGCTGGGGAGGCAGCAATGCTCTGGTGCCCTCCATGTCCCACACAGAGTGGGAGGTGCTGCTGCTCTCCCCCAGCCCCTGGGCCTGGTCTGCCTGTGCAGCACAGCTCCAGCCCGCTGGGGAAGGGCAGTCCACGAGCTCCAAGGCCAAACCCTGCTTTCCTCCAACCCCTGCTTTGTGCAGAGGTTATCTTATCTGGGGGGCTGTCCTCAGGCTGGCTGCCCCCCACCCCGAATTTCCCCATCCCACAGCGTGGCCATCCCTGTGCTGGGGGTGAACGGGTCCCTCTTGTCCCCAGCCCTGCCTGGCGCTAATGCTGTCCCCGGCTGGCCGGGGTTGCTTGCAGGTGGTGACAGACACCAGCTCCATGCGGAGATCCTTCTCCACCATCCGGGACAAGCGGCCCAACAGCTCCTGGCTGGATGAGTTCTCCATGGAGCGCAGCAGCGACAACACCTACAAGTCCCGCCGGCGCAGCTACCACTCCTCGCTCCAGCTGTCCGCCCGGCGCCTCAACGCCGACTCGGGTGAGCCCAAAAACACCCCCAAAAACCCCTCCAGAGCTGAGCTGCTGCAGAGGGGGTGGTGCTGGGGGCTGACCTGACGGGGGTGTCCTGCAGGCCACCGGTCCGAGGGGCACCGCTCGGGCAGGGAGCGGGGCCGGTCCAAAGAGCGCAAGCACCTGCTGTCCCCGGACATCTCCCGCTGCAACTCCGAGGAGAGGAGTCCCCAGGCACAGGAGGAGTCACCAGAGCGGCGGCGCGAGTCACGGTCACCCAGCGAGGGCAGGTCACAGACACCCAGCAGGCAGGTGGGTGACAGGGATCCCTTCCTAAGTGTAAAGGAAAAATGGGAAGATAAGCCCCGGTTCTGGGAGGTCTGAACGGTCTCATCTGCTGCTGGTGGCATCTCTGTGTCTCCTGTGCACTCTGCAGAGTATCTGGGGACAGGGGTGGATGTCATGCTGATCCTCTTGCTGCTATGGCATCCGCTCCTTGCCAAGGTCAGGTGTGCCAGGCTCGAGGTGCCAGTGCTTGAGTGAGCCTGAAGCCACCCATGGAGGTGCCACCCATGGAGGTGCCACCCATGGCAAGCTGTCAGCTCTTCCTAGGGCGGGTTTGGGAGGGCTTTTTGCTTCTGACCACCAAGAGCATGGAATCATAGAGTATCCTGAGTTGGAACAGAGCCTGAGGGTCATCAAGTCCAACTCAGAATCCCACCATGCACCCAAGAGCATTGTCTGAAAGTGTCTTGAGCTCTGTCAGTCCTGGTGCTGTGACTGCTTCCTTGAGGAGCCTTTTCCAATGCCTGACCACCCTCTGGGTGAAGCACTTTTTCCAAATATCCAACCTAAACCTCCCCTGGCACAGTTTCACACTGTTCCCTTGGGTCCTGACATTGGTCATCAGGGACATCAGTGCCTGCCTGGGTGCTTCTCTTTGTGAGGAAGCTGCAGACCACGATGAGCTCGTGGGGCAGGGATGGGGCAGAATGGCCCTCTCAAGACAAGGCAGCTTCTACGGGTGTTGTGGTGTTGAGGTCCCCAGGACGAGGTGAGAGATGAGTCTGACTCCATATTCTTAGAAAACTGGTTTATTACTATTATATACTAAGAAAGAGAAAAGATACATCAGAAGATGAAAACCAGAACGCATAATAAAATCCCATAACTGACCAGAGAGTCCAACAGAGCTGGACTGGGATTGGTCGTTAAGTTAAAACAATTCCCATGCTGGGTAAACAATTCTCCCAGTCACATTCCAAAGCAGCAAAACATGGAGAAGCTGAGGCTTCTCATCTTTGCCAGGAGAAGAAATCCCAGTGAAGGGATTTTTCACAAAATAAAGGAAAAAAAGCTCAGGATGTGGGGAGAATGTGGTGGTGTTCTCAGGGATCTCAGGACGAAGGAAGAGATGAGACTCCTGACTCCATGTTTCAGAAGGCTGATTTATTATTTTATGATATATATATTATATTAAAAGGAAATGATATATTAAAAATATACTAAAAGAATAGAAGAAAGGATTCTATCAGAAGGCTAGCAAGGAATAGAAAGGAAACGAATGATAATAAAATCTTGTGACTGACCAGAGATTCCGAGACAGCCAGACTGTGATTTGCCATTAATTTATGAGACCAATCAAAGATGCACCCATTGCATTCCACAGCAGCAGATAATTGTTGTTTAGGTTTCGTTCCTGAGGCCTCTCAACTTCTTGGGAGAAAAAATCCTAACGAGAGGATTTTTCATAAAATATGTCCGTGACATGAGAGGGGGTAGTGTGGTGTGGCGCAGTGCGGTGTGCGGTTGTCACAGACATCTTTTATGAAAAATCCTTTCTTTGGGATTTTTCCTCTTAAGAAGGTGAGAGGCCTCAGGAACAAAATGTAAACAATGGTTATCTGCTTCTGTGGAATGCAACAGGTGGATCTGTGATTGGTCTCATGCAGTTGTTTCTAATTAATGACCAATAACAGTCAGCTGGCTCGGACAAAAAGTCTGAGCCACAAGCCTTTGTTATCATTCCTTCTTTTTCTATTCTTAGCTAGCCTTCTGATGAAACCCTTTCTTTTATTCTTTTAGCATAGTTTTAATACAATATATATCATAAAATAATAAATCAAGCCTTCTGAAGCACGGAGTCAGATCCTTGTCTCTTCCCTCATCCTTGGACCCCTGTGAACACGGTCACATGCAGTGTGGTTTGCTGTGGTTTGTTGTGGCTTGGTGAGGTGTGGTGTGGACTGGCTTCCACCACAAACACCTGAGCAATCCAACAACTTCCCACTCCTTCCCAAACCCCTACACTACCCCTGCTAGGTCTCATTCTGGCCACAACCAGAAAATCCGCCCAATTCGGCTTTCCCCATGACTCCCAGCTGCTATAGAAGGACCAACCCCTGTATCCGCCCTTCTCCACTCCAGGACAACAGTAGTAGCCGGAATAGTGCGGTGTAGTGTGGTTTGCTGTGGTTTGGTGTGGTGTGTTGTGGGTTGTTGTGGTAATGTGTGCTGTGGTTTGGTGTGTGGTGCTGCCCGCATTGCCCATGGTGTCCCGGTGCCTTGCAGGGCATGGGCTCCCTGAGCGAAAGCTCCATCCCCTCCATCTCGGACACCAGCACTCCCCGGCGAGGCCGCCGCCAGCTGCCGCCGGTGCCCCCCAAGCCGCGTCCCCTGCTGTCCTACGCATCCATGCTGCGGCACGCCGGGGACACCTCTCCCCCGGCCGACGAGAGCGAGGGCGGCTCTCCGCTGCTCTCCTCCGGCCTGGATCCCAGCGCGGCCGGCCCGGCGGAACCTTCCAGCTCCCCGGCGGGCAAGCAGAGCCGGCAGTCCACGCCGCAGCGCTACATCTCGGAGCCCTACCTGGCGCTGCACGAAGACTCGCACGCCTCAGACTGCGGTGAGGAGGAGACGCTCACCTTCGAGGCGGCCGTGGCCACCAGCCTGGGCCGCTCCAACACCATCGGCTCGGCGCCGCCGCTGCGGCACGGCTGGCAGATGCCCAACGGGCACTACCGGCGGCGGCGGCGAGGCGCGGCGCAAGGCGTCATGTGCGGGGCCAGCATCGACGTGCTCAGCGACACCGAGGAAGATGACAAGTGCTAGAAGCTGCCCCCTCTGTCCCCCCGAGCCTCAAACCCGCGCCCCGACCTCGCCTCGGCTGCCCCCCGTCCATCCCGCCCTGCCCTTCTCCGATGCATGCTCTTCGCCGCGCCTGGGAATGAAACTGAAAAACCAAAACGAAACGCAGGGGGAAAAACAAAAAACAAAACAAAACAAAGCAAAACAAAACAAAAAACCAACCGACCAAACAAAAAAGCCCCCACCCCCAACCGACCGGAAAGGAGAGAAAAAACCCACAAATCACAACGAAAAAGAAAAGGGGAAAAAAAAGTCTTTGTGCAAAAAAAAAAAAAAAAAAAAAAAAAAGATTAAAATCTGTTGAGTTTCAGTTATTATCACTTTTTTTTTCTGCACAGAGAAGCATTGGATGGGCAGCAGAGCGACCCGGCCGGGTTGGTGTGCTGGGGGACAAGGGAGAGCCCCCCGCCCCGGCCACAGCCCCGCTCCCTGCCCCGAGGGGATCCCCGGGAAAGCTCATCCCGAGGGATTTTCTGCTCCCTATGGCCGGAGAGTCCCAGCAAAGGGATGCAAGGGACCCACCCCCCTCGCTCTGTCGCTTGGGCTTGTGCTGCTGTGGCTTTGCACTTCCCTCCCCGAGGGTCTCACCCTGCCTGGAAAAGGGGCAGGATGCGACCGTGGGGGCAAGGGATGAAGGGTTGGGATACACCCAGACAGACCAGAGCAGCTGTGGCTGCCCGAAGGGGCAGAACTGGTTTGTACTGGGGGTGGGGGGCTCAGTGCTGCGGGATGTACCCTGTGTCCCACCGACATATATTTATTTACATACGGAGAACTCTAGGTGTGCCTGTGTGTGTATATACGGGGTGTGTGTGTGTATATATATTTATATGCTGTATATATAAAGATATACACATACATAGATTTGTTTTAATCACCTGACAATGCTGGCCAACCCCTTGGGGCTCCTGCACCCTGCTTTGGTGGGGGCAGGACTGAGCCTCCCCAGGGGGCTGCTGTACAGAGCATTGGGAATGTCACCTTGCTCCCTCTCCCAGGTGCTTCCAGTGCTGGGAATTACATTTTCTCTCTCAGAGATGGCTGTGGCGAGGGCTCCTCGGGCAGCTCGGTGCCTGCAGGAGGGGGATGCCCAAGGGATGAGGACAGAGCTGTCCCAGGGAGAAGACAGTGCCAAGGGGGTAATGGCAAACCTCTCTCTCAGAGGCCTCTTTGCTTGTTTTCCCAGGAAAATAAGATATCTATGTTTGCAGGGGAGTGAAGATGTTGTGGGTGCATGATGTACCTTAAGATCTTTCCTCCGGGCACAGACATTGGGGTTTGGCACCAGCCCTGCCTCAGTTTCCCCTGCAGCCATGGCCTGTGCCCTCTCCGGGGGCCTGGCACCCCTTTGGAGAAGGGCTGCCATGGGGGGCTGGCTGTGCAAACCCCACGGCCCTGGTGTGGGAGCAGGAGGGTGCCAAGAGTATTGGGAAAGAACATTGTCCTGAGCAGGGAGGCTCAGCCCTCCTGCAAACACTGACAGAGCAGAACAGGGCCACCTTCCAGCTCCAGTCATTAATTAATCTGCTAATTCTGTGCTGTCAGCTCTCAAGGATCCATGCAGTGGGTGCAGTGCTGTGTCCAGGGAGGAGCTGCTGGTGGCCCCTGGTGATGGGTGGCTCACCCTGGTGACCAGTGCTGTGTTTCTGCTGTGAGCTGTGTCTGGTGTCAGCCCCAGCATGGTCTGGGGAGCTGGAGGGTGTTGTGCCTTTGGAGCCTCAGGGAAGGGTTTGTTCTGAGGGCTGGAGGATGCTCGGTGTGTTTGGACCAGGTGTGGTGGCCATGAGTGGAGATGGGATGTGGGGATGGGCAGGTGAAGGCCGCACAGCCCTCACCCTGCCCTTCCTCCTGCCCACAGCTTTGCTTTGCTGCAGGTTGTTGTGGTCTGGGTCTCTGGGGCTGTTCTCCAGCTGAGCAGCAGCTCTGGCCTGGCTTTGCTTTGGTCCTGGATAGCTCATGCCTTCTCCTGATGAAGAGATGCACAAAGTGCCCTGCTCCTGCATGTGCAGACCATGCCCTGACTGCTTTGCGAGCTCCCCTAGGGAGCTCTGCTTTGTGAGAAGCAAATCCCAGTGGCTCTGAAGGATTCCAGCTCCAGGGCTCGTGCATGGACCAAACCCCCCCCCTTTCCCATGGCCAAAGTGCCCCCTGTGCCCCCTTAGAGGGCCCAAAGCTCCTCCTGCCTCCAGCGGTCCCTGATGCTGGGGCACACCTCTGCTGCTTCCTAAACCTGCCCAGGGAGCCAAAAATTCCACAGGCTCAGATCCTGCATATCCCCCTCTGTCTCCATGGGACAAACCCTGTCCCGTGCAGCCGTGGGGAATGTCCCTGCGGGTGGCTGGGGACACGGGCACCTCCTGGTCCCGTCCAGCCATCCATGAGCAGTTCGTGGCTTTCACCCCGAAGCTTCCAGAGCTCTGGAATTTGGGAGAGCCGGGTCTGAGCGGGGACAGGGGACGCGGTGCTGCCGGGGGCAGGGGAAGGCGATGCCGTACCTGCTCTAAATATAGGTGTCGGTATCGTCTCCTTCTAAATGCGGAAAGGTGTCTGACAATGCGCCGGGCTCTGAGTAAGAGCCCGCGGAGGGAAGGGGAGGGGAGGAGGCGGCTTTTTGTGTCTGTGCCTGGCGGGTGGGAGGGAGGCAGCGATGCTCTCCGAGCGGGGGCACGTTCCATGCGGATTTCCAGCTTTTTGGGCGCTTTTCTTTCCCCCAGCCCCGGGCACGGGGCCGGCCAGCGGTGCTGGCGTTGGTGGCACAGGATGGGGCACAGCCGCCGCCCGAACCGCAGCTCTTTGGCATGTCAGCCCTGTGTTCAACTAACGGACAGAAACTGTGTGCGACTCTACGCAGCCCCTTTTCACCCGGAAAGGGCCCGAAACTGCCCCTTTCTGCCTCTCCCGGAGCAGCCGCAGCGCTGGGGACAGGCGGGGACCGGCGGGGACACGGTGGCACCTCCACAGCGCGTCTCTGAAACCAAAAACACCCCCCGGGAGAACCACGGGAGAACCGAGGGGGGAACCGAACCGGCCCCGAGGCACCACTGCAGCCCGTGCCTTGCTTTTCAAGGCGCCGGACTGGGCTTTGCTGCTGTGCAATCTCTCCTCTGTGGAATGTGGGACATTTCCGCAGCCTCCCGGACACCAGGACTGTGCCACTCGGAGGCAGCATGGGCAGGGGAAGGGGACGGATTTCAATCTCTGCCTGCATAGGACATGCCCTGGCCAGGCAGGAGTTCACCAGGGGCGTGCAACCGGTTCCCAGTTGGGTGCTGGGACTGGATTGGAAGCCCTGCAAATCTCCTGGGGGGGCTGTGGTGGGTGTGTGAGGAGGGGTGGCAGCCCCGGCACACAGAGCCCAGCTGTGCCATCCTCCTGTCCCCCCAGGAGAGCTGGGATAGCAGAGCCCCCCGGGCGTGGGGCTGGTGTCTCTCCTGGGGAGGGTGGGTGGGAGATGCTCTGCCTTCATCCCCCAGGCTCTGGGGTGGGATGTTGTAACATAAGCTGCTCGTTTGGACCCAAACGGGGAACCGAGCTGACCACCAACAATGTACAACTCCTCAATGTTTTTTGTCAAAAGGAAAGAAAAATAAAACCTTGTTGTAAAGAACCACTGCAGGCTTGGTGTCATTGGCACCCCCCAGTGCTGGGGGGGCTGTGAGGACTCTGGGTAATGTCACAGACCCCTGAACAGGTCCCATGGCAGGGAGGGGAAGGCACACAGCCTGTGCTGGCACTGCCATCATGTGGGATGGGGTGTTCTGCAAGCCCAGACAGGGTGGGGGGCTGTGGAGCAGAGGGGCAGGGGGGATATTTGAGATATCCTGGGCTAGCTGGGGCTCAGACCTGGCTGCTTCCAGGTACTGGGCCCTGGGGGAGCTGGGAGAGCCAGGGCCAGGAGCCTGAGGAGCTGTTAGTGGTGGCACTGCAGCAAAGTGGCCAGGGGAAGCCAAGGGCATCACAGTGCCATGGTGTCACGGCAGGAATGCAAGGCAGCAGCAGCCTGCACACTGAGCTTGGAAATCCTGCTGGGATCTGTGCCTTGGTGGCAACCAAAGAGCTTGGCCACCCCTCAGAGATGTCAGGGGGCTGCAGATGCTGTTGCCTGATACAAAGCTTGTGGGTGAGCTGTCAAGCAAAGATGCTGAAGTCACATCTGCTTTTTTTGTTAAAGCATGAAAAGTTCTCCGGCACCAGAGGTGAGGCAGCAGCCTGTGGCAGCCTCCAGGCTGAGCTGGGGTGACAGGGATGCTTTGTGGCTTTTCAAGAACACTCTCCTTCTCTCCCAGTACTGTGCCAAGAGCTCAGGGGAGGATGAAGGCAGTCACCTTCTCTGGACCCCCCTGAGTCGAGCTTTACCCTGTGTGTCTCACAACACCAAGGACTAAGCCCACAAGACCTGTAGTAGGGACTGCTTTTATCCTGCCCTTCTCTTTGGGCGAATTTCCCTTTATTTCCCAAATGCTGACAGATCTGCTTTTCACTTCTCTGGCTCATGAAGTGATAAGAAGTTTTTTCAGTGGGAAGTGTGGAGTTCCAGGAGATGGCCCAGCTTTGAGAGCACTTCCCGAGGCGATGAATGCAATGACAGCCCAGCAGTTTTTCCAGGCTGGGAAGCGAGTTCCCATTTTATAGCCAAAAAAGTGATCTGCAGTCCTGACTGTGGGGAAGGCTCTGCAGGGTGGTGATGCCACCTTCAGCTCTGAGGCCTTTGCAGCGCTGTTGGAAGCAGTTTGAGGAGAGGATGTCCTCCTGTGTGGGCCAGAAGTGCTGCATTAACATTCCTCGAAGTGCTGTTTAAACTATGAGCTGCTCCAAAAGCTCTGAAAACCTCTGGAATATGCAGGTCTCTGATGGACACCCCATGGAACACCACCTTGGATGAGTGGTGGATGCAGCTGCTTGAGTGCATCACCACCTCCAGCACATTTCCCCAAATCTCCTAAAAATATCTGGGGCCATGGAGAAGACACCCAGGGCAGTGCAGAGGCAGAGCTTCCCCCTCACAAGGGAAACTGGTGCTGCAAAATGGGGAGCCTTGGCTGTGGGAGAGCTAGAGCTCTGCCTGGCAGGCACAGAGGCTAAAAAAAGCCCCTTGACAAATGGAACAGAAAGGTTAAAATTATCTGTACATCATCTGAATAACAATGGCGATGCAGATTGTACCTGCTTATAATAGCTCCAGGAGACAGGGGATAAATTGGGAACAAAAGTACCCCAGAAACAGATGCGGCTGCCAGAAGTGCTGGGGCTGCTCCTCCTTGAGGAGCCACTGGGGGCAGGGCCACCAGAGCCCAAAATCCTGGTCTGGGAGTGCTCCAGGACCTTTCCAAGCCCCTGTCCCAGCCCAGGCTCTCGGGATGTGGGAGCAATCCCAGCCCCTGGTACTGCTGTGCACGGCCTGGGGGACCTGGACAGTCCTGTGCTGGCACAGCTGCACATCATCACCCCCTAACCTGGGTATTCCTCCTGGGAAGAGAAGGATGGATTCCTCATCATGCTGGATTTTTTCTGTCTCTGTCTCTGCCCCGCTTTCCCTCCTGCACAGCCAAATGAGAGCCCATGGCATGGGGTGTGTCTGTAGCTCTGCAGGCTCAGGCACTTCTCTAAAGGATTCCTGGATTATTTTACAGGCAGGATGTCAGCAATTGTGCATCCCTGCAAGGGAAGCCTGGCTCTGGTCCTTTGGTCAAACATCTGCTCCCTCCTCCAGCAAAACAAGGGACACTTGGCTATGAGGCTGCTGCAGCCAAACCCCAACCCCTTGTGGGTGCAAGGGACAAGAGCAGGGGGCAGGAACTTTAAAGAATGAACTCTTTTCTCTTCCTTTTCCCCATCCTAGCGAGGTGTTTAAATTCCATGGGTTCAAGGAGGAGGGGACAGGGTTTGCTCCTGCTGGGGCAAAGCTGATGGATCTCGGATCACAGCCACTCCCACCCACCTCCTACCCTTTCCCTTCCTTCCTCTGGTGGCACTTCCAGCACACCAAGGATGTGTGTGGGCTCTGAAGAGGGGCTGGTGCTTACTCACAGTAGCAGCCACGTGGAGCTGCTGGCTCGTGGGCTGCCACAGCACTGGCAGTTCCTTGGGACAGCCTTCCCCTGTGCCAGAGCATCCCCCACAGGTGAGCATCCCCCTGTTCCTGCCAGGAACATCTACCTGTTTTCTTATATATCAACGTTGTCTCATATATCAAGAGATATTAGGATTGCAAGGATTCCATACCTCCTCGATGTTTCTCGTAAGCAGCTCCTCTAAGCACTGACTGTTCCTGGTCCTTCCAGCAGCCAACTGACTCCAGATCCCACCAATCCACTCTTTTATACCACTGTTCTTATTGGCTACAGGTGTGGCCTGTTAAGATCAGGCCTGTTCCTAATCTTTAGTAATTGGTTCCAGCTGCAACTCTTTAGGGGATGAGATGACATTCTACATTATCTTCATTTACCCATACTGTGTCCCCTACATCCACCCACCAATGCCAGAGGTGTGTGTCCAAAAAGGAAACAAAAGAGTCCTGTAACTTCATAGGAAAAAAGGGAGAGATCATGGGTATTTCCATGGGATCTCTCAAATTTTCAGAGGACACAGCCTCCTTTTTATCCTAATTTCCCTCTCTCTTTCCCCACTGGCTGAGCTACTTGAGAGGTACAGACTTCCCAAAATGCCTACTAGCTAAGACCCCCTTCTAATGTGTACCCCCCTTTTTCTTTGCCTTGTGTCTATCAGTGGAATTCCTATGGAATTTATGGTTCTTCCCATTGTTCCTTTCACCTCTCTGTATCTAACTTTATCTATCTTTATTTATCCATTTTTATTTATCAACAGATCCACAGCTCCCACAGCTTGTTTGTAAAAACAAATCTCCCTCATTCCATTCATGGAGCAGTGGAATCCTTCCCATTGTTTCTTTTATCTCTCAGTGCTGGTTTTATCTACCAGCAGACCCAGAGTTTGTTTATAAACACAAATCCCTCATTCCTCTCACTCCCACAGGTGAGCATCCCCCCATGGATGAGCTCCCCTCTGACAAACCACCCCATACAAACCCCCTCCTTTTCCCTGTGTTCCCTACAGGCATTATCCTCCCCCAAGGACTGGAACAGCCTAGCCTGGCTCAGCACCTCTATTTTTTGTTCTTCTCATTTATTTCTGTCTCCTGGCACTGATCTGCCTCACTCAGTGCACATCTGCACTGGCTGTGTTTGCCAGACACCACGGGGAACAGGTGAAATCTCATGGAATTCCCTGCAAACTGACCTCTAGCCATGTTCAGGAGACCCAGCTGACTCCCAGGAGGTTTTTGGGAGCTCTTTTGTGTCACCTTTTGGCTTTACAGGCAGCAGGGAGCAAGGGGAGAGGCACGGCTGAGCTCTCACAATCCCATCTCCTGCTGGAGCTCCACTGAGCAGGAAAGAGCCCACTGCTCATTTGACTTTGCTATTTCTGTGTGGATAATTAAAAATAACCCCAAACCAACACAATTCTGGCTTCTAAATGAACGCCAAAAAGCATGAATTGCTCTCCTTCTCCAGCTGGTACCTCCCTGTCCCCACGGCAGGGTGTCCCTGGCACGGGGCAGTGGGATGCTGGGAGGGCTGGCTGAGTGGGTGGAAACCATTTTGGCTGCAAATCACCCCAAACCACGCTCTGTGCTCAGCTCAGAGGCACTGCAGGGCTGAGCTGGCTGTCCCTGCAGTGTCCCAGTGGTGTCCCTGCAGTGTCCCAGTGCATGGATGAGCTGCCACAGGGACCCTGGCACGGGTGTGACACCCCCAGCAGGCAGCTCCAGACCTCAGCAGAGGTACCAGTGATGCTTGGGGTGGGTGCAAGGCAGAGGCATCAGGGACAAGGATGGGTTATTTTTTAAAGCCAGGCCTAGGCCAGACTCTCTCTGCCTCCCACACACCCTCCCCAGGGACTCAGTGAATTTATGGAGCACTCTGCCACAGATGATGTGAGCTTCAGATTGATTTTCACAGATCTACAGAATCACGGCCATCCGGAATGATGTGAGGAGTTGGTTTTTTTGCTATTTTTTTCCTTTCCAAAAGAGGAAGAGCAGAGAAGAAAATAATTCCAAGGTTATATTTCCCAGCAAAGTTTAATCCTACGATATCAGGATTAAATAAGGGGGGTTTGTGCATCTCTGGGGCCTCTGGGTGAGGGATGCAGTGTGCAGCACCATCAGCCAGAGCCACGAGTCCTTCCCCCTTCCCTTGGCCTCTGAAATGTTGAGAGGGGCTTGCAAATATCCTTTATAATAATTTACTTTGAGGTGGGACGGGGAAGTGCAGTCAAGCTTATTTTGGGGTTTTTTTTACTTGTTTTATTTGTTTGTTTGGGTTTTTCTGGTTTTGGGTTTTTTTTTTTTTTTTTGGGTTTGGGTTTTTTTTTTTTTTTCTTTTATGTTTTTTTGGGCGTTTAGGGGTTTGGTTTGTTTTAATTTTTAAATTTTATTTCAGTTTTCCTCACTGATCAAAAGGTGGCCCCCCGATTTACACAGCCATAGGTTTTCCAGCACTTGTCCCAGCCTGCCCAGCATGTGACACGGTGCTGGATCAGCGAGTCTCACCTCCCTAACAGCCAGGAGCTCGTTAGGAACCCAGTGTGAGCTGCTGGGGGAGCTGTGAATGAGCAGAGCCTCCCCTGGCCCCTGGCACAGGCTCCTCTCCCACCTCCCTGCAGGAATAGCTGCAGCATCTCCTGCAGCACAGCCAGGGTGGCACAGGGGGATGAGCAGGGATCCCTGAATCCCCCCTTGTTGGGAAGGATGAAAGCTTGACAAGAAGTTGTCACAGATATGGATACTTGGATGTAAAACCTTGTGAAAAACGCCAATCAGTTGTTTTTAAAATTTTAGAAGTTTAATAGTAATAAAATGTTTATAAAAATAGTAATATAATTAGAGTAATAAAAATTTCGGACAATATGGATTAGGACAATATGAGACAATAGAAACAAAGAGTTACAGACAGTCCAGGTACCTCTTTCTGGGCAAAATAAGCCTGAAAAAGGACCCACGTTAACAGAGGATTAACCCTTAAAAACAACAGCCTGTTGCATATTCATACATCTCACACATGATGCATAAATTCCATTCAAACACAGGATTCTGTCTGGGCAGTGTCAACTTCTTCTGAATCCTGACGGTGTCTCCAGGACTGAGCAAGGCAGGAAGAAGTTCATTTCTTCTGATAATGGAGCAATAAATTCTCTTTCACTGAAAGATTCAGGTGTCCTGTGGCTGCTATCTCAGTGTGAATCCTTTCTTTAAAAAAAGTATCCTACATAGCACAGTTTCTGTTTTAACCTTATGTTATAACCTAAAACTATATTTAACACACTACTTAAGAAAATTAATACAGCATAACTTTCTAACATAACACATATAACATTCATTTTAATATTTGCAAAAAGCCAATCATAAAATACCCACTTTTCACAGCTGGCAAATCCCTGCTTTGCCCAGGGTTGGTTTTGTGGATGCAATAGTCTGGTCAGAGAGAGAAAAGCTGGGTAAGCTTTCCTATGAATCGGTCTGAGAAACTTTAGGGAGGTGGAAGGGAAGAATTAGAAACAAGCTGCACCTGGTATTTGTAACAAGTTGTTTACTCCCAAGGGGCGCCGTCTTAATTAGCCAATCATGTAAAATGCAATGATTAAATTACCAATCAGGTCCACCTGTGTCAGATGAGGCTCTAAAAGAAGACGTCTCAATAAAAGTGAGAAGTTTTGCCCTTTTTGCTTTCTGATTGTTTTTGGAGTCTGTGTATTTCTGACTCAAAATGAAGCTTTGGGAAGAGGGACATCTTTCCACCCACTTTTCCATCATCGGAGGGCAGATGGGATTAGCAATCACATGTGCCAGCACTTCTCCTTGTCTTGGCCTCTTTTCTCCCTGCACTGTCTCCTGCAGCCTGTGCTAACGACAGCGATTTGGTGTTCGACACCATCGGGGCTGGCTGGGAGGGCTGGTGGGTGCTCACACACAGCCGGAGGGGCAGCTCTGATCAGGCTTCCCTCTGAGTGTGCCCAGGGAGCCCCTCCGGGTGCTGTAGAGCCCAGGGGAAAAACCCTTGTGCATTGTCACCCCTGGCCATAAAGCTGCTGCCCTCAGAAGCTCTGCCTCTGTTACTCCTTCACAGAATCACAGAATGACCAGGTTGGAAGAGACCTCCAAGACCATCGAGTCCAACCCAGCCCCAACCCCTCAGCTAAACCCTGGCACCCAGTGCCATATCCAGGCTTTGTTAAACACACCCAGGGATGGGGACTCCACCACCTCCCTGGGCAGCCATTCCAGAACTTTATCACTCTTTCTGTAAAACACTTCTTCCTAATATCCACCCTGTATTTCCCTTGGAGCAGCTTAAGGCTGTGTGCTGTGTTTCTGTCAGAGCTGCCTGGAGGAAGAGCCCAGCCCCAGCTGAGCACAGCCACCTTTCAGGGAGTTATAGAGAGTGATGATGGCAGCCCTGAGTCTCCTTTTCTCCAGTTTAAACACCCTCAGCTCCCTTAGAACCATCCCTTGGAATGGTCAGCTAAAGCAAGAGGGCTGCAGGAAGCTGCTGGATTTGGTGGATTTGCTGCCAGAATGTTTTAATTGTGTTTCACAGAGTTTCCCCCTGCAGAAATCCTTTACTTTTCCCCCTAATGGTGGGAGTTCAGGAGACTTTCAGCCAGGGCTGCTCTTGGTGGTGCTGAGCTGCTGCCCCGTTTTCCCCAGGGCTCTCACCTGCCCCTCTGCACCAAGGACAGAGTTTCAGCCCTGTTTTGGCACACAAGTGACTGCAGCTCCAGTGAATTAACTCACTGATGTTATTACAGGCTATGAGGACAGGTCAGGTTTCAGGCTGGGAAGGAAAAACAGGTAAGTGCTGTTCTATAATCATCTCCTGGATGACAAATAGGCTTTTTTCCCCCATATTCTGCCCCATTTCTGTGCTCACAGTGGAAGGGATGGCTCTGCAGCACTGCAGGCTTGGGGAAATGGGAGAATGATGTCCCACAGCCTGGAGAGAGGCTCCAGCAGTGCCGGGAGGGAATCTGGCTCTTCTCCCAACAACAAAAACTTATTTTAGCTGGGAAATCGCAGGTCAGGAGGGTTAGACAGACCTCCCAGGCTGAATTTCACAGCCCTGAGTAGAAATGGTTGATTTTGCCAGTGCTGCCATACGGAGAACACGCTGCAGACAGGGAACACTGCATCCTCTGTTCCTGACAAACGCCTGCCAGGACAGCTTGAACAGAAAGCAGGAGCTGAGGCAGAGGGAGCTTCTTTGGGGCTTGCAATTCCTCATTCCCTGTGGTTCAGGATCTCCAGAAGGCCAGAACAAAGCTCCTGTGCAGGAACGCAGAGCCCCAGGCTCGGTCCTTCAGGGCTGGAAGCTGAGCCCAGCCATGGGGTGTTGCCATCTGCATCATGTAGAGGATGGCAGAGGTGTTCCCTGAAGAACCTGGGCTGGATGAACCTGGAATTGCCTGGTTCTGATGGCATAAAGCCAAGATGTGTTGGCATCCACATCATGTAGAGGATGGCAGAGGTGTTCCATGAGGAACCTGGGCTGGATGAACCTGGAATTGCCTGGTTCTGATTCCATAAAATCAAGATATGTTGGCATCCACATCATGCAGAGGATGGCAGAGATGTTTCCTGAGGAACAGACTGGATGGACCTGGAATTGCCTGGTCCTGAATCCATAAAACCAGGAATCCATGTAATAATGCTGGTGGCCAAGCCACCAACACCCCCAGCCCGGTGCCAATGCCAAGATGTGCTGCAGAGAGGAGAGAGCTCTTTTTTTTGGCAGTGTCACCAAGGAGGGACCCTCCTGGGCATCCCCCTCCTGCTCAGCCCACCCTGGTCCCCACCTGTGCCCCTGGATAAAAGTTTTCCTCTGGACAGGGTCACAGCCTGGCTGTGCCCATCACCCCCTTGGCAGAGGGAGAAATGAGGCAGGGAGGAGCGAGGGGACAGCTGAGAGGTGAGCAGGGAAATTGCACTTGGATTTATGAGGAACTGCAGCTGGAATTTTGTCTCCTGTCTGTTCCTGACGCCGCGGCGTGTGAGGGCAGATGTGAAATGTGGCTCTGAGAAATTCATGGCAATAGCAAAACCTCCCCTTTTTTGAACAGCCATGTTTTAATTTGCATTTCCAGGGCTCTGGCAGACGGCTGGGTCCTGTGGTGTACCCAGCAGTGGAGCCACTAAATGGCCATGAGTTGCTGTATCTCTGTTTTATGGGGGCAATTTGGGCAGCTGCCAGACTCAGTAACTCTCCTGGTGTTATCCCAGCAGTGATGGTGACTTGGGAACTGGGGGGGTGAACCAGTTGGGGGAGATTTTTTCAGTGGATTTTTGGGTTGTGAGTCCAAACCTCATCTTGGCTTGTGTGGTGGAATTGGCTATGAGACAGGATTAAATGTCACTGTGCCACCAAAGGGGTGATGGGGTGAGAAGGGAGGGAGGGCACAATCAAAAGGGAGGGGAGAGAGAGCAGCAGGGCTGGTGGTGACCCATGAAGACCCATCCTAAGCAAAACCAGCCCCTGGGAGCATGAGGATGAAAGGAGGGAGCTGCAAGCTAGCAGCTTTTCATTAATAGAGCTGTGGTGCTCGTGTGGCCACGGTGACAGATCACAGAATGCTTTGGGTTGGAAGGGACCTTAAAGCTCATGCTGTTCCAAGCCTCCTGCTAGGAGCAGAGACACCCTCCACTGGAGCAGGCTGCTCAGAGCCCTGTCCAAGCTGGCCTGGAGCACTTGCAGGGATGGGATGCAAGGTGCCTGCAAGGTGCTGCCACTTTTGCAGCAAAAGTGCTGCTCTGAGGCTGTTGGCAGGCCAGGCTGGCTGGTGCTTTGTGCTGCAGTGACAGCCTGCCTCTCAGTGGGGACAGGGATCCTGGGGGAGAGGCCATCTGCATGCACAGGAGGAGGAGACAGCCTTTGCTCCCTGAAACGTGTCAGCTCAGGGTGGAGGAAGCAAATCCTGTTTCATGGGGGCACAAGCAGCTCCATTGATGGGAGAATGAGACTGTCCTGGAGGTGATACCGAGTTCTGAGCATCCCAGCCCTGGCTCTGAGCACGAGATCCCTGATCATGTGAGCTCTCAGCAGTGCAGGCAGCAGAACATGGGTTTGGATGCTTGCAGGCAGTTCTCTCACCGTGCAGGCAGTGGCTCCTGCCTTGCCTGCCCAGTGCACATTGAGCTCTCCTGGCATGGGGCTCTTTTCATGCCTCAGATTTGAGATTTTATATTTTCCAGATTCTGTGCTGCTTTAGTGTGTGGGTCTGGGCTTCATATGAGGGGATGGTGAGCTCTGTGCACAGAGCAGGGAGACAAAACAATTCCTGCTCCAGCTGGGGACCAAGGACAAATGATCCAAACCTGTAGGAGCAATGGTGGGTGGGACAGTCGGGATGGATGGAGAGCAGAGACCTCTGCAGCCATGTCAGGAACTTGTGGGTTATTGCAAAGGGCCTGGGTGCAGGGCCCTGCTGGGAGCTGCCAGACACAGCTCAGAGCAGGACTGAGAGAAGAGAGGGGGAGAGAGGATGAGAGGGTGAAAGAGAGTAAGAGCATAAGAGAGTAAGAGGGGTAAGAGAGCGAGGTTCCCGTTACAATACCAGAAATCTTCTTCTGTGCTGAATATTCTATTTCTCACCAACCAATCTAATACAAGATACAGATCCTACAGCATTTACATACAGCCTATAAGAATCATTACATTACAATACTGTGTTACACTTTAAACACTAAAAACTCCTCTTTGGACCCCTTCTGCCAAGCTGGCAGGGTCTGCTCTGAGCCTTGGGGCTGTCTGCAAGCAGAGGGTGTTGTTCCATCAAAAGGGGATTACCTTCAGCTGGCCACACCATTGTTTTCCAGTTGTTCAGTAACTGAGGTATCTCAAAGCTTGCTTTCATTTCAATCTCGTTTATAGTTTCCATATTCTCAAAATCTTTTGCCAGGCAATCATATTTATAAGGCTTTCCTGTTGCATCTTCCTCAATACAAATCTCAGGCCCAGGAGCACAAACGACATGGGTTGGAGACAGAAAAACAAGAAGAATGTGACTTGATGGGCTAAAGCTGGAATTGGACAATTAACCCTAATGTACAAATGGACCAGAACTTGCAAAAGTGACAGACCCCGTGACAGGTCATGCATTTTGTGACCATTTTGGGTGTAGCCCTGGATGGGCTCTTGTGCTGCCCAAGGTGGATCCATTGAGGCTTCCTAATCAATCCCTGCTTTATTCTTTAGCTCTGTCCAGCCTCTGTTCCATCTCAGCCTTCCCAAGGCATCACTTTGCACACCTGCCTGGCTGCTGGGGCCTGTGTTGGCCAGGGAGACACTTCCCATGGCTGCAGGGATTGCCATGGAACCTAAAGATCTCTGCACAGACAATCCAGATGCCCCCAGCAGTCAGCCTGTGCTCTGTGTGGTCACATCTGGGCTGCTCTGGCTGCTGGAAGATGAAGGGAAGTGTGGAAGAGGCTGCATGGCAATGGCTCTGAGGCTGGAAAAGCTGCTTTGCTGTGCTCCACAAGGCTCCAGCAGCTGCTCCCAGAGCAGCAGGGCAAGGATCCCCTGTGTAAAGGTACTCTGGCATTTTGGAAGCTCTCCAGCAGCAGCCACAAGCACAGGAATGTCTCCAAGAGCCTCTCCCAGGAGGTCCCTGGTGGATCTTTCATGGCTGAGTCAGGAGAGGAGCTCAGTGGGTGAGTCAGAGGCTGCTGAGAGCTGCTCATCCAGCTGGGGTCCTGCTGCCTTGGGGCACCTCAGCTGGAGCGTTCAGGTGAACACAATCTGTGTTTGTCAAATGAAACCTCCTCCTCCTCCTGCCCTTGCTCTGCTGAGCTTCCAGCTGTCCCCATGGTCTGCTTTGTGCCAGGATTGTCACAGAGATGGCCCAGGGATGTCACAGAGGTGGCCCAGGAATGTCACAGAGACGGCCCAGGGATGTCACACAGAGGTGGCCCACGGATGTCACACATAGGTGGCCCAGGGATGTCACACAGAGATGGCCTAGGGATGTCACACAGGTGGCCCAGGGATGTCACACAGAGATTGCCCAGGAATGTCACAGAGAGATGGCCCAGGGATGTCACAGAGATGGCCCAGGGATGTCACACAGAGGTGGCCCAGGGATGTCACAGAAATGGCCCAGGGATGTCACAGAGGTGGCCCAGGGATGTCATGGAGAGATTGCCCAGGAATGTCATAGAGAGGTGGCCCAGTGCTCTCATGGAGCGCCAGTATCCCCAAGCCCTGCTGGTTTTGCTCTCCTGGAGTTTCCTTGCCTTTCCTGAAGAAATCACCATGTCTAAAAGTGTCCTATCCATTGAGTTCCCTGCCTGCATGCCCTGGTGTGCTTTACCAATGTGTGTGACCAGCAGGATTGCTCCTTCCAGCACTGCAGTGCTGGGGTGGGACTCTGAGCCTGCCAGGCCCTGCCCTGCCTGCTCCCCTCACAGTTTCCCAGCTTGTCCTTCCCTCCTCTCCCTTAAGGAGATGTTTTCCTGCCTTTTTCACTGCCAGGCTCCTGTTTGCTGCTGAGCTCTGGAGGGGCTGGCTGGAACATCTCCATGGGGGTGCCAGGAGCTGCTGTGGCCACTGAGGATGGGCTGGGGGCTTGTCACCCTCACCCACACTCACCCCTGCAGGAGGGTGGGGGCTGCAGGCTCTGCAGGGAGGTGAGGCATCACTTGATGCACAAGGACGAGCCCTTGTGTTTTCCCCTCTCATTTCCATCTTTGTCTCGTGTAATTTTCTTAGCAAGTCTCTATGGAAACAGGTGCTGTTTGTAATAAAGCCTCTGTTTTTTCACTTTGCTTTGTTGCTGTCGAGGAAGGAGGGGGCAGAGACCTATAAAGGGCAGATGAGGTTTAGGTAGGGAGAGGAGAGATGATTCAGCTGCCTCAGCCCTTGGCACAGATGGGAGCAGCCTCAGCATCCCTTCATCCTGTCCTTGCTGATGGGAGTGGGGGCTGAAATCATCCAGACCTTTCCTGGCTCTCTTGATTTTGGTGGGGCCTCACTGATCTTTAAAGACCTTTCCAACCCCAACCATCCCAGGGTTCCTGTCCCAGCTGTGGAACAGAGGTAAATCATTCCTGCTCAGAGCTGACAACACACATCTGACATGTCCCCAGCCCCAGAGCCTCACCTGGCTCTCCTGAAGGTCACCCAGTGCCAGCTGTGTCTCAGCGCCCTGCCAGGACCTGCTGTGACACTGCATGTGACATGTGACACTGTGTGCAGGGAGCTGAGCTGTGGGGGTGGCACAGAGGGGACAGAAAGCACCTGATGCCTTCAGAAGGCTGACCTGGAACAGAGGCTGGACAGAGCTAAAGAATAAAGCAGGGATTTATTAAGAGATCTCAATGGCTCTCTGGAGAATGATGAGCAGGATGATCAAGAGGAAATGTTCAGGAGTCCACAAGCAGCACCTTGGCAGGGCTGGATGAACACCAGCTCAGGGTGAGGTGATTACAATCTTCATGCATGAACTCAGTGCAAAAAAGGAAGCAGGACAGTGATCTTCCAGACATCCTTCCTGGCAGGGGGAATTCTGGGGAACCCAGCAGAAAACAGGCACTGCCTTTCAGACTGAGATTCTCCACACAGCCAAGGAGGAGTGGAGTCCATGAAAGGAAGAGTTTGCCTCAGTGACCAAGAGGGATCCCATGAGAATTGCACTTTGCTGCTCCTCAGAGCAGAGATCTTGGAGCTTTCTGAGCAGCACAGCTGTGCCCAGACACCACTTCCCCACGGAGTGAAGCACAGGCAGGCACAGGGAATGAAATCCATCTGAGCAGGATTGATGCCTTGGGAAGGCTGAGCTGGAACAGGGACTGGACAGAGCTAAAGAATAAAGGTGGGATTAATTAGGAGGCCTCAATGGATCCACCTTGGGCAGCACAAGAGCCCAGCCAGGGCTACACCCAAGATGGGCCCAAAATGGTCACAAAATGCACGACCGGTCACGGGGTCTCTCACTTTTATAAGTTCTGCTCCATTTGCATATTGGAGTTAATTGTCCAGTTCCAGCTTTAGCCCATGCAGTCCCATCCTTCTTGTTTTTCTCTCTCCAGCCCACGTTGTTTGTGCTCTTGGGGCTGAGATTTGGATCATTTGTCCTTGGTCCCCAGCTGGAGCAGGAATTGTTTTGTCTCCCTGCTCTGTGCACAGAGCTCACCATCCCCTGTATGAAGCCCAGAGTCATACACTGAAGCAGCACAGAATCTGAAAAATACAAAAGCTCAGACCTGAGGCACCAGAGCAGGGTGAGCCAGAAGGATTTAGGAGCCCCCGCCCGCCGTGGGACGCTGCAGCTCCGTCAGCACTTCCTGCCCGCAGCTCGTGAGCTCCTCACTTGTTTGTTTATTTTGGGGAGGGAGGGGGATGCTTCAAGAGCTGAGATTGGAATATTTTAAAGGAGGAATTCAGTGCCAGATTGGCATCCTCTGCATCAGAGTGTGCTGGGAGCTGCAGGAGGGAGCTGCGTGTGTCAGCTCCTTCTGCTCAGAGCCACCCGTGGTATTCAGCCACCCTGGGCCTTTCCAGGGGCTGTGGGGGCTCCTGAACCCAGAGAAACCTGCAGCACACTCATATCCAGGTCCTGGTGTGTGTTTTAGGGTGTTCCAGGCTTTTTCTGCTTTGCACCAAGTCAGAGTGAGCTGGGCCCTGAGGCAGAGGTAATTGGCCTCTGGCACAAAGAGGAATTCGTGGTGGCACCTGGCTCTCGGGGTTTAGAATGAAGAGCTTCCACCCTGACTGAGAACTGGTGTCCTCTTCCCACTGAGAGCTGGTCATTTTAGGTTGGAAAAGACCTCTGAGGTCACTGAGTCCCACTGCTAACCCAGCACTGCCAAATCCACCATGACACATGCCCAGGGCTCCCCAGCCCACAGAGGATGCAAGGATGTGCTTGGAGAGGTCCCTCTCCCACCCCTGCTTTCCTACAATGGTTCTTTGTGTTCATCCCAAGCCAGCTGCACGTGGCCACCCTGCAGCTGAGGCTTTCTCCAGGGGAAATCCTCCTCACCCATTCCTAGACCTGCTCTGCCCAAGGGGACTGCTCTGCTGGAGCTGTCAGAAATGAGGATTGAGGATTGCCAGGGTGCTCCAAGGGCACTGAGCTGGAAAACATTCCCTTCCCACTGCTGTTTCTGGGAGAATTTGCTTTAAGAGCAGAGATCCAGACTATAATGTTAATTTTGCTGCTTTCCAAGAGGAGTCAATAATACAGAGTCTTTGTGATTCTGCTGGAATTACAATATGTGATTACTGGGGTTGAGCTGCTGGTTAATTACCTTCTCATTTGTTGTAATGCTCCTGAATAGCTTGTGAAAGTGTAGCAAATGCATTGCTTCTGCTTTTAATGGCTTATTCACAGATAGTAGAAGATAAACAATGTTCCGTGTCACATTAGGGTGCTGCAGCACTTCCCTGGGGATCCCTCCTCAGCCTGGGGAAGGCAGGAACTCACTGGTGAGATGAGACAGGAACCTTGATGTCCCTGTGACTGTGATCACATCCCCTTGGATGGGGACCCTGACCAACCCCAGGGCCACACCAGCAAGGTGGGATGGCCCAGCCTGCTGGGGAAACTGGCTGGGAGTGTGAAATACAAAGCTGTGTTTCGTGTCAGGTACATACAGGCAACGTCTGTATTTGTGATTGCTACATGTATGGAGACCAACAATGGAACAGTTGTGAATTCTAATAATAACTGAGGAAAGTAAAGCATGGAAGAAGGGCTTTGAACCTATCCTTTGTTTGCAATTAACCTTAGTTGATTTAGGAGCATTGGAATTAAAGTGTTAAGGATGTTGCTTTTTGCTTGTAGTTAATCCTTAAAGAGTTCTGCAATAATAACCTTTTGAAGTATAATTTTAGAATATTGCTTGTATCCTTGAAACTACAGCTTTAGAATATATATAAAAGAAATATGCTTATCTCACGCCTTAATAAAGCAGAGCAAAACAGCTTGAGAAAGGAAGATGAACTCAACTCAAGGATTTATGGTTTTGTCCAAGGGAAGCTGGACATCACTGTTATGAGATTTATAGTCCTTGTAATTAAAAGGTGGCCCCACAGCTGGGGAGCTGGACTGCACCAGATGGGATTTGTCTTTCTTCTTTTGGAAACTGGACCACCATCATCTGGGGATACTCCTTTTGGGATACATCCTGAGAAAAACTAAATCACAAGAGTGTATAGAATTATGACGTAAAAATTGGGAATAGAAACTGCTGATGAGTAAAAATTGGAATAGAAACACCCTGAGAAAGCTGATGAGTGCCCCTATAAATACCTGTAAGCCTCAACTATGGGTGTGCAGTTGGAGGGAAAACTTCCCCCACTGCCCCCAGTGCTGTATTGCTCTTACTTTACCATATGAATTAATAAATTGATTGCTGCTTGAATATTGGCCTAGTCAAGCTTCTTATTCATAACAGGAGGAGCTCCTGCAGCAATGCCAACCTTCCTGAGCCTCGTTGAGCCTGCTTGTCGTGGCCTGTTGGTGTCAGGGAAGGGGTTTTGTGCCCCAGGAGAGGGGTCAGCCTCCCCCCAGCCCCATCCTGCTCCTGCCAAGTGCAGTGCCTGGTTCCGTGCCCACCAGAGAGGCAATGTTTGCTCATACCAGGGCCTGTTTGCCCACACAGCTCATTTGGACATCTGGCTTGGCAGATTGGAAAAATGGGCAAGGAAACACTGAGGCCTGCATGGCAAACTGGGACTGGTTTTCTCCTTTTTTTTTTTTGGTTTTGTGGGGTTTTTTTTGTGAAGGTTTTTTTTGTAGTGTCTTGGTTACAGCTGCACAGAAATTTGCCCTTCAGGAGATCTTTGCATTCCTGATATTGCACTCCAACCATCTAAATTTTATCTCCATTTGGTGCAGCCATTTATCTCCATTTTTGGTGCAGACCACCTAAAATACTTGCCAGATTTTTAACCACAATTCTTTTTCATGACCCTGTCCTGAACTTTGCCTCTCAGGACACATCCCTGCTGCAAGGCCTTTGGTTCCTTCCCCACAGCACTCCAAAGAAAGGGGGTCTATCAGCACCAGGACAAATTTGGGTCCTAGACCAAGCCTAGCATCTTCATGGGACAGAGATTTAAACAAGCTGCTCTGTCCAGGGGTGCCAGGAGTTTGCTTTTAAGCTTGGTTGTGTGTCTGGACTCAAGGCACCAAGGAACCAGAGCATCTCCTCCAGCTCTGAGTGCCAGCAAGAGAGATCTGGCAGGGCCAGCACTGCTTTAAAGGTGTTTCTGGACGTGGCTTACTCCATCCTACTCCATGAAGGCTGAGGGAATTGGGATTGCTCAGCCAGGAAAGGAGAAGGAGTTAGGGTGACCCAACTGCAGCCTTGAAGTACCTGAGGAGAGCTTACAGGAAAGGTAAGCACTTTTTACAAGAGCATTTAGTGACAGGACAAGGGAGAATGGGTTCAAATTGAAAGGGTGGATGTTTAGATTGGATTTTAAGGAAAAAATCCATTATTGTGAGGGTGGTGAGGCAGTGGCAGCAGAGAAGCTGTGGGTGCCCCATCCCTGGATGCTCAAGGCCAAGTTGGATGGAGCTTGGAGCAACCCGACCCCATGGCAGGGGTTGGAATGAGACGATCTTCAAGGTCCCCTTCCAACCTAAAAACTTGCATTTCCCACTCTTTTAAGCAGAGATTTAAGGATGCCCAGATCTGTGGGTGGCAATGAGTGTGACAACACACAGATATCTAGGTGCAGCTCACCATCCAATCTCCCTGCTCAGCAAAGACAGGCTTGAAGGATTATCCCAGCCTGGGCGACTGTTTTTTAACCACAATGGCCATGAAAATCTCCATTCTTTATCTCCAAGCTGCTTAGTGATACAGTGGGTGGAGAAGGAAGCCACATTTCCTGCTCAAAGAGTGTGTGGGAATACCTTTTCAAATGTTAATTCCTCATGTTTTTCAAAAAGCTACCCGAAGGCACCGGTCAGAGCAAACGCTAGGGAAGCCAGTGCATATTCAAACCAAGCAGGTTTTTAAAATCTGGGGAGATATTTGGGGCGAGGAGGGAGTGGGGAGAATGAGAAGAAGCTCCGGGAAAAATCCCGCTACCATTTTCCCTCACTTCAAAGTTGAAATGAGATGTGTGCCTTTGCCTCTCCTCTGATGTGCCTCCCTCCAGGGAAATAGGTGATGGATGCAAAAGGCCAGGGGGAGCAGGATCGGCCAGGGATTCCCCTCCAGCAATGGTAATGAAGGTCCAAATCCCAAATCATTCCTGCCCCAACCCAGTGGCAACCAGGAAAAGCCAATGTGAGTGCCACGGGGATCCAGCAAGCCACACATCCCCACTTCTGCTTTGCATCCAAGGCAAAATTTCTGTTCCCTCGATATTAAATCACCTCACTGTAAAATTCATCAGCTTCCATGGCTTTTTGGTTGATAAAAACCCTCTCTGCAAGAGCCACCTGTGGCTAAGGACTGCTGTTAACACACAGCCCTGGGTTTTCTGTGGCAGCTTTTGCATTAAAAACAAAACAGCCAAAAAAAAAAAAAAAAAATCCATGCACGATTTGAATGCAGACTTGAAAGAAAAGAGAGGGGGAAAAATCTCTTGGGTCTGTACCCACCACAAGTTTTAAAGTGCAGAATCTGTGTCTGTTGTTGAATAAGAGATGTGTGCCGACTGCCAAATTTCAGCTTGAAAGCAGCCAGAAGCTATCTGGGAGAAAAAACCAAAACAAATGTTTTGCAAATACCTTTTGTAATTGTAAAAATAACATAATAATTAAAAGGAAAAAAAAACCCAAGCAGCAAGAATTCACCAGTTATTAAACCTTGAAAAATGTGGGATTCTTACATGACTCGGAGCCCAGAAGTGACGTCTAAGCTTGGAAAAAACCCACTGAAAACAGGGATTTATTGTTATTCCTCATAGCCAAGCAGTTTTATAACCAATGTCTCTTCATCCCAAGTGCTCCAGAAAGAACAGAAAATGCCTCAAGCCTGGCAGTAAATGTGGGGAAGGGATACAGATCCTTGAGTCCAAATTCCCTCATTTCTAAGGGTCTGGTTGACTCTCATTTTGGCCAGCCCTGGAACATCATCTTTTCTTTGCTTGGGAATTTGTCACCATTGGCTGTGGAGGAACAGCTGATGGTCTGTGCTTTTCCTTTGTCCTGGGAGGAGATGGGGATGTTCCACAGAACCTCACCTTGCTTGCTGCTCCTTCCAGCAGGGATAAAGAAAAGGGGTTTGGGGTGCAGCAGACACCTTTTCCCTATTGCAGCACCCTGGGTGCGCAGCTGGTGGTGACTTTAGGGGTGGATTTCCATCCTCAGCTTCCTATCAAGCCACTTAGTGCACAAAAAAAAAGAAAAATACAGGTCTTCATGATGCACAAAGACAAGGAAATCGTGGGGAAAAGCGCTTCAAAACAGACATTTTTTTACAGATCAAGAATTTCATGACTTGGTGGAAAGCACAAACAATACTGGGACAGAAATTCATAATATTTGGGGGCTGGTTTGTGTAGCTGCTGCAGCTAATACCTCAAATAAATACTCCCGTGACTAATCCCTTGGAAAGAAAAAGCACAAAGAAAGAGGCTGTCACATGAAACAGGATGATTTTGATGTTTGTTTAGTATTTCTAAACTCAAATTCTGCCTCTTGAGCTGTGTAACATCCTTCATCTAAAACCCTGTTATTCTCTGGCTGGGTAAATATGTGTTTGTTTTCTGTCCTCATCCCATCCCTCCCTCCTTCCCCAAACCCCAAACCCAAGGATCCTTTTCCTCCTCTCTGGGCTCTAGCAAAAAATCTGAATATTTTGCTGAGGATCTAGAAGCACCAAGTCTTAAATTCTAGAAATAATTGCGATTTCATTCTGTGTGATTAAACTATGGAAATTTTCTCCTGGGGATTTTTTTTTTGCATAAAGGGAAAAAAGACAAAAAAACCCCCCAAAAAAACAACAAAACCTGTTGGCGTCATCAGAACCTAAAAATAACAGGAAGATGACTGCTGGTGCCAGAGTGATACCAAACAAAATCTATTATTGAATTAGATTCTTTCCAATTGGTGTTCTTAGGAATATATTTCCCTTTGCCCCTCTGGGTTCATTTGGAGCCAAGGTATTCTGCCTGCCAGTGCCATTCCAGCACTCAAATTAACAAGAAGTGATGTCTCTTACAGTAAAAAACCCAGGAACTGTTAAAATATTGATGAAGGCGAAGAAGCTGAGGAGTTTGTGGTGTCTGGTTTCTTGCTGGCAGCCAGGGAGAGCTGTGAAAGGAGAGGAGAGCTGGACACCCTCACCCTGCTGCCACGGCCAGGGTGCTCATCCTGCTCCCAGGGGACAGAGCTGATATCCCAGGACTCCAGGGATTGATAGAGAGCCTGGAATTCCCTCTTTCCCATCCCTCTTTCCTGCCTGCTTTTCTCCCAGTGCCTGTTTTCTCTCTGCACTGCAGTTCTACACCCTGTGCTTTGCTGTCCATTCATTTCAAGGGTTTCACGTTCTATTTATTCCCCCCATCTTTCATTTTAATTAAGCACCTCTCACTCTTGTGTTGTAGCTGCACATCTCAGGGGCCACAGGGCTGTGTTGGAGAAGGGGCTGAGGCCACCAGGTCAGCTTTTAGAGCTTCATCCACCCCTGTCCCCTGCTCCAGTGTTAATGTCACATCTTTCCTGAAAAATCCTTTTCGCTAGGATTTTTTCCTGACATTTTTCTCCTGAGAAGCTGAGAGGCCTCAGCAACAAAATGTAAACAATAATTATCTGATTGCTTGGGATGTGTCTGGAGATGGTTTACCAACAGGTGCATCTTGGATTGGTTGCATGTGAATTGTTTTTAATTAATGGCCAATGACAGCCAGCTGTGTTGGACACTCTGATTCTGTCACAAGATTTTATTATCATTCCTTTCTAATGTCTCCTTTCTCTTTCTTTAGTATAGCTTTAATATAGTATTTCTTTTAATATAATAGATATCATAAAACAATAAATCAGCCTTCTGAAACATGGAGTCAAGATTCTCATCTCTTCCCTCATCCTGGGGACCCTCAAGCACCACCACAGTGTTATTTTAAGGGCCTCCTGGAGTCACCTGTCACTATTCCCCAGAGCATTCCTTGCTGCTGGCACTGCTGGCCCAGCATTCCTGTTCTCCTGGCAGCAGGAATGAGCTGGGTGCTGACACTGCAGCGTGGCCCTCCTGAGCTCAGAGCACTCCCTTCATCTGCACTCCCACCCTGAACCCATCTGAGCGTGTCTTCTCCAGCTGTGAGGCTTCCCTGGATGTTCCTTTGATGCTGCTGGCACCCTGCTCTGGTTCCTGCTTCTCTCATGGCCCTGGGCAGAGCTGGAGCATCTCCTCCACCATGAGTGAGCACAGTCCTGCAGAGATGCTGGTGCTCAACTGTGGCATTCACATTCTCTGAAAAATCCCTTTGCCCAGGATTTTTTCTCCTGGGAAGCTGAGAAGCCTCAGATAAAAAAAGGAAAACAATAATTATCTCATTTGCTTCTCCTGTGTTGTGCTCATGTAGAATGTGTTTGGAGATTGTTCACCCACAGGTGATTGTTTCACTGGATTCTGCTGTGAGTTGTTTTCACTCATTAACCAATCAGTGCCAAGCTGTGTTAGGACTCTAGAAAGAGTCACAAGTTTTCATTATCATCTTTTAGCCTTCTGTAAGTATCCTTTCTGTATTCTTTAGTACAGTTTAGTATAGCATTCTTTTAAATATTATAGTATCATAAATTACTAAATTAGCCTTTTGAGAACATAGAATCAAATTCATCATTTCTTCCTGCCACGAGAATCCCTGCAAATACAATACTCACCAGACCCCTTGCAAAGGCTGGGGAGGGCCTGGCTGTCACCCAGGAGCACAAAAAGGCATCACATTAAGCAGCATTCTCCCTGGAGTTTTTCTTCATTGATGGGAGGACTATGAGATTGTCACCCTGATTTTTTAGGATTTCCTAAGCCTTCTGATGTTTACATTCTTGTAACGAACTTTCTCACACACTTTATGTAAATAACTTATTGTTTTGCATTCTTTTATAGAAGAAGAGAAAATTGATGGACTGTTGGTTTGTCCAGTGTCATTGGAGAGGTGGCACTGTCACCCTCCAATCCACTGCCACTTTTGGAAATCTATAAATGTTGGAGTCAGAAATTAAATATTCTCTTTTTGCTTTAAGAGAGCAACATGTCCCCGTTGGGTTATTTCGTGTCCTATGGTGACATAAGATTGTGGGAGCCTCCCTCGTGGGTCCCCCTGATGGAGAGACCCCTAAAAAGTTCTGTGCCAGGAATGAGATGGATGAGGCTCTTGGTTCTTTTGGTCTTCAGGTTGTTTATTTTCCTCTTATCAGAAGCTCTGCATGCTGTCTACATCTCAGACTCAGTGTACAAAGAGAAGCCACCAAAAGTCACACGACACACAGGTTCAAGGTCTTTTAAAGCTATTTTGTCCAATTAGCTCTTAGAAAGTATTTTATTTGTATATTTCTAGCAATAACTAATTATTTTTCTGTCCACTCAACATCTGCATTGTGGCTTTTTCTAACCAATCACTCTGTGCCACCAGCACTGCAGAAAATGGAGTAGAGGAAGAACAAGAAGGAGATCAGACAATGCCCAAAATCCTCCATCTTGTCTCCTATCTACCTCCATACTAAAATCCCAAAACTCGAGGTTTTTCACCCTGTGGCAAGCTATACCACTGCCTATTTCACACACTCGTAGATTCCAATTCATCCCAAAGTTTTGGAAGCTTTCTCCAGTGTTCTCCTGGGGATCAGGACTTCTCAGCACAGGCAGAAAAATGTGCCCTGGGTTCCAACATGAGATGACTCAAACAGTGGCAGTGTTCACACCACTGCTTTATCCAGAGTGGGATTTTCCCCCCAATAACCAGTGGGAACATTGGATGTGATGCCTCCATCTCCATGATCCATGCAAGCAGTAAATCCCTCCCAGTGCAGGCTGGAAGGAGCCATGTGTGTTTTCCCCTGCATGCAGCTCCCTCTGTGCTTCCAAACACGTCTCCCCTCTTTCCTTTTTCTGTACAGTAACTTTGCACACACAAACGTCAAACAGCAGCTGTTTGGCCAGCATTTCAAAAAAGCAGCTAGTGATTTTAGCTGCCTTAATTCTGAAGCTAGGATTTCCACTCTGCATGGCAAAAAGGGCTTTTTCTCCCCTTCTTATGAAGCTGTAGATATTTTTACCTGTTTCTTTTGTAAATGTGAAAACGTGGAAACAGTCACACCTTATCAGGCAGGAGTGTCTTTGAGGTTTCCCCTCTCAGAAAGAAAATGTCAGCAGTGCCTGTCACAGCCAGGTTACTCAGAGCTTCTCCTGCTTCAATTAAGCAGGAGCAAACCTGTGATGTGTCAGAACTTGCCCTAGGTTAGCAACACGCTGGATAATTTTGGAGGTCACTTCAATGCAGGTTGGAAAACTTGAGCAGGAAGCTCTCCTGAGAAGGGTTTCTTCAAAAATCTTTTTCTTCTGGCTGAACCATCCCATGCCCAGAACCTTTGCTGGTGTTTTGGCCCTTCTTGTCTCAGGGTGGAGATGGAATTAAAAAGGATCCAAGCCACGAGTCAGATCAAAGCTTTGAATCCTCCAAATTGTCCAGGGAGAGCCTGAAAATTGCACTGAAGGAATTGATTTTGGGGTGCTGATTTCATCTGCTGCAGGGGAAAGGTCACTTGTTAACAGTTTGGATTTTTACCAATGGGCCCAGAACAGACCTCTGAGCTTGGAGTGCAGGGCTGCAGCTTTTCCAGTAAGGGGTTAAGGGAAGGAGGGAATCAAATTCAACAGGTGGCCCCTAGGGTTGAGCTAGGAGCAGTCAGTCATGAAGTGCTATTTATTTTGGAAAACACTACAGAATGGTGTTGGGGTTTTTTTTGTTTGGTTGGTTTTTTGTTTGTTTGTGTTTGTTTGGTTTAGGTGGTTGGGGTTTTGGGGTTTTTTTTGTTTATTTTGGGGTTTTTTTTTTGTTTTGGTTGGGGTTTTTGTTTTATTTTTGTTGGTGTTTTTGTTGTTGGGGTTTTTTTTGTTTTGTGGGTTTTCTTTTTTGCTGTTGTTGTTTTTGGGGGGGTTTTGTCTCCTTTTTTGATAACACAAAAGCAAAAAAACCATATCTTTAACGAGAATTCCTGGTTTAAAACCATCTTTAACCAGAATTCCTGCTTTCACTGCACGCAGAGATGGAAGTGCAGCACCAAGTCAGCTGAGGACAGCTCTGCTAGTGTGCTCCCACCGTGTGTGGAAGAAGGGACAAACCTTTGTGCTTCCCAAGGGCAGGACAAAGCCACAGATCCCAGCCCAGAGCACCTCCAAAAGGTTTTGTCCACACCCCAGAGCACAGAGGAGAGGCTGGTGAGCCCCTGCACTTTTTGACTGGAAGCAGCAGCAGGACAAAGTGCTGCAGGGAAGAGCTCAGCTCTGCCTGTGGCCCCCTGCCATGGATGGAGGCAGAGGGAGGGTTTGCCTGCAAATCCCATTCATCACACCCCAAGCCTTCTCCTGCCTAATCCCCTCCTCTCCCACGCCTGGCTCAGTGATTTCCCTGCAGCAAGGCAGTTGGCCCTGATAATGTGATGGCAGGGATGGCTCATGTCAAACCTCAGCAAAATAAATGTTCAAGAAACGTCGCTGGGAATTCATCCACTCCTCAGAAATCGAATCTTGCTCATCTTTGCCTCTCAAACATCCCCTTTGGGTGGGGTGGAGCTGCTCAGGGGATGCATTGCCTGCCCTCCAAGTCCCATCCAGCCTGGCCCTGAACATTTCCAGGGATGGGGCATCCACAGCTTCTCCTGGAGGTCTGATAACAGGACACAGAGGAGTTGTACAAATCCTGCTCACCACACGTGGTGGGAGAAGGAGAATGCAGTCTGAACCCAGCAGAGGAGTGAGAGCAAACCTGGTCCTGATGGGTGTAAGGGAAATGCTGGAGCAGCTCGTGGGAGAGATTACAGAGGCTGCAGCTGAAGGATTCTGTGTGGGGCTGTCAAAGTTCCCTCTCTGAAGTGGATTTAGGTGTAGATGAGCACACCCTGGTGTTAGAGGAGAGCTGTCCCATCTCTGCCCTTCACTTCAGCCCCATTTGTCATGATTTCCGTGGGACTGCTGCTGCAGATCAGGAGGAATGAAAGGGAAAATCTGTCTTCTCTTACATAACTAGAAGTAAATGCATAATGCAGCTTAATTGAAATTACTGACTTCCCCAGATAAGCTGGATGTAACTGGATCATGGTGATAAAGTGATCTGGTTAATATATAAAAAATTACTCTGGGACACCCAGTGCACATAGATAAAGGCACTGAGGATGGAGTAGGGAGACACCAAAACCAAATCTACCTGGTAGAAGACTCTGTAGATTTGCTGCTGTCTCAGCAAAGATAATTTGAGCAAAAGCAAAATCCTCTAGTTCAACCCCAGAGCAGGAAAGAGAGGGGATGAGGAACTGGATTAATGGCACCTCCTCTGGGGTTTTGGTTCTTTGTTGAGATTCTTGAACACTTCCCTGCTGTTCTGGACCTCAGTTGAAGGTGTAGGCTCAGTCTGGTCTCTGAAGCTGTGGAAAAAAATCAAGCCATTTAAGAATATAATTTGAAAACAAATCTATTGAGCTGAGAGCTTTGTCCTTGGGTTCAGCTAGAAACGTTTGAGGGACACTCTGGAGGAAAAGAAGATTATTTAAGGAGCATCTGGAGAGATGGGCTTCAGCTGCCCTCTTCCCTATTTATGCTTATTAGAGATGAAATTGAAGTGCAGCATGATTAAATTATGCATATAGAGAAAAGCTTCCACAAACAAGAAAACATAAGCAATGTGGGAAGGAACAGAACTGCAAAGAGAACGAGAGGAGCAAAACCAAACAGGATGCCAAACTGCAAAAGACATTTCAACAGCACCTAATTAAAACTGTTCACATTTGCAACAGACAGAAGGTAAAGACATTCACTAGGAAACAGAAGAAAAGGGGGGAAGAAAAGCCCACTAAGAGGAGTGATTTAGTCAATCACAGGAGATTCTGGAAAAACAGCAAGCTTTTGAGCAAAGGCCAGTTGCAGAACGTGCAGTGCATTTGGAGTTGGGGGTTCTCTCCCATTGTCTGCCTGCAGAGGTGACTCCAGCTGGAATAATGAGGGATGTGCAGAGCACAGCCCCTGCCCACAGCTCCAGCAGCCTATGGGGAGCTGCCACCGCCGCCTTCCCGCTCGTCTCCAGGCAGGGATTTGAATAATATCACATAGCAACCAGCCCAGGACTGAGAAATCAACCCAGGTCCCACTCCAATAACTTAATCACAAGATTATCTCCCAGCTTCTTTTGTTAATTAATGAGCCTTTGCCTTTTGGCTTCAGAAAGCACAGACACAGCAGTAAGGGAGAGGCTGCAAATCCAGCGTGGCACCTTTGTTAGCACAATGAACTAATAACACTTCTCCTCCTGTGACACCTTTCCAAGCTTGACATGTTCACCACTGGGCTCATCTGGTTCCCAAGGTGTAGGAGAGCAGCACAAGCTCCAAAGTGGAATAATCAGGACAAATGAGTCCTTAGCCATCTTTCAAAGAGGGCAAGTCAAACCTTCTCTGGTGACAAAAACAAGAGCGAGCTGCGCTGTGTTTTCCTCGTCTCTTGTCTAAGCAAAATTATTTACATAATTGGTGAACATGGGATGAAATAACATTTCAGCAAGGGAAAAGACTGTCATGTACCATGTCTGAGAATGAATAAGGGAAGGTATTTTTTTCCTTCTTGTCATAGAGCCTTCGCTTTCAGGCAGGATTGGCCAGGAGAAAACGGAGCTTTCCAGCTAGAGAGAGGCTGATTTATATGTGCACAAGAAATCTCCCTGTTCAGAGATAAAACAGCTAAGTGCTTTGTTAATGATGAAGTGGCAAGAAGAGCTGGAGGAAGAAGCTCTGGAGCCACAGGAGGCCTCTGGTAACCCCCCAGTCTGGATGCTGCCTGAATCCTCTCCTCATCCACATGGAGACACCACAAATTCCTCGCGCACTCCACGAAGAGCTGCCATCAGTCCAAAGGTGCTCCTTAAACAATCCCATTCCTACCATGCTCGCGTGCATGGATAAGTCCCAAATAATCAGCTCTGTGGCTGGCAGCCAGCAGGAATATCTGAGCCCTCCTAAGCCCAGAGAAGGAGGGAGCTCACGGGGCTGGAAGTCCTGCTCGGGCCAGCCCAGGTTACCCTGTCACCTTTGTGACAGCCAGGACAAGGCAGCAGCGCTGTCCCCAGCCCTGACACAGAGAAATGAGCACCACCACAGAGGGACAAGTGGCACAGACATGTGGCTGTCCTCGTTGTCTCCTCTATAACACCATTTTTGCAGGGGCAACAGGAGGGGGAAGAGCAGAATCCCCCCTGGACTGCCTCCTTTGCAGGGAAGTGAGTGATGAGCCTGGCAGCCTCTGAACAAATATTTCTGATGCACAGAATTCACTTGTCAGCGTGGAGGAGCCTCGAGAGGAAATTTCCAAAGCAGATCTGTCGGAGATAATGACACTGCACAAGGAAGCCCTCCTTAGGAGGGATGTCTCCTGAAGATGTGGAGTGTTTGAAAACATGATGCTTCTGTGTGTTCCTGTTGATGAGTTAAAATCCAAGCAGCCGTGGCTGAATTTTTAATCTGGGAGCTCTAACAGGTGAAGCACAAGGAGGCAGTGAGTCAGTTTTGAACCTTCCCTGATGCTGCCTTTGTTTCCTTTTCAAATCAGAAGCCTCTCTTCAGGCCCAAGATATCACACTGTGTTCTGCCTCGTCCAGATTACAAACCAGGGAATTTCTGTGCATCTGCATGTTTGTGTAATTGCCTAACACCGTGAAACCTCATCTCAGCTGAAGCTTCTAAACTCCACTGTTAGATAAAAAGCAATTAACAGCAACCATAACCAGAAACACTTCCAGTGTGAGGGCAGGCAGCAAATGGCAAATAGATACATCAACAAATCTGGTTTTGCCTTGTACTTTGCTGCTTGCAGCCAATGGGTCATTAATTTTTATATGAGTATCACGGATTTATCAGCAATTTGGGAATGTTGAAGTAATTACCTATTGACAGTGGCTCTGATTGTGTTGGCTGCTCTGTGTTGCCTCTGCTCTTTCAGTTTAAGAGTCACTGAAAAGGGTGCAGCAGCCAGAATCCCACCCCAAGGCAGCACTGAGCACCCAAAAGTTATTCCCAAAGGTTGTTGAATATTCAGATTTGTTTCCTCAATACAGGGCTGGGTCTGTAGAGCCCTTTATGCTCTGCAAGCTCATCAGCATTCACCTGTCGTAGGTGTGTCCTTCCAGCTCTCCTAAGTAGCTGTATTTTATCCTGTCAAATATAAAACTGGCTCAGGTCAGGAATTTTGTGCTGAGCCAGTCAATCTTTAGGGTTTTTGCTAATTAAATCTAGGACAGATAACCAATAGATTCTTCAGCTGAACAAAGATAACTATTTTAACCTCTCCTGTCCAGGTGTTTTGGGATCATTTTACATGTTCTGATTCATTAGTTTGAGTTTCAGTTCCATGGGGGAAAAGAAAAGTAGGAAAACCTATATTTTACTTGGCAATTGTCCTGTATAAAATAAGGTTTACTTTCCATGTGGTCACAGAGGCACTTGCAGATTAGCTGTGTGCAAAGTGATGTGAGGAACCTAATCTGGATTCATGCAAGGGCTGTTTTTTAAGCTGAATAAATGCTGTTCTTAAAAAAAAATTAAAAAGCAGATACAGAGGCGCCAAGGGTGACATTGGTTGTTACCATTCTCTGCTCTGGAGCTGTGCTTTGGCTGTCAGGTATTTTTAAGCTCTCTCTCCTGGCTGGTTTGGTGTGAGCCTGTGCCTCCAGATAATCCATCAGTAATTACCTGTTTAGTTTTATTGCACTCTTGTTGCTTTGTGCAGCTGCTCAGGAGTTCATTTGCTCCCACCTTGCAGACAGATTTAAATGTTAAACTTGTTTTCTTCCCAGACGGAGAAGAGACGCCTCTGTTTCAGGTGAGTGTTCTGTGAGCTCTCCCCAGTGTGAGGAGATGATCCTGAGCCTGTTACAGCTCAGCTCAGGAAGGCTGAGAAATGCAAACCAAACCAGACCTTTTTTGTCTCTCTCAGGTTAGAGGGGCTTTGCTGAGCTCTTTGTGTGTTTAAAACAATTTGGGGGTGTCCTCCTTGTGCAGTCAGTGGCTGCAGGCAGCACAAAGGGATTTTGTTGGAGGGGTTCAGCCTGGAAAACTCCATCCCTGGAAGTGTTGAGGTCAGACTGGCTGGGGTTTGTACAGCCTGGCCTAGTGGAAGGTGTCTCTGCAGTGAGGTTGGTCCAGATCATTTTTAGGGTCCCTTCCAACCCAAACTATCCTGTGATCTATATGCTTTGACTCTTCCTGGAGGTTCTACCAAAGAAAATTTAAAACAAGCCAAAGGGAAAGGCAATTATACAAATGGGCAAAGAGCAGCACCTTGGTCATCCCAGCAAGGACTAAAATATCCAGGGAAGAGATATTCTACCTCTTTGTGAACATAATTCCCAGCACAGTCCTGCAAGCTCCCCCCAGCCTTACTTCTCTTGGAAAGGGTAAATCTCTGCTGTACAAATTTCTCATTTTTTACAAGCTGAATGCAAGCAGCCTGCCTGTCTTATCTCCATTTGCCCCCTTCTGTGCAAACATCTCAGTCACTTCCTGCAAATTTAATGTTTTTTCAACTACTGACGTGCTCCTCATCTCCACTCTGCAATTATGAACCCATGTGCTGATGTTCTAAGTGTTTTGTTTTAAAATGTGTAGCATCCGAATTTACTAAAAAACAAACAAACCCAAACTGAAAAAGACAGATCCCTCCCCAAATTCTCTCTAGTGCTAATTATAGAAATCTCAGCTCTCCAGCAAAAGCATCAGTCAGTAGAGAATTTGGATCTTATCAGAGGCTGAAGCTTTGGAAAAACACACTGAGGATGGTGCAGGTACATGCTGGAAGTGAATGCTGAGAGTTTGGAAATGCAAACTTCAGGATTTTCCAGTGCTCTTCCTCCCCCAACACCCAGAACATTGCATTGTTGGTCGCTCTTCATTTTTAAATCATTTGCTGTCAAGATACATGTGTTGTTTTCATAGAGTTGGCAGCAGAAGTTATTATTTTTTTTTTCCCCCAGCTAAATTTAGAGAAGGGTAACAAATATTCTGGGTTTGCTCTGAAATCATTCCGGGAGGAGCTCCTGGGTTATACATCATGGTTGCTCCAGCAATGAAAGTGCAGAGAGTTTCAGCTCAATGATGGTTTTGGCTCTCAGGATGCAGCCCCACACTCTGTCCCCAGCACAAGAGAGGGCTGGAATCTGCTTGAAAACTCATTTTTATTAGGGAATATTATTTACATACCTCATTCTCCTCTTGCACAAGAAAGCTGGAGGCATTTTCCCCCCTTCTAACTCGTTTTAGAGGCGACCTGACATTTTCTAATGGCTCTCAGGTATGTATAATTTATCCTGCTCAGTGTCTGCACTTTCCAAAATAACACTGGAGAATTATCTGGGCTCCTGCTTTTTTTGGCCAACCATTACTCTTCCTTTTTTTTTTTTTTTTTTTTTTTTTTTTTTGACCTATAAATGTCCATATGCTGCAGGATAATTGCAGTAGGTGTAGGTTCCTTTGGAGATGCTCTTGTGTGGGAGACAATATGACAGCTCATCTGCATAGCACAGGCATCATTCCCCTGCCTTGATTTAGCAGAGTCCTGGATCCCAAGGCTTCTCCCAGCTCTCCTGAATATTTAGGGATTGCTCACACACACCCCCCGTGCACTGGTGCTCTCCCATGCAGTCATTTCTCCATTTTCTGTGGGCAGCTCAGCTGCTTGCAGGAGTCACAGAGTGCCACAAGCCTGGCACAGCCTGGCATGGGGACATGGCCCCCCTGCTCCTGGATTTCCACATTCTATCTATCAAAAACCTGTGTGAACCCACAGCCAGAATGTTTGGTTTGGAAAATTGTGTGATGTGGAAGTGATGTCCCAGGAGAGAGTCCAATCTCCCAAATGCCATGACCTGTGATTGGCAGCTCCACACAAGTTTGTCCCCAGACTTGCTGAAGCTGTGTGATGCTTTTGGGAGGGATAAAATAATCCTAAAATGGGATTATCAGCAAGGGATTGGGATGAGGGGCAGGAAAAGGAGCTGTCACCCCAAACCTGGGCATTCCCTACCCTGCTGTAGCTGCATGTCCATGATTGCACCCTGGAATCTCAGGAGTCTGTGGGCATTTGAGTGTTTAATTTAAATTTAATACTGGCAAGAGTGTTTTGGAGCAGGATTGAGCAGGTGGGAGGAATAAAAAAATTCCCAAAATGGGATTATCAGCAAGAGATTAGGATGAGGGGCAGGAAAAGGAGCTGTCACCCCAAACCTGGGCATTCCTTACCCAGCTGTAACTGCATGTCCATGATTGTCCCCTGAAATCTCAGGAATCTGGGGACATTTGAGTGTTTAATTTAAATTTAACACTGGCAGGAGCGTTTTGGAGCAGGATTGAGCAGCTGGGCTTGAACACAGAGCAGTCGTGGGGCACTTTTATTCCTTTTGGGGTTTTTTATGCCCTGACAAGGTGTGTGCCATGACTGAGGGGCTGCATCAGTGTGCCAGGGGACAGGGACGGTGCCAACGTGTCACTTACGATGGGGTGGTCCCTGCTGGTGTCAGTCACACTGGGGTGTGACAGGGGCAGTGCTATTGGCACTGGGGGTGTGACAGGGGCAGTCTCTACTGGTGTCAGTCACACTGGGGGTGTGATGTGGGCAGTGCTATCGGCACTGGGGGTGTGACAGGGGCGGTCCCTAGTCTGACTGTCACACTGGGGGTGTGATGTGGGCTGTCCCTGCTCTGATTGTCACACTGGGGGTGTGACAGGGGCGGTCCCCAGTCTGACTGTCACACTGGGGGTGTGATGTGGGCTGTCCCTGCTCTGATTGTCACACTGGGGGTGTGACAGGGGCGGTCCCAGCTCTGACTGTCACACTGGGGGTGTGATGTGGGCTGTCCCCTGCTCTGATTGTCACAGTGGGGGTGTGACAGGGGCGGTCCCCAGCGCTGACTGTCACACTGGGGGTGTGACAGGGGCGGTCCCAGCTCCGTCTGTCACACTGGAGGTGTGACAGGGGCGGTCCCCAGTCTGACTGTCACACTGGGGGTGTGATGTGGGCTGTCCCCAGCTCTGACTGTCACACTGGGGGTGTGACAGGGGCGGTCCCAGCTCTGACTGTCACACTGGGGGCGTGACAGGGGAGGTTCCTGCCCGTGTCAGTCACACTGGAGGTGGGATGAAGGATGTCCCTGTGCCTGTCAGTCACACTGGAGGCGTGACAGGGGATGTTCCTGTCCCTGTCAGTCACAGTGGAGGTGTGACAAGGGATGTCCCTGCACCTGTCAGTCACACTAGAGGCGTGACAGGGGAGGTTTCTGTCCGCGTCTGTCACACCGGGGCTGTGACAAAGGACGTCCCTGGCAGTGTCAGTCTCTTTGGAGGTGTGACAGAGGCTGTCCCCAGCTGTGTCCGCCCTGCCGGGGGTGTGACAGGGGCTGATCCCTGGGTGTGACAGGGGCTGATCCCTGGGTGTGGCTGTCACAGGGGGTGTGACAGGGGCTGATCCCTGGGTGTGACAGGGGCTGATCCCTGGGTGTGGCTGTCACAGGGGGTGTGACAGGGGCTGATCCCTGGCTCTGTCTGTCACAGGGGGTGTTACAGGGGTTGATCCCAGCCCTTGGAGCCACAGCTCCGGAAGGACTGAAGGGTAACGGTGGGACAGGATGGGGAAATCCCTCCTGCAGGGTTTTGGGTAGGATAGGCTGGGGAAATCCCTCCTGCAGGGTTTTGGGTAAGACAGGATGGGGAAATGCCTCCTGCAGGGTTTTGGGGTAGGACAGGATGGGGAAATCCCTCCTGTAAGGTTTTGGGGTACGACAGGCTGGGGAAATCCCTCCTGTAAGGTTTTAGAGTGGCCCCGGTGCAGCCGGAGCTGCTCGGTCAGTTCCCATTTTAAATTCCAGAATGGTTCAAGTTGGAAGGGACCACTCTGGATCACTTTGCTCCTCCTTTCTGCTCGAGCAAGGGCATGAAAAAGAGGAAGAAAAAGATCTGGCCGAGAGTTTGTGATTTTCTGTGACACAACTAAAAGCTTCTCATATAAACTTCATGAAGGACTGCAGTAAAAATCCTTAGTGCTGAACGGTTATAGAATAGATTATTAAATGCTGTCCTGAGCCAATCTAGTAATTCTTTAGAACAATAAGCCAGTAAGTGGAGAGCCCAGGTAGAGATTTCCCCTTAACTCTTCAGCAAGCTCATGGATGCATTTTTGGGGTTTCCAGACCCCAGATCAGAGATGCAGCTCCTCCAAAGCCCCATCCAGGAGCACACAGATGAGGATGTTCTTGCACAGGTACCTCTCATCCAGCACTGGAAGAATCTGATTATTCCCTGGCAGGCTCCTTTACAGTCCTGGATCTCCAGCCAGGTGTATTTGCAGAATCAGATAGCAATTTTTGCCTAGAATTTGCTGAGTCACCATCAATATGTGCAGAGGAAAATGCAACTTTGGGAAGCTAAAACATGCGAGGAAGTTATTCCTCAACCAGCCTGCTTCTTACAGCCCTTGCTTGGTTTGTTCCTGTTCATTTTCCCATGTTCTTTACAGCCTGATTCTGCATTTTGGACCTCTGTCTGGCTTTTGGTGTATGTGGGAAATGGATCTGTAGAAAATTCTCAAAAAACCTGACAGAAAGCTCACATAGTGTGCATCTGTATGCAAACATTGAGATAAGAAATGCTGACGGAAATGCCACAGAACAAGACAGATATTGTTGAGAGAGAAATTAAACTAAAAACTAGTTTCAAAAGATAACTTTAACAAATAAGACTAAATACTTTATAAAAATAAAACTATAAAAATACATTATAGCAATACCCACAAAGAGTAATTTTAGATAATTATCTTTAAAGCATTTACAACACAGTGTAACAAAAGCTAATAAGCCAAAAAGCACTTACAGTATTTTATAATTAAGAAATAGTTGGCTTCTGATTACAATAGTGTAAATTATAACATCTATATTATCTCACCCTCCACATGAAACTAAAAATAAAATAAGTGTTTTAAAAACTCAGTTAATCCATCTGAGTCAGAAAAAAGCTTTATCCAACAGGTGTAGTCAGAACTTGGGTTTTTTCAGTGTTTCTTCTGAATGCCTCATTCATGAGATGCCAGATCACTGGACCCAAAGATGTGGAAGATCCTGGAAAACATCAGGAAAACGTGTTAGGGTAACAGGATGGAGCTGGATAGAGTGAAACAATTCCCTGCACCAGAGATCCTGAACCTTCTTTGAATTGAACTCTTAGGGTCCTGTGTGGGTGTTCTTTCAAAATTCAGTGTCCCCAAAAGGCACTGCAGGTTTAGGTTCAGTGGGCTGAAGGAGGCCCAGATTCCCCCCGAGATTAAAAGCTCAAACTTCAGCCAAATATCAGTGAAATCTCTCTTGATTCAGCTCCTTCTTAGAATAAACATCGTTTAGGATTTTCTTTTTCTTGTTTTACATAGAAAAGTCTGAAGCTCTCAGATGTTTGAAGTATTTATGGCTGTCCTAAAACAGAGTAGCCAGATGTCAGAAAACTCTATGGCCCATAAAAAAATTCAGATTTGATGGAATGTGATGTTAAACCCTTCACAAAATATATTAAGCTCCCATTGTGACAGCAACGTGAACCGCGAGTTCACATATTTTAGTGAATTTAACAGAAAATTTGAATTAAGAAATTACTCCAGAGTAGATCTAACTGGCAAATACATTACAGATCCTCATCTATCCTGACAGACTCTTCACATTTAAGACACATAAAAGTGAGGTAGCATAAAGAAAAAGGATTTGGCGTCCATAAATGTGTGTATTGGGAATATGAATGTAGGGCAGGCACAAAACACCAATAATGTAATTTTAATAGGAAACATATATTGCAAGGAAGTGGGTGATTCAATTAGTTTTCAGCCTGCTCCTTGAGGATTACAGCTGATATGTGTGTGTGTGTGTGTGTGTGTGTGTGTGTGTGTGTGTGTGTGTGCTGGAAGAATCAGCAAGGCTGATGGGAAAGGCTTAGAATGCAGAGTTTAATGAAATCATGGGCTCCTAGATGCAACATGTGAAAGAGAAAGCAGAAAACCTTTAAATACCTCGGTATTAGGAGGAAAAATCAAACTATGTGGAAGTTGATAGAGCTAGGTGAGTTTGTCTGAGGACCAACAGAGCAAGATCTCTGAATTTCATTGTTATTTTATGCTAAAAGGAAAACACTGTCAGAGTGTTCTGTGCTGTCAAAGCCAGAAGGGAAATTTGGGGCTGTGCTGATGGATTTGATGAGTGTGTGGACACTTTTCCACCCTGGGTGTGGGGTGTGTCCATGCTGGTTTTGTTGCTCTGCACAGAATCCACTCTCTGTCTCATCTCAGCCCAACAGCAGCAGCCACGAGGCCCTGCCTGGTGCTGCCCGGGGTCTTTGATCTCACCCACGAGGCATCATTTGCAGTGCTCTGCATTATTTATCACCACTGAAGTATTTTCAATTAAACTGACAGATTAAATACTAACTTTGCCTGGCAGATAATGAAATTCTTGTTTCTTTCCTGAGGAAGCTGACGTGAAAGAAGCCAGACATGGCTGGGCACAGGAATTTGCACTGCCTGAGAGTTTCCACATTTCCTAACAAGTGAGCACTGTGTGATACCACAGGTGGGAGGCAGGCTTGCTTCCTGGTGCTGACAGTTGTCAGAAAGGTGAGGAACACCCAGGTGATCCCACAGAAGCCTCACAAAGAGTGGGAAGCTGGAGCTGATGGAAGATTCCTCACCACCTTCCAGCCTTAGGTGCACCCTGTGAGACCTTCAGTCCAACAGGAAACCCATATGGAGCTGCAGCGCCAAGAAGAGGAGACCTAAAAATTTCCTACCAAAAGTGTGATTGAATCAACCCACCAGGCCTGACCTGCAGTGTGGAGATGAATATTGAGAATTCTTTTCCTCTGAACATTCTGAGGAACCTCAAGGGCGGATAAGTGGGGATGAGGAAAACATAATTTTATTGATGCTTTTGAGGAGGAGCACATGGACTTTGGCCTTTTCCTCCATGGTCCTTCAGTGGAAGGACACTGCTGGCACTACACCATTCCTTGGTGGTTGTGACAAACCACAATCTGGAATTTTTAAAAACTGGCCATTCATCATCTTGGCCCCACACAAACATGCTTGGCTGTGGTGATATGGGTGCATGTCCTTATGTATTCCTAAAGTTTTCCTTATGAAAAAGGGGAGGGGGTGTGTGTTTGTCTTCTATGAAGGATGTGGAAGGGGTTTGTGATTCTGTGCATCCTGGGTCTAGGTGGGAGAGAGCCTTTACCCTGCCCAGCTAAGTAAGAAATATCTAAGCATTTAAAAATAACAGAAATCTTCTGAGCTGTTTTGGTATTTTTTCCCTAGTTTGGGAAAGTTGGAATGACAGTTCTTCCCCTGCAAGGTTTGCCATTCCAAGCAGAGTGTGGGCTCCTCATGGATTCAAGGACTGTCATTAAAGGATTGTTGCAAACTTATTTTTGAAGTGCCTCATCTGAAGGAACTGAACTGCCACTTACTCTGCTCTCAGAAGGAACTTGCTTTTCTATGTGGAAGGAGTAGGTATATTTCTCTTCCTCACCCTCAACTCCCAGCAGAGCAGTTTCTGGTTTCATGTCTATTTTTAGCAAGATCTGTGCAACCACAAAAAAAAAAAAATACAGAGCTTGGAGCATTCTTCTATACCATATCTGCATGCTGGCAATGTACACTCATGTTCATTTGTCATTTCAGTTCTGTATTTGCTGCTAATTGTGGAGCCCATTTCCCAAAGCTGGAGGAGTTTTGCTAGGAAAAGACAGTGCAAAGCTGGGTTTGCTCTGGGTTTTTTTCCCAGAGCTGGGTTTAAAGCTGGAGAAATCTCCATGAAATTACACAGAGATGGAGAGTGGTTTCAGCTCTGGACCATGATCCTGCTGTGGCTTTGGCAAAGCCAGGTGAGATAGTTGGATGGTTGGCCAAGGAGTTCCCAAGGAACTGGTGCCACTCTGAAAGGCCCCGGTGAGGTGTCACTGAAGATGCTGAATGTCCTTTTGGGTGCAAAGACTTTTCTGGTAGGAAGTGCAACACAGTCCTGGGAGGTGGATTGATCTTTCCTGACAGGGGCAGAGCTGCTTTCTTCTGACAAGGCAGGGCCCGAGAGGGAATCAATCCGTGCCACACTCCGCCCGAAGATGGATGCACAGTTATTGCCATGGTGAGGGGCACAGGGGACACTCCATGAATTGCTGTGGGCTGGAGCTGAGGGACAGGAAGGGCACTGAACCTCTTGGGGCGAATCTAGAGGAGGCACCAAGGTGATCAGAGGGATGGAGCACCTCTGCTGTGAGGAAAGGCCAAGAGAACTGGGATTGTTCAGCTTTTGGGATGACCTAATTGTGGCCTTGCAGTACCCAAAGGGAGCCTACATGAAAGATGGGGCAAGACTATTTGCAAGAGCTGGAGCAACAGGACAAGGGAAAATGGGTTAAAATTGAAAGAGAGTAGGTTTAGATTAGATATTGGGGGTATTTTTTCCCTGCGAGGGGGGTGAGGCCCTGGCACAGGCTGCCCAGAGAAGGTGTGGCTGCCCCTGGATCGCTGGAAATGCCCAAGGCCAGGCTGGATGGGGCTTGGAGCACCCTAGTCTAGAGAAAGATGTCCCTGCCCGCAGCAGGGGGCTGGAACAAGACGACATTCCAAGCCATACCATTCCATGAATCCATGAACAGGCTCCTGGAGCACCGCGATCCCCCGAGCCGGGGCGGTTGGAAGGGCCCGGCCGCGGAGCCAGGCGGGGAGGAGTGAGCGGGGAGGGGACGCGGTGGCCGGGGAAGGGACGCGGTGACCAGGGAGGGGACGCGGTGACCAGGGAGGGGACGCGGGGGCCGGGGAGGGGACGCGGTGTCCGGTCCCGCCCCGCTGCTGGCAGCTCCAGCCCGGCCGAGCCGCCACTGCGCCGGTGCCGCTGCCGCGGGCTCCGCGCCGGCGCGGGGGATGCGCGGGGGATGCGCGGGGGATGCGCGGGGGATGCGCGGGGCCGCACCGGGACCCGCAGCGCCCAGGTAGGGCCGGGGAACAGGGAAAGGGCACCCGGGAAAAGTTGGGGGGTCATACTGCCTGGAACAACAACAAAAAATTTATTATTTTTACATATATATACATATATGTATATATTGTTGATATTATTGTTTTTCAGCCCACACCGTGGTTTTCACACCTCCTTTTTCTGGGTAGCCGTGGTTATGGAGTTCTCTTAAGCCAAGCAGCGCCAGCATCCCTTGGAAAGTTTTCCCGCCCCAAAGGCATCGGCAGCTCGGGTGGAGGGCTGGAGGTGAGGAATACTCCTGTTAGCGGCTCCTTATTGAATTGCCGGGAATGGCTGGAGTGGGGGTGAGTCGAGCCACGCTGTTCCAGGCAGTGACTAATGAGGACTAATCCAGATTGTTTTCCATGTCTCCAGCAGAAGAAAGCGTGGCTTGTGCTGCTGATGGAGCCAGCCTTTCTGGAATGTGAATAAGAGCTTTCACTTAATGCACATCGCTGTACTGCCTTGATCACTGCACTTGATAAGCCTGCTGAAATTAAACAGGCAAGTTTTACATTTAGGTACACGTGGAAATACAGAAATATTTATGTTTTTACATATATGTGTCCATTAATATGTATGCTTATATTCAGAGATGTCTTATGCCACCTTCCAGTACTTGAAGGGATTTTCCAGAAAAGGAGAGCAACATTTTACACTGATAGAAGAAAGGAAAACATTTTTAAACTAAAAGAGGAGAGATTTAGATTTGTTATCTAAAGAAATTCTTCACTGTGAAGGTGGTGAGGCCCTGGCATAGGGTGCCCAGAGAAGCTGTGGCTGCCCCATCCCTGGAAGTGTTCAAGGCCAGGCTAAATGGGGCTTGGAGCAATCTGGTCTAGTGGAAGGTGTCCCTGCCCATTGCAGAAGGTTGGACAGGATGGTCTTTAAGGTCCCTGCCAACCCAAACCATTCTGGGATTCTGTAATTTCTCATCTTTAGAAAAATTTAAAATCAGAATTATGAATTTATATTTGGTAGTGAAGGCTGGCTGATGATAGTGGATTTAACTTTATTGAACATTATCTATGCTTTATGTGCTGAATGTGTATTTTCTACATATCCAATAGTAGATTATTCTGTTTCTTCTGCATATCTAATAGCCTGTCCCTTTCTTTGAATCAGAAAAATGTCTTTACTGTTCTAAATTTACAATAGCAGAAGAATCAGTGATGAAACAGATGTTTTATTTTCTAGGGAGGACTATCAGAAGAGCTGTGAATGGACTTAGCATGGAGGACACAAAGTTCTGGGTGATGATGAGCTAGAGTTTTAACTTAGAAGAACACAGTGTCTGCCTCAGAGGATGGATGTGAGGGAGAATAACATTTGTGACACGGGGGGTAAGAATTCAGATTATCCCAGAAAGGCCACAGAGCAGGTGGGCCGCAGCTGTAGGCCACAAAAGGAGGTGGACATGAATTACTCCTGCAGTCCTCCTGGAAATTCTGCTGGAACCGCAGACAAAGAAACCTGTGCCACCTACTGCCAGAAACAAGGTGAGAGCCCAGCTGGAGAGGTTCCTCCCTCCAGCATCAGCCTCCACCTGCAGAGAGAAGATGAGGGTTTAGATCACTGTTCCTCTGAGCACCCCAGGAAACCACGGATGATAACAAAACTCCGGGAGGACAACGGAAGCGCCGCTCTGGGAGATGCACTTGGTGAGGAACTGGAGCCCGTCTCTGAGGAAGCTCTGCCCTATCGATGCAAGAAGTGTGGCTCCTCTTTCCACAGCATGAGCGAGCTGCAGGAGCACAGGCGAGCTCACCTGCTGGAGAACTCCTACCGCTGTCCCATCTGCGCCAAAGGCTTCTCCCGCGCCGCCAACCTGCGCATGCACAAGCTGATCCACTCCAGCGAGAGGCCGCACAAGTGCCCCGAGTGTGACAAGGGCTTCATCCGCACGGCCGACGTCTGGAGGCACCTGCGCAACGTGCACAAGATCGAGCGCTCCATGGTGATCCTGGCCAGCGGCATGGCCAGGAACCCCTGGTCTGTGGTGCACCACGGCCAGCAGCACAATGCTGAGTGCCCGGATCAGGCTTGTCCTGCAAACCCAAAGTCTCAGGAGGACGACTTCAAACCTTACGCGTGCCCAACGTGCGGTAAAGGCTTCGATAAGCCCAACCTGCTGTCCAAGCACAAGGTGATCCACCGGGAGGACAAGCCCTACAAGTGTCAGGAGTGTGGCATGGCGTTTGTGCAGCTGCTCAGGCTCAAGAGACACCAGCAGACTCACTCCGGGGCACGGCCCTTCTACTGCGTGGAGTGTGGAGGGACCTTCACCCGGCTGGCATCGCTGCAGCGCCATCACCGCATCCACACCGGAGAGAAGCCCTACTCCTGTAATTTCTGTGGGCATTCCTTCACCGAGTCAGGGACCCTACGGAGGCACGAGCGCACACACAAGTTGGACAAACCTTAGTTTGGGGTCTCTGTGGTTGCTTTGTACTTGAACGAGGTGTGCTCGGCTGGGCTGGAAAAGCACCCCGTGGTGTGTGCTCTGCCCAGTCCAGACCCACTGCCCAGCATTGCTGCATCACAGGGAGCTCTGGAGCTTGTACTGGGAAGGATTGCACTGCTGGGCTTTAAACTGTTTTGTATGAGAAAATAATCTAATTACCCCTGAGTAATGAAATGGGAGACTTGAGGAGACTGAAACCACTCACATGTGCTTGCTCTGTCTCTGCTGGACTGGCAATGCATCCGCTCGAGCTTTGTGCAGGATCTGCAAGCAGAGTTTATGGGAATTCACTGGATAAATTAGCCCTGCCCTCATGAGTGTTATGGCTCTTTGACACTGAGTTTGGAGATCTGTTAACTCACTAAGTTAGAACACTCCAGAGTTGTCCCTCTGTCCCTTCTTTCCTTGTATTTTGCTGAGCTTTTCTTTCTGTTACACTTCTTTTTATTTCGAAGGGGAAGTATCGTGTTGGTTGTTAAAATAAAAAACAAACTCCACTTACAAACCAGTTCCTTAATAAACACAACAGTAACCAGCTGTATTTCAGAATGTTTCCATACTTTATGCACTTTTGAGTGATGGGTTGATAATGGGGAAAGCTTTATTTTGGCTATGGTGGTGCATGCTCTTGGGGTGACTCTTGTGTCTCTGATGGAAACATGCACACTAAATCTGACCAGCTGAGTATTGTGGAAGGAAATGTTTGAGGACACAAAATTCAAAGAGCAAAAGACCAAATTGAAGCCACTTTTGCTACTCATTGCACAGGAACCTTCTTAATTTAAATGTTTTCACACATAGGGAAGCTTTTTATAACAAAAGCAAGTTCTGTGGTATGTCCAGGTACTGCCCAAAGTGTCTGTTAGACTCTTCACTTTGGTTAGTGAAAGATTCAAATGGTTAGTGAAGAAAAATCTCCTTAGGAATTAGCCTGGCAGACTTGGGCAGGTGTTGACAAATCCTCCAAGGCTGTAACTGCCAAGAGGTGTGTAATGCCTCAGTGTCAGCAATGGGGCTTTAACTTTTAAACTTAATAATGACTTTAAATCTGCTGTTAACCACTGTGGTAGAAGCATCCAGTTTGTCCTGAAGTTGCTGCCTGAATTTCTTTTCCACATCAGAAGGTTTTGCTTCTTTGGTTCCTTTTTCCTTACCAGCTGCCATATTTCATTAATTTCTTTCTAGGGCTTTCTGCCTTTTCAGTGGAAGGTTGTGCAGCAGAATGAAGGCAAAGCTCCAAGGTAATGTATCTTTGCATTTATTACCAGGTTATTTAATATAAAGTACTGATTGTGCTGTTTGTTTCCCTATTTCATAGAATAAAAAGGGACATTGGCAGCTCAGCACCCCCCACCTGTGCAGCAGCTGAGCAGGTGTCGCACAGTGGGTCCTGTTGTGCTTGATGTCAGGTTCTTGGCTCAGATCAAGATCCACCACTGTTCACAGCAAAACTTTAGCTTGATTATACATGGGAGACTAATTGGTGTCACTAATGGATCATTTCCATTTCGTTCCTCAAAGAAATCTCCAGGTAAGGGAACCAGTGTGCATCCTGCCCCTGAGGGATGTGTTCTGTGGTCTGTGTGTGTTTGTAATTCTGGGACAGCTGGGCCCTGAGTGAGAATTCTCCAAACTCCCCTCTGCAGGAAGCTCCAGTTTGGTTTTAGGTTTGCAAAGGCCTTTGATGGGGCCCCTTAGCAACAGCTCAGTCTTATCTGAAGGCTGTGCAGCCTCTCAGAGAGGAAAGATCTTTGCATGAAAAGAATCCTGGCTGGCTGTGGGTGAGTGATCTGCAGAGGGAGGTCACCAGTGATTCTCTGTGGGGACCTTGCTGTTCAGCACCATCTGAAGTGACCTAGGGAGAGGGCAGACAGCAAAGTGACAAAACTGTTCCAGAGGCTATCATGCATTAAGTTTCCACACTCACTGTCTAATCCCATTTTAAAGTTATCAGCTACAGTCTCTCCTGTTCATCATCCTGCTTTTCCTTTGGGTATGGGGACACTCCTGCTGCAGGATGGTTTAATATCCATTTAAACTGCACCACTTATGCACACCTTTATGTTGTGTGACAGTTCTGCTTAGGCAGTTATGGTAATTGGGAACATCCAGTTATTCTGCTTTTTAGTGCTGGCAGTCAGTGGAATTTGTACCTCTGGCATAATGGTGGAAGTATTTTGAGCAGAGGTCTGTTATATGGGAAGAGTAAATGGTTGGTGAAATGAAAAGTACCAGGTTTAACTAAAAAGTTATTAAAAAGACACTTGCCTGGAAGGTTGACTTGCATATAAAGTGCTTGGATGTGTGAAAGGAGTAATTAAAATGTATGATGGTTTCTGGGGAAAGTGTGTAGAACTCTCCTCAAAAAAACTTCCACAACTCCTGTGTAAGGTACAGGAAACCCCGTGGAGCTTAATTTAACTAAGAGATCAGCACTTCTGCACTTCACATTCTCCACATAAAGGTTTGGAAATCTCTCCCATGCCCTGACCCTCTCACAGTGTCAGTCAGAGTGGTTCATAGCCTAAAACAGACACAGCCAGTCATGACATGTAGCTGACATGGGGCAGACAGACCTGCTCTGCAGCATTAGGGAGGGTTTGAAGGGTCTGCTTTCAGCAGAAGTCATTTTTCTTTGGCCAGAATGGCCAGAATATCTGTTAGCTCATTTGGATCTGTTGAGGCCATTGAAGACACAATTCCTTTGGCACTATGTTCACAGAGCCCTCATTGCCAGGGCATTACAGGAAACCCATGGACATGAGCTGGAGGACACAGGGCTGGAGCCCTAAGCTAGGTAGAGGATCCTGATTTGATCACTGAATGGTATTTGTCAACAATAAAAATAGGAATACCCTTTGCTTTTTGCTTATTTTCCTGTTGCTTCCCTATATCACTTCTGCCAAACTCATTTCCATCACAGAAACAAGTTCTCAAAACTAAGAAGGTAGAATAGCTCCAGCCCTGAAGATTCCAGGCCCACACTGACCTGGAATCACCAGATGATCCTTGGCAATTGGTACTGTTCTCTTACTTTGTTAACAAAGATGTTGATGGTAAATTTGCTAACCTTTGCTACCAAAGGTGTTGAAGGTAAAATATGTCCATGATTGAGGAGTGTGGATACAGCACTTTGAAGAAAGGAAAGACTGCTGCTATACAATCTGTGCCCCCCTGCACACCATCCTCCTTCTCTTCCACTGCTTGTCTTCTGCTGGCAAGGAGAAGTCTGAAGCAGGAGTCTCCCATGTAAACAGGGAGCACCAAGCAATCCATCATTTGTCAGTTAACCCCAGCAAAGGGCACTGGTATCTCTGGAGGAGACAGCTTTTATTTTAAGTGAGGCTTCATCTGCCTCTGACCTTGTGGAGTTTCTGTTGGAACAACTGCACTTTTCCTCCTTCCAGACCAAAACTGAGCAGAGGCTGAGCTCTCACCAACAGAACAGCAGACAAAGAGCTTTTTATTTTTTTCCTAGGATAACAATCTGGAAATAGAAAGGAAAATGATGGGGGTTTTTTTGGATGATTTCAGCTGTCGGATGCTTTGAGCAGTAAAATTGCTGTAGGCCTGTGCAAGGTTAGAGCCATCTTCAAAAAGCAGGCATGGAATGGGAGCAAGCCCTTGAACCAGCTAATACAGGTCTCTGCACCAGAGTGCAGCCCACTTGTAAATTCCTTGTAGGATGTGCTGCTGAGCCGCCCCTGCTCTGTGGGAATGTTGTTTTCCAGAGGAGAGTGTGCTCAATGTGCTACTGAAGTTCATGTAATGGCTTTCTTGTTTATCTGCTTGAAGAAATCATGAGAGCAATAAATTCCTTTTCTCATTAAGGGATCTATTGGAATTGTTGTTCCAGTGTTTTCCACCTGAGAGCAGGAGCAGTGATTTGTTTTGTTTCTCTTCAAGCTTCCAGCACACATCCTGTGCAAGGGATGCAAGGGATTCTTAGGGAATGGCTCAGTGACTTCTGTGGTTTCTGGCCTTGAATGTTTCCAGGGATGAGACACCCTCTCTGGACAACCTGTGCCAGCATTTCACCACCCTCATAAAAAACCCAAAATCTTCCTTACAGCTAATATATGTGAAAAGCAGGGCACTGACACCACACTGCCTCAGCTACTGGCACCAAATCCAGAAGACTGGGGTTGTTTTTCACCTGGTGCAGTCTTTTAGACTGTCCATGGCATTCATAACTAGATAGAGAGTATTTAACTCCAGTTTAGTCAATTGAGACGTAACAGCAGCTCTAAAATAGCTACAGCACAAGGGAGTTCATGTAAACACAAATAATATCCCCAGGTTCACCTACATAATTTTCTTCTCTGTTTGCAGACTGTGACAGAGCATCCAGCCTGTAATAATCACACAGTGATCCCTGCAAGAGTGAAAAATACAGCTGGGTTCCCCCATCCTTGGCAGCTACAATACTGTAACAATAAAAGCACAATAATTAGAAGTACATTTCTATATTATCAGTCATAGATACATTCACATGCCTTCAATAGCATTGCATGGACAGGTGGTCAGAGACTGGGGCTTGGCTCTTCAGCAGGTTTTGACCATGTGAAGGGCAGAATAAGAAATGCACAAGAAACATCTGAACAATGTGGGATATCTTCCCAAAGTGCAGGAGGCAGTGCTGGCAGCAGAGCCCTTGTAAAGGTCTGAGCCACCAAAGCACAAGGGGAAAAAGTCCTCTGCTCTGTCCCCAAACTGGAATCAGGTGCTAGGAAAGACCTTTCAAGCCAGTGCAATAAACCAGAAAAGGAAGCTCTGAGCCCTTCATGGGAATCACTTGAGCAGGGAAATCTTGCTGGCAAAACGTTGTTGGTCACCAAGTGAGGCTGGATAAACCAGGTACCAAGCACTAAATCTCTCTCTCTAGGGGTCTGGAAAGCCCCTGGCTTCTGGCATTTGGGGATGCAGCAAAAACTAGAAACTAACTACAAGAAAGAAGGGGGGGGGGGGGAAAAGCCAAAAATTCTTCTTGCCCTTTTATTCTTTGCAGCAGACAGCTGAAAAGAGTATTTTGCGAGCAGTAACTCTGAATTATTTCACAACTGCACACCCCTCTTGTGCTCCAAGTAGAAATGACAGTTTAATTCTTTTTTAATTGCCTCATCTTTAAGGTACCTGAAAGAAGCTGGTTTTGCAAATTGTTCCTGGGCTCTGAAAACAGCTCATTGCCTGAAAAGCAGTCAGAGCTCCTCTACTTTGGAAAGGGGCTCTGCAGAGAGGAGAGTGAGGGGTGCAAATATTTTTGAAATGATTCTGTAGTTCCCTCATCTGGCGTGCTCAGTCTTTGTGTGGGTTATGTGTTTTGCAGTGCTCATCTGGCTGGTGGAACAGGAGGCTTTGGGATTTTGTTTGTGTGCATTTGAGGCTCTTCAAGCTTCCCAGGCTCCTCACCTGCATGAGGGCAGGAGGCCTCTGGGGCTCCCGCACTCCCAGGGCCATTCCTGCAGGGACCTGGATTTTTGAGCAGGAGAGGGTATCAGGTGTGAGGAGACGAGCAGCTGGCAACTGTTTCCGAATGGAGGTGTGTTTGTCCTTGCACACATCAATTCATGCTTAGATTTGACCTCCTTTCTCCTTTTTCTCATGGCGACAATGCTCACTTGAAAGCAAAGATTATTATTTTCTGCACTCTGTTATCACTTTTCCTGCTCTTACAGAACAACCAGGAAACACAGTGCAGATGTAATGTTCCAGAGGTGCTGGGGCTCTGCCAGCTCTCAGATCTGTTTCTTCTGGTGGCTGAGAAGCTCCCATTTGCAAAGCCAGGCTAGAACTCCTTCCCTCAGAGATGCTCCAGAATGATCTCTGCACCATGGCAGCACTCTAGGAGGAGAACTGAGGACAAAAGAATGGGGTCCTGCATCCAACAAATGCATTGTGCCACAAGGTACTAGGGCTTGGTGTGCCCTCATCGCTCCCAGCACAGGCAGTGCCTTTCCCCTCTGCCCCATACCACACACACTGCACCATCCTGGGGACCAAAAGGCTTTGGGCTCCAGGATTTCCCCCCCAAATCAATGACTACAGGGCAGTGAAAAGAACAAGCACTTCCGATTTATTCATTCTGTCCTTTTATTTCAAGAAAAGCACCCATCAAAGCAATTCTAACTTAGCAAAAGCTACAATTCAATGGACTAAGGAACATATTTCTGACATAGTGTAGAAAAATAGCATCTATCAACACCAAAAATGGCCTCCTAAGACTTTTCCTCAAAGATTTCTTTTCCTTCCTAAGACTTTTCTTACATCTACTTCAAGACTTTAGAATTCCCAACAGTAACCCCTTGGCTTCGTTCTGTCACTTCCTATGGTGAACCCCAATGTGTCATTTATTAATGAAAGACGAATAGAAGGCATGAGATGGCCTTCATCCTACTGGCAGGGAGCACTACATATTTCTACCTTGTATTTCATAGAAAGAATGAACTTTATTAACACTCCTGTTTACTCTCCTCATCTGCCTGGTATGGACATGGGCAGACATGGGAGGGAGCGTGAGGCACTCGTCTCTTCCGCACTGCTCCAGCTCAGCTGTCTTCTGGCGACACTCCAGACAGTCCTGGGTCCCTTGGAGGCAGATCCCGCCTCGGTTGGTGACAGTGACAGGCGTGGCTCAGCTTCTGTTCCTGAAGAGGCTAATCCTAACACTAACGCTAACAACGAAGCCTAACTCTAACATGAACACCAACCCTATGCCTAACACAAATACTAAGCCTAAATCTAACGCTAAGCCCAACTGTAAAGCTAATACTAAGCCTAAGCCTACCCCTAACGCTAACCCTAAGCCTAACCCTAACCGTGGCCCACCGGGAGGTTCCAGCAGGCTGGGGGAGGGGGGGGGCTGTGGGGGCAGCACTCTGGAAGCAGGCCTGGAGCCGAGGCCTCTGCCCCGCTGTGAGGGGCTCTGCTGGGCAGGGCTGGGCCTTGGCCTGTGGCTGTTGACGGCTGAAGGTGGCCGTGCTACAGCCAGGCCTTGCGTGGCCTCACAGGGGGCTCTGTTCCCCTGTGTCCCTGCTCTGCTCTTGTTCATCTTGGGACATCTCTTTAGGGGTTTCCCCTTCCCAGTCTGCCTCCAGAAGGAGGCAGAGCTTCCACTCACGCACTGGCAGTAGCAGGACATCCTCCAGTGCTTCTCCTGGGCCCTGCCCATAGAGAGCTTCCAGCAGGGTGGGCCAGTGGCTGCTGGAGGAGCGGGGACTGTGCAGGGCTGTTGCCCGGCTCTGTGGCCCTGCCGCGGGGGCTCTGGCAGCCGTCATCGGCTCCATGCCCTGATGCCAGGGTTTCTATGTCCCCAGCTGGCGGCTGGGCCGCCGGATGACAGCCGCCAGCCAGCTGCAGATGGCACGGGAGGCGCGCCACAGCGAGCCCAGCAGAGCCCGACCGAGGGCCCAGGGGCTGTGCGGGGCCGCTGCCCGGCTCTCTGCTGCCGCCGCCTGCGCGCCAGGGCCAGCAGAAGCTGCTGTCTCTGCCACCTCTTGTGGCAAGGCAGTGCCACGCACAGGGGGCTCCCTGTGCTCAGGAGCTCCGACCAGGGCAGCAGCTGCTGGCTGGGCGTGCCTGGGAGCTGCCAGGGCTCGAGGTGTGCTGGGCAGTTCCCCAGCCGCCTCTTCTTCCAGCGGCCTGTGGGGCAGCCCCAGGAGCTGTGGGTAGCGGGGGTTCACCCAGATGGTTCGGATAGTGATGGCACTGCCCTGCTCCTCTGACAGCTCCTCGCTCTTCGTGTCTTCCTCTTTGGCCGCTGCCTGATCTGCGCTTTGGGGAGTAAGGTCTACGTGTCCTGTGCTTTTGCATGGCACCAGAGGTTTTGGTGCCTCCTCACAGGACACATAGACGCTCTCATCCCCGCTGCTGCTGCTGCTGCCCTGGACATCATCTGGCTGATCTGCGCTTTGGGGAGTAACCTCTACGTGTCCTGTGCCTTTCCACAGCACCAGAGGTTTTGGTGCCTCGTCACAGGACACATAGACACTCTCATCCCCGCTGCTGCTGCTGCTGCTGCTGCTGCCCTGGACATCCTCTGAGCTGTCCCCCTCCTCGCTCAGCAGCCCTGCCAGGACGATCTTTGCTGCTGCTATTGCCCACTGCCTTCGAGCTTCCACCTGGTTTGGTGAGGGGCAGGGGGGCAGGAGACCCAGAACTGCTTCAGAGCTGGAGTCCTCTGCCCAGCTCTGAGAGGCTCTGCCGGCCAGAGCTGAGGCTTGGCCGGAGGCTGTGCACAGCGGAACGTCGCTGCGCTCCACCCCGGCCCCGCCTGGCCTCACAGGGGGCCTCACTTCTGCCCCTCTACAGCTCTGGTCTGGGTCCTGCTCCCCCTGGGTCAGCTCTTTGGGGCTGCTCGCTTCCCAGGCCTCCTCCACACCATGTGGGGCTGCCGGGACAGCCCCCAGCGCTGCCCTTGCCCCCTGCCCACCCAGAGCTTCCAGCGGGGTGGGCGAGGGCGCGGGCGGGCAGCTGGGGCCGTGCGGGGAAGCCGCCCGGCTCTGTGACCCTGCGGCCACTGCCTCCATGCCCTGCTGCGGGTGCCGCTGTGTCCCCGGCTGCCGGCTGCGCGGCCGGAGCACAGCCGCCACCCTGCTGAGGATGGCACGGGAGCCCCGGCGCAGCGAGCGCAGCAGAGCCCGGCCGCGGGCCCTGGGGCTGTGCGGGGCCGCTGCCCGGCTCTCTGCTGCCGCCGCCTGCGCGCCAGGGCCAGCACAGGAGCCCCGCTGCTCCTCGGCCTCCTGAGGTGCTGCCCGTGACCCACAGCCCGATATCTGTACGGAGGCCGAGAAGGATGAGCATGAGGGGCCCCTCCGGGCTGGAAACCTCCCCTCGGGCGCAGCAGCTCCCTCGCTAATGGCCAGCCCGGCCTGGCCCCGAGGCAGCTGCGTGCATCCCCCATCCCTCACCCTCTCCCCCCGGCGAAACACCAGCCACTTCTTCTTAGTCTTCATGTCGGCGCTCGTCTCCTTGTCCGTGGACATCTCGGAGTCGCTCCGACACTGCCGTCCCTCGGGAAGATGCTGTCTCCTGATGGAGCTGCTCTCCCGAGAGTGACTCCCCCGGGCCTCCTTGCCCCTTTTTATACTGTCCTGGTCAGGGCGCGGCCCCAAACGTCACAATGGGATCTGCACACATGCAAGCCCCACGTCACAAAGGGGAACAGCCTGCGTGGGCACACGAGTGTCCCCAGGGGCTCTGGGCACAGACAAGAAGTCCATCTTTCTCACTTTAGAACGCAGAGTAATACACAGGACAGCTCACAAGGTTCATGAGGCAAAGGAAAAGAATCCCCTGATGAGCTGTTGGAATAGAATTTTGAAACAAAAGTTGCCAAAGGCCCATGATCGCCTTGACAGCTTCAGAATCTCTTTGGCTTTAATTGAAGTCAAAAGATTTCCTTCCTAAAGTGACTGGAAGTCCTACACTGCAAGCCCTTTCAAGTGTGCCTTTTCCTAGTTGTATCTTTGTCTAAGAATACCACATGTGGTTGTTCATCTCATTAAAGGTATGAACTGCACAAAAGCTGCTCTGAATTGCTGTGACATCTGGCCTGAAGATGAGTTTAGTTGTGATTCTGGTCAGGATCCCCTTAGGCTCAGTTGTGTCGTGATATGAACTGATGCAGTAAGCTTGACTTAAGAGCGGCACAGGCTAAAGGCTTCAGTCTTTGAATGCTTCTGAATATTTCACCTCCCTGTCTGCTGCTTTTCTGGGCACGGCTTTTCTGGGCAGGTCGAGGGCCTGGAGGCAAAGCTCAGTGTGCAAATTCCTGTTGCCATTCCTGTGGGACACTGGTAGAACCTGGTTGTTTCTGTTATAGGGTGGTTTCCCCAGGCTAGACTCCCTGGGCTTGGATTAGAAGGAAAAATGAGGAGGTTCCCAGGCCCTAGATGCCCTGGCCAGGTCTTGTGTTCTCTGGAGCACATTTTGGCACAAGCTAGAAACTTGTAAAATGGAAGGGGGGTGGCGGGGCGGGGGGAAGGGGGGGAAGGGAGTGGGAGAGGAAGGGAGAGCCTTCAGTCCAACACTGCAACATTGCTGAGCAGGGCTTTGCACAGGAATATGATCCTGCTGCCAGGAGCTAGGAGAGCATATGGGAAGGTGGAATTACCCCCTTTTTGCAGTTAGAACCTCTTAAAGATGGTTCAGAGCACAGCATCACTCACCTCACCAGACGGATGCCTGACAAAGCTGACACCATCCCACTCCCTGCTCCCCAGGTGCTCATTCCCTCTGGATTTCCCTCACTTGGAAAACTTGCCTGCAGCAAATGGGAGTCCATGTCTTGGAAGCAGCTTTAGATGCAGTAACTTGTAGGAATCAATGCTGTGATGCCCACAGGAAACCAGAGACATGCAAATCTATTTTCCTGTGAAGCTGGAGCCAACTGGGCCAGGAGGTCACTGCTGAATGACAGCAGATGTGAGCACCCGTGAGGCTGCTCCAGCAAGGCACTGCTGTTCTCCAAGAAATCAATAATTATTGCCTGCATGTGATAAAAATAATGGATTCCTGTTCACAGTAGCCTGGAATCCTCCTCCCAATAGTTTCATAACCTCCTGTTGCACTATAGCCAACCACACCAAAAAGTGTTTACTGGGTCTTGGTGGCATCGCTGTGAAGCAGAGTGGGGTAGGGAATAATACAACAGAGGACATTTAGATGGGATATTAGAAAAACTTTCTTCACTCAAAGGCTTGTCAAGCACTGGAACAAGCTTGACACCTCCCACATGGAAGTGACAGAGTCACCATCCCTGGAAGGATTTAGAATATGCGTAGCAGTGGCACTTGGGGACATGGTTTAGTGATGGGTGCTGAGTTAATGTTGGACTGGATGGTCTTGAAGGGCTTTTCCAACATTAACAATTCTATGGTTCTGTGATTCTATTATTTGAAGCCATGAGAAAGCTGTCACTGAACACAAAATGGGGAAGAGAAAGCCATGGGAAGGGATTTGCAGGGCACAGAGACAGGTTCACCTTGTTGCAGCAGGAGGAGCATCATCACAGCGACCAGCTGAGATCTGCTCACAAGCTATAAAGACAGCAGGGAGGAGGTCCTTTTCCAGCACAGGCCACCCAAAGTAGCTCCATGGTGCCATGGGATCCTGGCATTGCTGATCCCCCTCCAGCCATGCTGGGTGTTTTGGGGTATCTGTGGAGAGCTCCCTCCCCATGCCCCACTCTTTTCCAAAAGAGCAAGTCAAAAGCAAGAAACAAGCTAATTGTGATGATTATCATTCTCTCCTTCAGCCTCTTGAAATAGGGGAAAATACAGTAAAGCATCCTCCCTGATTGTCTGTGAGGAACGTTTCCTCCTGGGCTGGTTCTACCCACAGCAGAGCTCTGGGCTGAGCCTTACAGGATGCTGTACACTGGAAAAGCACAAAGTTGTATGGCTTGGGTGATAAAACTATGATTTCAGAAGAAAGAGATGTTACAAAATCTATAGCATGCAGAGAAGTGTGCTTTTTTTTGTTGTTTTTTGGGGGGTTTTTGGTTTTCTTTTCCTTGTGAGGTTGTTCCTTTTCCCTTGCAGTCTCTGAACTTCTCTGAGATCTGCCTGGTATTTTCCCTGGTTACCAGTGTTAAGTTATGGGATAAACACTACATTGCCTGCCCACAGAGAAGCAACAGTGGGAGGAAATCCAAATCATACCCTGTCCAATTTGCTCCTAAACCCATTGCAGGAGCTGTCAGAGACACAAAGGCACATGGGACACCAAATTACAGGCTCAGAGCAGGAGAAATCCTGGCTGGACTTCCCTGGGGCTGTCAGGAGACCTCTGCCCCCCAGCCCCACTGGTCATTAGGAGAAGGCAGCTGGAGCATCTCTCCTGAGATTTTTGGAGCATCTCTCCTGAGATTTTTGGAGCATATCCAGGGCCAGCTCCTAGGCATCTGTGCCACAGCTGCACCAGGGCTGTGGTACATCCACATACCAGCAACTGGGCAGACTGGGATCTGGGGGGGAGAGACGGGGCAGGCTGCATATCTGAGGCCACCTGGGAGCAAAATGTAGGAAATAAATACTCTGGTGTTTAGGAATGGCACAGCAAATCTCAGTGCCAGCCTTGATGTGGGGGAAAAGGTGATTTTGCTTTCAGACAAGCCTAATTCCACTCATGTCTCTCGTGGCCACGTGTACACCAGCACCAAAGTGTGTGGCCAAATGACCTGTCCAGCCATCAGTGGTGTTCTCTTCTCTTGTGATAACTCAGGGCAGCCCTAAGGTGGAGGTGACATGGACTCTTTAGGGTGTGGCCAGTTCTGATAGCAGGAGATATATCCATCCCCATAGAGAAAGGCATTTTCTCTTGTTTGGAGATGGAGAAACACCTTAAATTTAGTTTTATTTTTTCTTTATTTTAATACTGATGCTCCTTCACCATCCAAGATCCTTTCTTGCTTTCAATTTGCTTACCCCTCATTCCAGGGGCTGGGCCCCATTACTCAGCACTTGATTGTGTCACCTTTCAAAGTGGAAATCCTCCAGCACATTTCAAAGCAAAACCATCACCCTCTGGGCTTGGCTGATCCCCAAGCACTGTATTTTAGCAGGTCCCACTTCAGTGGATCCAGCTGCTGTTCAGATATAAAGTGGGAATTGATATGAGGATCACATCCTTTGACATTAGAGCTTTCCCTGTGGCTTTCCCTGTGGCTCTGTGCCTCTTGGAGACCATCAGCCTTGGTGTTTGTCCATGACCTATAAACCCAGGAGTGATGTGAAAAGCTCATGTCTCAGGTGGGCAATCTCAATTATAAAAGGCACAGCCTCTTTCAAAAGATCAGCTTAAAATCATGTGGCAAGTATAGCTGGGAGCCCAATTCCTCCTCTGAAGGCTGAACTTCTGAACTGCAGATAATTACTACTCTTCTCCTCCCTTTGGTGGCATCTCCTATCTCAAGCTGTAGAAACAATATGTAGGTGCTTTCAAGCTTAAAATAAAGGAACATCTCTAGGCATGGCTGTGAGTTAAAAAATACCATCTTTGTGCTTCCAGATGAAGAGCCCAAGGCTGAAGAGCTGGAGGTGTGTGTTCCCATGTGGTAGCTGAGTCACCAGCAGGACCAAGGGCAGGGTCGTGTCGCAGCAGCTCAGAGCATGAGGGTGGTAAAACCCTGGAGAGGGGTGAAATGCTGGCAGAGGTTGCCCAGAAATGGGGTGGATGCCCCATCCCTGGAAACATCCAGGGTCAAGTTGAGGGCTCTGAGCAATCTGACCCAGCTGAAGATACCTCTGCTGGATGTAGGGTGGTTGGACCAGAGGACATTGAAAAAGTCCCTTCTAAAATCTCCAGAAGTCCACACCGTTCTGTCATTCCATGGCCATGGAAGCCAGGCTGCTGGCAGGGGACAGAGCCCTAGTTTGGGACATGGCCCCAGTGTCCCTGTGCTGCTGGGTGTGACCATTCCTTAAACAAGCGTTCTAGCCATGTTCCCTGCAGCAGGACAGAGCTGGAGCTATGGGCTGGGATGAAGCACTGCTGCTTTGTGCTTCCTGTGCCAGAGCTGGGAGCTTGGTGTGGGAGTGGTGGTGTGAGTGCTGTCCCTGAGCTGGTGACACTGCAGAGTCCCCGCAGGGACAGTCCCCAGCAAGCCTGTGCTCCCTCCCCACATTGGTGGCAGGAGGAAGCTGGTGAGTTTTGTTTCCCATGGAAAAGGGCCGGTGTTCATGTCCAGGGGCCTGTGGTCCCGAGTGGGCTGCCACCTCCTAAAATTCCAGACAGCCCAGGATGTCTCCCAGACCCAACTGCCACCACCTACAACGCGAGCTGCCCTGGCAGTGCCAAGCACCTCCTGCAAACTGACATCAGGAACTGCCACGCCTGGGTGACAGAGGCGAGCTGGCGTGTCCTGCCGAGCAGCAGGCAGCAGATGGCAATGTCGCCCTGCCGGAACCGCAGGGATGCAGGGAGATGCTTGCTGTGCTGGCAGCCTGGGGACAGGACACAAAGCCTGGTGGTGGGTCCAGCTCCTTTAGCAGAAGCCGTAGGGTCTCCGGAAGCGTTGGGTTGCTGGTGGAGGTGCTCCTTGACTCCGGGCTACTGTGGGTCCCTGCTCCCCACAGCCACCTAGGTGGGACAGATGAGCAAGGGAACAGGTAGGGACATTCCTTTCTCCCTCCCCAGCCTGGCAGAGGCTGCTGTGGGTTGCTCACAGCTGGAGCAGCTCAGATGTAAAAGAGCCCAGACTGGCTCTTGCCAGGCCTTGGTTGGATGATTTTGACAGCCGAGGACACTGAGGCAGGGAGCAGGCAGTACCTGTGAGTGGTACTGGAGCAGGTCAGCTGCTGTTTCAGCACTGGGGTGAAGCTGCTCCCAGCCCTGAGCCCTGGCATGGCTGGGGTGTGACCTCTGGCAGGGCGTTGTGCCTCTTCCCCCGACTCACCCTGGTGTTTTCCAGAGGCACCCCCTGGGAGGTTTGGATGGCCACATCTCCTCCCTGGGCCCCACAAAGCCCCAGTGGGATGGGAAGCTGGCTGTTCCCTGTTGCTGCCTGCCTTGGTGGTATCCCAGAGTCACCTCAAGGACTTTGTGCCATGCAGTCTTTATCTGATGGGAACAAAGCCAGCGCTGGAAATGTTTTCTTCTCCTTTTCTCCAAGCAGCTCATCCCATCTTTTATCAGGCAAGGCTGCTGAGCTCAGCGAAACAGGAGCTGTGTGCCTGCTTGGGGCACGCTCCTGGGGCATGGCTGTGGGTTTTGTTGACTTCTCTGAGCTGACAACATGCTGGTGACTGCATCAGTGGTACAAAACACAGGGCTGGCATCAGCTCCATGTGCTGCCACTGCAAGTACCACCAGCAGCCAAGGCACCTTATCACAGGCCTGGGAAGGAGAGGCCAGAAGTTGTTAAGAAATAATTCTGAGTTGCCTAAAGGGGCACTGCGGGTCCCCTTGGCCTCCCCTTTGTCTGGATCCAGCACATTTCATCGTGGTTTGGAAGCATGCTGCTCCTTGGGGTGCAAGACACTGAGTTACACATCCTCTGCTCCCCAAACTGCAACTCTTCCAATTGGCACACGGCCATGCAGGTGCTGAAAAATAAATTAATTTTCTCCATCTGAGCACTCCTGACTCAGCATTCCTTTAGTCAGCACTTTACAGCAGGTGTGAGATAACAGCAAAATGCAATGCAGAGAGCAGAGCCCATTGTCCTGGCTGGGTATCTCCCAAGTACAGAGATGCTGGCAGTGCACTCTCAGCCTGTATGGCTTTGGCAAAAGGCTTTGTGGATCATGGCAGTGATGTCCTCCTGGTGTCCCCTCACCCACTCCCAACTATATCCCTGCCTCTGCTAAAGAGTGTGAGTACCTTGGAAAGTGCTGGGCTTGGGATGCTCCTTATGAAAATTAAAGCTTTATGCCAGGGGACATCAGGTCTGTGTGTTCTGAGCTTAATTTCTTCCTCTCAGAAGAATTTGTGTGACTCCGTTTTCTTTACCTAATGTAAAGAAATGTTTCTGTACCTACATGTCATTCATTAGATGGTGGGCAGGCTTTGCCACAATGGCAGCTGCATTTTGGGAGAAGGAGTGTCCTCACTGACACATCCATGGAATGTGGTGAACGGTGCTCAGGAGAGGGGTCAGACTGAAAAAGAGGCCCTGAGGATTTGGGGCTGGTTTCTGTGTTGATGCTGTGTGTGGTTTAATGTGCTCCTCCCCTCTGGAATTATGATTTGGTTTCCAGGAGAGGCTTGGCTTTACACAATCAGCCCTTAGATGTGTCAGCTGGAGCAGCTCCCAGGAGACCAGGGCACAGTGTGGAGGTGCAGAGGGCTCCTCTGTCCTGGAGAATGGTGGGTGTGGGATGGAACAATCAGGGACTGATGGCAGAGGGGGGTGTGGGCACCTGGAGAAAGGGACTGCCATAACTACAAAGCCATAGCTACAAACAAGGAGGAAGGCCACCCTGCCTTGGAATAAAGTACAAACTGAGCCAGACCCCTTTTCACTTGATCATCTAGAAGTCCTGCAAAAATCAATGAAGAGGGGAAAGCAAACTGAATGCACTGAATCTTGGCAGGGATGTTGAGAGATAAGGAATGTGCAAGCCTTGCAGTCATGGGAAGGAGCCCCAGCCCAAGACCAGAGATGCCTATCAGGCTGGACATTGCTTGTGCCACGTACACCACACTTGCTGGGGGGTCAGATTGCTGCCAGTGTTATAAACCTCTATCACTCTCCAGATGCAGATAAGTCTTATCTCCTAAAGTGAATCCTATTAACCAGGAGTGGACTTTGCTGCCAGTGTTTGTACTCTTTAAACCTCACTTGGAGCTTTTCTGCCTCTAGTGAGTTGGGGAGGGTTTGAGGGAAAGAAAAAGAAAGTGGTTTCTTCCAGCATGAGCTGCTCTGAGCTGTGCGTGTCCTGTGAGCCCCATGGGTGCTGCTGCAGGAGCAGCTGCAGGTTTGCTTTGGTGCAATGGTGGGCATCCAGGGGCTCTACCAACTCCAGCCAAATCAGTTGGGATATTCTTTGCCCAGGTTTGGAGCAGGAAGCTGCCCTTGCTCTGCAGTTCCCTTGGCTGGATCAGGAGAATTTGTCAGAGGCACTAGCACGCCATACTCTCCTGGCAGTGCTAAATCTACTGATAATGGACTTGCAGGTAACAGTGCTGGGCTGCAGCTGCCCATGCCTCCAGTCCTGCAAGCCAAGCACAAGTATTGCAAGGGACTTTTCTGGCCCTTTGTTTAAATAATGTGTGTCTTGGTGTTCCCAGGAAGGCTTCTGCAGCAGGGGCAGTAATTTAGGAGGTCCTGGTATGGCAGTGACTCTGTTTCACACACGGGTCATGCACTTCCCAGTAAGGATCCTTTGCTCCCTTGGATCATCAGCCTGTCCTCCTTGTGAGGCTGCTTCTTTCCACTGTTTCAAGGTAAAGCATCGCATTTCCCTTGAGGAAGGGAGCCTCTGGTCAAGGAAAAAGGGAAATATTGTCTCCCAGTTTGACTGCTCCTCCCTTAATGCTGTGCCCATCTCTCTGGGCTGTCCCTCTCCCCATTGCTTGGGGAAGGGGAGCTGTGCTCAGTCTAGCTGATGCCTTGTGAAAACTGACCTAGAACAGAGACTGGACAGAGCTAAAGAATAAAGCAGGGATTTATTAGAAGGCCTCAATGGATCCACCTTAGGCAGCACAAGAGCCCAGCCAGGGCTACACCCAAGATGAACCAAAATGGTCACAAAATGGATGACTGGTCATGGGGTCTCTCACTTTTATAAGTTTTGCTCCATTTGCATATTGGAGTTAATTGTCCAATTCCAGCTTTAGTCCCATCCTTCTTGTTTTTCTCTCTCCAGCCCATGTTGTTTGTGCTCTTGGGCCTGAGATTTGGATCATTTGTCCTTGGTCCCCAGCTAGAGCAGGAATTGTTTTGTCTCCCTGCTCTGTGCACAGAGCCCACCATCCCCTAATTTGAATCCCAGACTCACACACTAAAGCAGCACAGAACCTGAAAAATATAAAAGCTCAAACCTGAGGCATTATAGTGAGTGGGACTGCAGAGGGTAGTGCAGATCAGAGAATCACAGCATGGTTTGGGTTGGAAGGACTGAAAGGCCATCCCATTCCTATCCCTCTGCCATGGGCACAGATGCCATGCACTATCCCAGCTTTCTCCAAGCCCTGTCCCACCTGGCCTTGAACACTTCCCAGGATGGGGCAGCCACAGCCTCTCTGGGCAACCTGTCCCTGACATCCTGCCTTCCTCAGGCGTAGCTATAACCTGCAGGGGTGAAGGTGGCAATGGGACCACCTGCACCTCTTGTACCAGCCTGGCTCCTGAAGCAGCTCCACGAGCTGTGACAAACAGCAGTTCAGTAGCAGAGGAATGTGCTGCTCCTGCCTTGCCAGTAGAGAGCTCGTGGGTACACTGGAGGCTTGGCCGCCCTTTCAGAGCTTTGCAAAGCTGCCTGGATGCTGCTCTTCCTGCATCTCCCTCGGCAGCTAGATCAGCAGAGGGCACTGCATGTCCACGCTTATTCTACCTCAGCAGAGAGGGAAGATCTTTTCCACTGCTCCAGCAGTATTTGCTCATTGACCATCAAATCTCTCCCCAGCTCCCTGCCAAAGAGCTCCGGGCTGCAGGACCCTGATGGAAAGATCGGGTCTGATGAAGGAAATCAGGAGGCATTTGGTGAAACGACAGGAAAATTTAGATCAAACGGCAGGAAATCCGCCCTCGGGCAGCACAGAATAGCCGTGCTGTGGAAAGCTTTGCTCTGCCAGGAGGTGATCCAAGACAAACAGGGAGCTGCCTTCTGGGATGGACTGGCTGGCGGGCAGGATGGGTGAGATCTGGGCAAAGCCATAAAAGCAGTTTGGCTTTGTGCTCTGCTGTGGTTGCTGCAGGCACTCAGGGAGGAGCTCCTGCCCTGCCCAGTCTGCAGGATAGTATTCTCAGCCCAATCAGGAACAGAAGGAGCCTTTCCCACCACGGCCTGAGACAGATATCCATATTTATAACCTATAGATGGGTATTTAACAGGGTATTTACCAGCCTGAAGTGGCATCAGCATGGTCCCAGCTGGGTTTGGTGCAGAGAAGAAACCCAAGGGGAAACACTCCAAAATTCAGTCACTCTCCCTTCCTGCCCCATGAACGGCAGCAGAACATTCTATCCAAGAAAACCCATGAGTCTTTGACCTTCCCTGCTGACTCTGCAGCCAGGGACCTCCACTGAGGAGAAGTCACCTCACTGTGCCCTCCTTAGTGAGGTGTGGGCTGTTCGGAGGCTTTGGGCTCTCCCAACGAGAGTATCTGTGTGCAAACACAGAGATAAATGTCCCCAAGTTGATGTTCCCCTAGTGCCTGTGGAAATAGCTGCTTGCTGGAGTGAACAGGGAGCCTCTTGCATTGCTGCAGCACTGCAGGTTTTGATGCACTAGTGACTTCTCCTCTGGCTGCAGAGTCAGCAGGGAAGATCAAAGACTCGTGGATTTTCTTGGATGGAATGTTCTGCTGCCTTTCATGGGGCAGGAAGGGAGAGTGATGGAATTTTGGAGTGTTTCCCCTTGGGTTTCTTCTCTGGTTGAAATCAGGCCTTGTCTGAGAGCTCTTGGATGCCGAGTTGGCAGCACTTGGGTGACCACCCCATAACCCCCACCTGTCTGGCTGGCTCCTTCAGGGCTGAACCCCCACAGGAGACCAGGTATGTGCATCTCCACGAGGTATCTGTAGGCTGAGCCAGCCCAAGGCTTCACTCAAACATAAATTGACATATTTCCAGCCAGTAGGAAGTGATCACTGCCTGGGAGCCTGCCTTGGAGTGCATTTGTTGACTGAAATCTTTATCAGGAGAGTGAAGGTGGTTTCCAGACTTGTCGATGTCCTCGAGATCACTCTCGTGGAGGCTTTCCAAGACACTGCAATCTCAGCTATTGCCCTTTGACAGCAGCAAAGATAAAGATATATGAACCTGCCGTTCAAGGAATCTTCCTCCTCCTGCAGTTCTTGAGATTAGACTGCTCCAGGGCTCTGTCCCTGGAACAACCTGCTGGGGAATCACACACAGCCATAATCACCCATGAAAGTGCTCTCTGCCTTGTTTCTCCTCACCCTCTTGGAGCAGGGGTTTGTGTGGAGGTGTCTGAGCTCTGCACAAGTGAGAGAAATCCTTGAGGTGGAGGTGACTGATCCCCTCTGACTCTGCAAGGAGAGGGGTGCCTCTCATCCTGTTCAGGCTGCCTAAACAAGTTGGTCTTGCTCAGAAGAAATGAGAAAGCTGATCTAAATCCACATTCCCTGGCATAATTAATGCCTGAAACAGAAGTGTGTTCATGTGGGACTGTGAAGGAGCTGGGAAATGCTGCCAGCCTCTCCATGAATGTCCCCTTGAACCTCCTGGAGGCCACAGGAAAAAGTGTACAGCCCAAAAGGGAGAGAGATCTGTGGGGGGGCCCAGCTGGGGAGGTCGAGCTACACAGACCTGCATGAGAAGAGGCTGTGGCAGTGCCACTCAGTAAAGATGGCAGGGGAGGTGAGCTCCAATGAGCTCTGGGCCATCTCCATCCTGCAGATGGAATCACAGAATCATTTAAGTTGGAAAAGACCTTTAAGGTCATCAGCCATGACCCCAGGTGCCTTGTCTATACCCCTTTAAATACCCCCAGTGATGGTGACTCCATCACTTCCCTGAGCAGCCTGTTTTAATCCCTGACAACCCTTTTCATGAAGAAACTTTTCCCAATATCCAATCTAAACCTGGTGTGACTTGAGGTCATTTCCTCTTGTTCTGTTGCTGTCACCTGTAGAAAGAGACCAATCCCCACCTGGCTACATCCTTCAGTCAGGGAGTTGTAGAGAATGATAAGGTCCCCCCTGAGCCTCCTTTTCTCCAGGCTGAGCCCTGCCTCAGCTGCTCCTGGTGCTCCAGTGTCTTCCCCAGCTCTGTTTCCCTCTCTGGACTTGTTCCAGCCCCTCAATGTCCTTTCAGTGAGGGGCCCAGAGCTGGACACAGGATTTGAGGTGTGGCCTCAGCAGTGCCCAGCCCAGGGGACAATCACTGCCCTGGGCCTGCTGGTCACTCTGTGGCTGGTACAGCCCAGGTGCCCTTGGTCTTCCTGCCCACCTGGCTTCATGTTCAGCTGCTGTTGACCAGCACACCTGATTGCTGGTCTCCTTAGGTGACTGCCTTGGGGAGTCACCTCCCTCTCAACACTCAGGAATCCTCTCCAGATTTCCAGCACTGATGTAGCCATGGCTGGCTTTTTCCTCATTTGTTCCTGAGCCAGAGGACAGTGCTGGCACAAACAGCTCCTCTCCCTGCCTGTGCTCTTCGACGTTCATTTGAAATAGTCTCTCTTTGGCCTTGTGTTTCAGAGGGATGCTTTTCAAAACCAGAAAAAAATGGGCTTGAAATATTTCCCATAATTTTGCAAGATCTCGACCCTCTGATAGCCAGATTAGAAGGAGGATAACGAGGAAATCAGCATTCAGGCTGGAACCACTATTGTTAAATAGACACCACCATAAAGCCAGTACTTCTTGTTTACAATTGAACTCATGAATTGTTAGATATTAATGTATGAGAGATTGAGTAAACAACCATTGTGCCTCTAAGGAATGAGTCCCAGGCTGTCCTGAGCTGGAATACTTTGTACTTTCCTGATTGCCTTCCAAGAATTTCAAATTACTTGGTAAGAGAAAAACAACCCGGCTTCACGAGATGTTTGTGAGGTTTTCTGGATGGACTTAGTTCTTCTGCTCTGTGATGGGGCTGCTTTGGGGCAAAGCTCTGGGAACTGTGGGACACTGAGCACCTGGATGTTCTTGGAGAGGTGGGAACTTCATGTGAAGGATAAACCACCAGGGTCAGGAGGGTCAGCCTGGGGCTGGTAAAACTCTGCTGCAGTGCACAGGTTTGCAGCTGGTGTGTAAGCCTGGCACTCAGCATTCCCAGCTTGTTTGGCATGGAAACATCCTGAACACTGGCACAGAGCAGTGAAGGGACAAGTGGGAAGTCACACAGCAGTTCAGGGAGAGAGCCAGCAAGAAAAGGACTCTGCTGGCCTGATTCATGAGCCTTTAAGCAGCAGCTGGGATGCTCTTGGGCATGGGTTCATGGGAACAGCCCCCAGGGACAAAGTGACAAAGGGATGTGTGGCCAGCCTGTGTCCCTCATGCCATGGAGAGACCATGCCATACTCTCCAAGGAAGCTGTGGCCCATATTATGCATTCCTGGGTTCTCCAGGCTTACCCAGAGTGTTTCTGTGCCAAGGTGACCCTGACAACTGCAAATTGTCCCTCTGGGCCTGCCTGGACAATCCTGCCTTGGGCATCCTGGCCAGAGCTTTGGTAAAGCAGGTACGATGGGTCCCTCTCTACCTGGCTTGTTCTTGGCTTGGTTTCCCCAGCCAGCAGCCTGGAGCTGTGGAAAGTCATGAATTCGGGTTACCAAACCATCTGCTGGCTGCATTTTAAAAAGCAATTAAAGCAAAATTGTTTCCAGCCCTTCTGTTTGCAAGATGTAGTCTAAAGAGAGAGAGCCAAGCCAGGATTTGCCCGATGCTGCCGCTGCTCCAAGTATGAGTTAATTTGATTTAATTCCTCCCGCTGGAAAGTGAGGAGTTCCCTACTGAGGGCTCAGGAAGCATGCAGGTAAACAAGACTATGTGCTGTTCAGTTTAAATGAGGGGAAACCCCAGGAAAAGTGGCATTTTGAGGCTTTTAAAATTGCTTTTAATTAGAAAATATTAAAAAGAGTTCAAAAAATGTAGGAAGTAGGAATAGTTTTGCATGGTAGAGGATAATAGAGTGTTGCTGGAGATGGATGGATGGCAGGTCTAGGCAGAGCTGGAGGGTCTGAGGAGCTGTTCCTGGGGTACCCCACAAGGCTGGGAGACTGGTGTGGGGACAAGGGGTCCCTCAGAGCCACCTCTGCTCATGCCCTGACTCCCAGAGACCTCTCAAAGCATGAAACTCTTCTTTCTTCCTTTTCTCATAGTGAAAGGCACACAGAGAGGGGGGGGAAAGGAGGTAGGGATGAAAAGAGAAGGTAGGGTGACATCATTCTTCCGTGTCCTCCTTTGGCAGCTGTCACCCTGCCAAATCAGGGAATGACCTTGTGCTGGAGGGGAAGGTGAGGCCATGCCTGGTGGTGAAGGGCACAGACACAGAGGATTTAATATTCTCTGTGTTTTTATGTCTGCAGGGTTTTCATTCCTGTTCTGCTGAGAGGTCGTGCCCAGGAGAGCTGGGGAAATGAATCCTCATAACCCACGCAGGGCACGGCTTTGGGGGCAGCTGGGGACTGCCTGAGAGCCAGAGATGACAGGATCAAGATGCTCTGGTGCTTCAGGCTGTGCTTGGTGGAAAGGTCACACACTCAGGCCAGTGGTGACAAACCTGTGATGTTCTGGGAGCAAAGGAGAGAGGGAGCAGATTTGGGACAAAGCACCTTCTTTTTCCAGCAGGGGAAGGTGAGATGCTCCAATGCTGAGTCTTGCAGAGGATGAGATAAATCAGAGAATCCCAGAATGGTTTGGGTTGGTAGAGACTGCAAAGATCATTTAGTTCCAACACCCTCCACTAGACCAGGCTGCCAGAGCCACATTCAACCTGGCCTTGAACAATTCCAGGAACAGCACAGCCACAGCTTCTCTGGGCAACCTGTGCCAGGTCCTCACCACACTCATAGGGAAACATTTCTTCCTAATATCCCATCTAACCCTGCTGTCTTTCAGTTTGTACCCTTCCCCCTTGTCCTGTCACTACAGTTCCTGATGATGAGTCCCTCCTTGGCTCCCCTGTAGGTGCCTTCAGACTCTGGAAGGTGCTGTGAGGTCCCCATGCCACCTTCTCTTCTCCAGGCTGAACAACTCCAACTTTCTCACCCTGTCTCCAGTGGGGAGATGCTCTTGTCAACCTCATGGGCCTCTTCATGATGGTTCCATGTTGTTCTGATGCTGGGGATACCACAATTGTTGAGATGAGACAAAATGAAGTGATGGTGCTGTGTCACATTCATATTTTCTGAAAAATCCCTTTGCCCAGGATTTTTCTCCTGGGAACCTGAGAAGCCTCAGAGGAAAGGAAAACAATAATTATCTCATTTGCTTCTCCTGTGTTGTGCTCATGTGGAATGTGTTTGGAGATTGTTTACCCACAGGTGATTGTTTCATTGGATTCTGCTGTGAGTTTTCACTCATTGGCCAGTCAGGGCCAAGCTGTATCAGGACTCTGGAAAGAATAATGAGTTTTTCATTATTATCTTTTTAGCATTCTCTAAGTATCCTTTCTGTATTCTTTAGTATAGTTTAGTATAGCATTCTTTAATATAATATAGATCATAATATAATAAATTAGCCTTCTGAGAGCATGGAGTCAGATGCATCATTCCTTCCTGCCACGAGGGTCCCTGCAAATACAACAGTGCTGTGCTGAGTCTGGGGTGTGCAGGATGCTGTGGGAGTGCAGGATGCTGTGGGGAGAGCCCGGCTTGCCTTGTCCTCTCACGTGAATACACCATGGCTGTGCATCGAGGGGGCAAAAACCCCAAGAGCCTGCTCAGGAGGTGTTGAGCAGAGGGCTCAGCACAGCTGCAGGGTCTTTGCTGCTCGGTTTACAAGGAAAAAGCCCCGAGCTCAGCCCCGGGCCGAGCTTATGTAAGAGCTGGCAGCGGGGCCGGCGGTGCGGAAACCCAGCGGGGCGCAGCCGCCTTTGATTCTCTCCTGTTTGCTCAGCAGCTTTCATGCGGCGGGGGAGCAGGGCGAGGACGCGAGATTCCTGCACACTGAACTCCTCTGTTTCTCTCGGCAGGATAAACAGGACATAAAACAAAGCCCCGAGCCAGCTCTCGCCTCGGAGGCAGCGCGCTGCCAAAACCCCCGCGGGACAGCCTGTTCCCCTGGGGAGCGGCCACCCCATCCGGGGTGCCACGGGCTGGGTGCAGGAGGCCATGGCAGCCCACCCGGGGGGGCTCTGGGTGCTGCAGCCCCCTTGGGGGCCGGGTGAGGGCTGCCCTGTGGGAAACGAGGGCAAAACTCCCTGGAGGGATTCAGGTGATGAGCTTGAAGAGCCTGGGATGGAGTCTCCAAAGTGACACCAGGCTGGACACTGTTTTGCCAGTGTCACCTGCCCAGCTACCCCACAAGGCAGCAGGACTGAGCCCTGTCTGACCCACCGTGGGGTGCAGCAGGGAGAGGAGCAGGTGAAAACCTTTGTTCTCTTCTGGGGGTTTCCAGTGCTCCCTTCAGGCTGGACACTGTCACCTGCCCAGCTACCCCATAAGTCACAGGCAGCAGGACTGAGCCCTGTGTGACCCACTGTGGGGTGCAGCAGGGAGAGGAACAGGTCAAAATTTTTCTTCCTCTCTGCAATGGACTCTGTCTGGGGGTTTCCAGTGCTCCCTTCAGGCTAGACACTGTGTGGCCACTGTCACCTGCCCAGCTACCCCACAAAGCAGCAGGACTGAGCCCTGTGTGACCCACCGTGGGGTGCAGCAGGGAGAGGAACAGGACAAAATCTCTGTTCCTCTCTGCAATGGACTCTGTGTAGGGGTTTCTAGTGCTCCCTTAAAGCTGGGCTACCTTCTTTATCATTTCCCTTGAGGAATAATTTCCAGGCTCTCTTGCCCCCATACTGATCCCTGCCAGTGACAGAGGGCAATGGGGCTGACCTCAGCCCTTTCCCAACACAGGATTAGCTAAGCTGGCTCCTCAGAGACACAGCCCAAACCCATGCCAGCTCCCCTAAATCTCCAGAGAAGCACGATTTCACCACTGCTCCCCTCCTCCAAGGTGAGAAGGCAAGGGGCACACACTCAGTGGCGGGGTTTGAAACCCTTCCAAACAATTTCAAATGGGGTTTGCTTGGGAACAAAATGTCCTGTAGCCACCCTAAAGTCTCTTGGTTGGGGGAAAGCATTGGCCTAAGTGTGAGAATGCAGCAAAACTCCTCAGAAACGTTATTGCTGCTGAAGGAACACAAGGGGAGGGTGCTGTGGTGCTGTGCCCCTGTCCTGCCAGCCATGGTGGGCAGCAAGGTCCCCTCTCTCCCAGGACACTGCTGGGGAGTTCTCCTGAGCTGCCCAGCCCCAGCTCTGCCACAAACCTTGTGCTGCTCTCTGCACACTGCTGTTGCTGCCTTCTGCTCCCAAAAGGAAGAGCTGTGGCAGGGGAAAAGCTATCTGGGCCAAAAGCTGCTTTCCTGGCTGGGATGTGGGGGCTCTGAGGTACCCACACACACAAACCATGGAAATGCAGAGTAGGAAAGGAGGTGCTGCCCTGAAGAGTAGCGTGCCTGGGTGCCTGCTTTGGCTGCTGAGCACCCCTGCAAGTGCCTGAGCTCTGCTCCTCCAAGTCCCTTGGGATCTTGGTGGTAGGGAGGATGCAAATCCTGGGACCGCTGTTTCAAACCTCTTGGCCTGGGGTTTTGTGAGAGCTGGCTTCTTCCTAGGATTCCCACTCTAGGCTTAATGGATTTGAAATATTGCAAGAGCAGCCCTTTTTCTGTTTTGTTTTGTTTTTTCTTTTTTTTCCCCTTGATGTTTGTGTCTTTCCACTTCTGTCTCTGGCCAAGGCAAGCAGTGCCAAGGCACAAGGGCCAGGCACACCCAGAGGGAGGAATGGGGAAGCAAAGCACCCTCAAGCCGCAGGACAGCGGGGACAGAACACAAACCCAGTGGTAGGAGTGAGGAGGAGGAGGAGGGTTAGCTTACCACCTCTGGCTGAGGGATGGCTCTCCTCACAGGGATTCATAGAATCATCAAGGGTTTGGATTAGAAAAGACCTTGAAGATCTCCTAGTCTACCCCCTGTCATAGGCAGGGACACTTGCCACTGGACCAGGTTATTCCAAGCCCCATCCAACCTGGCCTTGAACACTTCAGGGCATCTACAACATCTTTGGGCAACCTGTGTCAGTGCTTCACCACTCTCTGAATGAAGAATTTCTTCCTAACATCCAATCTAAGCCTGCCCTCTGTCAGTTTAAAACCACTGCCCCTTGTCCTATTACTCAATGTCCTTGTCAAAAGTCCCTCCCTGACCTCCTTGGAAGCCCCTTTTCCTTGCTGGAAGGTTCCTGGACTCGAGGCCAGTACCATGGCTCCAGTTCAGCCCCTGTCTCCTGCTCCTCCTCCAATGCTGGGTCACCTTGGGAGAGGTGAGGAGGGTCTGCACAGGGGTTTCTCCCAGGATTCCCACCCCTTCCCAGCCCCATGGACAGCTCTCCCTGCCCTGCTTTGAGCAGGAATATGGGCTCCAGCTGCACGAGTGGAAAAGGCTCCAGCTCCCAAAAAGCAGCACAGGATCAAAGCTTTCGAAACACTCGGGGCATTTGGCCCAGGAGGTTTTGTTCTGACTATTTATAGCAGATGGGGCCAAGCGAGTTCAGAGTTGGAGGAAAACTTTTCCAAAGCTGGGGGCCATTTGGATGAGGGAGGGAGAAAGGGAGTTCAGCCAGGCCCGTTTCCAGCAAATGTTGACTCCTTCCCTTAGGTATGTGTTGCTATCCATGACACACTAACAACAGCTCCGCACACAAGTGCCTGGCTGGCCCTGTAAAGATTGGAAACAAAAATGTGAACTGCCTGGGAAGGAGAACATGGAAAGAGAGAAAGTTTCCAAACAACAAAGCTGTAGCACTTGAAAGCAAAAACTTTCCTTACCAGCTTGTTTTCATCTTCCAGTCAACATCCCTCAATTACAAATACACCGGGATTGTTTTCCAGGGGAAAGCTGGCGATGATTTTAAGGCAGAAAGACCAAATTATGGTTTCCTGAAGGCATGCTTGGAAATGGAGAGGAGGGCCTTTTTATCTTCAAGGTGAATTTTCTAGTTTTTCTAATTTTCTACAGTTTTTTTTTCTCCAAAGAGCATTTCATTTTCCTGTGCTACCCAGCAAAGCCAGGCTTAAACTCTGAGCAAGCAAACCAACACAACATCCTTTAAATCCTGTCACCCAGACCATGAAGGCAGGGCTGGGGTTTTCCTGTCTGCCAAGTGAATTCTGCTGCTGCTGCTGTTTAATCATGAGAAGCACGAGCAGGGTGCTTTAGATACACACCATGGCTTTTTGCATGCCTGGCTCTGCTCTCTTGATATGAAGCCCTCAGTGCAGGTTATAAAAATATCCCTCTAATTACCAGTAGCTTCCCAGCCATGCTCAGCATCTCCCTTTCTCCTAGGAAAAGGGTGCAATTAGGTTGGCAGGTAATTATAATCAGCCTAATGTGTGGATGGCCCCAGGAAGGTGGGTTTGGCAGCTGGGTGGTCGAAACAGCCCCAAACCTTGGGTTGTTTTGGGGGAGAAATTCCATAGTTAGATGATTTCCTTTTATACCATCACAGAGTGGTTTGGGGCCTGAGAGATCAGCTAGTCCAACCCTCCCTGCCACTAGAGCAGGTTCCTCAATGCCCCATCCAGCCTGGCTTTGGCATCAGTGACATCCCCACCAAATCCCACCCTCTGCTGCAGAGGATGCCTGTCCTCGCTGTGGATGCTTGAACTGCACTGAAGGAGCCAAATTGTTCTCCTTCAGGGGAGGCTGCAAAGTCTCCAAAGGATTTTGAAGCACGGAGTGACCTGTATGTGGCTGGAGAGCAGGATGAAGGTGGGTCTGGGCTGGCTGCTGGCCATGGCTGGATTTGCAGGGGGAACTGTCAAGCAAAGGGAAGGCTCCCCCTGACCCACCCAAATGTCAGCTTCAGGACCTGGCTTATTTCATATTTCTGGGAATGACCCAAAAAAGCAGAAGAGCAATGTTGAGCCGTGTGAACAAGGCAGAGCTGAGGGGGTATCAACAGCACTGGGAGTATTGGGTGTTAAAAAAAGAGAAATTTGGGACCAAAATACAGAGCAACAAGAATGATAGGAAGAGCAGCACTGTAAAACACATCTTTGAGCCTGAGGAGCAACAACACACACTAAGATAGGAGTTTGCACTGTATGGAGGTACCAGAGAAGGGCTTCTGTGGATCTGTTCTGGCTGTCTGTGATCCCACAGAGCCTGGGAGCCACCCCCTCAATGCTGTCATGAAAAAGGGAGATGTGTCCTTATATGACTCGGGTGATGAGGCCTCTCTGTTGATCTCAAGACCCTCACAGCAAAAGCTTCCAATATCTCCAGTGGAACAGCAGATAGCAACCTGATCATCCTTCCCTAGGAAATGTAAAGAGTGGAGAGAGTACAAAGGAAATCAGCTGTCCTGGCTGTGCCATGGGGGAATTTGTTGTGAGGGTCAGACGTGTCCTTCTTCCATTTTGTTTTTTTCAACATGCCAGAGATGTGCTCAAAGCCCAGTTTCCACCCTTACTGAGCAGAAGAAAATGTTCTTCCCATTTTTTTGCCTCCTAATGATGATGATGATCATCATCCACCTCGTTTTGTACGTGTCCTTGCCATGAAAGACCCTTCTTGTGCTCGGCACTAATGTGCCCAACCCTTCACTTGGAAAGGCTACACTGGCCAGCTGGACAGTCACTGGTTCACTGAGAGGCTGTCTGCTCTGCAATTAACAGCCTAAATGCCCACCATTGTGGGTGGAAAGGAGTTTTAATTAAAATCCCTTGGTTTTGGCTTTGGCCAGTCCGTGGAGTGAGTGGGAAGAGAGCGGAAGGGCCAGGTCAGTGACTTGGGTCACCCCAGGAGAGCATCCACTGAGCTGAGACTGAGCACAAGGTTAATAATTGCATGGGATTCTGATTATTTTCCCCTCAATGGACAATTCCAAGCTGATAGGAACACAGATACTGCCAACCCAAAGTTGGGATAGGTCCACAGGTTGTTGGAGCCCTAATGAGGAATCATGAATAGAAGCTCACATCCACAAGGGAAAAACACCTCACTTCCTCCTCTAATGAGCATGGCTCTCCAAATCCTTTTGTCTTGGGCTTTGCTTGCCTTTCAGAGGTGCCAAGGGCTGCATCTTCCAAGCTGCTGCCACCTACCTCATCTTCTCTCGTGATGGCCACCAGGAAGGTGCCCGGTGGCCAAGGTGGACCTGCAAAAAAAGTGTTTGTGGTGGTGGCACAGGTTGAGCAAAGTCCTTGGAGGGTGACACCCCCAGATTGGAAATTGCCCTCCATGTGCTCACCAGTGGCATGCTGAGCTCTGGACAAACCCCAGTTGTTGGTGTGTACACCCCAAAAGTGTAACCACAGGCGCTGTCTTTAATGAGTATCAGCTTCTCCCTGTGACAAAGTGCACCAATTAATGCAATCAATTAATGCAAACATCACACAGGAAGCACCAGGAGACTGGAACCAGGATGGCTTTGCTGGTTGTTTGCATGAAACAAGTCCTGATTGCTTTCATGATCCTATTTATATTCCCTCTGCTGAGGATGGGGTGATGAACTTTCTGATTTGCACACTAATGAGGAAACAAAATTAAGAAATATAAAACACCTAATGGGTGTTAGCCCCATAACTTGTCACCTGAAGTCCAGCTTAAGGGTCCTACCTACCCCTTTTTTCCCCTGACAAAGCACCAGGGCCCTGAAGATGCTCTCCAAAATCTCTTTATTTTTTTCCTAAGACTGTTAAGGTAATTTGGGAGGTTTTCCTCTCACCCTGTCCCATCCATCTTGGACTCCTGCACCTTTCCTTCAGACTTTTTCCAGAGGTACCCCAGACATTCCTGCAGGATGATGGAGAGAGCATCTGGCACAGCCTTCTGAGAAAGGTGTTTAATTTTCTCTTGGGCTCTGGCCTAAAGAAATCAATTTGCTCTCACATGTTGTAAGGAAAGAGAGGAAAATAAAAAATCATTTTCTGCAGCCACTGAAGTGTCTGGCTCCTGTTTCAGGTTTAAGTTTGTGCTGTGTGGGAGTGCTGAGCAATTCTGGCATTTCTCAGCTGGTGCTGATGGTGGATGAGACCTTGTCCAGGTGAACCCAGGCTGCACATGTCCAGGACAGGTGTAGGTGCCCAGGGTGCCCCTGCCCAGCTCCCATCCTGTGGAGAGGGAGGAAGAAGAGGCAGTTCGGGTGGCAGGGGCTGCAAAATGGGGAGATCCCCAGGGGTAAAGCACAGGGGGGGCTCCAGGGTCTGCTCAGCAAGGCTCCAGGACGGGGTGAACCACCCAGCTGGGATCAGCTCAGCCCTGTGCTGGGCCAGCCACCTGGGATGGAATTAGCATTTGGGGGCGAGTGGCAGGAGTTTTTTTTACTGTCCGTAAAAAAACGCCATTTTTGCTGCACAAAGAGGTTGGCTGTGTTTTCCCCTTCCCTTTCAATCCCCTTTCTGCACGGTAACACTTTCTACTTCCAGACCTTTTTTCTTTCTTTTCTTTTCTTTCTTTTTTTTTTTTTTTTAACTTCTCCCCTATTTCCTCTCCCTTCCCCCCTCTCTCCAAGCACATCCCTCTCCCCTTTCCCGGGGTCCCCAGGCTGGCAGGCTGCCGGGGAGGTGCCAAGGCGATGCCAGCGCTTCCTGCTCCCTCCCTGCCGGCACAATGGGCACATTCAGGCGGGCACAGCACCAACCCCGAGCCCTCCCTCCACCATCGCTGTCCCCCCTATCGCTGTCTCCAAACGAGCCAGGAGCAGCTGACGCCGTGTCCCAGCGCGCCGGCGGAGGCGAGCAGGAATCCAGCAGCACAAAACCAGCCCTGTGCCCCCGGCCCCCTCCCTCCATCCCCCCCAAAAAATCTCCAAATCTGCCCAGTAACACCAAACCCGGCTCCTTTTCCCACCCTCCCTCCCGGCCAATCTCCGGCGCGGAGATGCGAGGGGCAGGAGCAAGGAACGGCGTGTTTTGCCTTTCTCCTCCTCTTCTTCCTCCTCTTCCTCCCGAGCTCGTTGTTTTTCACTGCGGGGCCGGAGGGGAGGCGTGGGTTGAAGCTTGGAGGCAGCTCCCCTCCTTTCCCAGCAAAGCAGAACACCCTCGTGTGAAAAACGCTAATCACTTGTTTTTAACATTTTAAAAGTTTAATAGCAATAAAATGGTTATAAAAATAGTAATACAATTAGAGTAATAATAATTTGGACAATTTGAATTAGGACAATATGAGACAACAAATACAAAGAGTTACAAATGTCCGGGTACCTCTTTCTGTGCAGCACGAGCCCGAAAAAGGACCCACATTAACAGAGGATTAACCCTTAAAAGCAACAGCCCGTTGCATATTCATACACCTCATATGTGATGCAAAAATTCCATTCAAATACAGGATTCTGTCTGGTCAGTGTCAACTTCTTCCTCCGAATCCTAACAGCGCCTTCGATGCAGGAAGAAGTTTCATTTCTTCTGATAATGGAGCCATAAATTCTTTTTCTCTGAAAGATTCAGGTGTCCTGTGGCTGCTATCTCGCTGCGAGTCCTTTCTTTAGAAAAAGTATCCTACATAGCATAGTTTCTATTTTAACAATTTTTATAACCTAAAACTATATTTAACACAGTACTTAAGAGAATTAATACAGCATCACTTTCTAACACAACACATATAATATTCATTTTAATATTTGCGAAAAGCCAATCATAAAATACATGCATTTTTCACACTCAGAAATATAGGAGGAGATTTCATTGCTGCTGAAGGGAGCCTTGTTCTTAATCAGGGGTATTTTAGAGGTGGGATGAGAAAAGAAGGGCTTGGTTTTCCCTGGGTCCAGGCAGATCTTTTCAAGGGGTTTGTTTTTCCTCACCTCTGCCTGTGTTTGGGGAGCAGGGCTGGTGTGATTCCCGAGCTCCTGGGGCACTGGGAGTGAGGGACAGGGATTGTCCTCCAGAACATCCCTCTAGAATGCTGCAGGCATGAAAACACTGAACATGGTGGATGTTTTTTAGTCCCTGTGCCTCCTCTCTCCACCAGGGCTTTTTGCAGGCCACAGGGCATGAACTGATAGTGACTGGGAGCAGAATAATAAACCACACTTTGATCTTTCCTGGCCTGTTCCTGAGGCACCTCACCTTGCCACACCTAGAGCACAGAGGTGTCAGGGATATGCAGTGCTCATCCCTGCCATAAAGGATGGGTGTTTGGACCCCAGGTTGGTGGTGCAGGCAGGATAACATGCTCTGACATGCAGAGATGTGCTGAAATGCAGCAGTGCCCAGGGAGTGGTGGAGGCCAGGTGATAACTGCTCTTCTGTGGAGATGGAGGAGCTCTGCTGTGTCCCCAGCACTGATGGCAGTGAAAAGGGTGTCCAGGGAAGTGCAGCAGTCATCATCCCTGGGAGTATTTAAAAAACATGCAGACATGGCACTGCACTCAATCTTAGAGGTCTTTTCCTACCTAAATTCTATGATTCTCTGCTCTTCTAATTTGCATCCTGCTGAAGCCTCAGCCCAAGGTGTTGTCATGGTTTAAAGCAAAGAAATCTACATGAGATCTCAGTAAGAATCACAGAATCACAGGGTTGGAAGAGACCTCCAAGATCATTGAGTCCAACCCAGCCCCAACCCCTCAACCAAACCCTGGCACCCAGTGCCACATCCAGGCTTTGTTAAACACACCCAGGGATGGGGACTCCACCACCTCCCTGGGCAGCCATTCCAGAACTTTATCACTCTTTCTGTAAAAAAACTTTATCCTAATATCCAACCTGTATTTCCCTTGGTGCAGCTTGAGGCTGTGTCCCTTGGTTGTGTCAGTGCTGCTGGAGAAAGAGCCCAGCCCCAGCTGAGCACAGCCACTTTTCAGCTGAGGACTTGAAGGCAGTGGCCTTGCAGGGAAATTTCTGCCAGCAATGGTGGCAGCCAGAGGGGATTGTCCTGATATCCCAACACTTTGCAGCCACCCCTAGAGGAGTGCCACACTCCCCTGGGTTTTGGGGATGTCATGAAGGGATGATAGCACAAGCATCTGCTCGGCTCTGGGAATCCTGAAGGGCTGGGGGGAGAACATCAGCCTGCTGTGAGCAGAGAGGGGTCAGGCTGAGTCCTGCAGGCCCTGTGTGGGGAAAACCACAGGGACAGAGCTTGTGTGGGGCTGCAGATATCCTGGGAATGTCATTTGTCCAGGAGGGTGGCAGGGACAGCTGGCAGGGGCAGTGTGTCCCTGTGTGTGCTGCTGCTCCACCCCAGAGGAGGCTCAGCCCAGGGCTTCTGGCACAAATTGTTTCTGTGGGCGAGGAGAGCCAGGCCCAGGGGCACAGAACAACACAGGACATCCCATGGCAGCTCTCCTGCAGCAGCTGCCTGAGGGAAACTCCAGGAATTCCAGCACCATGGGCTCTGCCCTGCACAGGGATGGGACAGACAGTTCTGGTGGGAGTTGTGCCAGTCAAGAGGTGTTATTTCTTAAAAAGGCCTCACGGTGTGTTTTTCCTGTCCAGGCTGGGGACACAGATGGGTTTTGCAGTAGGATGAGGATGCTCCTGGTGCAGGACAGCTCTGTGTTCATGAAGCACCCAAGGCAGAGGCTGCCTGAGCCCCAACTCAGCCTTTTAGGCCAAGAGGATGGGAAAGGGCAAGCAGGGAGTGGGCAAGGGGGGCAGCCAGCTTTGCACCAGGGTTATGGGAGGGAGAACACCTTCAGGAGGAGGTTTACTGAGGCATGGCCATCCCTGGGCACTTCCCATCCCTGCCTGGGGTCTGAGCAGGGCAGGGGTCAGTCCAGAGCATCAGGGGCGACCTTCCCTTCACTCTTCAAACCTCAGAGGAGACTTCCCTGGAAGAACAACTGAAGTTTGCTTTGGAGCAAAGATAATTTTCCCCTCCTCCCTCAGTGCTGAATGCTCTGGCATCGCACCAAATCACAAAGACAACATGAAATACACCCTCATTTCCTTGGCCTCTCTTCCCAGCCATCCCCCAGCAAAGAGAAGTGCTACAGCATCTGCGTTTCTAGCTGCAGCCTTCTTCCAGGGCCAGGTCTTTGTCACTTTTTTTGGTGCCAAAAGCTCTGAAATCTGTTCAAGGCATAAAACAAGGAGTGAGCAGCTGAAGCAGCACTGGCTGTCAAGCCCTGCCTGCTGCTGGTATTGCCCCCAAAGAGTGCCAGTTTGCTCAGGCTTTTAAGGTGCATCACTGAGGCCACCACGATCCCATGGCATTGCTCTGCCTCCCTGTTCAGTGCACGTGGGGAATGGAGCCACTCAAATCTTTTCCCTTCCATGGTAGGAAAAAAAGCCCCAAAAAACAACAGAAAAAAAAACCAACAAAAAAAACCCCAAAAAACAACCAAACCAAAAACAAACAAACAAAAAAAAAAAAAAAAGAAAAAAAAGAAAAAACCCCAAAACTCCCAAAAAACCAAAACAAAAAAAACCCCCAAAAACCCCCAAAAAACAACCAAAAAAAGCCCAAAAAACCCAAATCTAATCCTCCAAAACCCCCCAAACCAAACACACACACACACACACACACACACACACACAAAAATGCTGGAATAAGGATGTTGGCTCTGCCCCACTGGAAGCTGCTGGCCACAGCCATGATGTTGAGTCTAATTTATGAGCTAAATAGATTTGGAGAAGCTGATCAGCACAGAGTGGTGCTGCTGGTGTATGCCAGGCCATCTCCTCCAGGAACTGGAAGCAAGATGGGATCAGAGGTATGTGTGGTATCTGTTGTGCCTTCATCACAGCAGCTCCTCATCTCCCTCCCTGTTCTCTCAGGAGCCAGAGAAGGGGCTGTGCCCATCTCCAACCCCTTGGCTTGCTGCAGGGACATTGCAATGTCCCAGGACACTGCTCCCAGCTCCTCCTGGGCTGATGGTGAGATGCACAGGGATAAAACTGGGAAGAGCTCCCACCCATTCACTGTGGGCTGCAGAGGACACGGGGGATGGACCCACCTTACACCCAGGAGTCTGGTTTGGGCAGGATGGGGAGAGCAGGATTTGTTAAATCCTTCTGAAGGAGGATTTAGAGCCTGTAGGACATGCCTAGCCAGGAGGAAATAATTCAGTGGTGGGCTAAATTGTCGCCCTGTTTTTTTGAGATTTTCTAACCCTTCTGATGTTTACATTCTTGTAATGAACTTTCTCACACACTTTATGTAAATAACTTATTGTTTGGTATTCTTTTATGGAGGAGGAGAAACTTGATGGACTGTTGGTTTGTCCAGTGTCATTGGAGAGGTGGGACTGTCAGCCTCCAACCCACTTTTGGAAATCTATAAATGTTAGAGTCAAAAATTAAAAGTCCCTTTTTTTACCTTGGAAGAAGCAGCAAGTTCATGTCGTGCTGTTTCGTGTCCTGAATAATTTCCAGCTTTGGTATCTCCTGCTGCCTATTCCTTTGCACTTCACTGAGCTGCCCTTGCAGCCACCCTCCTGAGCTCAGAGCCACTCCAGCAGGAGCTGTAAATCTCTGCCATCAGCCCTGGGATTCCCATACCCTCCTGTCTGCCACCTTTTTCCCTGGCCACTCAGACAGGGCAGGGGATTAAAGAGGGAAGTAAAATTACCACGAGGGTGTAACTTGGGAATGATGTGCTGGACAGGGCTCAGGTGAGGCTTCTGTAATGGGCAGGACAGGTCCCAGGGGTCAGATGCCACGTCTGGGTGTCAAAATGGGAAGAGGTGTGAAGCTTGGCATGGGGATGTGCATGCAGGCATATTTATTGCCTCTTACAGTTAAAATTTATGGTGCATCTTCTCTTCCAACAATGTTTCCAGGATCCAGCTCTTGGTTCCAGGCCTGCAAAGATGACTCTGGGAAATGGCATGCAGTGAGTTTCCCCCCAGCCCTGGCACTGTACTGCCTGAGCTGAGGTTTTCCTCTGCTCTGCCCTCTCCTCCCTGCTGCTCCCATCCCTCCTGTTTGTTTTCCACACCCTGCAGAGCCAGCTGAGCAACGTGCTGTCATACTTTCTTCCAAATGAAGCTTCCTGCAGCAATAAAAATGGGGGAAATGTGGGTTTTGCCAAAATGAGAAATGTCCATGCCCTGATGCTCTACCCCATGTGCTCCCCTTCCCTGCAGGAAAGCTCCTGAGTCACCCTGGTCCCCATTTGTTCCCAGTTGTGCCCATGGGCATGGGGGAGATGGGGGAGTGACAACCTCCAGATATCACTCACACCTCCAGGTGAGTCTCCAGCTCCTCTGGGCTGCAAACAGAGGGTTTGAAACCTCTGTCTGCAACCCCTTTTTTGCCCTCCTGGTGTCACCTGGTCACTGTTTAGGCAGATGGTGTCGAGGGAAGGAAGAGTTTCCCAGTGTGAAACCCAAGGGGGTGCCAGGGTGAGCATTCTGTGCAGCTCCCAGGCAGCCAACAAACCTTTGACTGGTGACATGACAGGGCACGGTGGCTTCAGAGGGAGATCAGTCTCCAGTGACCACCAGGAGCAGCCTCTGAGCCCCAACATGGGAGCTGACTCCATGCCCAAAAATCCCCTGCCAAATTCCTCATGAACCTCTCTAGGAACTGCACTGCTGCACGGCCAAATTCCACCTTCAGCTCTGCAAAACTGCTCATCCCTAGGGTGTTTGCACACCAGTGAGGAGCTGCCTGGAATTCCTCCTGCCTGCTGAGCACCCAAACCCTGGGCAGAGACTCCTCCTGGGGTCCCTGTGGCTCCCCATCCAAGCTCAGCTAATCTGCTGGATTACAGTCCTTATATTTAACTGCATTAGATGGCTGTTGCTGCAGTTACTGTTACTGTTTTGCACTGGCCATATTTATAGGGTGCTCTGGTCATATTTATAGGGCTGCAGAATCAAGTTACAGCTTCAAGGGCTGCAGCCCTGGCGGTGCCAGCAACCCTGGATAAAGTGGAGGAGCATCACCCATCAGTGCCAGCCCTTCCAGGGTGGCACAACAAACAGAAAACCCCTCCCCAGTGGTGTTTGTACTGAAATCTGATTCGGGGGAACAGGGAGACAGCCCTAAACTCTGAAAGGGGACAGTTCACAGAGCCCCTTGGTGTCCCTGTCCCCCTCCCTCTCCCCAGCCTGGCGTGTTGGGAAGCTGCCAGCCCTGGAGCTGCCGTTATGGTGGCGGCAGTAAACACCTCCCTGAGGCTGGGCAAAGTCCAGTGCCACCTCCTGCCTGCCAGAACCACGCTGCTGACCCTGCAAGGAGCCCTCTCTGCTCCTGGATCAACCCCTCTGCTCATCCTGGTCCGTGTCCTGGCTGTTGGTGTGGAGAATAAAGCCCAAATGAAGCTGATTCAGCGCCAGCTAAATGCTGGGTTTCACTTCGCACAGGCCCTGCTGGTCAGGACACCCTCATGTCCAGCTTTCCTGGGTGCAGAGGAGGTCCCTGAGGGCACACACACTCTTAGCTGGCCTTAGGGACAATGGATATTGAAGCATATTAGGTAAACAAGCCCCCTCCAGCAGGATGTCTCTGACTGCAGCCAATCTCAGCCACGCTGCACGTTCTGAGGAGCTAAAATTAGCTGTGTTCCCATGCAGAGGCTGTGCTTGGAGCATCACAGCTTTAGGAGCTGCTGCTGCTGCTGCTTTGGGTGTGAGTGCACGGGGCTGGGCAGCCCTTGTCCTAAAAATTAATTTTTTTTCAAAATCCACTTGCCTAAAAGCAAGGGTGTGTGAAATGAATAACCTTTGTGGCACGGTTGAGATAAAAACACTGCTCACACAGGCTTGTGGAGCATCTTGTGCCTCACTGCAGCCCCAGCATGCATGGAAAAACTTGCAGAGCCCCAGTGACTGATCTCCACCATGCTGCCCCAAACCCCCAGTCCCAGCAGAGGAAACTCCACATCTTTCCTTTGTGTCTTTGTGTCTGGCTGCTTGCAGATGACTGTGGAATGAAGAAAATCACCTCCACTGCTCGGGCATGCTGCACAACGCCCAGCAGGGACCATCCCTGGGGACAGGGAGTCCCAAATAAGCTCTTGGTGAGTAATGAGGAACTCCAGCACATGCACTAAAAATAAGGAAGCATCAGGCAGCAGATAAATCAGCTGCAGGGCCCCCAGGCTGAGTTGTGGCCTGACCTCGGCCGCACTCGCTGCACTCCTCAGGCCCCGGCTCTCCTGGCTGGAAAACCAAGGAGAATAAAAAGCAGGATGTCAAGGCTGGGTTAGCTTTCCCTTCTGCAGATAAATCACTTGGAGATGAGGAAATTGGCTGTGTTTGTTTGCCAGCAACTCATTCCCAGTGTGCCAGGCCTGGGCGAGCAGGGCGGCTGTGCTGGGCAGGCTGCAGGGCCCAGGTGGGAGGATGAGCAAAGCCCCTTTGCTGTCCTTGACCTCGTGGGGAGGGGGTGGACAGTAACCCCTGATGCCTGAGGTTTTGGTTTTTATATTTTTCAGATTTTCTTCTGCTTTAGTGTGTGGGTCTGGGTTCATATGAGGGGATGGTGAGCTCTGTGCACAGAGCAGGGAGACAAAACAATTCCTGCTCTAGCTGGGGACCAAGGACAAATGATCCAAATCTCAGCCCCAAGAGCACAAACAATGTGGGCTGAAGAGAGAAAAACAAGCAGGATGGGACTGCATGGGGTGAAGCTGGAATTGGACAATTAACTCCAATATGCAAATGGAGCAGAACTTATAAAAGTGTGAGACCCCATGACCAGTTGTTCATTTTTTGTGACCATTTTGGTTCATCTTGGATGTAGCCCTGGCTGGGCTCTCGTGCTGCCTAAGGTGGATCTAATTAATACCTCCTAATAAATCCCTGCTTTATTCTTTAGCTCTGTCTAGCCTCAGTTCTAGGTCAGCCTTCCCAAGCAGCTCAGTGGCACCCAGGGATGGGGAGCAGGGTGTGAAGCAGCCACGGGTAGATGGGAGAGTAGAAGGACCCTCCCTGCTCTGCCCTGCAATATTTGAGTCACACCAACACTCTCCATCACTGCACAGATACCAGGAGAGCTGCATAAATCACCTAAAAATTACAAATGCAAGGTCTTCCTTCAGGCATTTCCCCATCACTAGTACAAGTGTTGGTGTTTTTCCCACTTCATGGAAGAATCTACTTTTTGATCCCTCACATCCCACGCTATGTTTTGTGGGAACAGAGCTGGTATCCAACAGCCTTGCCAATTTTCCCAGGCTGGTTGGGGTGTTGTATAAAGGCACATACAGCTTGTTTTCCCTTCTCCAGCTGATGGGAAGTCAGGAAGGGGATATGTTTCAGCTGGGGTATTGTGGGAAATCCAGGACTCTTGTACAACTAATGTGATGAAGTAGAAGCTGTTCATTGTTTACATTTCACACATATTTATGGATTCTACAAACCACTAAATACACACTTCTTGTTGGTGCCTTTGTTTTGTTCACTCATTTTCTGCTTGTATTTCTCAGTATATGTGATCAGTTACAGCCGAGGTGGTTCACAGCCCTCTGTTATCTTGTTCTTGCAATCTTGGTATTCAGTTTCTCAGCTTCTTCTTTCTTAATTTAGCACAATTTATGTTCTAATAGCCTTGATGTATTCTTGGGGTTTTGATAACTGGCTGGTGCACACTGTGGCTTAACTCTTGCAAATGCATTGCAACACTGGGGAAGTAAATCTCCCACAGAAGCAGGCTGAGCTCATGGATATTGAATCATAGCAAGTGCCTGTGGTTTTTGACAGTAAAAAACCTGTCTAGAGGCACCTTTGTCACCTGCAAGGCTTGATTTGGGCTGTCTCAGTTATTAACTGCTTCATGGGCAAAGCTCAAGGAGACAGAGAGCAGGAATTGCACCTTTCCCATTCCCATTTTCCAGCAGCAGGAGCAGCGTGCTGCAGCTCTGTTCCCATCCATTCTGGAGCTGAACTGTGAAAACAAACGGAGGCTGATTACTCCCTGCTCTGAGGAATGGTGAGGATGTGAGAAGCAGCAGAAAATCTTGCTCACTTGGTGTTTTTGCTGAGTGCCTGCCAGAGCTGCATCTGCTCCTCGGCCGAGGCAGCGCGGGATCGCTGCCTGGAGAGAAGAATTTGAATAATTTCTGTCACGTGGAGGAACAGGGAGCAGAGACCCACCCTGATGGCCTTTGGAAGCTCAAAACTGGTGCTGGTGTTCATGGACTGCCATATAAAAGACATCAGTGTATGCATTTTTCTTTTAGAGCAGTGTTTTCCAAAATGGTTATTATTTCAGGCATCTGGGGTTGTGTGTCTTTTAGAAGCCTCAAATCTTTTTATTGGTTTTTATTTCAGGGGGCTGAGCTTGAAAGGGCTCCAGGGTTCTGTGTCTTTTAGAAACCTCAAATCCTTTACTGAGCAGATCCTAAAATCCTACTCCTGGTGCCCCACTGTGGGAGTATAAATCAAATCCCCCTCTTTTCTCTCACTTAATGTGCCCTGAGTCTCCTTATTCCCTGCTTTTATACATGCAGATGTGTGTATGGATAAAGCCTCCTCCCAAATGGACTGTTCTGAGTACTGGGCCACGTAAAAGGCAGAAATATCCAATAAAATCAGACGTGGGGAAACCAAATAAAGTAAAAAAAAAAGCTACAGGCAGAAAAGCCCTGCAGAGTTGCAGCAAGAGCTGCTGAGAGGTTTTCTCCAGTCCAACCTCCCCAGCCTCAGCAGATCCTCTTGCTTGTGCTCTGTCTTGGAGCTGGGAGGGAAGAGCATGAACAGATGGGATTCCTTGCACAGGAAGGGGACACCTGGGTTCATGGTGAGGAGACCCTCAGGACCTTGCAGACCCTGGGCTGGGAGAGCCTCCTGCTGCCCCTTCCCTCTCCTTTCTTCCCACCTCTTCAGAGAGCTGGGACCAGTTTAAACCCATTCATTTGATGCCAAGGAGGGAGGAAGGTGCAGAAATACAATTACTGGGTCAGTGATTTATCTCCTGCAAGGTTCCCAGGGTGCAGCCTGTCTGCTAGAACAAAAATCACCATTCATCTGGCCCTGGTAATCCCATAAACAGCTCCAGGTCCAACAGAGCCGTTCCCAAGGGAGGATGGATGGATGGATGGATGGATGGATGGATGGATGGATGGATGGATGGATGGATGGATGCCTCAGACAGCTGCTCCCTCTGGGGTGAGCAGTGCCTAAAATGGGCCCTTTCTTTATCCCCAGGCAAAGGGAAAGGGCTGGGGATCAACTGTGACCCCAGTGGCACTTGCTCAGGTCTCTGCTTGGCCTCTAATCCCTGGGGACATGCTGGCTGTGTTTGGAGGCTGGAAGGGATGTGGGTCTGAGCTGAGCCATTTCTTTATGTCAGGTGTTTTAACTTGCACTAAAACCGGTGAGATATACATTTATTAAAAAAAAAAATTAATAGCATTTAATTAGGAGGATCCCAAGGCCTGCTAGTTTGGGAAGGGGCTGGGAGATCAGCTGTGACACCAGTGGCACTTACTCAGGTCTCTGATCAGCCTTTAAATCCTGGGGATATACTGGGTGTGTTTGGAGGGTTTCTGAGCTGAGCTGTGTCTTTATCTCACGTGTTTTAAATTGCACTAAAAACTGTGATATATATTTTTAAAAATAGAATTTAATTAGGAGGATCCCAAGGCCTGCTGTGCTCAGGTTTGTCCAGGGGTAGGGAATGGAGCTGGGAGCATAACAGGGATATAACCAGCAGGAAAACCTAATCCTGGCTATGTCCATGTCACCCTGTGCTCCCCGTCTGCAAGCTGTGGGATAAAACTGGGGACTGGATTGTGCCTCCAGCCCAAGCTCACCCCATGCTCCATCCCTGGCTTTGAGACAAGGCAGGATCAGACCCTACAACACATTGGCATCACATTTCCTCAGGGAAAACAACACCTGGGTGCCTCCAGGGAGCATTGGTGGGGAAGTGAGCAGGGCAGAGCTGCTGGCAGCAGCAGCAGTGGGAGGAGGGATGCTCCAGAGGATGGAAACAGAGGACATGAGCTGCATCCAAGGCTCTGCTGGCCAGGGCCGAGCTGCCCAGCGTGTGTGCCCTGTGCAGGAGGCAGCAGCAGGCACATCCCAGGCTGCTTTTCAGCTTTTCCAGATTTCAGCTGCAGTGAGCAGCTCCTCCCCAGAGCAGGGCACAGCCATCCTGGCCTGCCAAAAACCCCCTGGGTCTGCAGGCAGCCAGGCTGTGCCACGGCAGCATCCTCCTCTGAGATGGAGGCAGCACTGCAGCCTGGAAAATGGAAAATTCCCCACCAATAACATGGGGAATTCAGGGAGCCTTCGGTGCTGACTGGCCAAGGAGGCACCAGCCCACAGCAAATGATGCAATTTTCCCTGGACTGGAACTGGATGGTCTTTAAGCTGAAATTGTACTCCAAGCCATTCCACGAATCCATGATTTCATGGCACAGTCCTTCCCTGGCCCAAGAGCCCTGTGGAGCCGCTCCCCTCAGCCGGCTCAGGCTGATTTCTGGAGGGGGGGGCAGTTAAAAATCCCAAATATTTCCCCAAGGGAGCGCCTTGCAGCGAGCCGTGTCCAGGAGAGGGCAGGGTGAGCCAGCACAGCACCTGCATTTGGGTCCTGCCGAGGCATTATTTCAAACACAGACACAGCTTTGCTCTTTTTTTTTGTTTTTGTTTATTTTTTGTTGGTTTTTAATGTTTTGGGGGTTTTTAGGGGTTTTTTGTTTGTTTGTTTTGGGGGGTTTTTTTCCCGGTGGTTTTTCTTCTTTGTTTTGTTTTCTTTTAGTTTGTTTTTTCGGGGTTTTTTTGCCTTTTTGGGGTTTTTTTTTGGTGGGTTTTTTTGTTTTGTTGGTTTTTTTTTTTTTGTTGTTGTTGTTGTTATTTTTGGGGGTTTTGGGGGGTTTTGGGTTTTTTGGTGGTTTTTTTTGTTTTTTGTTTTTAGGGTTTTTTGGGTTTTTTTGTTTGGGTTTATTTTTTTGTTTTGTTTTGGGGGTTTTTGGGGGTTTAGTTTGTGTTTTGTTCTTTTGTTTGGTTTTTTTTTTTTGTTTTGGAGATTTTAGAGTTTTTTGTTTTGTTTTTTGGGGAGATTGTTTTGTTTGTTTTGGGTTTGTGTGTTGAGTTTTTGGTTTAATTTTTGGTTTTGGGGGGATTTTTTGTTTTGTTTTGGGTTTTTTTTGTTGTTGTTGTTTGTTTGTTGTTTGGTTTGGTTTGGTTTTTTGGGTTTGTTGTTGTTGTTGGGTTTTTGTTTTTTGCGAGCTTAAACCCTACTAAAGCCTGGCAGTTTGTGCCTTTCCTGGTCCCTTTCGGTCCCTGGCAAGCCAGGCCAGCAGGCACCTTGTTTACAGATTTGGGGTTTTTTGCAGGGGGGAAGTTGGCACAATTCTTCCCGAGGGTTTCTGAGATTCACATTCTCTGAAGCTCAGAGAAAGGGAAAACACAATCCTTATCACTTGCTGTGCCTGTGTTTGTGCCAAAGTAGAATGCAATATGGAGATTGTTCACCCAAAGTGAGGATGTTTTGTTCCCTTGGCCTGTCAGGGAAAATAGAATAGAATAGAATAGAATAGAATAGAATAGAATAGAATAGAATAGAATAGAATAGAATAGAATAGAATAGAATAGAATAGAATAATTATTATATGTATGTTTTGTTTCCTTAGCCTGTCAGGGCCAGTTTTATGTGTGTGTGGGGACTGTTGGGTGACAGTCACGAGATTCTATGTGCAGAGTGAGTGCTTGACAGATTCAGTTTAAGGTGTATAGACTAATATAGTATAATAAAGTAATTAATCAGCCTTCTGATATCCATGGAGTCAGATGCATCTTTCTCTCCCCTTCATCAAAATTGCCTTTGATTTACAATAGGGGCAGAGTTGGCATCACCCCGAGGGGCCAGCACAAAGCCAGGCAGCTCAGAGTTGGGCAGTGTGGAAAATACCCTGTGCTGGGCAGCCCAGAGCTGGCTGAGAGGTGGAGAAAGCAGCTGGGGAGCTGAGGAGGGTGATGAGGAGCTGAGGAGGATGATGGAGGGAGCTTTTCTGGAGCTGGGAGAAGGTCACTGAGCAGCGCGGCGGAGCTTTCCCAGCACAGCTTTCTCCAGAAATAACACCCTTCCCCAGACACTCTGGAGACTGCCCTGGCCTTGCAGTGTTAATGTTCAACCCCCTGGACAGGGACAGCGTGTTGCAGCCAGCAGGGAGGTGGTGCCAGCCTGTGGGGACAGCAGTGGTGGCTGGGCACACACGTGAGGTCACTCCCTGCCCCGTGGGACCCCCATGTGTCAGCAGCAGCACCTGGCTCCTCACCGCCCCCTGAACCCCAGGGATGGGAGAGAAGTGGCTTTGCCACTCAGGAAAGGGGCTGCTGGGACTGTGGGATGTGGGGTTCTGTCCTGGGTTAGGGCAATTTTGGGAGAAAAACCTCCAAAGGGATTTCCTCTAGAAAGCAAATTTGAGCAGCCCCTTCCCCTACTGGTTTGGGGAAAAGATTTAAGAATCTCCTCCAGTCTTGAAGGTGCAACACTTATTTCTGGCCTAAACAGATAAATGGGGGCACAAACATCCTAAAGTCACCCCAGGACAGATTCCTTGGCTTCTCTGGGGTGAAAGGGGGAGGATGCTGGGTGGAGGATGCTCCCCATGAAGCTCAAAGCTTGGCAGGCAGAGCCTTGGGGTGGTGCACGGTGTGCACCCCATGTGTTTGTGCACACCAAGCCCCTTTTCCCCCAGGAACACCCTCCCAGTCAGGCCCAGCCCTTCCAGGGATGATTGGTGCCATGTTTTAGGGCGAGCTCTGGCGTGCTGGGGGGGAAAAACCCCATGGCTTCCTTGTGGGCAAACAAAGCTTGACTTTATTGCCTTTAAAGTGCAACCAGCACAAACAGTGGCAAAAGTGCAAACACTGATAATGCTCAGAACATTCTGAGCTGAGCAAACAAGCTGGCAGTGCAGGAGTGTGTTGAAATGAAGGGGTGAGGAGGCCGGCAGGAGGAGAGGCCCCTGCCCCAGCAGCTCCCCAGGTGCCTCATTCCCTTTGCCCAGGTGCCCCAGGCAGTGATGCTGACTCTGGCTTTGGGGTGGGAGGGGCTCGATGGGAGCCTCCCAGAGCACCAACGCCCACTGAGATGGGATGCAAGTGTTGTTACAACATTTTTAGCCCTGGCCCAGGCTGTGCCCGGGCCTGGCAGGAGGAAGAGCTCCAGAGCTGCCCTCCCTGAGCTGCTGGGACAAAGCAGAGCCACGCGTCCCTTGCCCGGTGGCTGCCCACACGAAGCATCCCACCATGTTTCTGATGCCTTGTGCTGGTCAGAATGCTGCCCCTGCCTTGCTTTATTCCTTTTTCCCCTTATCTCACCTCCTTTTAGCTGCATTACACACTCCTGAGCCTTGCTCAGCCTTTTCTGTCCTACCCAGCTCTCCAGTGACAAGCCAGAGGTGGCTGCTGTATATCCCAGCTTGTCTGGTGGCACAAACCCCCATTTCCCACCACTGCAGCACCCCTAGGGCACCTTTTGCCCTGGCTGGGGGAGGATGATGCACTGAAGGCTCAGTCCTGGCAGAGGTGAGATGATTTACAGGGAGCCAGAACAGCAGTGCCATAAGGAGGGACTAAAATCCAGCTCCTCAGGAGGCATTTCAGGCTGCTGCCTTCTATTCTTTAAGATTACCAACCTGGGAAAAGCAGGCCACTGGAAGAGGGATGGAAAGAAAGAGAAGATCACTGTAGAGTCAGGCAGGGTGCAGGGCCCTCAGCCCTTCCCTGGATCCCAAACCACCAGAGAATCCTCCCAGGCTGTTTTTGCTGGCAGGCTGTGAGAGGAGGAGGTGCCTGCAATCAGGGCAGCCCCATCTCAATGCTCCAGCTGACAAATTCCCACCAGATGGGGATTTTTGGGAAACCAGGGACACCACAAGCCTTTCCCTCGCTACTTGGGATCAAGCCAACCTCCAGAACTGACACTTGTTTTCATACAGCCAGCAAGACCAGAATATTGGGAGGAATTAATGTCCTTGCCAGACTTCCCCAAAACCAGCCAGTTCAGCATGTTACTGAGGGCTGGGACAGGCAAACAAAATGAGGATCCACTTGCTTTTGTAAGGCTTGGGAAAACAGGCTGGAGTACAGTACATAATGTAACAAAAATTAGACGTACTGGGCTGAGTTCAGTTGCTTTGGGACAAAGTGATCCGGTTTTCAATTTTATTTTTTTTTTTATAAAGCCAAAGCTTCCTTTACTTCTGCTTCTAGATGTGCCAAGTCCCTTCTGAGTGAAGTTCTGGGGATTTTCCCAGCTGGACTCCACGTCTGGTAGGAGAGGCCAGGAGTGCCTGTCTGGGAGCAGAGAGGTGACAAACATCAGATGTGACACCTGGGCTGGGGTTGGCCCAGGGTAGCTTGGGGATAGAACCAAGGCTGGAGGCCAAAAGCAACAAGTGATTAGAGGAAAACTGGAGGCATGTGCTGGGTGCTGTTGAATGGCTTCAGCTTGACAGAGAGCAGGTTTAGAGGGGATAAAGGGAAGAAATTCTTCCCTGTGAGGGTGGGGAGCTCCTGACAGAGGTTTTCCACAGAGAGGCTGTGACTGCCCCATCCTTGGAAGTGTTCAGGGCCAGGCTGGATGGGGCTTGGAGCACCCTGGGATGGTGGAAGGTGTCCCTGTCCATGGCAGGAGGTGGAACTGGATGATCTCTACTGTCCCTTCCAATCCAAACCACTCCACATGGGTGACACTCCCACGAGAGGGACACTCAAGGAAGAAGCCACACAAAGCACTCCCTGGCTGCTTGATGCTCCCAGATTTTTTAGAGCAAGCTGCTCTGCCCTTTACAAGCTTTCTCCCCTGCTGCTCACCCCAAACATTTTCCTTCCAAAAAATAATCACAATGAGCATCACACAATCCCCAGGAGCCCCATTTCCCCAGGAGCAGCTGTACCTCACCTGCAGCGTGCTGGAAGCTTCCAGGTCTAAAATGCTCCCAGCACCCCAGGGAGCAGCAAAGCTATTTCAGAGCCTTCAAAATTGCAGCAGCCAAAATTATTTCCTGCATTAAGTTATTTAAGCATCTCGCTGTGCAGGTACAAAAGCAGCTCGCTGAGGAAAAAATGCTTTTCCCTGCTGGCTTTTCTTTCAGTTTTCCTCTGTGCTGCTGGGATTTGGGGAAAATAACTGCTTTTGGAGTGTAAGAATCTGTGTCTGGGCGGGCTGTTTGGGTCCACTCTGGCTTGCTATTGACCCCAGCCCACACAAATCTTACATAGAAAAAAGCAGAAGACCAGAAGCTCTTCTCTACATGGTAATGTTCTCTCTTTATTCCAAGAGACACCTCAGATGGACAAATACATAGAAAAAGAGAGTCTGGCCTGATGGTGGGAGACTTTTATAACTGGAGGAATGGGGAGCAGAGGAGGACCACAACCAATGGGATATAAGTGGGGAGGGGTAACCCAGGGAGAGACCACCAACAGTGACTTGGGAAGGGAAAAAGGGGGAAGAACATGGTCACAGGATGAAAATCATGTGAACAGTGCAAATTACCAAAACACCCACTGCAAACAACTAAACAACTGTTTAGTGCAATACAACACCTCCCCCTTTTCTGTTAAAAACTTAAAGGAAAAGCGTTGGCCTATTTCTGACACAGGTTATGAATTCGTCCATAACATTGGAGAGTGTGTTTGGTGATAAAAATGAGAGCAGGCTCCTGGTACTAAAGTGATTTCAGCATTTATTATAATAAAAATAAAGGCCTCAAGCAAGGGGGCCGAGCAGGAGCGTTCCCGTCGAGGACGCTGCAGCGCCAGTGCTGGGGCTTCTTTTCAGTCCTTGATGTTCCAGATGGAGCAGCATAGATTCAATGGGTCAGATCCCCCTTTTTATCCTGTTTTTTGTCCCTTTGGATTGGTTTCTTTTTGGATCCTTCATTTGCATGAGGGTTTAAGGTGCTTGATTGGCCATTACAGTTCTGTCCAGGCTGGCTCGTTTCGCCTGAGGGGTGCTGCACTTTACTGAGGTGTAATTTCTTACAAATCCCCTTCTAACTCCTTTTACCATAACCAAACTACCAGTACATGTTCAAAACAAGAGCAGACTCCTGGTACTGAAGTGATTTCAGCATTTATTATAATAAAAAGAAAGGCCTAAAGCAAGGGGGCCGAGCAGGAGCGTTCCCATCGAGGATGCTGCAGCGCCAGTGCTGGGGCTTCTTTTCAGTCCTCGATGTTCCAGATGGAGCAGCACAGATTCAATGGGTCAGATCAGCCTTTTTATGCTGTATTTTGTCCCTTTGGATTGGTTTCTGTTTGGATCCTTCATTTGCATGAGGGTTTAAGGCGCTTGATTGGCCATTACAGTTCTGTCCAGGCTGGCTTGCTTTGCTTGGGGGTGCTGCACTTTACTGAGGTGTAATTTCTTACAACTTCCCTTTTAACTCCTTTTACACTATAATAACCAAACTAACAGTACATGTTAAAAACGATTTATCATCTATTTTACAACAGTTTCTAACCTATGTTTAACATTTGGGGTGGCACAGGATGGCAGCCAGGCCACCACATCCCTGGAGGAGCACTGGGGATTGATCCTGGGGAGGAGCAGCTGGGTCGGTGCCCTCCCCAGCAAGCAGCCCGTGTCCCTGCCCGTGTCCCAGGCTGTGTCCCAGCCCCTGTCCCTGCCCGTGTCCCAGCCTTACGCCAGGGTCAGGCGCCCCACATCACGAGCATCGCCACCGACTGGCACTTCACAGCTGCTTTGAGGTGCTGCCAGGGACTGGAGGTCTCGCCTGCCAACAAATCACAGGCATTGTGCTCCATCACTCCCCCCTTTCTCCCCGTTAATGGCCCCTTTCTGTCCCCAGGGAATGTGATTCTGCATCATCTCATCACTCTCTGAACCCCAGCTCTGCTCCGGGCTGGCTAACTGCACCCATCACTGGCCACGTCCCTGCTGGAGCTCTCCATGCTGGCTCTGCAAGGATTGAGCCCCACTCTATCCCCCCAAAATCACTTGAGCCCCACCCCATCCCCCAGAAAAATCATTTGAGTCCAACCCCATGCCCCAAAAAATCACTTGAGCCCCACTCCATCGCCCCAAAAAATCATTTGAGCCCCACTCCATGCCCCAAAAAAATCATCTAAGCCCCTCTCGATCCTCCAAAAAATCACTTGAGCCCCTCCTCATCACCCCAAAGAATCACTTGAGCCCCACCACCTGCCCCCAAAAATCACTTGGTGCATTGAAGAAAATCTCCCCCCACCATAGCAGCCAGAAACCAAGACACCAAAAATGGGGGTTTTCCCCCAGTTCTTGCAAAGGCACCTCCCTTGCTGTGCCTCAGAGCAGTACCCAGAGTAGGGGCACATGGCAGGGGCACCCCAAACCCCAGGGCTGGAGCAGGGGGGGTTTGGGAGCTCTCTGGGAGCACACGAGGCAGCAGCCAAGCTGTTGTTCTCATTTGTTATTCAGCGTTGAGGAAATCTGCCTCCCCATCCCGGAGGATAATTGATGCTAACGTCATTTCATTCCAGTCCAGCTGCTGGGCTTGGGAACAGATGTTTTATTGTTCCAGCTGAACACATGGAACCCAAAAAATAATTAAAAAAAAAAAAATTAGCAACAAAACCCGACTGATTTGTGTTTGTGGCGAGGTTGGCTGTGGTTTGTGGTATTTGCAGGGGTCCCCATCATTGGGAGGAAGGAATGAATCTGACTCCATGTTCTTAGAAGGCTAATTTATTATGATATTATGTTATATTATATTATATTATATTATATTATATTATATTATATTATATTATGCTATACTAAAGAATAGAGAAAGGATACTTACAGAAGGCTTAACAAGATAATAATGAAAAACTTGTGAGTCTCTCCAGAGCCTTGACACACCCTGACTGTGATTGGTCATTGAGTCAAAACAATTCACCTGTTGGATAAACAATCTCCAAACACATTCCAAAGCAGCAAAACACAGGAAAAGCAAATGAGATAATTATTGTTTTCATTTTCTCTGAGGCATCTCAGCTTCCCAGGAGAGAAATCCTGGGCAAGAGGATTTTTCAGAAAACATGATGGTGACAGTGGTTTCCTCTCCCCACAAACAAGGGGAGGTGGCAGAGCAGCAGTCCCAGGGAAGATCCAGGCCTCTGGAAAAGCCAAGGTTTGTATATCCAATATTTAATTCTATATCCCCACTGTCAGAACCCAGGACATTCCTCTGGCTGCCCTGGGTGATTCCAGACCCTGGCAAGGGGCTCAGAGACCTTGGCACGGAGTCACAAACACCTGTGCCTTTGATTTTAGCCCATGGAAACAATTACCAACTTTGTGTGAGGAGTTACAAGCCACAAGAGTTTGAGTAGGATGGTAGTGAATTTGTCACAGGGTGAAAAAGAAGAATTTTGGGGTTTTAGAATGAGGGTTCAAGGGGCAAGATAAGGAGGAATCTGGGTGTGTCCTGTCCTCTTCCTCCTCCTCCTCCTCCTTCTTCCTCCTTCTTCTTCTCCTTCTCCTTGCCCTCCATCTTCTGCTGTGATGGTGACACTGATTGGTTTAGAGTAGAGACAGACTGTCTAACATGGGTGACAGGTATTGGAAAATTATTGTAAATAAAGTACATGTAGTTTTCAGTATAAAAAGCCAACACCACCCTAAGGGCAGGGACTGTGCCACAACCCGACCTGCTGGACAGATCTCAGCAGGTCAGAGAAAGAATGGGACAGATCAGAGAAAATAAAAAGCCTTGAGAAGCAGAACCCACGAATCTCGACTTCTTCTTCGGTTGCAGGGCTGGGAAAAAAGACTTTCTGATACCTTGGGGATCATCTCAATCACAAAAACCTGAGACCCCACGTCCAAAATTTTGCCCTGTCCAACAGGCAGATGCTTCTGGTAGAGAACCATTTCCTCAAGGCTGAGCTGTCACCTTCAGCACGGCCCTTGCATCCTCCCAGGAGCAGGGATCTGTCGGATCTCTGTTGCTGATTCCCCAACTTCTGGGACTCTGGCTGGGCCCTCCCAGGGGGCTCCCCTGCCTGGGGAGACCCTCCTGGAGCAGTCTGGTGTCAGGAAAGAGAGATTCACTGGATTTTTTCAGTCTTCAGTTTCTTGTTTATTGTTATCTTATCTAGTTTTGCATGCTGTCCACACCAGGTTCAGCACATTAGAAAAGCACCACAAAAATGGCTAAAAATCTCTTGTTACAAAGTCTTTTAAAGCTAAACTACCCAGTTAAGAACTGACACCTAGATTATTTCCCTTTTAACCCAGTAACTGATCCCAAAGAGCCCTCAATGCAGACTTTTCTGCCCAATTACAAAATGCCACCCAAACCCATGAAGAAGGAGGAAGAAAAAAGCATGAAGAAGAAACCCAGGACAACACCCTGTGCCCTTCATCTTGCTTCCATCCACAACATACTAAAAATCCCAAAACTTCAATTTCCCACCTAAATGTTACACTTACACTGCTCTCTATAATCTACTTTACACCTTAGTGGATTCTAGTCTATTCTGGAATTTAGGAAACTTTCTGCATGAATGAGGGTCAAAGTCAGTGCTGCCCTGGGGGTCAGGGCACCTCAGAGCAGACAGGGAAATATTCCCAGTGCTCTGGGTTCCCACAGGGGAGTATTGTAAATGCAGGGCCACCCACGAGGGGAGAGAATGATGCATCTGACTCCATGTTCTCAGAAGGCTAATTTATTACTTTATTATACTACATTATATAAAATAATACTATACTATACTAAAGAATACAGAAAGGATACTTACTGAATGCTAAAAAGATAATGATGAAAACTTGGGACTCTTTGTGACACAGCTTGGTCCTGACTGGCCAAAGAGTGAAAACAACTCACAGCAGAATCCAATGGAACAATCACCTGTGGGTAAACAATCTCCAAACACATTCCACATGAGCACAACACAGGAGAAGCAAATGAGATAAGAATTGTTTTCCTTTTCTCTGAGGCCTCTCTCGCTGCCTTTCAGCTTCCCAGGAGAAAAACCCTGGGTGAAGGAATTTTTCCAGAGAATGTGAATGCCACAGAGGAGAAGCCAAAAACAGGAGCAAAAATGTGGATTTTCAGAGCTCAGCCTCTTGTGAAAGAACTCCTGGACAGCATCTTGGGTGCTCCAGGGTGGGAGTGCTGCACTCACAGCCCTGCTGGGATCTCCCAGGGGCACCCACATTGCTCCAGGGGCACGGGATGGAGGGAGGAGGTCCATGACTTGCTCTGCAGCAGGTGCAGGACAGTACCTGGAATCCCAGGCTGAGATCTCCACTGCATCCTGAAGCATTCCTGTGAAGCTACCACCAGGAGCAGGTGGGAAAACCTTCCCTGTCTGCCAAAAAGAGAGATGTTTAAAATGAAAAATCTTACTGAGCAGCCCAAAGAGGTTTCATGTTTATTTTCCCTCTAGCACTAACAGCCCCCTAGAGAAGAACAAAACCTCTCCCATGCAGAAAAACTGGGAAACACTGTCTTACAAATTATGGAGGAGCTACCAGAAGGGATCTAATCCTCAGGAATCCAGCTCATGGAATACCCTGTTCCCCCTCAGGACACTGTACTGGGGCCTGGCACATGGTTTGAAAAGCTCCAGCAGCAGAATGACTGTGGCAAATAGGAAAGGTAAAAAGATTTTTAGAAAGTAAGTTTTAGAAACAGAAAGAGTAGAGAAACTCAGAATTAGATGTAATTGTAAAGTTCGAAGGTAGGTAAAGTTATAATAGTATAGTAAGTAAAGATAAAAAATAATAAAACAAGATAAACAAGATGAAGCAATAGTTTTGAGTTTTAGGTTGGGTTAGGATAGATTTAAGGATAGCAGGAAAATATGCTTAGCAAGACAGCAAAAGGTTTTGAACTTCATAATGGTGTATTGTTAATAGAGGGCAGACAAGCAAGCATTGTGTGAAGCAGGTGTATGTGTGCTTTTAGTACTTAGCTAGAACAACTATCTATAAGCTTTAGCAATGTGCTACTGGTTAGAAAATTTTTTAACAAAGAAATCTTTAGCTGCTGCTGGTTGTACGTGAGCTTTGCCATCTTTCTATTGTCTCAACCACGTAATGAGGCTGATGCTGCAAATAAAACTTAAGGAACATACCCCAGTAATCTCATTCTCTTTGTGGAAAAAAAATCTCCCCAACACGGTGACCACAGCACCTTGTCTCAGAAAGCTGATGGTGGAGAGGTTCTCAAATGAAACACCTGGGCCATGAAGAGCTCTGGGCTCTGCAGCACTGTGCAGGAAATCCAGGCACTAGATGTGACTGTCCCCTTGAGAAGGACAGTCTGGGGAAGGGCTGTGTTCACACAACCCAGGGCTGGAGGTGGAAAATACCTCTTGGATCATCCCCCTTCCCATCCAGCTGGGTGAACAGCAGGGATGGGGTCAGTGGGTGTCTCCCATGCCCATCCAGGCCTGCTGACAAGCTGTTCCCACTTCCAAACAACCTCCCTGAATCCCAAGTTGTTCCCACTTTCAAACAATCTCCCTGCATCCCACCTCAGGCTGCTTTGTGCCTGCTGGCTCCACTTTCCCTTGGTATCAGCCCATGGCCATGGGTGAGCTCTGAGCTGGCATGGGGACACGTTGGAGATGCCATCACAGCCAGCCAGGAGGATTTGGTGTCCCTGGGGAGCAGCACTGGCCCAGAGGACACCCTCCTTGGCCAGCAGAGTGTGCAGAGAGGTCACTGAGACCTTCAGGGGGTGACACTGCGTGGGGACACGCAGGAAAGCAAGGAGCTGGCTGCAAAGGCAGAGCTGGGCCAGCTATAGGTACAGAGCCCAGCAGGAGATGTCAGGAGGAGCTGTCATGGAAAATATTTACCCTGTGAGGTCAGTGCACCCTCGGCTGCTCTCTGCAGGACTTTGGACACAGGAGGGCAGACGTTTCCCTCCTGCAGGAGAGGGCAGGCACTTCCTGCGCCGGGCAGATCAGATGAAAAGCACGAGTGGAAAGTTTTGTGCATAAGGCAAAGCAACTGAGCCATCAGCTGCCAGCCACTGGGTGCTGGCTGTTAGGGGAAACTGTTTTGGGAAAAAAAGGGGTGGATCTCTGAGAAAAAAAACCACCAGAGGGGATGGGGCAGAGCAGAGCTGAGAGCTGGCAGCAGGACACAGGGAAGTGCAGGCACACTCTGGATTGTGTATAGAGGGGGAAAATCATCCCAAATTGTGTGATGGCTCAGGAAAAAAACCCCAGTCCTCATGTCTGGCTGTTTGCAGCAATAAAAACAGTGCTTGGCATCCTCTGCTCCTGGGGTTCAGTCACAGCCTTTCATGTTCAAGGGAGGTTGGAGTGTTGGTCCTGCTAAATCCCATCAGTGGGATTTCTCCCCTGGATGAAAGCAGTGTAGGATTGATCACTGCTGGCTGCTCGGGCCACCTGGAGCAGGTGAGGCCAAGAATTTGGGTGGCTCAAGCAGAGAAAATCACCTCCTAGAAGATGATGAGAAAAGGCAGATGTTTCACACCTCGGGAGGCAGAGCTCCCAGAAGATGACTCCCAGCACTTTTTGCTTGGCCTCATTTCCAGGAAAACCTCATGCCTTGAAGCAGGGATCTGATACTCACTGTCCTTCCAGGAAGCATCTCCTGCCACCACTACTGGCTGGGTCAGCATCCCTGGGGAGAATTTCCCTCTTTATTTCAGGCTTCAATGATAAATTGATGATTTTCCTGCAAGGGGATGGTGACTCCATCACCACTCACAAGTGAAAGGGGCAGGGGAGGCTTCCAGTGCTGCCAGCAGTGACTCAAGAGGTGGGACTCCAGCCCTCCTGACTCACTCCCTGTGAGCCCCAGCCCTGGTGAGCAGCTTTCCTTGCATCAATCCCTCTGGAGATGATAAAGGGACCCAAGCTGTGCTTTCAAGATGTGCTGTGCTGTTTTAAGCCCCCACACATTCGCATTTTCAAGGTTTTCTCCCTCTTTTTCAGCTTTGGATCACCATGTTGCCAGCTCATCTCTCCACTGAGCAAGCAGGGCAGGGCTGGCCTCCTCCCCACCCTTCTCCAGTTTGTCCCAGTCTCACCTCAGCATCCCAGTGCCCTCAGCTCCGTTAGCACAAGGAGAAATCCAGCAAAGTTTGCCAATTTTCTGGTTGGCACCCCATTATTGCCAGTGCAAGAGGCTGCAAATGGAGGCCATTTTCCATGGTTAAAAGAAGTCATTTCCCCAGGGTCTGGGTATCAGCTCAGAGGTGGCATTTGGGGATCTAAGGACTTATAGGGCAGCTTTAGTTTTGGAGAAATCCAGCAAAGTTTACAAATTTCTATTTGCAAACTATTGCCTGTTGTCCCACCAAACAAATTCCAGTCACACCAAGAGCCCCCCTGTGCCCCCAGTGGGGTCTCCAGCTCAGCCCCACCAGACCCTCCCTCCCCTGGGACTCTCCAGGAGTGACAGCTGTGGCAGGGCTGTCCCCTGTCCCCTGTGGCCTTGCTCTGCCACCCACCCCTCTGTGGCACTGTGGTGGCTAGGACACTTGAGCCCCAGCTCAGCTGTTGACTCCAGTCCATCCCTGAGGAGAGGGATGGGGATGAGGACTTGCTGCAGGCTCCAGGGTGGAATTTCACTCACTTGCAGTGACCTAGTGCTCTAAAAATACAAATAAAGCAGTGGGCAGCCCAACCCCACCCCCTGTCCCACAGAGGGCTGCTCAGCCAGGCCCTGCCTCCCTGGCTGAGAGGAATTCAGCTGAAGGCTGAAAATCAGGGCAAATTTTAGGAGATCTGGATGTAGGGTGAGGAGCAGGAAGGTTCTGTGCGCCCCTCACACTCCCTGCTTTGCTAAGCTGGACCAGCCAAGCTCGTCCTATCTCTCTATCCCTCTGATCACCCTGTTGCCCCTCTCATCCTGCCTCAGTGTCCCAGATTACAAGGAAAGATGGATTCTATCGCCATCTGGATGGCAGTTGTCTTCTATTAGTGGGCAGTTTTCCTGTTTCTTCCACAATCACTCCTCCCTCTGGGGGGAACTTCTGCTGATAACAGCTATTGAATGTCACTGCATGGCTGATAAGAACTACAGCATCCCACTGGGAGATGTGAGCCCAGAGGGAGGAGCCAAGTATTCCTGACTGGATATAATCTGGAGATTCTGGAACACCAGCACAGCTTCTCTACTGTGGAGAAGAGGAACAGCAGCTGCTTCTTCTTCCACTGCATCTTCAGAGGAAGAATCCATCCTTCTCTACAGGACCCCCTTGCTCCAGCAGAGCCACCCCTGACACTGCAGGGGGGCTGCAGCCACATTTCCAATGGGACTGCCACCAACACCCTGACCCACAGGGTGTCAGGTGTGCTCTGACTCTGTCAGATTGTTTTTATTTTACTGCATTGTTTGATTTTATCCTTTTATTTTCTTCCCTAGTAAAGAACTGTTATTTCCTGCTCCCATATTTGTGCCTGAGAGCCCCTTAATTTAAAATTTATAGCAATTTGGAGGGGTGGGGAGGGTTTACATTCTGCATTTCAGAGGAGGGTCCTGCCTTCCTTAGCAGGCTCCTGTCTTTCCAAACCAAGACACTCAGCCAGGGGACACAGCAGGGTCACAGCCATGGGGATCACATCCCACCAAAATCATCCCCCCCTCACAGTGCCCTTGTCCTCAGCCACCTAAGAGAAGCCCCAATGTGGTGTTTGTGAGGGTCCCCATGACGAGGTGAGAGATGAGAATCTGACTCTAAGTTCTTAGAAGGCTGATTTATTATGTTATGATATTATAGTAAAAGAAAATTATATACTAAAACTATACTAAAGAAAAAGGATACATCATAATATATAATATATATCATATATTATATACCTAGTATATAATTTATATTATATTATATTATATTATATTATATTATATATCTTTTAATATATTATATTATATATAGAAATAGAAATAGATTTATAAATACAGAAAAAAAGAAAAAAAGAAGAAAAAAGAAATATAAATATATTTATATATAAATATATAATATATTATTATATATTAGGTTAAATATACCTAAAAATAACTAATATACCTAAAAATACCTAAATATCTCTTAGTTCAGGGGGATCAGTAAAAGAGATTTTTCCCATCTCTCAGTTCAAGGGGATGTGTAAAAGAGATTTTTCTGAACTGGGATGCTATAACTGAACCACTCCACAGCCAGGCCCAGGCCAGCCCTGCCTTCACAGCCTGGTGGAAATCATTTGTTGTCCCTCTTTTTTGGGAATTTTACCTGGTGCCCATCTGAATTCCCCCATGACCTCCAGCATCATGTCCAGCACCTCCTCAGCACTCCTGAGCTATTTTCTGTCTGATTAACTTTAAATACATCCCAAGACAGATTGTTTACACCTTTCAGAGGGTCTTGTGTGTCCAAAGCTTTCTATTTTTATTCCAGATTTCTTTTTGAGATAGATTGGAAGCTATCCTGAGCTGCCATTAGGGCAAAGGTCTCCCTGGGATAATTTTACACATTCAGGAATACAAACTATAAGATCTAATCTTGCAAACACCCCTGAAGTGTTTTGTTGAGACACCTGCATGATTCCTCCATGGCAAATGAAACAGCTCCAAGCTCCAAGCTCACTCAAACCTCTTGGGCTTTCTTTCTGCTGTGCATTTTCCCCCTGTAAACAAAGAGCCAAACAAAACACCTTTGCTACCCAGTGGAAAATTTAATCTGGGCAAAGGGGGGAAAAAAAGCTTTTTATATAAATGGTTGGGTTTGCAAAGGGTCAGGGCAGCATGGGGTGGGCTGTGGAATATGGTTCTGGAATATGGTTCTGGAATAAGGCTCTGGAATATTGGATGGCCAGTAGTGCTGCATGAAAATGAGAGGAGAAAGGGAAGAGAAGGATGTGAGAGGGACTGCAGGGAATGCCATGAGCACCCCCACATTTCAGGTGGCCTCTCCAGAAGGATGTGAGAGGGACTGCAGGGAATGCCATGAGCACCCCCACATTTCAGGTGGCCTCTCCCAATGCTCAGCATTGCTGCCACGTGGGGATGGCTCAGCCTTGACCCCGTGCAGGGTCTGGATCCCCATCCCACTCAGGGGAAAGCCCTGTCCCAGCCTTCCCAGCACAGGGACAGCCTGGGAGGGCCCCAGGCTGATGTCATGGCTGTGAGCAATCCCAGCCCTGCCTTTGGGATGAGGATTCCTCCCTGTGACCTCCTCAGACACCGCCAGCTCCTGCATGGGCTCTGTCTCTCTGTCACATGTGTGCTGCCCTCCTCCTCCTCCTCCCTCTCACCTTCCTTTAATTGCAAACATCATGGAAGCCCTGGCACAACCCCAATTAGCAGCCAGGCCCTGTCAGCACCCGTTATCTCCTGCCTGTCCTCAGGAGCTGCTTCAAACCAAAGGCAGGAGGACGTTGTCCATGGGCAGGAGGAATTTTCCACTGGGGGGGTACAGCCAGCCCTGGGTCACGAGATGCAGTGCCCTGGTTTGCATCACCCCCAGCACCCTGAGAGGCAGCTGTGCCCACAGACAGCCCTTTCTGTGCTGCCCAAATCCCAGGGATTGCCCAGGAGGGGCTGAATCTGAAACATTCCTACCTCATTCCAAGGGGGACAGGCTCCAATCTCCAGATTCACCCCACAGCAGCTCACCTGAGGCTCACTCAGCATGGCCTTGGCAGGAGGATTTGTGCATGGGGTGGCTCCCTGCTGCCCCTGTCCCTGGGCAGGGGATGGGACTTTGTCTCTGCAGGGATTCTAAAAGAGTCCAGCCCTGCTGGGGGTGCTCAGGAGGAAATGATGAGGAGCAAGAGGTGCTTGAGGGGGAGAAGATGGGGGCTGAGGGTTCCTTGAGGATGCAGACCCATCTGAGAGGGAGAGCATCCTCACCTTTCCTCCCTGCAGCACACAGCACTCTCAAGCTGTTTCAAACCAGCTGAGCAGCTGGCAGGGCCCCCAAATCCCTTCCCTTGGCCACAGGCAGTGAGATCCAGAGGGTTTCCAGGGCAAAAATCCTCTGTCCACTCCTCTCTTGGCTGCAACCAGCTGTCTGCCCCTCCACATCTGGAAGGGAAGCAGGAGGAAGGGCCACACTGGGCACTTCCCCTCTGCACATCTGGGAATTGACAGCCCTGCTTCATTGTGCTGGGGCAGGCAGGGTTTTGCTGCTGTTATTATTCCAAGCTGGCCCAGAGTCCAAGGGAAACAAAAGCTCCTTCCTTGCCAAAGGCAGCTCTGGCTGCAGGCAGCCGCAGGAGAGGAGGGCTGGGCTATTCCCTGGGCTCCTAAACGTTGCATTTTGGTGTTTAAATTTAGCCCCAGACTGAAATTGTGCAGACATGAGCCCTTCTGGAGAGCCTGGCCAGCATCAACATCAACCTCATGTGTGCCCTTCCTTTGCTTCGAGCTCAGCCCCTGTCCTGCAGCCTCCAGATGTGCTCCAGGGGCAGATTCCTGGCAGAGAAACACCCCAGAGTGCTCTGGAGAGCAGGGCAAGGCAGCCTGGATGCAATAACAGCCCTTTTGGCCACTCAAAATGCAGCAAGACAAAGGAAGAGGCTTGCAAGATTTTTTCTCCTCATTAACCTGTTAAACCATGCTAAGAAAACCCCACATCCCTCCTGCCAGCTCTAAGACACTCCAGGAAATCTGGATATTGGGACATTGGGAACTCAGAATTGTTTGCATTTTGAAAAATGTCTTATGAGTGCTTTTGATTGTTTTTGTCATTTTGTGTTGATTCAGTTGATCCTTCAGAGAAGATTTCTTAATAGTATAAAAAATGGGGAATGGTGGAGACCCTAGGTGAGGGGGCATTTCCTGGTCTAGGGAGACACAAGAAGCTTCCCTCAAAAATGGTTTTAGAGACACCATGGTCTCAAAATGGTTTTTTAGACCCCGTGGGCTTCTTCCCCTGTTCCTATGTCTGTTCCTATGTTCCTGAGCCACACTTTCTCTGTTCCCTGATTATCCCTCACCTTTGTACTGCTCCAAGACCAGAGGAGCCCCAGGCTCCTGGAGAGACAAAAATGAGACAAAATGGGTGTGAGAGCTGAACATCTCACTGCATGGCTGAGTAAAACATCTGTGGATATTATGCAAAAGTCCTTTTTGCTTCCTTACCCTGGACTATGCCAGCAGCAATTCAGGCTGCTGCACCCTTCCTTCTGTGCAAGCTCAGCCCCCAGTTCTGCAGCCCCCAGGTGTGCTCCAGGGGCAGATTCCTGGCAGAGAAACACCCCAGAGTGCTCTGGATAGCAGGGCAAGGCAGCCTGGATGCAATAACAGCCCTTTTGGCCACCCAAAGTGCAGCAAGATGAAGGAAGAGGCCTTGCAAGATTTTCTATCCTTGTTAAGCAGCAGATGAGAAAGAGAACTTCCCAGCAGTGAGAGGTCAGATGTTGGGAGCTCTGGCCATGCCCTGTGTCACCTGCCTCTCTCCTGGGGCACAGAAGGTCCTGTGACATATTTTGGGATGCCAGTCCTGGCCTGGGAAGGGAGCCATGCCCTCACTTCCATTTCATGACCAGGATCCATCACCCCCACCCCAGTGCAGAGCACAGCAAAGAGCCCCAAGGAAAAATGCAGAGCTCAGAGCAGCTCCCCCTTTGACTTTTAGACCCCCAGGTGGGAGAGGCACTGGGTTTTTACCTCCCAAATCCATAAATGAAAGGGCCCAGATGGAAGTTCCTGCCATGATGCTCCATCACACCACCTGGGAAGCTGGGGATGATCCAGAAGGTGCCAAAAGTGCCAAAAGCTGTCACCCCCCCTGCAGCTGAGCTCTGCCAGAGCTGGCCACTGGGTCAGAATGGGCAAATGAGGAATCAGGAATAAAGCTTTTTATGTGCTGGAGCTCTGCAAACAATTCATGTGGCCTTGTCCCCTGGATGAACCTGCTTTGATAAGGATCCTATTCATATTCCAGTGATTCCTGGAGAACAGAAAGTTGAGTGCAAGTGAGCCATCCTGCTCTTGTCTGCCAGGGAAATACATCAAATATATCTGCTGGCTCAGAGCCCTGGGAAAAGAGAGGTGCTCCATCAAACCCAGAGGGTTTTCTGCACAAAAAGAAACAAAAAAAAACTCAAAAAAACCAAACCAAACCAAAATTATACATATATATACATATATATATATATATATATATATATATATATATATATATATATATATGTATATATGTATGTATATGTATAATATAAAATAAATAATGTATTTATTATATATTTATATTATAAACAGAATATAATGTATATTATATATATATAACATAATGAATAATAATATCATATCTATTTATATAGTAATTAATTTATATATAAAAATAACATATATTCTATATGTATATATGTATCTAAAAATAAAAATATCCATATATATAAATATGTACAAATATATATAATCTCCAGAATATATATATATATATATATATATATATACACAGAATTTTTATTTTTTTATATGTATATTTACACCCTGTAAATCAAGTGGAAGGGAGAGGGGTGGTGAGGAATCCCTGGCTGAAGAGACAGCCTGACACTCAAAGGGCACCAAAGGATGGGAATATCACACTGGATCCTTGGGATGAATGGCAAAAAATGCTGCAGGGATGCACAGAAAGCTTCAGGGATAGCAGGAAACACAAAGGTGCCTTTTGGCTGGGGTATTTCGTGAGAAGAGAAGAGAAGAGAAGAGAAGAGAAGAGAAGAGAAGAGAAGAGAAGAGAAGAGAAGAGAAGAGATACAGAACATTGACAGAAATACATGCTCCTTTCCAGGAAAAAAAAACTGCAAGCCCACACAGCCATGCCCAAGCTGGCAAGAGCAGAAATTCTGCCAGCTTTGTGCTAGAAACATTTTCCCCATGACAAAGACAACCTGTGTGAAAGGAGTGTAAGGATAATTAAGTATTAGGAGAATTCAGTGAGTGGCTTGTGGCTCACTGAGGAAGAGTGGAAGGAAGGCACTGCCTGCTACACAAGAGAACCATATATAATATGGTTATATAATATAAACCAGATATAATCAAGCTCAGCTGCCCTGATGAAGCCTGGAGTGATCCTCAAGGTCTGGGGAATTCAGATCAGCTCAATTTGCATCAGCTCAGTGGCTCCTACAATCCCCATCTACCTTTGCAAACACTTTTCCTTTCAGCCACTCTCATTCCCTCTTCTGCCTGACCACTCAGTGCTGCCAGAAATGCTCACACCTGCAGGTTGAAAAGGAATTCTGCTCCAAAAAAGCAGCTCTGGAAGAGTTGGGGGTATTTTCAGGGTCCCCCAGGAGAGGGGATGGATGGGAAGAATGATGGATCTGACTCCATGTTCTTAGAAGGATTTTATATTTTCTATTCTATTCTATTCTATTCTATTCTATTCTATTCTATTCTATTCTATTCTATTCTATTCTATTCCTAAAGAATAAAGAAAAGATACAGACAGAAGGCTAAAAGACAATAATGAAAAACTCATTACTCTCTCCAGAGCCCTGACACAGCTGGCTGTGTTTGGTTATTAAGTAAAAACAATTCACATGAAACCAATGAAACAATCACCTGTTGGATAAACAATCTCCAAACATTTTCCAAAGCAGCAAAACACAGGAGAAGCAAATCAGATAATTATTGTTTTCCTTTTTCTCTAAGGCTTCTCAGCTTCCCAGGAGAAAATCCTGGGCAAGGGGATTTTTCCAGAGAATATGAGAGTGACAATAATCTGGGTGTCAGCTCTTAATTGGATAGTTTAGTATTAAAACACCTTGGAACAAGAGATTGTTGGCCATTTTGTGCCTTCTAATGAAAAGCTGCAGAACTCACAGTAGTGAGACTGTTCTACTGATAAGAAATAATAAACACTTGAGTCTGAATCTGAATTTCTGTCTCAGGTGCATTCAGTCCAGACCCAGAGAAGCCCACAACTGGGACCCCCACAGTATTTCCCCAGGCTGGGCTGTGCTCAGAGAGGAAATTGCTTGAACCCCTCTGATAAACCCAAAAGGAGAATCAGCAAGCTGTAAGCATGAACAACAACAATTTGCAGTTTTTATTGCCTCAAATCACATCTTTGCTGTTGTTTTGCAGGAACCCCTGGTATTTTTTGCAAAGACTTATTTGACAGAAAAAGGAAAGTGTTGCTGGACTCGAGCAAAGTGCCAGCCCCTCTCACTTATCTGTGTTTATACAAATACACACAACACCTCGCTGGGTTTGTGCCACCCTGCTGATTGCCAGAACAGCCCTCCTCTGGTTTCACAAGTGCCCAAGAACTTTCTAAACAACTCCCAGAAACCAGAGAAAATAGAATTGAAACGAGCAAAAGGCAATCAGCTTGGGGAAGGAACAAAAATAAAAATAAAATCACACTGCACACAGAGCCACATGCCTCGAGCTCTTCCCGTGGGGAAGGGGAGGCAGAAAGCCAACAGTGGCCTCAGCACTGCTGTGTTCCATCAGGGGATGCTGCTGGGGAAGCTGGGAGGGCAGCCCAGCCCTGCCTGCTGCCTCCAATCACACCCCTGGCAGCTCCTGTTGCTATGGCCCTCAGGTCTGCAACTTTGGAAATTAGATAAAAGGTCTAAACACCAAAGTTTTTCTTTTTTTTTTTTTTTTTATTTTTTGCCTCCTCCCCCTCTGCAGTGGTGCCCCTTGCCTAGCACAATCCCTCTTCCTGCTGAGGAAAGCAGCTGGGATGAGGGATTAACTCTCACAGTCCCAGGGGTTTTCCAGTCAGGAGCAGGGATGTGGGACAGGAATGGTGTCCCAGGGGAGGGGAATGTGCCAGCAGAGCCATTCCCACCTCTCCTGAGGTGATGGAACACCAAAGGGATTCATGAAGGGATTCATGAAGGGATCCATCCTCTCCTTCCCCAGCAAAAGCGTGGATTTAAAGTGGGTTTCATGCTGGTGCAACAAGTGGGACATCACAAAGAATGGGATTTTTTCCATTCCCTGGGTGGAATTTGACATTTTTAAGGGTGCTAGACCTGGAGAGATCCATCTCCTGCCATTCCAGATGATTTTTTCATTCCCTGAGTAGAATTTGTCGTTTTTAAGAGCACTAGACCCAGAGAAATCCATCACCTCCCATTCCGAAGGATTTTTTCCATTCCCTGGGTAGAATTTGATATTTTTTAAGGGTGCTAGACCTGGAGAGATCCATCTCCTCCTCCTCCAATTCCAGAGGATTTTTTCACTTTCTGGATAGAATTTGATGTTTTCAAGGATCCTACACCCAGAGAAATCAATCTCCTTCCATTACAGGGGTTTTTTCATTCCCTGGAGAGAATTTGACATTTTTAGAGGGTGCTAGACCTGGAGAAATCCATCTCCTGCCATTCTAAAGGATTTTTTCATTCCCTGGGTAGAATTTGACATTTTTGCTGGTGCAAGACCTGGAGAAATCCATCTTCTCCCATTCTAGAGATGTCCTGGCATGGCACAGCTTGGTTTGGCACAGAGAGAGGTGATGCTGAGCTGGCACTGTCTCACCCACCAGGGACCCCCACAGTGCCATTCCCACAAGAATTCTCCCTCTGTGCCACAAAAGATCTGTGCCAGTTTTGTGTGAGCAAAACTCTAAGCAACATTGATATCTCTGTGAAACCTTCAGGACACGGGAAACTCATTCTTTTATCCCTCATGGTTCTACTAAACCTTGATTAAATTCCTTCCTTCTGCTGCATCACACATCTCCAGCATTTCAAATCATGAAAGGGGAAAATCCTCCTGATGGGAAAGATTACAGGAGACACTGTGATGTCTCACCATGACAAGAGACAGAAGGGGCTGAGGGCCTTATTTCAGTGTTTGTGTAAAGCTGCTGTTTTGCTTCCCTACACTTGCACACAGTTTTATCTGGGCTGTTTTGATGTTTCCATTGTCTTATATCCTTCCAGCCCTCCTTGGTGTGGCACTCATAAATTTAATTCTGAATCTGTGGCTATTCCTGCACCCTCCTGCCTATGAGATAGTGGAGGTGCCTTGAGGGGTACAGGAGCATCTCCAGCACACTGAGCTGGGCTGGGAGCACTTCCAGGAGTTACCCCATCCCAGCCCCTTTTGTGCTGCTGCCAGGAGAGAGGTTGCTTTTCCAGGTGAGAGAGCAACTGCCCCAAATTCCAGCTTGTGGCTGCTCAGCCAGCCATGCCCAGGCCTTGGGAATGTGAAAAATGCGTATTTTATGATTGGCTTTTCACAAACATTAAAATAATTGTTATATGTGTTATGTTAGAAAGTGAAGCTGTATTAATTTTCTTAAGTAGGGTGTTAAAAATAGTTTTAGGTTATAACATAAGGTTAAAATAGAAACTATGCTATGTAAGATACTTTTTTCTAAAGAAAGGACTCACACCGAAATAGCAGCCACAGGACCCCTGAATCTTTCAGAGAAAGAGAATTTATTGCTCCATTATCAGAAGAAATGAACTTCTTCCTGCCTTGCTCAGTCCTGGAGACCCCATCAGGATTCAGAGGAAGAAGCTGACACTGACCAGACAGAATCCTGTGTTTGAATGGAATTTATGCATCATGTATGAGGTGTATGAATATGCAACAAGCTGTTGTTTTTAAGGGTTAATCCTCTGTTTAAGTGGGTCCTTTTTTGGGCTTATGCTGCCCAGAAAAAGGTACCCAGACTGTCCATAACTCTTTATTTTTATTGTCTCATATTGTCCTAATCCTAATTGTTCAAATTTTTATTACTGTTTTTATATTACTATTTTTATAACCACTTTATTACTATTAAACTTTTCAAATTTGAAAAACAAGTGATTGGCGTTTTTCCCAGGAGCAAGCCAGGCACCTCCCTGGCTTGGGGCCATCTCTGCTGGGCAGGGGAAGGGCCACAAAGGTGCCTTTGTTCCTCCTGCCTGCCTGCTGCTTCACCCCAGCCCTGCTGTGGCACCTATGAGGTGCAGTCATCTTTCCACAAAAAATCTCCAGCAGCGTTTCCCAGGTGCTGGAAACCACAGCAGGATCAGCCTCGTCCTCCTCCTGCCTTTCCCCAGGAAAATTCCAGGCCAGGAATGATCCAGGTGGGGATTGTTCTGCTTGACCAGGTGTTTGCATTAATCCCTCTGAGATTCCTCTGCCTGTCTCCCACCCATGAGGAGCTGTGAGAAGCACCTCACACATCTTCTCTTTCAGAGTCACAGGATATTTCAGCCCTGTCTACCCAAGAAAGTGAAGGTGGATAAACTACAGGTGTCAAGTCCTTAAATCCGTAGGAAAAGGAATTACTCTGTAGCAGAACAGCTGGGGAAAACCCAAATTGATGCTGGCCCAAACCCACCTCAGGTTTGAGATGGGGAAGGAGGTCTCCAAATCAGGGCCTGGCCAGGAGCAGAGGTGCAGCTCTGATTGCTTGTTTGAAGCTGGCCACGTCTCTGCTCACACATTTCTTGTTTTCTTTCCTTTGTGCCAGCAGGTGAACTGTTTATTTCCCAGTGTCTAACAATGTTTTACCTTTCCTGACAAACACTGCCTTGCCCATCACCCAAAACCAGCCCAGCAGGCAGGGCAGCACTGCTACAATCCTTGTTCAAATGAATCTCCATTTGGCACAGGAGCTACATTTAGGGACAGCAAAATACGACCACTTTTAGAATATCATCCTGTTCTTGGTCCATGCTCTCCTGCTTAGAAAAAAAAACACCTAGAAAAAAAAACCCAAAAAACCAAAAATGCCCTTGGATATTAAGCACCTGCAACTCCTACCAAACATCAGCTGGGACCAGAGAAAATGAAAGTGGAGCCTTTCTGATGAGGAATTTGCTGTCTGAGTCTCACCTGGCTGCTCCCAGGCTGTTGGGTGGTTTGGGCACAGTGAGCTGGGCTGGGATGGAAGCTCAAGCCTGTCCCAGCAGAACGGGCTCCCAGCTCCTGCCCATGCCCATCCCTGCCCCAGGAGAGCAGCAGGAACCAAGCCAGGACCCACCAGGCTCATCCACTCTGTGGCTGTTGGATGCCAGGCTTCTCTGGCACTCTAGAATAGCAATAATTGGATTTTCCATACAAACTCTTTTGGATCCCAATGTATTTGGGATGCTAAAAACGTGCATCCTGTGCCTTGCTTCTGCTTCTAAATACAGAGCTGCTGTGCAGCACAATGTTCTGCCTCACCACCTGCAGCACAGCACCAGAGTAAACCAAAATGCCAAAAAACAACCCCCAAAAAATCCAGACCTGAGGGACCCAACCTTGCTGTGGCAAGAGCGAGACAGATTTTTGGGATGGCAGTGGGAAGCAGGGGGTGTGCAAAATTATATTCCTCCCAATCTCCTCCAGGGGAAAGAGCTGGGAAGGATGCAGGGAGGAGTAAAAATTAATGAGGTGTCTTCCCCTCCTCCCATTCTGTCTTGGGTTTAATGGTTGGAAAGGGAGCAGCAGATGTCAACAGCTGGAAATGCAGAATCATGCCAGGGAGCCACGAGCCCAGCACACCCAAATGAACCTGGGGATGGGGCAGAAACGTGCAAGGCAATAAACCCTGGGTGAGAGCAACCAAGTCAGGCAGCAAAAACCACCCGGGGGTGTAATTTATTCCATGCTCCCACTGCTCCTGTTTGCTGCTGTGCTGGGGGAACATCCAGGTGTCTCTGGAGGAGCCACCTCAGTCCCTGCAGATTTGGCAAGCTGGAAACAGCCAGCACAGGTACTGGGAACAGCACAGGGCAGAGGCTTTTGTTGATTCAGTGAAGGGTGGAGGGAGGTGCAAAGCAAGGGGAAATCGCTGATAGGTAGAGGGAAGATGGAGCTCTGACAGCAAAGGTCCCCTCAGGCCTAAGAACCTGATCTCTGGAGGGGAGAGAAAACAAAACAAAACAAAAACACACACAGAAAAACAAACAAACAAACAAACAAACAAAAAAAAAAAACCAAAAAACCCTAAAAAACCAACCAACCAAAACCCAACAAAAAACAAAATCAAAAAACCCAAACAAACAAAAACCCACCCCCCCCCAAAAAAAAAAAAAAACCAAAAAAAAACCAAAAAAAAACCACACAAAAAAAATTCCCAGGTTTTTCTTACAGAGAGAAGTCACATGTTTCCCCATGACTGGAATATAATGAATGGCCCAAAGAAATATTCCAAACAGACAAACAAACCAAACCCCTCTCATCTGAGCATATTGCTTGCCTTCCAGCCTTCTCCTGTCCCCAGCATCCTTCCCATCCATCTCCCACACTGAACTTCCCATTAGTGGGCAAACAGCAGAGGGGCAGGAGCCTTGAGCTGAGGATCCAGAGGAGCTGCAACTCTAATTAACACAACTTTTCTTCCCAAGTCCTTCTGTGCAAAGCCCAGGGCTCTGGCAGGGGGGTCCCTCAGCACAGAGACAGAGGAATGAGTCCTGCCCGTGCCAGGAGATGGGCAGCAGTGCCCAGGGGCACATCTGCTCCTGCTTGCTCTGCTTCCCATGGCACTGAGGTTGAAAACAAGCTGTTCCCAAACCCAGAGGAAGGGCTGGCACCTGGCCAGGGGTACCTGGCAGAGGGAGGCACGCTGTACCCCGTGGGATGGGTGCACTGTGCCCAGGACACTTCCCAGAACTGCAGGATGTTTTGGCAGGGCTGCAGCTCTGCTCTTGCAGCATGCTCAGGCAGAGTGCAGAAATACACACACACAGCTCCAGGTGCCTCTGGGTTTTTGGCTCCAGAAGAGGACTGTCCAACAGCAAGTGACCCACACGACTGAAGTCCCATCCAGCAGCATCTGATCTCCTCATCCTGCTGCTCCCACAGACCCCTGAGCACACAGCACTGTTTCACCACCCCAAAATCCCCCCAAGCCCCAGTCTGGGAGCCCAGCTCAGGATTGCACCACCTTCCCCCAGCCCCAGATCTGGCCCAGCTCTGCTGAGAACACTTGATCTCCTCCCCGAGCGCTGCCAGCTGGGTGAAATACAGCTGCTGCCTCAATAGCACTGCTGAAAAAAAGCCTGACATTATTCACAACAAAAAGACAAGCATTGCTGTGCTTGCTTTAGATTTCATGGGAGCAGTTCCCACTGCTCCATGGGCAGGGGGAGACGAGCAGGGAGAGCTGCTGGATCTCAAAGAGCTCTTTGGGGCAAAGCTGCCACAAGCTCCCACCCCAAACATCCCATTCTCCTGCAGAACCTGTGGGGTATCACTGCCATCTCCCTACCCCAAGCTTTGCTTTGAGATTCTTGGTTTGCCAAGACCATCTCTTCCAGAAGAAGCTCCCATCTTACAAGTTCCATGGCTGGAGATCACCAGGAAGCTGAGGGAGAACTTGCCAGGAGAGCCAGCCACAAGGAGAGGAGGAAGAGAGGGAGCCAGTTAATCACCCAGCTTGTGTTCTCTGTCTGGGTGGAAAATGGTCTGAAAATACCCTGTACTTCAGAGCAAGTGCATGGTGATTCAGCCACCTGAAACCTTGGCCTCCAGCTTTCAGTTTAAGCCCATCTCTAAGCCCAGCTGTTCCCAGGTAGCTTCCAAAATGGAAATGGAAAAGGACAAAACAGCTCTGGGCACAGCTATTCCCACCTCAAATCTGGGGGCTTGCTCAGAATCCCCTTAAAACAAAGCCACCCAAAGATTATTGTTTCACTTTTAAGCTTCTTACTTTGAAGTTCATCAGAAAATTACAATTTAGCATTAAAATCAGCCAGTATGTGGTGACTTTAGAACAACACCAAAGGATCATTTGAGGGCTGAAATGATGCCTTAACTGAAATTATATTTTCCTGTTTGCATAAAATCCAGAGTCCAGACACTCTGACCTTTTAACACATTAAGCAACATTTTACATCAGTTTCAATATAACTGTACTTATAAACCAACCACAGATTAGTATATAATCTTACTAAGAGTATTTAAGCAGAGTAGAAAAGATACCTGTAAATAAAGATATTTACAGGCGAGGAAAGGAAAGGAAAGGAAAGGAAAGGAAAGGAAAGGAAAGGAAAGGAAAGGAAAGGAAAGGAAAGGAAAGGAAAGGAAAGGAAAGGAAAGGAAAGGAAAGGAAAGGAAAGGAAAGGAAAGGAAAGGAAAGGAAAGGAAAGGAAAGGAAAGGAAAGGAAAGGAAATCCTTAGCAGTGCAATGAATGACACGGAGAGGCATTGGGCAGATTGGGGTTTGTGGTTGAAACAAATGGTCCCAGAATTTTTCCAAATACGTGCTGGCCACCCTGCTTGCCAAAATCCAGCTCAGTAGGGCAGGAGGTTCCTATTTCCTCCTTTCCCAGTGTTCTAGGCATTTTGGCCAGGCTCTGGCACGGGACAGAGGCAGCTGGGCAATCCAGCAGCTGCTCAGCATTTCCACAAGCCATGGATGGGCTGGAGCCACACAGCTCTGTGATGAGAAATAACAGCCTAACCCTGGCTCTGATTAATATTCCTCATTTTAACAACATGTTTGGCACTGGGGGAAGCTGCCAGCAAAAATTGTGGAGTCTGGTGCCTCACCCACCCACAGGACATGAAAACAAGAGTGCTGTCAGCTTCAAACCTGCCTGGAGGGTGAGGACCTCTCCTTCTGAACCCTCATGCCTGGCCAAATGGGGTCCTGAAGATCATCAGTGCCAGGTGCAGGGGGTTAGGGCAGAAGGCTGAGGCTTCTGGGGAGCCACCAAGCACCCATTGCTGCCCTGCACCCTCCTGCACCCCTGGGTGCAGGATCTCCAGATCTTTTGCTATCATATTGCACTGCAGGCTTATATTTGTGAATGTGGAGAATGGATTACTTAGAATATTAACTATTATTTGCCAGGGAGGAGGTAGACTTCCTGCTTTGCTGTTTCCTCTCATGGCATCAATAAAAAGATCTTTGGTGGGAGAGGAATCACATCGTACAAATGAGACACTGGGAGGACAGCCAGTTCTGGGACAGGTGAGAAGTTTCTTGCCACCAACGTGGTGTCCCCCAGGCTGTGTTTTCCACGCCAGTTTTCTGGTGCTGGGATTGTGGGAGCTCCCATTTCCATTTCCCTGCCTTCCCAGCAGTTTTGAGGAAGCAAAAGCGAAGCCAAGGAGGACAGGGAGTTCAGCAAAGAAGGGCAAGGAGAGGAGGGTGCCGAGGTGAGCTGTGCCAAGCCTGCTGCAAAGGGCTTGCTGGGAGGAGACCTGGGCACAGCCTGCTGACAAAGGAGCTCCCGAACAAACAAGCTGGCTCCACCTGGGGCAAGGGATTAGAAAAGCTCGGCACAGCCCTCGGATTCCTCCCAGCAAACCGACTGTGGCTGGAGGCAGGGATTAAAGCCCGTGCTCAGGAATGTGGCTCCTTCCCGCTGCGGAGTCCAAGTTGGCACCGCATCCCCACTCAAGACTCGGCTTACATAATGCAGCTTATGAAAGCAAAATAGCACGGCCATGCCAGCCTGTGGGCAGGCCAGGATGGGAGCAAAGAAAGGGAAAGAAAGGCGTTTTTTGGCGGAGGTGAAGCCTGGCTGCCCCCCTGCAGTGCGGTGTCGCTGGGGAGGGAGAGGAAGGGAGCAGGGAGGGAGAAGGGCCCAGTTCTGCTGAAATGAGGGAGAAGCATCCAGTTCAGCTCTCCTGCAGTGAGGGAGAAGGGCCCAGTTCAGCTCTGCAATGAGGGAGAAAGGCCCAGTTCAGTTCTGCAATGAGGGAGAAGGGCCCAGTTCAGTTCTGCAATGAGGGAGAAGGGCCCAGTTCAGTTCTGCTGTAGTGAGGGAGAAAGGCCCAGTTCTCCTGCAAGGCTGTGAAGATCTGCAGTTCTGGTGCTCAGTCTGAAGCCACAGAATGTGGATTGTGAGAAATAGCTGCTCACTTTTCATAGTTTAGGAAGGTTTATTAAACCTTATCAAAAATACAACAGAAAACTGAATAAAGAAGAAAAGGTTATGGTGCTGGGAGCAAAAGATTTTCCCTGCCATGTGGGGAAGGAGAGGAAGTGAGCAGTGAGGGAGAAGGGCCCAGTTCAGTTCTCCTGCACTGAGGGAGAGGGGCCCAGTTCTCCTGCAAGGCTGTGAAGAGCTGCAGTCCTGGTGCTCAGTCTGGAGTCACAGAATGTGGATTTTCCTCCCTACTTTGCCTCTTTCACCCTGGGTTTCTCCTCAGTCAGGCAAGTTCATGTTGAGGTCCACCACTGCAGGTTTTGGAGGGCTAACGTGCAAGAAGCACCCAGCCCCAAATTCCATTCCTTCTGAGCACTGACACCTCCAGAGGCAGCTCCGAGGTGCTCTGACCCACATCATCTCCCACTGGGAATGGAGCCCCTGGAGAAGATGCTTCAGTGTGGAGAGCACACTGTTCCCACCAGAGAGTTCCCACCAGAGACCAGTGCACAAAAAGGAGGAATAGTCCCCAAACACCCAGCTCAGGGTGGAGTCACGAGGCTCAGACTGAGATCACCACTCATGAGCCAGGCCATTCACAAGTGACATCTTTAGTCATCCCTCAGTGACTGATATCCCCCACAACCTGCATGGCCTGGGGAAAAGCTGATCCTACCAATGGCCTGGCCCCTTTGTCAGCAAGCAAAGAGTCAGGGTTCAATTTACATCCACGCCAGACGTGTTGAAACTGCAAATAGGTCATCAGTCCCAGCTGGAGAGCCTGGAGAAGCACTCGTGGGTGGAGGACGCATTCAGGAGGCATCCCAGGTCTGACTCTGCAGCCAGCTGGCTGGGGAAGCCAGGCAGGCCTGAGGAGATCTTCCCTTTCAAGAGCTCCCACTTGTTCCCTAAGCAGCTGTCCTCAGTTTAATCAGTAACTGAACAAGTGGGATGAGATGCTGCCTCAGCTGGAGCTGGGTTATGGATGTGTGTGATGGCAGGAGTCCCCTCCCAGCTCTGCCAGCTCACACAAGAAATTATCACACCTGACCTTTCTCCAGCAGCCTTCTAGAGCACTCCCTGGCCTCCTCAGAGGGCACAGAGAACCTCCAGCCTCTTCTCCTAAGGTGGAAAGCTCATCACTTTTATCAGCTGATGAACTGCAAGTGTAGATCTCAGCAGGGCCCCACAGCAGAGGAGCTGCTGGAGCTCCAAAGGGCTTTTCAAGAGAACAAAGCTGCTCTGATAACAGCAGCTTCAAGCCCAAACAGAGGCCCTTGCAGAGCAAATCACCCTCTCAGCAGTCTGTGCCTGGGGGCAGAAGGAGATGCAGGACACTCCCAGCATCAGCACCCCAGGAAGAGGGGAAAACACAGATTGGAGAAATAAAAACACTTTCACCCAGCAACTTCTCCCTCCCTGCCTCTCTTCTCCCCCAGGTAAGGGCATCCAAAAGTCAGCTCAGCAAATCCTGGCCCAGTTAAGGCTGGCTGATTCCTCCTCCTCCAGATGTGTTCAGCCAGAGGCTGTGCCAGCCTGTGAAGGCTGACCTACCAACAAAAGGTAATCAAGGAAGATCAAACAGCACTGAAAAACTCCCAAAAAATCGTAATTGAAGAGGGATGGGGATACTGGAGCAGCATCAGTGAGAGTGGGAAAGGGCAAGAGAAGTCCAAACAGCCACACCTGATGCAGCAGGTTCTGCAGAAAGGGAAAATCCCTTGTGTCCAGGCAATAACTGGGCTGGCACAGCCTGGCACACAAAGATGCTTCAAGTGTGATCTTGATTAGCTCATGTGCTCCAGGCTGTGTTTGAAGGGAGCTGTGGCTAATCTTCTTTTGATTGCCTTAAAATCCAGCTGTGGGGGAAAGCCTGGCATGTGATCAGATATATTAATGGGTTAGGGGCAGCCTTGTCTCCTAAGCTGGTGTTTGATTAAAAGGGAGCACAACCAACAGGCACTTCAAAAAGCTGCTGCTATTTTTGGCTGCTTCATTTGGAGCTGTTCCTGATGCTTGGATGTGCCCAGCAAACCCTTTGGGACTGATCCTTGCTATATCATTATTCACATTTTAAGGATGTGTGAGTACAGAGAAAAGAGATTCACTTCCTCCTGAGAGGCTCAGATCAAAAGTCAGAATGTTTTCTATGAATGCATCAGACATAAATTCAGCTTCTGAGGGTTTTAAGTCTCAATTTGTAAGAGCCCCTTGGCCTTAAGAGGAGGCCTCCCTACCCTACAGAGCTGAGAAATGGTGTTTAGGTAACTACTAAAGCAGATTCAGCAAGCAGGCTTTAGGCAAAAGAGTCAAAAAACAATGTCTAGGGGGAATAAATTATTTTCTTCCCTCCTTCTAATTCATTATAATCTTTTTTTCCCCCCTATACTTTTAATAATGATCTGAAAAGCCATTTCCCTGCACAATGTTGTTCTGACCTTGTTTTCAGCCGGGTAATTGTGCAGTGAGTGGATAAATGCTTTCTCAGCTGAGAACAAGAGGAACCATTAAGCATCAAGCTCCTGACCTAAATTTACATTCAGGGCAGCTGGAGGAGCAAGGGACTGATGCCTGTTCCCCTTATCAGCCTGAGGGACACCCTGTAGATGGCATTTTCCTCAGGGACACCCCAATGGCACAGGGAGATGCTGTTTGTCCCAAAGCAACCCAAGGAAGGTGCCCCTGCCCATGCCAGGGGCTTGGAATGAGGTGATATTCAAGGTCCCTCTTGCCCAAACCATTCCATGATTCCATGGCAAAACACAAAACCTGCTGCCCATCAGCTCCTCCTGCCAAACTATTCCATGATTCCATGGCAAAACACAAAACCTGCTGCCCAGCAGCTCCTCCTGCCAAACCATTCCATGATTCCATGGCAAAACACAAAACCTGCTGCCCATCAGCTCCTCCTGCCAAACTATTCCATGATTCCATGGCAAAACACAAAACCTGCTGCCCATCAGCTCCTCCTGCCCAAACCATTCCATGATTTGAGAGCAGAACACAAAACCTGCTCCCACCAGCTCCTCCTGCCCAAACCATTCCATGATTTGACAGCAAAACACAAAACCTGCTGCTCATCAGCTCCTCCTGCCCAAACCATTCCATGATTTGAGAGCAAAACACAAAACCTCCTGCCCATCAGCTCCTCCTGCCAAACCATTCCATGATTCCAATGCAAAACACAAAACCTGCTGCCCAGCAGCTCCTCCTGCCCAAATTGTTCCATGATTCCATGGCAAAACACAAAACCTGCTGCCCATCAGCTCCTCCTGCCCAAACCATTCCATGATTCCATGGCAAAACACAAAACCTGCTGCTCATCAGCTCCTCCTGCCCAAACCATTCCATGATTTGAGGGCAAAACACAAAACCTGCTGCCCATCAGCTCCTCCTGCCAAACCATTCCATGAATTGGGAGCAAAACACAAAACCTGCTGCCCATTAGCTCCTTCTGCCAAACCATTCCATGATTCCAATGCAAAACACAAAACCTGCTCCCACCAGCTCCTCCTGCCCAAACCATTCCATGATTCTAATGCAAAACACAAAACCTGCTGCCCATCAGCTCCTCCTGCCCAAACCATTCCATGATTCCATGGCAAAACACAAAACCTGCTGCCCAGCAGCTCCTCCTGCCCAAACCATTCCATGATTCCAATGCAAAACACAAAACCTGCTGCCCAGCAGCTCCTCCTGCCCTGCTGATGCTTAGTGGCCAAAACTGAGCCATGTCCCCTTTTCCCAATTTTTTTATTCCCCAGGAGGAAAGGGTGTCTGGAGGGAGATTCAGCTTCAATGATTCACAGTGTTTGGAAGCACAGGATCTTTAAGAAAAACAAACAGAAAACCAAACCCTGTCTTTTCCTTCCTTCTGTGCCAATGCCTTTAGAAAAGTTCTCTTACTTCAGGTGAAATCCAGTTCTTTCCTCTGTAACATTTTCTTGGAATGCATCAGAAACAGCAGCTGCCTTGCCCCTGAGCCCAAATCAGAACAAAACTTGAAGATTTACAGGTTTCTGAGTTACCCCTGGGTTTTTTGTTTAGTTGCAGCACCCCAGCTCCCAAATCCTTGTGGCTGTGTCAGTATGGGAGGAAAGGAAAGGTGTTCACTTTGCCTCTGTTCCTGTCACACCAGGCACAGGGATGGGGTAATTTTGGGACTGTGCTGAGGAAAGTGCTGGCTGCCTCCAATGTTCCCCAAGAGGGAGATGCAGGAAAACACTTGATCCACAAAAAACATGACTGCAGGAATAGCCTCATGAGCCCAGCAGGAGGCTCAGGTGCTGTTAATCCAGATTTAAAGGTGGGAATGGTTAAAGCATCCTCTCCTGATGGAAGCACCTCCTGGGGAGTCAGGGAATGGCACCACAGGCTATATAAAGGACCACGGGAGCAAAGTGAAACATTTCTACTGCCTGAGTTATTTTCCTGAATGACTGGGCTTATGCCAAAGGAGGACAAGCAGCATTTTCCCATTTCTCTCTCAGGGAGAATGGGAAAGGTTCTTCTTCCACAAAGCTCCCTTTAAAATTAAGTTTGCTGGGGTTTTGTTTTCTGTAGGATTTCTCTATCCTGTAGAACTTGTGAGGAGGAGGAGGCTGGGAAATGCACAAACATCTGTAGCGACCCCATAACCCTCCCCATGGACATTCACAAGCCCAGCCCCTTTCCCATCCCGAAAGAATCCCATGCAAGCCAGAGCTGGACCATCCCTCACCACAGAACCAACCACTGCTGACAAATCCCCATTTTCTGGAGAGCACACATGGATTGAAAGACCCCTGACCTCCCCCCAGATGAAAAGCCACATCTACCCACTATCAGAGTCAAAATCCTTTCAAATGGTGAAGGCAACACACGTACAAAAAGAGGCTGCAGAGGTCAGATTGAAGGGTTTGTTCTTTTTTTCTTTTTTTATTACAAAAAAAAAAAAAAAAAAAGAAACCTATTGGGAAGAAGTCCATATGCAACGGAATATAACTGGCACCATCTAAGATACCCAAATGTAAAATCCCAGAATGTCTGAACCCCCCCCAGCAGCAGCTGGGAGTGCCAGGGCTGGCTGGGAGGGCCAGGTGGCCTCTCCCTTCCCTTCTCCTAGCCCCCATCATCCTGGCTGGATGGCAGGCAGCCCGAGAGAGCCAGGACACAACAGTGGCATCAGCGGTCTCTGTAAAACCATTCAGTCGAAGAAACTAAGAACATTAATTATGAAAAAAAAAAATCTAAAACTTCTCTTTTTTTTTTTTTTTTGTTTTAACCTTTATCCAAAGCCCTGCTTTAGTGACATGCTAGCCCTGCTGGACAGGTGACACAGCCACAGCTCTGTCCAGAACGCTGTTGACCAGTCAACTCTTGGTTCAGGACACCTTCCTCCCACTCCGAGCGTGTCACGGCCACCTGAATTACAGTAACAAATGCTTCTGCAGGCTTCCTGCTCTGGGAACCCCCTCCTGCAAGCTCCACTCCATGCTGGAACAAATCTCATCCCAGTCTCCCTCCGAGCTCACCCTCAGGCCCACCTGCATCCGACTGCATCCGCAAGAGCTCTGCCCGCTCCGGCTGGATGAGGCGTTGGAACGTCATCTCTTCCAAGAAAAAAACACTTTCATATATAATTTTTTTTTTTTTTGCTCTTTTTATATTTAAATAGAAAAATACTACTTCACTCTGTGTTATGAGCCAGAGATGGGTTGACTTCCAGTGACAGAACCAAGAGTTCTCCTCAATGCCAGAAGATTCCCAGAAACCTCAGAGTGGCCGGAGGGCGACGATGTCCCTGTCACGTCCCCAAGTAAGCGGGAGCACACGCACAGCTCCTGTCACCACAGCTCCCATCTTCCCTTCTCCACAGAAAGGCACCAACCTCAGACAGCCATCAGTCAGCAGTGGGGCTGGCCCCCCAAATCTGGCTCTGTTTTAAGCTTTCTCCTCTCCTACACGCTTTCTGCATGTGCAGTCTGTCCCTGGAAGCCACAGGATCCCATCGGATGTACACATGAATTAGACCAAAAAAAAATAAAACAGTGGTTAAAAGTTCTCTAACACCCCGTCCTCCTCTCGTCTTCCGAAGAATCAAAGACAAACAGACACGGATAAAACTAAACCTGCCCTCCTCCCCCACCTCAAGACAACAAGAGTTACTGAGACACAAAACATGTTATCTTGTACCCTCGGGATTACAGCTAGAAGGGAACTTTAGGGGCGCGGGGAGCGCGGGGGGGAGGCGGCGGCGGCGGCCGCGGGGCGCAGTCTGCTCAGTTCTTGTACTCAAAAGGCTCATCCCCGGTTTCGTTGAGGAGACACGTGCGGACCAGCGCCTCTGTCACGGCGTAGGGGTCGCAGTTGGCCGAGGGCCGGCGGTCCTCGAAGTAGCCCTTCTTCTCATGGCCCACGTTGCGCGGGATGCGGATGCTGGCGCCGCGGTTGGCCACGCCGGCCGAGAACTCGTTGATGTTGGAGGTCTCGTGGAAGCCCGTCAGGCGCCGGGCATTGTCCAGCCCCCCCTTGGGGTCGTAGGCGCGGATGTGGTACTGGTGGCGCTTGCTCAGCTTCTCGATGGCCTCCTCGATGTGCCTGCAGAGGGGAGGGAGGGACAGGGGTGGCACAGTGAGGGATGGGACAAGCTGAACGCCTCTGGAGCCGAACTGTCTCTGGACTCTGGACTGTCGTGTCAAAGTGACAGCGAGATTGATCAGAGTGTCCAAGGCACTTTGTGATGATGCCTTGTGCCCCACAGCCTCCTTGACTGTTCATCCCAACACAGCGATTCTCTTTGCTCCTGCTGCTGACGCAGAAAAAGGGTCCTCGTGGCCCCAAATCCCACAGGCTCCCTTGGGAATGCCATCTGTGAGACGCCACCCATTCAACTTCCCACTTCCACCTGCTCTCAGGCAGGAGAGCTCTCAACACTGGCATTTCTATTCATGAAGCTCAGAGTCACGGGCTGTCCCGTTATCTCAGAGCAGCACTAAGATTATGGCAAAAAAACAGAGCTGCCAGGATGGATCCCTCCACACAGCTCCAGTGACACAGCGTCCCTGACTGCACAACAGTCACGTGCAGGAACTCACAGTTTGCATTTTTAGGATGCTCCTCTCTTAAGAAAACATGGTAGCCTTGCCCAGCTGAAGCAAATGGTCTTTCTCTTTCATCGCGGCTATAAAAATATAATTTAAAAAGCCCTGTGCTGAGTGGGTTTGTTTGTTTGTTCCCAGCACTGGGAGGTCAGGAGCTGGACAGGCTGTTAGAGATAGCTGCATCCTGTACTGGTGGAGCTGTACTGCTGGCTGAATTGCCCACCAAGCATCAAGACAAGAATGTGTCATTATAAAAAAAAAAAACATACTAAGAAAAAAAAGAAACCACAAAAACAAAACGACCAAAAAAACCCTGTCCAGAAGACTCAGATGTCACGCCAAGCACCAAAATCCAGTGTCATCCAAAATCCTGCTGCCCAATAAACAACCCAAACACTTACTTGAGACCTCCTTCTTCCCTCATGCTCTTGGTGCTGAAGTTGGTGTGGCAGCCAGCACCGTTCCAGTTCCCAGGGATGGGTTTGGGATCGAAGGACACCACGACCCCGAAGTCCTCGCACACCCGGTGCAGGATGAAGCGCGCGATCCAGAGGTGATCGCCCATCTCAATGCCCTCACATGGTCCCACCTGGAACTCCCACTGCAAGGAGGAGGGTCAGGGGCTCAGCGGGGTGGAGACAGGCACCTCCCACCCCCTCATGCTGACAGCCACACAGGTCAGAGCAGGCACACACAGCTCCCCTTGCCTGGGGTTTTTCCATGCTACTCTCTCACTCCATGAAGTATCTCAGAATGATTTACCTGGGCTGGCATCACTTCTGCGTTGGTTCCTCCGATTTTCACGCCGGCATAAAGGCACGCTCGGTAGTGGGCCTCCACAATGTCCCTGCCATAGGCTTTGTCTGCCCCCACACCACAGTAATACGGACCTGCAACAGCACAGGGCAACATCAGCCTCCACGGGGAAAAACCCTGACATCCAGTGAACACCCAGCATGCACAGAGAACTCTTCAAAAGCCCCAAGGTGCGTTTTTCATGGAAGAACTGGCAGGGTAGAATACTGACGGAGAGCAAGTTCGCCTCAAGTTTAAGTCTGCTCCTTAGTTTAAGTCCCCTGCAGACCAAGAAACCCAGCACCAAATTTGGATGTGGCCAATCCCCACCTCAGCCTTTCTGTGACAAATTTAATCTTGTTGGTTGGTTGGTTTTTGCCAATATTCCGCTTTCTACCATCCACCTTCAGTTCTAGGAGCACCTTGAAGCCCTCAACTCGCCTGAAGCTGTGCCACACAGATTTCAGTTCAAACACTCCTGACTTGCTCCAGGCTCCCAAAAGATTACCTTGGGGTCCAGGGAAGCCATTGGAAGGCCAGCCAAATGGATGTCCATCTGTCCCCAAGAGAGTGTACTCCTGCTCCATCCCAAACCAGGGGTGCTGGTTGGACACCATGTCCATAATCCTCCTGCAGGTGTGCCGGAGATTTGACTCTGGAACGGAAAATCGACATGAGGCTCATGAGTGATGCCACCTCCACTCCACATTTCCACTTATTTTACACTTTGAGTCCCAGCAGCATTGAAGAATCCCAAGCCCAGCCTTTTAGTCCATCACCAGCACTTTGTTTGCCCTCTACTTTCACATTATTTCTGTGTCATGTTAAGGGCACAAAGAGCATTGGGCAGGGTTCCCATTCCCCTTCCCAGGAACACCACCTCCACCAGGAGAAGGGAAGGAGGGAGAAGGTCCATTCAGTCACCTGCAGACTGGCGGTTGTACTTGAAGACCTCACAGAGAACGAGTTTATTGGGGTCCTTGCGGAAAGGGTCCCGAAACATGGCAGCAGGTCGCAGGTACATGTCACTGTTGGAGCCTTCAGACTGGTAGGTGCTGGAGCCATCGAAATTCCACTCAGGGAGATCTGGAGCAAAGAGAGGAACCAGCCACAGTGACCCATGGGATCCCTGCTGCCCTCCAGGAAGACAGAAGTGAAGATGCTCATAGAGAATAGGTTTAGTCCCAGCTCAGCTGATTTTGTTCCAAGTGGGGGAAGCAAAAAAAAACCCAACAAACCCAAAACAAGCAAAAATATCACAGGAGTGCAAGTCCCTGGCCACCCTGGAAAATAACAAGTTGCTGGGCTGCTGGCCAAGCCTGAGTGAACAGAGTAGCACTGAGGACATTTCCCATGTCACAACAACCACAGGGATGAGCAAAGCACCCCGTCCCCTTAGCTGGGAGAGGGCAGAGCAGAAGCCACCGTCCAGCTATGGGAATGAGGGGAGCCATGGAATACCCTCAATCACACTACAAGGCCTTAAGAAGGTGGGAAGACAAATCAGAGAGAGGTGGAATCTCACATGGAAGGGGAGTGTGGCCCCTTGCCCATCCCTCCATCCTGAGCACTGCCCTCCAGGTCAAAGCCCAGAACTCTACCCGGGCAATGTTATCTCCTCCATATCACAGGGGGAAAGAGGGAGGATGGGAAGCACAAAGATTTTCAAGGAGCTGTGCCAACCACTCCCTCAGAGGGAAAAGGGGAAAGGAAAGAGGGGAAAAGAAAAAAGAAAAAAAAAAAGGAAAGAAAAAAGATAATTCTGCTCAGTCACACACAGTATTTTCATTTCATAACTGTCTCCAGCCAGCTCCATGGCAACCTGGGGAAAATCCTAATGCTATTATTGTGTAAGCTGGGACTGTTTGTTCTGAGGGACACAAGCTCTTAATTACACCGGATAGCTCCATTCTTTCCCCTGCACTTTCTTCTGCCAAACTACTTCCGGCCAAAACGAGTCCTCAAGAGTCAATGGGCAGCCCAGCCCCTGCCAACAGCCCCCAGCCCCTGCCAGCAGCCCCTCCACGGCAGGGACAGCACCAAGGACGGGCTCCCAGCCCCAGGCATCTCCCTGAAACTCCACATCTGGAGAGCTGGGAACATTCCCTCGCAGTATCTGGGGAAAGAGGTAACTGGAAGGGCACTAGGAGGAACATCTTCCTTAAAAACCATCCTTCTGTCACGGGAAGAGAGAAATGGCATCCTTCCTCCACCCAGCGAGGGGCTACGAGTGCTGCACCTGCCCTCTCACCTTCCAGGCTCTTGGGCTCGTGGTCCAGCGTGCGGGTTTTGCAGCGGAGGTGCTCCCCCGTGCCGTCGATCCAGATGTACATGGCCTGCACCTTCTCCCCCTGCGGCAGCTTCATGTACATGTGCTTGATGGCTTTGCTCAGGTGGGAGCTCGCTGAGGTGGCCATGGCTGCAGTCCTGACGAGGGGGTTCCTGCAGGGGAGAACCACAAACAGCCCCAGCTGTGAGCCCTTTCCTGCGTGCCCACATTTTTCAGCAGCCCCCCTTCCCCACCCAAGGCCAGGGAGGAGCAGGAGGCAGCTCGGCCGCAGGGCTGGCTGCCATCTCCAGCGGTTCCCTGTCATTCCTCAGGGAGAACACACAGCAGCTCAGGCTAGCTCAGCTCCAGAAACCCTTCAAAACACCAAACTCCTGCTAATAAACCAGAGCAACAGACATCCAAAGGGCTCCTTAGCCCCACATGAACTTTTCACCTCCACACTCCGCTCAAGAGCAAGGCTAATGCAAGGAAAGCTTAGCTGGGGCTTTCTTAATAAATCTGCTTCATCGAGGAGGGCTTTTCTGCCCCAGCTGCCTTCTCAGCTCGGCTGAGGTTATCCAAGCCCGGTGCCAGGGCAGCAGGAAAAGCAACAGGCAGCACACAGGAGCCCTGAGCACCCCAGCAGCAGTGGGGAGGCAGGATGGGCCGGGGTGGCTCTAGAACCGGTGCGTGGGAGCTGCAGCATCCCCAGAGCCCTGCGGGCCGGGCTCTATCGCCAGCCAGCCCACTCGTGTCCGACCCACAGCACCGGCTGTTTTCCAGGGAGCTCGGGAATGCCGGCGGTTTGGGAATGCGGACTGATTGGGGAAGCCGCTCCAACATCCCTGCGGGATGAGCCGTCCCCAGCCCACCCCGCCGCGGCTCCCACCGCCCCGCTGCCCTGCCAGAAGCATCTCCCACGCGTGCATCTCCAGGCAGCCTCGTGGGGGTAAAAAAAAAAAAAAAAAAAATAAAACCACAAAAGCAGCAAAAGGAATGTTTTCAACTCAAGCTGCCACTTCCTCCTCCCCCCCCGCCCCATCCTCCCCTTCCCCCAAAGGAGGAATTTTCCCTTGGAAGATCTCCCCGGGGCTGCCTTCTCTACCCTGCCGAGCCCGGGGGGCTGCGGCGGGCAGCGGTGTCCCCGTGTCCCCCCGGGCCGGTACCTGCGCTCGGCGGCGGCTGCGGGCGGGCGCGGGGCTCCCACGCTCGGCTCCCGGGGCCGCGCCCGCCGCCCCTTTATGGCGGAGCAGCGCCGGCCCCGCCGCACGGATTGGGCAGCGCGGCGGGACGGGAGGGACACGGCAGGGGGGACAGGGCCACCACCCCGCCTCCCTCCTGCTCCTCCTCCTTCTTCGCCGCCCGCCCCGGCCCGGCCGCCCCCGGCAAAGGGGCACTCGGGTGGGTGCGGGAAAGTGAGGGAAGAGAAGGCAGGAAGCGGAGAATTTGGGTGGGTTTGGGGTGTTTTTAACAGCGCTCTCGGCTGGAAAAACAACCCCTCGTCCCCGGGCGGGCGGGAGCGGATCCAAGGCTTTGGGCAGCGTTTACATTAGGCTGCCTTGGCAGAGCTGGCAGGGATGGAAACCGGCCGCCCCGGGAAAATAGGGAGAGAGGGAGGCATGGAGCTCCACCGAGCCCCTTTGGCTTGGTTCCCGCTCTTGGGAGAGGGACAAAAGCCTCTGTGCCTCCCTTGTCCTCCTTGGAGCAGGTCACAGTCTCCAGCAGCTGGATCTGGAGAGCCTCGCTGCAAGGATCACTCGAGGGGGGAGAAATCCCCCAGCCCCGCCATGGGAGCGCCCACAAACCGCAGGCAGTGCCCAGTGTTTTTCCACCATGTCCGGGTCTCCACCCCGCAGGTCGCTTGTCCCCTCTCCTGCAGCTCCAGGAGATGGGACAAGAGACTCCGGATCCAAGGGGCGGGAGAGCCACGCCAGCAGGAGCAGACGGAACTGGCAGGCTGTGTGCACACACCAGGGCACACGCAGGTCCCAGGGCCAGCACACGCCACCCACACGCCTGCCACGGAGCCACAGGATCCTGCTGTGCCCCGTGCCAGCCTCAGGAAATGGCACCAGAGCTGCCATTCCTCGAGAAGCTGGAGCCTCCCGGCCATCCCAGCCACCCTGCCTTGGACACAGCCACTGTACAGCCAGAATCCAGAGGGAAAGTGGCCAGGGAGAGCCGGATCCTCAGGAGGGAGGAGGTGGAAGTGCTGGCCAAAACCACACTTTGATTTATCACCCATCTCAAGAGCCAGATCCCCACCCTCCCTGCGGGGACAACTTGGCTCAGTCCTCAGCAGCACCTTGGAGCAGCCATGGGTGTGTGGCAATCCCCCGAGGCTGTCCAGAACGAGGTGAAATTCGGGTGCTTTTCTCCTCCTGGAATTGCTTGGGCAAGGCAGAGCCACCGAGCATTGCAACAGCCTGCCCCAAGCACCCCAGGAAGTGCCTCCTGCCAGCGCCACCCCTGCTCCTGCACCCTGAGCACAGAGAAATGGCTCCAACACACAAACAAACCAACGAACGTGGTGTTTTACCCTGGGAAATGAGCTCAGCAACTCACGTTCGGCCCAAGTTCAGCTGTGGTCACCCAAATCTAACAGCTCAGCTGGAGTAAAAGGAAGCAGAGCAGGAGCAGGAGCCCAAAATAGCTCTCATAAAGGGGAGCTGTCAAGCCACAGGCAACGTAAAGCAGTGTCCAGCCCTCTTCCCTAGGTTTGTGGAGGGTTTCTTTAATCTGAGAGCTCTGACAGCTCCAAATTCTTGGAATTACGGTTGCTACCTGCACATTTCCCAGTAACTCTGTCCACCTTTGGCTTCGAACACACCCAGATGTTTACAAGAGGAGGCCCCTGAGCAGTGGGGCGACCCCCGTGCCCCGCAAGCCTCGGGGCTGGGCAGCTCCATCCAACCCTGAAGGCAGGCGGGGAGCAAAGGCAGCAGGACAATGCAAACATCATCTCTCCATCCCAAAAATCCACACCGGGCAGCAACCCCCAGCCTGGCAGAGCCCCCCGGGGTGGGCAGGGCTGTGGTGGCGGGGGTGGCAGGATGGAGCTGCCAGCCCCGGAGGGTTTGCTGGCTCATGCCCAAGCCCCTGTGCTCGCCCTATGAGCCGGAGAGAAGCGGCAGCCGCGGACCCAGCGCCCTCTCCCGGGAAGCGTTCCCGGGCCTCCTCGCTGCGCTCACCCGGCTTGTTTACCGCCTGCCTTCCTTCCCCTCCTCCCCTTCCAGCCTGGCTTTCTTTTTATTTTTTAAATTAATTTTCTTTCTAAAAAATATTAATTTTTTAAACTTAATTTAGTTTATTTTAATTTTTTTTTCTTTTTAAATTTTTTTTTTTCATTTTTTGGGGGAAACCTTCTCAGGCTGTGCTTTTTAAAAATTTCGTTTAGTTTTTTTTTTTCTAATTTTTCCTTTTTAAATTTTTTTAAAATTATTTTTGGGGAAAGCCTGCTCAGGCTATGCTTTTTAAAATTTAATTGGCCCAGCTGCGTGCTCCAGTGACCCCCAGTGTTGCTGAATAATTTTTAAATTATTTTTTGGGGAAAGCCTGTTCAGGCTGTGCTTTTGAAAAACTTAATTTAGTTTCTAATTTTTTAAATTTTTTAATTTTTTTTTTTTTCGGGAAAAGCCTGCTCGGGCTGTGCTTTAGCCCAGCTGTGTGCTCCAGTGACCCCCGGTGTCACCAACAAAACCCTCCTGGGGGGCAGCTGGGGAAGGCTCGGTGCCAATGGTGACACCACCCAGGAGTGGATTGAAATCCACCTTCAAAGGGCCACAGGCACAGCCAGAGAGTGAGACAATGTCCCCTTCCAGGGGTGAGTCCCAACTGGCTCAGGTTTTTCCTTCTTCCTGCTGTTAATTCGTGGGAACACCTTTATTGCCTTTATTGCCTTTATTGGCCCGGCCCGGCACTTCCCGCCGGCACAGTTTGATATCCTGAGACAAGTGCCAAGGTTGGGAAGTGGCTGCTGAGTTAGGAGGGTTGGGCAGGCTGGACTTTGCAGCCTCCTGCCTCCAAGGCAAACCCTCAGGGACAGGGCACAGCTGTGTCCCTGCGCTCTCCAGGGAAGCTGCGGGGAGCAGGATGAGTTTCTCCCAGCTACCATGAGGAATTCCTCCCCTTTTCCGGCTCCAGCCAGCAGCCAGGCAGTAAAGGATCAAGGCTTCCCTCTGCACTGTGCCTTGCTGGGGCTGCTGTGCCCCATCCCTTGTCTGTGTGTCCCCCTCCATCCCTGTCTTCCATTTGGGAATGCCTTAAAATGCAGAAATGTCACACCATTGTGGGGCTAGGGGGGTAGGTGGGAAGAGGAGGGTGGCAACTTGAGGATTAAATAGACAGGATGAAATTTCCATGTGGCTCAGGCCCTGGGGCAGTGGCTGATGGCTTTTGGGGACTTTCCCAGCACTGTGGTTCTCATCCCAGTGAGAACCTGGGATCTCAAGCCCAACAGATTGCAGACCCAGACTGCTAAGCCCAGGTACCCATTGATTTTTCACCAGCACTAAAGAATAAATCTGAAGTAGAAAGGAATGTTGTTATTTTGGGTTTTTTTTTTTCCAACAGAGATGTCACACAGGGAGGAGGAATTGCCCATTTTGTTGTGATCCCAAGTCCCAGGAGGAGGCTGAACACACCCAAAATGCCCCAGCCTCCAGCAGAGGCACAGCTGGGAGGGAGGAGGGATGTGCATAGCATCATGGAATCACAGAATGCTTTGGTTTGGTTTGGAAGGGACCTGAAGGTTACCAAGTCCAACCCCTGCAATGAGCAGAAACATTTTCAGCATCTCTCCTCTCCCCACACTCAACACATTCCTAAATTGAGCTAAATAAGGTGCCTGTGCTCAGCTGGTGCTGGGCTCTTTCTCCAGGCAGCACTGATGGAACCACAGGACACAGCCTCAAGCTGTACCAAGGGAAATGTAGGTTGGATATTAGGAAAAAGTTTGTCACAGAAAGAGTGATAAAGTTCTGGAATGGCTGCCCAGGGAGGTGGTGCAGTCCCCATCCCTGGGTGTGTTTAACAAAGCCTGGATGTGGCACTGGGTGCCAGGGTTTAGCTGAGGTGTTGGGGCTGGGTTGGACTCAGTGATCTTGAAGGTCGCTTCCAACCTGGTCATTCTGTGATTCTGTAACTTTCAGATGCATCCAGGGAAGTGCTTTGTGCTGGGAGGCCCTGCATGAGCAACTGGACTGCACCCAATTGACCTCAGCCACAAGCTGCCTGTCCTGATATTGCATCACCTCCACCCCTGCCCACCCCTGGGCACAGCTGCCTCTGCCTGGACCCATGCCAGTTCCTGGTAGCCTCCCGAGGTGCTCCCAGCGTGGCACGCCTGGACACGCAGCACGTTTCACCCAGAGCTGGAAAACCCACCCCAACACCCGAGCCAGCGCTTAGCTCAGGAGTGCCCGAGCCCCCGTGGGGCGTGGGGGACGAGGGCCCTGGGGGCACTGACCTTGTGCAAGCAGCAGTGGCTGAGCAGTGTCCCCCGGTGCGCTGCAGGACGCTGACGAAACCCCCCAGGGCAGGCAGGCAGCAGCTGCTGGCCCTGGCTGTGAGCAAACATTGCACGCTCCGCAGCAGCCCCATGCTCCCTTTGAAGATGCTGCCAGGGTCAAGGGTGGCCGTGGGCTGGTGGCCAGAGGGCTTTCAGCCTTTCCAGAGCAGATCACCTGGGCCAGTTTAGGAAAGCAAATTAATCAGTGCAAACTTGGAGAGGCACACGCAGAATGAAAAAAACCCCTCCCTCCTCATTCAGCTCCCTGGACCACGAACAGAAAGAAGAGAGACCTTGGGCTTTCAGCCTTTCCTGAGCAGATCACCTGGGCCAGTTTAGGAAAGCAAATCAATCAGTGCAAACTTGCAGGGGCACACTCAGAAGGAAAAAAAAAAAAAACCTCTCTCCTCATTCAGCTCCCTGGACCATGCACAGGACAGGGGGAAGAGGGACCTTGGGGCATGGCCCCCAGGACAGCCCAGGTGCTGGCACCAGTTTCTTTCTTCAGTTAGGTAAAAAGACACCTCACAGGACTTTGGGGACTTCACCTCAAATTAAGGACAGCTAATTGGACAGGAGCCAAAAAGTCTTGCTTAAGCAATGCATTAGAAAAAGAACAGCATAAAGGAACTAATGGCTTTTGTGGGGTGTTTTACCAGGAGCAAGAACCTCTTGCACCTGGCTCGGGTTTTCTATGTAAAGAGTTTTGTTATTTTGCCTTTTATTAAAACTTTTCTGCTTCCAACACTAAAAAAAAAACAACAACAAAAACCTAAGCTTTTTTTCCTTTTTAAAAAGACAAAAAATAGTAACAAGAAGCACATTCCTACAGCCATTGCCCTCCCCACCCCTCTCTGCGCCATGTGTCCCCATGCTCACCTGTGAAAAATGTGTATTTTATGATTGGCTTTTGGCAAATATTAAAATGAATATTATTATGTTAGAAAGTGTGTTATAAATATGTGTTCTTTTATATATATATATAAATCATGTATTAATTTTCTTAAGCAGTATGTTAAATATAGTTTTAGGTTATAACATAAGGTTAAAATAGAAACTATGCTAGGTAGGATACTTTTTTTAAAGAAAGGACTTGCAGCGAGATAGCAGCCACAGGACACCTAATCCAAATTGTCCAAAATTTTTATTCCTCTAATTATATTGCTATTTTTATAACCATTTTATTACTTTTAAACTTTTAAAAGCTAGTGATTGGCATTTTTGGCACCACCGCTCAGCTTGGCACCCCTCCCAGGAGCCCCTGGCACTGCCCCATGCCCCAGCAGCCCCCTGCCCAGATCCAGGGGCACTCCCGGCTGGCAGCCCCTACCTGCTGTGCTCTGCAGAGCTTGCCCTGGGGCCAGCACCTTCCCCGAGCATGTGCTCGCCTCCAGCAGCAGCCAGGGGGGAAGCTGGAAGATGAGAACGTCAGGGGCAGGCGGGATTTGAGACCCAGGAATTGCCTGGCTCAGTTCGTTCTGTACAAGGGTGGAGAACGGCCCAGGGAGAGCTCCCAGCACATGCCTTTCCCCGCTGCTGGAAATTGGTCAGGGTTGTTTTTGTTGGGATTTTTTTCCCCCCCATTTTGAGTTCACACTGTTTAAAAGCACTCCCAGCCAGGTTGGGGCTGTGTTAGCTGTTAATCTCAGCCTAACACACCTCATGTCTCCATAAGTGAGAGGGCAGAAATCCTCAAACTGCTGCCTGAGTGGATGAAGTGGTGAATCTGGGCCTGACATTGTAAATTATAAAACAAAAATCATTATTTAAAACTAATATTAATTATAAAAATTATTAATTATAACAGCAAAGTGCCATTGCCCATGTCCCTCCCTCATGGCTGAATTAGGTCCCTGTCCTGCCACAACACATATTTAACCCAGGCTGCTGAAGTCAACAGCCCCAGAGGCTGGGGTAAGGTTACACCAGTGGTTCTGCTTCAGCTGGAGGGGAGACAAGTGAAGGCAGAGCCTGCCATAGGGGCTGTCAGCTGTAAGGGACAGTCCCAAGCCAGGAAACCACAGACAGATGGCAACAGGCTCAAAAATACTCCCCAAGGAAACACCAGTGGGGTGCTGGCTGAGCAAACAGATCTCCTGCACTCAGGAGACTGAGCGTGGAAATCACATGTGAAAAATCATTGTAGTGTGTTCAAGAAAGAAATTCATATTTAAGACTGAGCTGGAATTCATTGTAAAAATCATTGTAGTGTGTTCAAGAAAAGAATTGATATTTAAGGCTGAGGTGGAATTCCTCAGCCTTGGGAAACTCCACTTTTAAGGTGCTGTGGGCCTAATGTCCTATATGAAAAGAGCATGAGGGTGTACAGGGGGGAAAAATCCCAAATCTTCACCCAAAAGCTCGTGGTGGGGACATATTTAAATACTTATATTTAATACTTATGCTAAGGGGGAGAGCAGGTTTGTGCACTCATGCTGGAACTCCCCACATTTCTGGCTCTGCAGACCATCACCTCGAGCCACAGCAATGCTGAGATGTTTGGGGTGTGTGGGAAACACCCCCCACCCTCCTGATGGCACCAGAAGGGCCAGGCTGGGCTGCTGGGGTGGCTGTGAGTGCCCAGTGACCCCAAGGCAGTGAGGCTGACATTGTGTTTGGGCAGCCTTGGACTTTGCCACGCTGGGGAGCAGTGCCAGCTGATGTTGGGCAAGGAGAAAAACCCCAGCCCATCCCCTCTGGGAACGTGAGGCTCTGCCCCTCATCACCCCAGGGCTGCTCCCCACGTCAGGGTGGGTGATTTGGGCTGGGGCAGAGGGGCAGCAAAGCTCTCCTGACGTGCTTGATGTTGCAACCCTGCCCTTATCTTTTTATGGAGCCCAGCCACTCCGAGCTTCCTTCTAAATCTGGGCTCTGCTCCTGTGTCCACTTCTTTTTTTCAAACTTTTTTTTCCTTTTTTTTTTTTTTCCTAAAAAGCCATCCAGCTCACGTGAGCTCCTCTTGTGAGGACACCATATGCCCTGGGAAAACCTGGGAAGCCAGGAGAGGAGAGCTCCATCGTGCCAGACCTCTTGGGGTCCCCTCTTGGGGAGAAACTCCATGGAAATGGCCCTGTGCCCTCCCACAGTCACCAAGTTGGCCAATTCCTGCTCACAACCTTATTTTTTTCCTGGCAGAAGCCCTCACAGTCCCACTGAGGCCAGTCCAGAGCTGGATGAGCACCCAAGGAGCCACCCCAGACTCTGAAGATCCTACTGGGCATCTGCTCAGTTGCCAACTGGAAAATGTGGGGGTTTTTTTAAGTTTTGACCTTTCTCTGAGGATTTTTGAGTCTTTAGGTGTGAGACAGCCACCACTGCAGTTCATTCCTATCCCCCCTCTCATCCCTTGGGCCCAGTTGCAGAAATCTTTACGGATCCATGATGGGAGCTGCTGCTCCTCCCCATAACTCCTTCCCACAGCTCTGCCTGGCACCACTGGGACGAGCAGGTGTTCTGCGGCTCACAGCTGCCCCTTCCCCACATCAGTGTGGGTTTTGACACAGTGACCAGCCCCACAATCAGCTCAGAGCTGTGCCTGTAGTCCCTGGCTCTGTCTGAGGTGCAGAGCCCTGCTGCTGCTGCTGGGAACAGCTCCGCATTCCTGGTTTGACAGCGCCACCTCGTGAGGTGGCCCCGCTGCTGGGGACACTGTGGGACACTGTCCTGCCCCAGGTCTGGCACTAAGACCAGAGCAGCATCGAACACCCACCTGGGGAGCAGATTCCTCCTCCTGCCAGGGGAACAGCTCACTCCTGCTGCAGGACGGGGCTCCTTTTTCTCCTCCTCCTCTTCCAGCTGCAGGGTCTCCAAGGGCGGCTCTCAGCCCCAGTTCTGGTGAAGAAAGACAGCAGATAAGAAATGTTGGTTTGTTTGGGGGAGACACAGTGGGGTCTCCTGTGAAATTCCCATCCTGATCTGAGCAGATGGACTGACAGCCACCACACCCAGCACTGAGGTGGCACCAGGAACCTGCTCTGAAGGCAAGAAATTTGCCCCAGCAGGGAGAGGGGAAGAGTTTTGTGGCATTTATATTCTCTGAAAAAAATTCTTTTGTTTAAGATTTTTCTCTTGAGAAGCTAAGAAGCTTCAAAAAAAAAAATTCTTATCTCATTTGCTTCTCCTGTGTTGTGCTCATGTGTAGAATGTGTTTGAAAACTGTTTAGTCACAAGTGATTATTTCATTAGTCTCCAGTGTAAGTTGTTTTAATTCATTAGCCAATCAGGGCTAAATTGTGTCAAAACTCTAAAAAGAGTCACGAGTTTTCATTATTATCTTTTTAGCATTCAGTATCTTTTCTATATTCTTTAGTTTAGTATAGTATTCTTTAATATAATATAGTATCATGAAGTAATAAATTACCCTTCTAAAAACATAGAATAAAATGCATCATTCCTGCCTTTGCTGGAGCAGTTTCCCAACAAATCCAGTGGGGTTTCATTTCAGGACTGCCCAAGTGTGCCTGCAGAGGTGTTGATTTAAAAAGTGACATTTCACAGCATCACAGGATGGGTAAGGTCACAAGGGACCACCTGGTCCAATACCTCAGCTCAAGCAGGGTCCCCTGAGCCCAGTACTGAGGATTGTGCCCAGATGGTTCTCAAATAACTCCACTAAGGGAGGCTCCACAACCGTCCTGTTCCAGTGCTCAGTTACCATCACACTGAAGAAGCTTTTCCTCATGTTCAGGTGGGAATTCCTCTGTTCCAATTTCTGCTCATCCCACTGCACGGCCCCACCGAGAGCAGCCTGGCCTCCACCCTCTGCACATCCCCTCTCCAGGCACATACAGACACTGCTCAGATCCTCTCTCAGGGCTCTCCTCTGCAGGATAAGCAGCCCTGGAGGGAGCTGCAGCCCCCCAGGAGTCACCCAAAGGAGTGTGTCACAATCAGGGTGGCACTTCGGAACGCAGCACCAGAACACTGCACCATCATGATGACTGCTGGTGAGTTCCCCTTTGCTGGGGGCTTCAGCCCCTCTAAACACATCCCAAAAAGTGGAAAAATGGGGGGGGGAAAAGCAGGATGAAGTTTTGGAATATCGGTCCTCCCTGTAGCACAGCTGTGCCTTGATGGAAGAGGGCATTTCCAGGGGTACCCACCCACCAGCAGGCTGATGCCAGCACATCTTCCTGCATCCAGATCTTGCAGAAATGAATAAAACTTCACAGGGTGGTGGGAGGTGCTGGCCACTGACACTTGCACCGAGTCCTGGGTGGATGAGCTGTGTTATTCCCAGTGTCTGGGTAAGGCAGAGGAGCACAGCTTGTGCCCTGCAGCCACCTCCCTTCTCCTGCCCTCTGGATGCCACCACACTTGTGCCCAGCCTCTGTGAACCTTTGCTGGGAGGTTGTTTGGGAGGCTGCCATTCACACTCCCCAGCTCCTGCATGCTCCTGAACCTGGTGCTTTCCAAAGAGCCTCTGCCACACATCCCAAATCCCATTTCACAGACTGTCCCAGCTCCAAAACCTCCCCCTACACACAGGACAAGCTTGTACCACACATCTCCCAAAGCTGATTCCCCTCCAAAACTCCTCCTCTGGCTCACAGCTGGCCACACAAAGCCCAGGTAACTTTCTCTTCTCCCCCTGCAGCATCCATAGCCTCCACGGACATGGGCCTGCTGCTGCAAGATGATGTTTTTGTTGACTTTTTCAACGTCTTCCTGAGCCTACCTGTAAGTCCACTCTGCACCATCAAACCTGGAGCCTTTCAGAGCTCTCCTCAGGTGAACTTTGTGTGGCATTAGGGGCTACAGGGAAACTGGGAGTTCACCACATTCAGGCTGGAAAATGAGGGAAACCTGAGGATGTCAGCTTGGAGATAAAGGGTCTAAAAGGGAACTTGATGCCTTTCTGTGTAGTGGGAACTAACTAGAACTCTGGGTTGCTCTGCCATCTCTTTCAGCTCTTCCTTTCCGTTTTAATGCAGATTTTTGGGCAGACACCCCTTTACATCAGCGGCATGGGCCGGTGGTGCCTGTGGCCAGAGCTGCCGAGCCACATGGTGAGAACTGTTAGAAGGGAGGAGCGGGAGGAACAGCACAGGGCAGGGGAGGGAAGGAGCCGGTTGGCACTGCCAGGGCCCCTCTCTGGCTCTCTGTTCGTGCAGCTGTGAGCGATCATTTCAACGCCGGCCGTCGTTTCGCTGTTAAACCCTGGGCGGAGCACGATCCATTTAAAGTCCTGCTGCAGTTTATGGGGTCTATCCATAAACGCCGAGAGCATGTGTGGCGGCACAGAGGGACACACACAAACATCATCCCCTCGTCCTGAATTCCTCCTGAATCCTGGATTCCTCCTGAATTCAACAGGAGCCGGGGTGGCTCAGCCCTCCCTCCCCACTCGTGCCCGTTCCCCACAGCCCTTGCAGCGCTCAGATCCCAAAGCAGACAGGACCCCCCGCTCCTCTGGGAGCCCCCGGCGAGCTGCCACGCCTGGGCTCTGGGAAGGCGGGTGAGGAAGAGGAAGGAAGCCCTGCAGGAGCTCGTTTAGGGCACGGGCAGTGGCTGTAACCCGAGTATCCCCCTTGTGCCTCAGCACCACCATCGCCATAAAGCAACAGGGCTCCTTCCCCACCTCCTCCCCCGTAGCAGGGACTGTTACTCACCCTAAAATCCAAGCAGGATCCGGCTCCTTGCTCGCAGCTAATCCTCTCCTTGGGCAGCGCAGGATGCCAGCCCCGCGGCTTTGCTGGCTTGGTTGGGAAAGCACCGTCTGCCTCACTTCTGCAAATCCAGCCTGTGCCTGCACCTCGTCCTCTGCCAGAAGCTGCTGGCGTTCATTCGCTCGGGGGAAGCAGGTGAGTCATCGCGGCACGGAGGAAATCGGATCGGCTGCTCCTCTCGCTGCGGGGCTGGCGCTGCCAGTGCCTGCCCACTGGGTCGTGCCTCTGCTCCGGGTTAGGGAGGCGTTGCACATCCCATTTTTAGGGATGTGCAGGGGTTTACCCCACCACGCTGTTATAAGTACCTGCTTCGCAGGGTTTACCGAGGAGTCCAGGGGTGGAGAGCATGCTGGGGCGCGGGAAGGTGGGGTGCCCATGGTTTGGGTTTGCTGGGCAGGGATGCCCTGGGAAGACAGGCTGTGATCTCTCTTACTGGCAACAACTCTGGATTTTGCTCACTTTGCCCCTAAATGAGCCTTCTCAGTCCAGCTAGATACTTCCTCAGCCTGTGTGTCAACTGCCACTGGACAGAAAGCTGTGGCAGCAGGAGTACTAATTCTCATTTCAGAAAAACAAGCAATTCACCAAGGCTTTTCCTGAATATATTGCTGCTGCTTCTCCCGTCGGGTTGAAACTCAAAGCTGGAGGAAATTGAGGGCGAGCCCCAAACTCAGGACAGAAAAGATGGGCATTTGCAAGGAAGAGAGGCACAAGAGCAGGACATGCTCTCCAAGACAGGAGCAAGTTATCCTTGCAAACACCCCGTGTGCATCCCACAGCCTGCCCGAAATTCCCAGCTCAGGGTGATTTGCTGGTCTCCCTCCAGCAGCCTCTTCCAGGGTGGGAGCTGGACAGTTTCCTTGGGATCTGGCAGGCAAGCCCTGATGCCATCTGTGCTGTGTGTCCCACAGCAGAGCTGCTGAACTGGCACAGTGCTGACCAGTGGCTGCTGGAGAGGTGCATCGGCGGGAGCCAGGGCATGCAGCACCTCTGCGCCTTCCTCCGAGGAACTGCAGGTGGGCACGGGATGATCCACAGCCCCTCCCTGCCAGCCAGGGCCCACCTGCCTGCCAGGAGGCTGGCACAGAGCTGGGGGCATGGGTAAGATGCCAGAGAAAGCTTTGGAAGGTGAGCCAGCAGTAGAGATGGGAGGGAGATGCACAACCGTGGCTTTGCTGTGCTCTGTTCCCTCCATTCTGCTTCATCCACCCTTGAGGCTTCCAAGGGCTCCTCCCTGTTACAGACATTTTTTATGAAAAATCTTTTCTTTAAGATTTTTCTTCTTAAACAGCTGAGAGGTTTTAGGAACAAAATGTAAACAATGATTATTTGTTGCTGTGGAATGCAACAGGTGGATCTGTGATTGGTCTCATGTGGTTGTTTTTAATTAATGGCCAATCACAGTCAGCTGGCTCAGACTCTTTGTCCAAGCCACAAGTTTTTGTGGGTTTTTTTTTTCTATTTTTAGCTAGCTTTCTGATGAATTTTTTTCTTTTATTCTTTTAGTATAGTTTTAATATAATATGTATCATAAAATAATAAATCAAGCCTTCTGAAGCATGGAGTCAGATCCTCGTCTCTTCCCTCATCCTCGGACCCCTGTGAACACCATCACACCTCCCAACTCCCATCCCTTGTCTTGATCTGTAGGGGAAGAACTGATCGACTTCTGGCTCATCACTGAGAGGCTCCTGGCTCTGGATGAGTTGGATGGGAGTCAGAGGGAGCTGTTCTTGTCCCTGGAGCACAGGCTGAGAGCCACTCACCTGCGTGAAGGCTCCAGCATCCTCACCTTCTGCACCACCATCGTGGGTAAGAGGAGCTGGGGATGAGCATTGCCCTTCCAGAGAGGGGATCTTTCCTGGCTGCTCCCAGGGGGATGGGATGCCATCCCCTCCCTGGGGAACAGCCTGCACAGAGCCATCTCCCCACCATAATTCCTGCATCCATCTCAGGATCTCTTCCAAAAGCCAGGCACATCCAGTCCATCAGCACCAGGAGGGAGATCCTAAGCAAGATGCAGGAACAGGTCCTGTTCATGATTCAGAGTTACTGGCTCCCTAAATTCTTCGTGCACTGCAAGATGGGAATGGAGGAAGAGGAATTGTGCTGGCCTTTGCTGCAGGAATATCAGGAACGTTTATCACAGGCTGGCTGGCAGCCCCCAGGCCTTGCAGAGCCCCTCCCCACCATGCACATCAAAAGGAGCCAGGGTGTGCCAGGGCCCTACTGCAGCCGGAAGGCCAAAGCAGAGGTCTGGGCTCTGGTCAAGGAGGGGAGAGACAGCCAAGAATTGAAAATGGCCACTTTTCAGGTGAAAGCAGAGAAGCAGCCAGGGCCAGCTGGGAGCAGGGAGGAATTGTGGCTGGATAAGGATGGTATGGGATCCATTCCCCCCCAGAAGCTACAGCACCCTGCCTTTGGAGGCAGAGGAGGAGCAGCATTTCCTGGCAGACCTCACTCCAGTGCAAAGCAGGATCTACAAAACCTCTGTAAGGAGAAAATCCCCCCTGACCTGCTTCCCTCTGCATCCCTTGCCCGGCTGCCATCCCTGAAAAAGCCAGTCAAGACCTTGGATTTCCTTCCCTGGGCTCTGAGTGCTGAGGCCTGTGCTGGAAGACCCTTCAGAGATTTCCTGCAGCACCAGAACCTGCCCATGGAGACTTTTCTCCTGGACCTGTGGCACGACCTGGAGGAGTTTCTGCCCGTGGTGCAGGACTCCAGCAGAGAAAACAGCTTCTTCCTGCGCCAGCTGATTGGGGAGAAGATCTGCAAGACCTACCTGGAGGACAGCAGCATTGAGAAGCTGCCCTTGGAGACCAGGACCCTCGTGAGTTTGTGGAACCGTCTGATATATGGAGAATTCTCCCCCTGGATATTCAGAGCCCAGGAGGAGATTTGCAAGGTACACAGGGTCAGGCTGGGAGGTACAGCTGGCAATGGCACCCCTGTGGTGGTGTGAGGGCCCTGGGGATGTTTAGGAAGTGAAACATTTGGAAAATGAAGAGGAAAAGGGATTAGGAAGGGAAGAACCTGCAGTCACCTTGCAGTGGGCCAGGCCAGTGGAGAGGAGCATCCTCACAGGTTTGCTGGGCAGCAGAGCAGGGCTGGGCAGTCACTGACCATCTCTGGTGACCCTGGCTGGGTGCACATTCCAGACCATCCTTTTGCACCCATCATGGTTCCAGCACAACCCCAGTAAAACCCATTTAGAGTCCCAGCCCTTCTGGGAAGCCCCATGGACCAAGCTGGATGTGCAGGCCTGTCCTGGGCATGTCAGCAAGGTGTGAGCCCCCCATGGCACCAGCACTGTCACCCTGCCTGAGGACAATCCCCCTTTGCTCCTCCTCAGGTGCTCTGTGGCTTCTATGAGGAATTTCTGGCTGCTGATGACAGGACATTCCTCCAGTTTATGGTAAGGGGGATGCACAGGGGCATCCTTGGGGGGTGTGCAGGCTTCAGTGGGGATGTGGAAAGGTGGAGAGGGAATGAGAGAGGGAGGAGAAGCTCAGCATTAGCTGCAGTGGTCTGGCATCCCACAATATCCCCAGCCAGTGCTACCACAGGGTGACACAGCAGATCCTACCCTGCTCCAGCTGCCTGGAGCAATGATCCTCAGCTCTTCCAGCACAGCATCCCCTTCAGCTGGCAGCACTGCAGGCACAACCTGTGAGAGCTCCCCTGGGACAAGCTGTGACCCTGCCTAAAAGCTGGGAGAAATGTAATTACAGGCTTTTAGTGTAGGCATGGGTGAGCCCAGCACTTCTGGGAATTTATCTGCCCTTTTTTTCCTTGCCCACACTATTAATGTGTAATTATTCCTGCTATTAATGTGACTCATGTGCATGACACACATGGGATGACCCTGCCCCAGCACCAGTGCCTGGTCAGCACAGGGGGGAAGAGGCCATGCAGCCTTTTAGCCTATGACTCAACCACCCTCAAATTTTCCACGTATTTTTTTCCACCAAAAAGGATGAGATACGAAATCAGAATCACACAAGCTCTCTTCCCAGACTATTATTCCTCCTGGCATCAGAAATCCCATAAAACCTCCCCAAATTCCAGTATTACACCCAGAAACCTCCTTGCAGGCAGAACCCCCTGAGCATCCCACCTGCACTGGTACCTGCAGGCAATTCTCACTGCAGAGGGTGTTCTTCAAACCTACTGTTTTCCCAAAATCAAATGTAAAATCATCAGTTGATCCTGAAAATGTTAAGGAGAGGGTGTCAGGGCTTGGTGTCCTCAAAGACCTGGCTCCCAGAGCCTCAGCCAGGGAGAGCTGAGCATTTTGGAAAAGTCAGCAAAGTCAGCTGGCAGCTCCCAACTGCTCTTGGTGGGAAGTTAATTAACTACCCAGGTTTTTAAGCACCTCTTGTGGAGGAAATCTCCCCTGTGACGCCAAAGCTGCTCTGGGAGTGCAATTAGCACTTCAGCAGGGTCGGGCCCTGCTCTCTGTGGGCACCATCCCCTGAGCCAAACTCCTCCTGGCGCTGCTGCTGCGCTGTCAGGGGAGCTGCTGCCAGCTTAGCAGGGTTATTTTTGGTGTCTGCTCTCAGCTCCCAGCCAGAAATCAGCCACCCTACCCCTTGGGCTTGGCGAGCTGTGCAAACTGTTTGTCTTTGGGGAGAGGCAAAACCTGCAGGAGGGTTGGGGGATGAGGGAGGCACTCCCAGGGCACCAGCTGGTGACAAGAGCCAACAAAAACGGCACACGAGGCTGCCAGGCTGCTGGGGACACCTTCAGGGTTGTTTCCAGACCTCCTGAGGGGATGTTGAGCCCTTCAGGAAAGCTGCAAGGCCATGTCTGGCCTACCTGTGGCTGCCTGTACATCCCAGCCAGCTTGAGCTGAGCTTTGTGCTCTCACAGATTCCTTCCAGACTGCTTAAAGCTTGAGCAGAGGTCTAAACCAGGCAGGTCAGGAGTCTGAGGTGCAGTAAAACATGTGGGTGATGCCTTGGGAAGGCTGAGCTAGAACAGGGGCTGGACAGAGCTAAAGAATAAAACAAGAGATTTATTAAAGGCCTCAATGCATGCACCTTAGGCAGCACAAGAGCCCAGCCAGAGCTCACCCAAGATGAACCAAAATGGACAACAAGTCATGGGGTCTCGCACTTTTCTAAGTTCTTCTCCATTTGCACATTGGAGTTAATTGTCCAATTATAGCTTTAAGTTATGCAGTCCCATCCTTCTTGTTTTTCTCTCTTCATTCCACATTATTTGTGCTCTTGGGCCTGAGATCTGGATCATTTGTCCTTGGTCCCCAGCTGGAGCAGGAATTGTTTTGTCTCCCTGCTCTGTGCACAGAGCTCATACCATCCCCTCATATGAACCCAGACCCACACACTAAAGCATCACAGAATCTGAAAAACATAAAAGCTCAAAACATAAAAGCTCAAACCTGAGGTGTCCTGGGCCCAGTGCTGGAGATGGGAAGGTGCTCTGTGCCATCACCCTGCCCTGTTCTCACTGCAGGCTCCGGGTGTGGATGTCCCCATGGCCAAGGCGCCAGGCCGTGCTGCTGGCAGACGGGGACATTTCCACCTGTCCCAGAGGATGAACCAGGCCCTGCAGCTGGGCCAGGCCCTGCATGGCACAAGGAGCTTGGAGGGGATCTCCTCCAAGCACTGGCAATTGCTTGCTGCTCGGGACCTGCAGAATGGGGGCTCCATCCAGGCAGAGATGGAGCTGCTCCTGGGCAGCCATGGTAAGAGGGGGGCTCTCCATCCCTGGTGGGGATCATGTTGGCTGAAGCCAGTGAAACATGGTTTATGGTGTGGTGGTAGCCCTAAACAGGTGATGGACATCATGGTGTGGGTTGGTACATTGGGTCTGGGAGCCTTCATTTGTAATGAAAGCTTTGGCAGCTTTTTTTTTCCTGTCAAAAATCTGTCAAAACTGACCACTGGGATTTTAGACAAGGGTCAGGTTCCCTCCTGCCAGTATGAGGGGCACCAAATGCCACATCCCTGCACTGGCCTGGATCACCAGAGCAAATGAAGGCTGCAGCAAAGTGGCTGAAGCCAAAGCCAGCAGTGGCTCCTGTCACCCCAGTTCCACATTTTGGCCTTCTGAGGATGCTGGGACTGCCCATGGTGGTGCTATGGTCCTCAGCTTTGTTCTGTCATGCAATCCTTTGGGAATGACACCAATTTTCTGTGCTGCACTGAGGGTGACAGCAGTCACCTGTAGCACCCCTGTAGCCTGTGTGCCCCTAGTTTTACCCAAGAAATGCAGTGTCACAGGTAAATCATGGGGCAGGACACACAAGGGGACAGGGAAGGTGACAAAACCCAGCCCTCAGAGCCAGTGCTGAAGGGCTGTTGTAACCAGAGGTAATGGGCATGGGGTCTGTGCCCTCTCCTCTCTCTGATGCAGAATCCCAGAGGATGATAGCAGATGAGCTGGCTGTGAGCAGCCCCAGCAGGGAGGAGGAGCTCCTGCAGCTCACGAGGGCAGCGCTCGGTGAGTCCAGGCAGGAGGCTGGGTGGGCTCCCACACATCCAGCACCCCTGGGGAGCTCCTCCAGAAGGAAAGGCCTCTCCAGCCACCACAGGCTGTGCTCTGGGGCATCAACCCAGCCAGGGAGGGTGGCACTGGGGGATTTCTCTGAAGCAGATGCTGAGATGTGAAGTATCAGTGATGATGTGAGAGATGGGGAGACTGGGAGGTGGTCAAAGAATCCAATTTTATTGTGGACTACAAATGCTTCTAGACTGTTTTAGGAAGGCTTGTAATGTTTTACTACAATGTTTGGGTTAAAAATCTCATAAACAATCTTATACATTTTAAACCTCTCTTGCCTGCAGAAGTCTGATGTAATTTTCTTTTTCCAGTAAACCCGTCTGATTGAATCTTCCTGCAATCTTGAATTAATCCTCAAAGTTCTGTTTGCTCTTGCCAAGGCATCCTGTTATCAAATCTCTTAAGCTAGCCAGGTCCAAAGTCCATCATCTGTCCTGTCTGTCCCAGTATCCCAGTAGTGAGGAGCTCCCTCAGTGTCTCCTGGGCCAGAGTCACCACAGAGACACCACGTGGAGGCTCTAGGGTCCAGCTGTCACCTCTGGCTGTCCCCTGGGGAAGAAGCCAGCCCTGTTTCTGTCCCCACAGCTGTTGCATCTGAGAGGATTGCTCGAGAGAATGCTGCTGCTGCTGCAAGGAAGAGGGAAGCTAGAAAACGCAGGTCTGGCACCTCTCAACACACAGCTTTGCTCCTTCCACTCTTTCAGGTGTTTCCCAGTGCTCCCCTGTAGTGCCACTGCTCCCTGTTTGCTCATTTGGACATCTCAGATGTAGGGTGGCCTGTGGGTTTAAACTGCAGAATTACCAAGGAAAGGAGAAAAATTAACAATGCCCATCCCCAGTTCAGATTTACTCTTCACACCTTGTGCAAATCTCGTGCACTTCATCCTCAGTCAGCCCCCAGAATGCCACCTGAGCAGTGCTTAGGTTCCCAGAAAAATCACTTAAAACCACACTGTGGCCATAATTAAATCTCTGGACTCACATCTCACCTCCTGGGAATACTCCAGCCATGAGTCCTCATACTGGGATGTAAAGCAAATGGAAAAATGATGGTGAGCACCCGGACTGAGCTGATTTCTTCAGCCCAGTTATGCAAATGAACCCTGCCTAACATCCATCCCACTCCAACAACTGCTATAAATTAATTTTTCTGTGGCCCATCAGCACTGATATTCCATCCAGACCCTCACCCCAAACCTACCAAATCACTTCTGGGCCTGCAGGCTGCCGGACTGGAGGAGGAAACACTACAGATAAGCAGGACAGACACTCCCAAGTGCAAAAAGAGACTCCAGGGGAGGGTATCTGGTGCCCTCTACCATTGTCCAACCTCCTCCAGGGCCAGAAATCCAGTGGGACCCCAACCCCAGGGCCATCCCCTATCAGCTGCTCCCCACCTTAGCCCCCCTTCCATCAAACCAGTGCCCTCCTCATGCCTCTGGCTGCCCTTGATGCTCTCTCTGCTCTCCCATCTGGCAGGATGGAGGAGGAGGGTGAGGAGTATGATGAGGACGAGGAGGATGAGGATGAGGAAGAGAAGGAAGGCCCCTACTATCAGAAGAAGAAGAAGCAGAAACAGACGGAGAAGGAGAAAAAGACAGGGAAGCAGAAACAGACAGAGAAGCAGACAAAGACAGGGAAGGAGAAAAAGACAGAGAAGGAGAAAAAGACAGAGAAAGAGAAAAAGACAGAGAAGGAGAAAAAACAGAAGCAGAAGAGGAAGGAACAGGAGCAGCAGCAGGATTTGTTGCCCTGGAACAGAAAGCCCAGGTCGAGGCGTCCTCGGTTTGTGCAGGAAGGGACAGGGGACCTCAAGACACAGAGGATGGTGAGGAAGGACCCTGTGTGCTCCAGGCTGGGGGTGTTTGCCAGGCAAGGCAGAGGAGGTGCTGTGAGACAAGGGGTGCCACATAAATGGGCTGAGGGGGTCAGACTTGGAGAGCTGCAGAAAGGCAGCAGGGAAAGGCTCACTGAAATAGGGGTCTCCTCCAGCCAGGTCTCATGAGCTCTTGGATATCTACAACACACCCAAAATAGCTCAGCTACCTTAGAAGGCATAAAATCAGCAGGATGGCTTAGTGGCAGTGTTGGAAACAAAAAGTTTGTAATAAAAGGCAAAATAGCAAAACTTTTTACAGAGAAAAACCGAGGCAGGTGCAAGAGGTTCTTGCTCCTGGTAAAACACCCCACAAAAGCAATTAGTTTTTTTGTTCTCTTCTTTTTCAAGTAAATTGCTCAGATGGGACTTTTTGGCTCCTCTCCAATTAGCTATCCTTAAGTTTGAGGTGAAGTCCCCCAGGTCCAATGAGATGTCTTTTTCACTGAGGAGAGAAACTTTTGGGCTTTTTTCCTTTTTAAGGAGACAAAGCATATTTTTGTCACTCCATCAACAGGGGGCACATTCCTACAGCTCCATCCTGCAGGCTCAGGGCTGGCCGAGGGATTCATCAGCAGGGAAACTGAGAAATTCTGGAAAGCAGAGATGGTGGCTGGGACACAAATCCCACTGCCAAGGCTGCTCCAGCTCACTGGGGTGGGACCCAACAGGAGGGCTTAGCCCGAGTGCTGCAGCTCCTTGGCTTGTGGAATTTACAAGGGCCCCTCTGGCAGTAAAAAAAGATGAATCTGACTCCATGTTCTTAGAAGGCTAATTTATTATTCTACTGTATTCTACTCTATTCTATTCTGATATATAATGTGATACAATACAATATATAATATGATATAATATGATATAGAATAGAATAGAATATATAATATACTAAACCTATACTAAAGAATAGAGAAATTACACTTCCAAAAGGCTTGACAAGATAATAATGAAAAACTTGTGACTCTCTCCAGAGCCTCGACACAGCTGGCACTGATTGGCCATTAAATTAAAACAATTTACATTAAACCAATCAAACAATGACCAGTTGGTGAACAATGTCCAAACCACATTCCAAAGCAGCAAAACACAGGAGAAGTGAATCAGATAATTATTGTTTTCATTTTTCTCTGAGGCTTCTCAGCTTCCCAGGAGAAGAAATCCTGGGCAAAGGGGATTTTTCCAGAAAATATGGAAGTGACACTGGCTGATGCCACCTGTGCTGTGTCCCCACAGGCATGGGCCTGGGATGCCATCCGGGAGCTTGTCAGGAGCTTCTGCAAGTTCAAGAGGGACATGAAGAACCAAGCACGCCGTGCAGAATTTCAGGATTTTCTCCGTCAGGAGCGAAGGAACAAGAGGGAAAGTATGTCCAGTGTGTCCTGCCACCCCTGCTCCTCCCTCCCCTGGGTTTAGGTAGAGAAGAAAATGGAGAAAACCTGTTCCTTACCTCCCACCACCATGACTTAGTGCCCTGTCATGCTGTTGCATCTCTCTCAAGCAATGTTGTATATGGAAGTTTGCATCCCTGCCTAAAAAAAAATCCCAACCCAAACCAGGAAACACTAAATGGAGCTAAGGTGAGACAGGCCAGAAAAACAAACAAAAGGAAATTGTTTTCTGGGTAACAGGGAGCTGGCCTGAACGGAAAGTTTACACACAGCTTTGAGAGAAGGCAGGAAAAGCAGTTAGAAAAGTAATCTGCTAAACACACAGAAACCCTTTTCAGATCAAGAGAATTTTGTATATGGGGGAAATAGATTTTTTCCCTTTCATCCTCACTCATTATCTGCTTGTGAGCTTTGTCAGGGCCAGGACCAACAGCTAGACAGACCAGCAGGCTTTAGCAACAGGCCATTCCCTATGGAAACAGTGAACATAAGCACTGTGTGGGTGCAAAGAGGAGGAGGGAAGGAGGAGATCACCAGGCCAGAGGGAAGGTGTAGCTCACAGAAAGGCCCCAGCAAATTGCATGCAGCTGAGGGGAGCCCAGGTGAGGTGAAGGAGCAAACCCAGTGCTGGGCAGCAGCACACAGCATCTCTTCCCCTGCCTCAGACTTGCCTGTCAAGGAGAAGAAGAGCAAAAGTCCTGCCAAGAGTCCTGCCAAGAGCCCCCGCAAGGGCAAGGACAAGGGCAAGGGCAAGGGCAAGGGGCAGCAGCAGAAGGTGACGCTGATCAAACGCCGCATTTTGGACAAACAGATCATCGTCGTCAACTTCCTCGTGGATGACCTCCGCTTTTACCTGGAGATGGACAGGTAAGTTCTGCCCCCACCTCCTTCTAGGTGCTTGGCACCTGGTGGTACAGAATCCCAGAATGGTTTGGGTTGGAAGGGAGCTTAAAGGTCATCTCGTTCTAGCTGCCTGCCTTGGGCAGGGTGTGTCCCACTGGACAAGGTTGCTCAGAGCTCCATCCAACTTGGTCTAGGCACCAGCCTGCCTTGGCTCTGACCTGAACCCATCTCTGATGGAGACCTCCAAAGCCTCCATTTCAGCATGCAGGCATCCCCTGGCTCAGGGTTCCTGTCTGAAATCCTTTTGCTTTGGTAGTCCCAAGCAATTCAGCATTTGGCTATACCATTCTGGATGTCCCAGTTGTGGTGGCATTTCTCCCTCAATTTTGTCCACAACTCCAAAGTCCAAACTCATCTCTGATGGAGACCTCCAAAGCCCCCATTTCAGCCTGCAGGCATTCCCTGGCTCAGGGTTCCTGTTTGAAATCCTTTTGTTTGGTAGGCCCAAGCAATTCAGCATGTAGTGACACCATTCTGGATGTCCCAGCTGTGGTGGCATTTCTCCCTCGACTTTGTCCACATTCCCAACAAACCTCTAAGCCCAATCCATGGCAAATGGGCACCAGCCCTGCAGCCAACACCCCCAAAACAGGCAAATCCCCATCTTTCAGTCTTCCTCTTTTCCCAAAAAGGAAGAACATCACCTGTCCCAGGTGAATCCTGTGACCATGAGGGTGGCAGAAGAAGGAGATGGCTTTCCATTCCTCCTGTGTCATTGCTCCATGGGATTGCATTGAGGATTGAGGGTTGAGGATTGCTTTTCCTCATAAAGGAAAAGCAATCCTCAACCCTCAAAAAGGAAAAGCAAACACCAAATTGTCAGATTAAGCCCTTTTCTGACCCAGAGATGGGGCAACTGAAAGGCATTTAAAAAGCTTTTATTCCATTTTCAGTCTCTCAAGTGAAGTGTTATAATTCACGCCATCACAATCAGAAGCCAATTATTTTTTAATTACAGTACACTATAAGCATTTTTTGGCCTATCAGCTTTAGCCACACCATGCTGTAAATGCCTTAAAGCCAATCATCTAAAATTACTCCTCGTGGATCCCACTATAATGCATCTTTCATAGTTCTATTTCTCTAAAGTACTTAAGTCTTTTTTGCAAGGCCAAAGGAATCTAAGAATTTCCTACAAATCCACTTTCCACACCAAATTAAGCAAGACCAGGAATGTCTAGCCTAGCAGTTAAGCAGCTCTTGTCTCAGAGCAAGACCCCACGTGCCTTTGCAGGTTTTCCAGGTTGGCTGATGGCATGGAAGATGCAGAACCCCAGAACACGGAGACAGAAAACTACAGTTCCTTTCTCAAAAAGAAACTTGAGGTCATCAGCAAACTTTTCCTGAACTCTGACATCCCCCCCAAGCTGAGGGTGAGACTCCAGGACCTGCCTAGGAAGGCTGCTCATTGCTCAGGGCCATGGCAGCACAGCTGGGAACAGTGGTGGGGAAAGAGGAACAGGGTCTGGATCTGCTGGGAGGGGGTTTGGGGTGTGCTCTGGAGCTTGGGGCTTCCACATGGGCTGGGAAGGGTGGGAAGCAACCTCCCAGCAGGCCCTGATAAATTGAGAATAAGAATGTGGATAAGGATGGGGAAGATGGGATGGTTCTCCAGCATTACCTGCTGGAGAAATGCCAGGCATGGAATGCCATGATGGTGCTGCACACCACCAATCCAGTCCTTTCACTCCTCAGAGGCCACTGTCACCATCATCCCCTCCCACTGCACCCACCCCAGGAGCTCTGCCATCTCCCCTTTGGAGGGCACAGTGCTTCCCACAGAAATCCAGGTGGGATCCTGCCCTTGTGCTGGCATTCCACGATGGAATTTGGGTTTCTGCTTAGAGACTGCTGAGGTGGGCTCAGGCAGAGAAACCTGGCCCCATCTGAGACACAAACTTTAAAGAATTTAGGGATTTTATAGGAGCTGAGGTTTTAATTAGAGATAAGCTTTATTGGAGTTAATCAAAAGAAATGGGTAGGCCTTGATGAAGTAAAGAGTTAGTAATTAACTAATAATTGATTGCTTGTCAACATAATGCTTGGTTAGCTGGGTTTATAATGGAGAATATAGAAACTGATAAATAGCTTTTAGGAACATAAGACAATTGTAGGCCTCCTCTGTTCTGAAACCAGTTGAGGAAGGGAATGGGAGTTCTACTAAGGGTTCATTTGTCATATTTGCATTGAAAAGGTGGAAAGGTCAGAACGAGGAAGACTTCATTTACTTGCTCATTTTGGGACCCCTCCCCATGAAAGGGACCACCGACCCATTTCAAGGAACAAACTGCACATGCTTAATGGCTTTGAACTAATTACCATGGGAAGCAGGGAATGGGATGTACCAAAGTTGTGAATATGCATTTGTATTTTGGGTATTCAATACCTGCAGAGATAAAAGGACTCTGTAATCACCTGTAAATCACAGTGTGTATTTGGGAGCTATCCCACAATAAGCACACACTTTCTAACTTTAAACTGTTAGAGAGTTTTTGTCAGTCACAGTTGGATATCAGTACTAGATCAATATCCATATTGGGAATGGGATGTACCAAAGTTATGAATATGCATTTGTATTTTGGGTATTCAATACCTGTAGAGATAAAAGGACTCTGTAATCACCTGTAAATCACAGTGTGTATTTGGGAGCTATCCCACAATAAACACACACTTTCTAACTTTAAACTGTTTTGTTTACAAAACAGTTTAAAGTTAGAAAGACAGAAAGACAAAAGTCTTTGTCCGTCACAGTTGGATATCGGTACAAGATCAATATCCATATTTTTAATAAATCACATCAGGAGTGCTGCAAAGTGCTTTGCTCTCCTCTGTGCCCAGGTGAACATCTCTGAGAAAGAGAGGGATTTCATCTGGCGTTCATCCTCCAAGGGGCCGCTGACCCGGGCCATCTACCACAACGCCAAGGTCACCCTCTTCCCCATCCTCATGTTCTTCTGGAGAAGGTACCTGTCCTTCCCCTCTCTGCCAAGGGGGAGGAGGCTCTAGGCATGCCACCCTGTATCTCCAGCCACTTGTTCCTCTGCCATCAGGGAGGTGCTCAGGGAGGAGTTCTGGGCATAGAGAGGGACATGGGGTGCTCCCAAGGAGGTGTTGTGGGCATGGAAAGGGATCAGGGATGCTCTCAGGGAGGAATTCTGGGCATGGAGAGGGATCAGGGAGGAGTTCTGGGCATGGAGAGGGATAAGGAATGTCTTCAGGAAGGAGTTCTGGTCATGGAAAAGGATCAGGGAGGTTCCCAGGGTGAAGTTCTAGGCATGGAGAAGGGTCGAGGATGCCCCCAGGGAGGAGTTCTGGGCATGGAGAGGGATCAGGGAGGTTCCCAAGGTGGAATTTGGGGCATGGAGAGAGATCAGGGAGGAGTTCTAGGCATGGAGAGGGACCAGGGAGGAGTTCTGGGCATGGAGAAGGATCAGAATGTTCCTAAGGTGGGGTTTTGGTCATGGAGAGAGATCAGGGATGCCCCCAGGGAAGAATTCTGGGCATGGAGAAGGATCAGGGAGGCTCCCAAGGAGGAGTTCTGGGCATGGAGAAGGATCAGGGAGGCTCCCAAGATGGAGTTCTAGGCATGGAAAAGGATCAGGGATGTCCCCAGGGAGGAGTTCTGGCCATGGAGAGGGACCAGGGATGCTCCCAGAGAGGAATTCCAGGCATAGAAAGGGTGACCAGTGGTGAGCTGGAAATGCAGACAAGAATCTCCCGAGGATCTCAGCTGGAATTGTCTCCTTGGAGCTCTGCTGTCCCCGCTGTTTCTCACACAGGTTCTGCACCTGGAAGGTGATGAGGACCTTTCAGGCCTACCAGGAGCTCAGCAGCTTTGGGACCCCTGAGGAGGAGGAGGAGAGCTTTGAGCTCCCTGAGGGGGACAGGAGCTCGCCAGAGCCCAAGGGGGCCAGGAGCTCCAAGGTCCCACAGCAGGACAGGAGCTCCAAGGTCCCACAGCAGGACAAGAGCTCCAAGGTCCCACAGCAGGACAGGAGCTCCAAGGTCCAGCAGCAGGACAGGAGCTCTCAGGAGCCCAAGGGGAGCAGGAGCTCCAAGGTCCAACAGGAGAAGAGCTCACAGGAGCCCAAGGGAGGCAGGAGTTCCCGTGGCCAAAAGGAGGGCAGGGTTCCAGGCTCTTCACCTGCAAAAAGCCCCTCCAAAGCTGCCAAGAACCCTGGTCCCAAGAAGCTGGAGGCCATTGCCTCTACTACACAGCATGCTCCAGGTTTGTTCTTCCAGTGCAGAAACACCCAGACCTGACAACTTTTAGGTTGACCCCCTCCTTCACACAGCTTTGAGGGTGTATGTGGTGCAGGCCTGCTGGGAAAATGGAATGGAAGTTTTTTTTCCCCCTGTCAAAATCAGTCTAAACTGTCCAGTGGGATTTTAGAAATTTTCTTTGGTGAATAGGGAAGTGAGCACAGAGACTTCCTATGCAAAGAGCTGTTGCATAATTCCTATTTATTTCAATAGGCAAGTTAAAAATAGTCAGGCACACCCCCTGCAACAGAAATAAAAACCCCCAATCTTTTGGGCTGCAAGTCAAATGCAGGGGGCAGGAAAAGGAGAACAACTGTGCAGCCAAACACCAGGCATTCCATGGAGGGTGCTTGGAATATCTGGAGTGGAGAATAAGCTCCATCAGGGTTTGAGAGGATGTCTCCAGGGAAGAGATGTTTTTTTCTTCCTCATCCCCTTGTTTAGTTTTGATACACTGAATAACTCTAAACTGGAAAACACAAAGTGATGCTGAGGGCTGTCAGCCTGCCTGACAGCCCGCTCCTTGGCTTGAATATTCATTTGGAAATTGTCTAATTGATTTTTGATTAAAGGGGAAACCAAAATAGGCACATACTAATCTTGCTTTGACGGATGAGTGGGCGTCAGCAAGCTGCTGCTCTGCTCCCCTGTCATTTATCACTGTCAAGTTCTGGCTAAAAAGCAGCAGAGTTCGAGGATTTGGATGGCTCCAGGCAGGTGCTGGAGCTCCTGTTCCCCAGCAGGGCTGAGGTGGCACAGCCCTGTGCCCCAGGAGTGCCAGGCCATGTCCATAGCTCCAACCACCTCACCCCTTGGCTGTTCCCATGGACAACATCCACTCTTCAGCTTGGGCCTCCACCTTGTCTTCCAGCACCTTTTCAAAAGTTGTTGTTTTAATGCAAAAGTCACAAAAAACCCTCCAGAAAAACCTTATGTATCACAAATGTATTCCAAGCTGGTGATAAGGCAGAAACCTTGTGTTACAGTGGAGTTATCCAGTGTTTGCCAGGGTCTTCAGGGAGCAGAGAGAGTGACATTCAAACCGATTCAGATCAGAGATAGGAAGTCGTTTTTTACACTAGAGGGTGGTAAAACACTGGTTTAGGTTGTCCAGAGAAGCTGTGGCAGCCTCATCCCTGGAAATATTCAGGATGGGGCTCTGAACAACCTGGGCTAGTGGAAGGTGTTGGGGGCTGCACTAGATGGCCTTGAAAGGTCCCTTCCAGCACAAACGATTCTGTGTTGAAATCAGTGCAAACTGCTGCAAGGCTTGGGGCAGTGCCAAGCAGCACAGCCTGTGTTTAACCACAGCCACAGAGTGACTGCACTGGGAGCTGCTCTGGACACACAGAAAAGTCTCTGATCTCTCCAGGATGGACATTACCCCACAGGGACAACACTCCCCAAGCCACCTCTCCTTGCTGCATCCCACAGGGATGAGTGAGACTTGGGGTCAGAAAAAACAAAAAAGGAACATTTTTAACAGCAGCCAGGCAGGGAAAAACCCCTCAGCTTGGGGGACAAGATGTGGGACCCAAAATAGCTGCTGTGTCTGACTGTGCTGATGTCCAGACACTTTTCTGCACCTTATGCTTCCACCAATGATCTTTCTTTAAGGGCCTTGCATTTCTAACCTTTAGGTAAAAGCTTTACCTTTAGGTTAAAATTTTACCTTTAGGTTAAAACTTTACCTTCAGGTAAAAAATTGCTTTTGAGCTGTCATAAAAAAATTAAAAATTGCTTTTGTTGCCTTTTAAAAAGCACTGAAATTGCTGAGGAAAACACCTGTAAATGCAGAAAACCTCCTACTCTTTTATTTTGAGGGATGTGCAGACATGGTTTGGGCAGGGCTGGGTGGTGACAGGCAGGCACCCATCTGGAACTGTCCTCAGGGCACTCCTGGGACAAGCTGCCCAGGCAGGCACAAAGCCTGGCACACCTTTCTTTTTGTAGAAAAATTCTTTTTCCAGTTTGTCTTCTCACTCATCCACGGATGTGGTTCAGAATGCTTCAGCTTGGCAGGTGAGAAATGCACAAGCTGAATTAGTAAAGAGTGTCCAAAGAAATCTGAGGACAAAACTCCTAATGAGCCTGTATTAAAAAAAATTAAAATAATAAAAATATTATTTTAAAATATTATTTTAATATTTTAAATAATATTTTAAAAATTAATTAAAATAAAAATCTTCCATTTTTGCCACGCAGCCTTGCCACAGAGCCAGGGTGGGACATGTCACCCCCAAATTGTTTCACTGTCAAGTCCTTGCTCAACCATCCTTCCTTGTGCTCTGGGTAACCTCAAATGATTGGAGGGGGACAGCACTGGTGTCCCCCCTGTTTTACCACCAGATCACTGCATGTCTCTCCCCTCACCAGGTAAAAAGGCTCTCCTTTCCTACACAATGACAGAAGGCCTTGGGCTCCTGCTACCACGGCCCCCAAAGAAAACTGAGCCTCCAGAGGAGCAAAAAGGTGAGGAAGCTGTGAATGGAGCTGAATGGGGCTCTGAATGGAGCCCTCCTGCTCCTGAGGGCTGTGGGGACAGGAACTGGGCTGGAGGGCTCCCTGCAGCAGCCCTGGTGGAACTTTGTGCTGTTGTTTCTCTCAGCTGCAGATGCCAGTGGGGAGGAGAGGCCCTCGCTCAGTGAGCCCACCCTGCAGGCTGGGTAGGTGCTCCCAGGGGTGCTCACCTCCTCCAGAGCCCAGCAGCACAGCCTGAGGCTCCCTTAATCACTGGAGATGGTGCAGGATGCTGGGCAGCCCCAGCAGCTCGAGAAACAGCCACTGAAACTCCCACTGCTGCACAGAGACTCTGTGCCCAGAACTCCTCCTTGGGAGCATCCCTGGTACCTCTCCATGCCCAGAACTCCTCCCTGAGAGCATTCCTGGTCCCTCTGCATGGCCAGAACTCCTCCTTGGGAACATCCCTGATCCATCTAAATGCCCAGAACTCCTCCTTGGGAACATCCGTGATCCGTCTCCATGCCCAGAACTCCTCCCTGAGAGCATCCCTGGTCCCTCTCCATGCCCAGAACTCCTCCTTGGGAACATCCCTGATCCATCTAAATGCCCAGAACTCCTCCTTGGGAACATCCCTGATCCATCTCCATGCCCAGAACTCCTCCTTGGGAACATCCCTGATCCCTCTCCATGCCCAGAACTCCTCCTTGGGAACATCCCTGATCCCTCTCCATGCCCAGAACTCCTCCCTGGGAGCATCCCTGGTCCCTCTGCATGCCCAGAACTCCACCCTGGGAACATCCATGATCCCTCTCCATGCCCAGAACTCCACCCTGGAAACATCCATGATCCCTCTCCATGCCCAGAACTCCTCCCTGGGAGCACACAGCCATATGCTCACCCCTGTTCACCCCTTCCATGCCCATAATTCTTCCCTGAGAACCTTCCTGATTCTTTTAAATGCCCAAAACCCCTCCCTGGGAACATCTCCAATCCCTCTCCAAGCCCAAAACTCCATCCCATGAACCTTCCTGATCCTTTACCATGCCCAGAACTCCTCCTTGGGAACATCTCTGGTCTCTCTCCATGGCCAGAACTCCTCCTTGTGAGCACAAAACCCTGTGCTCACCCCTGCCCACCCTTTCCATGCCCAGAACTCCTCCCTGGGAGCATCCCTGATCCTCCTCCATGTCAAAACTCCTCCTTAGGAGCATCCCTGGTCCCTCTCCATGCCCAGAACTCCTCCTTGGGAACATCCCTGATCCATCTCCATGCCCAGAACTCCTCCCTGGGAACATCCCTGATCCCTCTCCATGCCCAGAACTCCTCCCTGAGAGCATCCCTGGTCCCTCTCCATGCCCAGAACTCCTCCCTGGGAGCACACAGCCATATGCTCACCCCTGTTCACCCCTTCCATGCCCAGAATTCTTCCCTGAGAACCTTCCTGATTCTTTTAAATGCCCAAAACCCCTCCCTGGGAACATCCCCAATCCCTCTCCAAGCCCAAAACTCCACCCCATGAACCTTCCTGATCCTTTACCATGCCCAGAACTCCTCCTTGGGAACAATCCCTGGTCTCTCTCCATGGCCAGAACTCTTCCTTGTGAGCACAAAGCCCTGTGCTCACCCCTGCTCACCCTTTCCATGCCCAGAACTCCTCCCTGGGAGCATCCCTGATCCTCCTCCATGTCAAAACTCCTCCTTAGGAGCATCCCTGGTCCCTCTCCATGCCCAGAACTCCTCCTTAGGACCATCCCTGGTCCCTCTCCATGCCAGAACTTCTCCTTAGGAGCATCCCTGATCCCTCTGCAAGCCCAAAACTCCACCCTGGGAACATCCCTGATCTTTCCCCATGCCCAGAACCCTTCCTTGGGAGCGTCCCTGGTCCCTCTCCATGCCCAGAACTCCTCCCTGGGAGCATCCCTAATTCCTTTCCATGCCCAGAACTCCTCCCTGGGAGTCTCCCTGATCCCTGTCCATGCCAAAACTCCTCCTTAGGAGCATCCCTGTTCCCTTCCCATGCCCAGAACTCCTCCCTGGGAGCCTTCCTGATCCTTTTCTATGGCCAGAACTCCTCCCTGGGAGCACACAGCCATGTGCTCACCCTTTCCATGCCAGGAACTCCTTCTTGGAAGCGTCCCTGATCCCTCTCCATGGCCAAAACTCCTCCTTAGGAACATCCCTGATCCCTCTGCATGCCCAGAACTCCTCCTTAGGAGCATCCCTGTTCCCTCTCCATGCCCAGAACTCCTCCCTGGGCACACACAGAGCCCTGTGCTGTTCCCAGATCACCCTCACCTGCCTTCAGCAACATCAGCCACTGATGCAGCATCTCTCCCTTCCCTGCAGGACCTAAGGGAAGCTCAGCCCTCCCAAAACAACACCCACACAGGTGTGATCCAAGGAAGCTGAGCAGCCTGGACACAGGGAATTGTTTGCACTCAGCAAGAAGAAACCTAAAAATAAAGCAACTGACAGCATCCTCCAGCTTACCTGGTGGCAGCACAGCAGCTCACAGCTCACAGCCCTGGCAGGAAGGTGCTGTGTGACACATGTTTGCAGCTGAAACACCACACAAACCTTCTTCCTCACGTGGATCTGGGAAATGCACCTCAGCTCCTCACCTTCCCACACAAATGAAGTATTTCCTGTGGGTAGCAAGGCTGAGAGAGCCCATTTGGTTCAGCTGGGTGCTGGGATGGGGCCTGCTTTGCCAAAGCCTTTCTGAATTTCCAGCAAAAATCAGCTCATGCCTGACTGAGGCTTCAGCATGCTTTTTTTTTTTTTTTTGTGAGGTTTAGGGTTTTTTTGGGGTTTTTTTGTTTTTTGTTTTTTGGTTTTTTTTGTTTGGTTTCTTTGGTTTTTTGGTGGTGTTTTTTTGATGTTTTTGGTTTTTTTTGGTTGGTTGGTTTTTTTTAAGCCAGTGTGTGTTTACAAAGCACTAACCAAATCATAGCAAGGGCCTTAATTCTCCCCAGGTGAAACTGAGTCAAAGTGATTTTGCCAAGTCACCAGGAAGCTGCAGAAACCACAAATATTTTTTGGACCTTGTGAAGAAAGGACCACAACCTTTATCAGTTTGTCAGCGGCAAGCTCTCAGCTTTGTCATTTTGAGCTATTTTTATCTACTTTTTAATCCCAGATCCTAAAGAATGCATCCTGGGAATAACACCAGGTGCATTTGAAGGCAGAGGACAACATGTTTCATATTTATCACTTCTGATTATCAACACTTCGCCTCTGGAGGATCAAAAATACCCAAACCCAAGAACATTTATTTAACTGAAGGGCCTGGGAAGCTGATTACCATTCCTACAACACAAAATGTGACCAACTCTCAGAACTGCTGTGCTGGAAGTTGATTTTGCCCTGAAAGCTTTCAGCCCCAAAACCTTGCTGCGTTTTTGTGAGCTTTTCACCAACACTCCCGAGCCCAGCTGAGCCCAGGCTCTCTAAGGCCTCACAGATGTGCCTGAAGCTCAGCACAGCAAAACCAAATCCTAAGAACAGCCTTCACTGCAGTGCCTCTGCTTTGTGGGTTTGTTTCTCAGAGCAGCAGATGAGCCACGGGGAGCTGGGAGCATCCCTGTGCACACAAGCATGTACATCCTCAGCATGCCAGAGCCAGGACAGGCAGCACCTGAGGCTCAGCCAGCTGTCCTGGGGAGCCCCAGCAGAGGGAAAAGGCAGAGGCACAGCAAATGCAGGCAGGACAGCAGGGCAATGGAGCGTGTGGGGTCAAATCACACCCCTGAGGCAAAGGCAGCACCTCTCAGATGGCCACTGATGCTGGGACAGCCCACAGCACTAATTCTGGCAGCTGGTTCTGCCCCCAGCCCCCCAGGACACCTCCATGCTGGGGCTGTGCCCCAGACATTGCCACACCACCAGCTGCAGCACTGCCCAGCAGTTTTCCATCCTGCCTGGTGTCTCACTGGCCCATCCTCCCGGGAGAGGCAGCCTGGTGCTTTTTACAGAATTCACAGAATTAATTAGTTAGAAAAGACCTCCAAAATCATCAAGTCCAACCCAGCCCCAACAGCTCAACTAAACCCTGGCACCCAGTGCTACATCCAGGCTTTGTTAAACACACCCAGGGATGGGGACTCCACCACCCAGACCATTCCAGAACTTTATCACTCTTTCTGTAAAATACTTCTTCCCAATATCAAACCTTTATTTCCCTTGGTGCAGCTTGAGGCTGTGTGCTCTGGTTCTGTCAGTTCCTGGAGAAAGAGCCCAACAGCTTTGCTCCCAATCCTGCATTCCTCTCTCCCATGGGCTGATGGGTGAAAGAATCCACAACCCCGCCTGGAGGGAAAACCCCTCAAGCCATAACCACCCTTGTTAGGGTGAGGAAAAAAGCATCTCCCAGCATGCCTTGCTGTGATATGCAGATTTAATGTATCCCATTGGTTCTTCCACCCCTGTGCCCTCATCCCATTGGCCCTGGTGTTCTGCCCCACCCCTCAAAATCCATATATAAAATCCTGCTTTCCCTGTTTGACTAGCTCTTTATGCTGGACTCTTTTGATGAAAAAGCTCAATAAAGCTCTCATTGTAACCCCACACAAAGAGCTGAAATGACCCAGGGTGAGCACAGATGTGTCTATGCTACCAAGGTGTGTTTTTCAAGAAGCTTCTTCAGGAAAGCTGTGGCACTTATTCTCCAGGAGCAGTTTGCTGTGCATGGATCAGCTTTCTTCTCTGACACCAGAACAGAGCACAGGAGCAATCCCTGGAAATTCTTCCCAGCAGCCAGATCACCCCAGAGAGATAAGTCACAGCCTGGCTGGGTTTAGTCACTGCTCTGTTTGGAGGCTGCCTGTTGTGTAACAGCTGAACAACAAAATCTTGTGCCAGCTCTTAGTGCCTCCCCAGCCAGGGTGCCCTTTTGCACCTGCCACAGCAGGATTCTCCCGTCAATGACATGGGTACAGCAATGAAATTACCACATCCCTTAAAATTTTTACAGAATTCACATAATCACTGGGTTGGCAGAGACCTTCAAGATCATTGAGTCCAACCCAGCCCCAACACCTCAGCTAAACCCTGGCACCCAGTGCCACATCCAGGCAGCTCAGGTGCTGTTCTTGAAGGGTTTCTGTTGGGATGGATTCTATGTAGGACCAAAATAAAGAGTAGATTTTCCCACAAGGGAAAATTCTGATTGAAACAGGGCCCTGACATCATTTTTTCACACTGGGACAATATACAGTGATGTTTAAAGCATGTCAATGAAATACATGTATAGATTTCTTTTAAACACAGCATATTTTGTATATGACAATGACAAAAAGAAGTCATAATAGAAAACTCATTTCTCACCATTAAGGTAAGTGCTTCAGCCTCAGTGCAAACTCATATGCTTATCCTGACCCAGCCCTTCGGTGGAACACCACAGTGATGGTAGAAGTTGCAAAGGTCACAGAAAGCAGGAAATGTGGCATTTTACAGCAGGCTGGAGGAGCCCAGCCCTGGCCTCCCTTCTCTTCATGCAAGAGCAGAAATGCTGCCATGGCCCAGGGCACCCCATAGCCCCTGCTCCCTTCACTGCTCTGACCTGAGCACACATCTCTGGGTGTCCTCCTGCCTTCTGGGCATGAGAAACACACAGTAAGCAAGAAAACAAAAAAAAAAAAAACAGCAGGGAGGAGAGGTAAAAAACCCAAAAATATTGGTGCAAGAGGAGCCAGCATTCTCCAGGTTGCATTTTCTCATCAGCAGCTGCATAGTCGAACTTTCATAATGCATTTAAAAGGTTCCCAGGACCCTCAGAAGGACCTTTGCTCCAAGGCAGGAGCACTGATGCAGCATTGGTGGTTTGACAGTGCTGCAGAACCTCCCTTCATGTGCAGAGGGCATGGGGGAACCTCCTTTCTAAAGGAGCGTGGAGTCAGTCAGTTTTCTATTTGAATTTATTTCAAGTTTATTTCTGCATGGGGTCATTGAAAGAATAACAATCAGGGCTTGGGAAAAAAACCCCACAAAAAACAAACAAACAAAAAAACCCCCAAAAAACAAAGAAAACAAACCAACAAAGAAAAGAAAGCAACAAAAAACCGCCCCAAAAATGAACAAACCACCAAACAAAAAAAACCACAAACAAACAAACAAAAACCACACAAAGACCAAAACAAAACAAAACAAAACAAAAAAAAAAAACAAGAGAAAAAACACTAAAAAAAAAAAAGAAACACAAAACCCAACCTTTTCAACATCTGAAAAATGTTTCCATAAGCAACACATAATCACAGTGCAAATCAGAGCATCCAAAGCTCATGGTTGTTATGCCAAACTCTTTCCTAATTTAAATCCTCCATACTCTGTCCCTGGATGTCCCATCTCCTTACCCACCTCTTCAGCTCTTTTTGAGGTGAATAAATAAGCAATAAAAGGAGTGATGGTGGATCAGGCATGGGGCAGGAGGCAGTGCCATCCTACAGAGGAGGCTCCTGGAAGTCTGTGAGGTGGCTGTACCTGGGGTTCTGCCGTAAGCTGTTGTACACATACATGGTGAGTTCTGGGAAAGCCTCCAGGAAATACTCAGCACAGTCTCCTATTTTGTTGGTGATCCTGAAAGAGAACAAAAGCAAACAGGATTTTTTAAAGCTTGTCCAAGGGGAGGGTTTCCTTGCAGAGAAAAAGCCGTTCCAGAGAGGATTTCTGATAACTTGGAGAGGTTTCCTAGAAATCCCAGAGCTGCAACTTTTCTACTCCTCAATCCTTTTTCTTTTTTCTTTTTTTTTTGGCTATTGCTCCAACACCTCCATCTGTCTTTCACTTTCAACTTGGGCACGTGGTGGGGATTCTTGGGCTTGTCCTGGGCAAAGACAGGACTTGGTGGTCCTTGAGGGTCCTCTCCTGATCAGGATATTCTCTGACTCTGTGGCAGGGGCAAGGATGAGAACACTTACTTTTCATCTTTGTGTTCATCCATGTTTCTCATGAGCCTCAGCAGTTGGGTGACATGATTTCCATATTTGGTAGGTTTTGCATTCCTGGGATTTTCCATGGCATGTAAAATATCTTTGTCAATCTGAAAGAAAGCACACAGATTATTCTCTGCCTTTCACACCCCACAAAAACCAATAGACCTTGAAGGTTTGCCAGCCAATTTGAGAATGATCAACCCCTTTTATCACCCCAGTTAGCAGAGCTCCCTTTAGCATCAACATCTTCTGACTACATGCCTTCGACTGAATTGTTTTTTCCAGTTGTCTGTATTTCGTGTGGGGCTGCTTTTTCCAGTTCCATTTTCAAACACTCAGAAAATCTGCCTGAATGTCTGGCTCAAACCTGATACCAACCCAAATTGAAGAGGATTACCGTTTTGGTCCACTGTGGATAAGGAAAAGCTTTCTTAGTGACATTAGAATGTTGAAAAATACGTTTTCGCTTTTGTTTTTGGACATCTTTGATTTTATTCCATATACTCTTCAGGAAGTTGAACCTGCTGTGGGATGAGAAGCTTCATTAGGTGCAGTGGGATCTCCCAGCGGGATTTCCCAGCACTACTCCCAGCGGGATTCCCACAGCAAGATTCCACCTCCTTTGTACTCCCAGGCCTTACCTCTGATTGCTCCAAAAATAGGGATGTTTGCTCAACCCTTCCAAGCCTCGTTCATCAGGAGACGACAGGCTTTGTACCAGGTCCAGAGCCTCTGTGTAATCTGGGGAATTGCGAGGCAAATCCTTCATTCCAACTTGCTGGAGGGGTTTCCTACCCCCTGTTAAAACGTAGAGCACGAGCCTGCCCAGGGCCTGCAAAGAGACATCACTGCTCCCGTGCCACTGGCACCCAGCCTCCAGCCCTATGGAAGAGGACTCGTGTCCCCAAACCTTACATTTTACTCCAGAAATGTAAAACACACCTGTTGGAACCCTGGTCACTGAGAATTTTAGACTTTCTGTGCTGACAGGCTCTGACCCCCAGGAGAACACTGCATTTGACCTGAAGCCATGGAGAAGGCTTCCAAAACTGAATGCTAAAACTGAGATTATGGGTGTGGAGTTTGATTGAAAGTGTGTAATATCACATGGTGGAAAACTTAGAGTTTAAGGTTTTAGAATATAGTAATATATATATATAAAGCAAAATGGAGTTTTTAGGGCAGAGGCTGGTCCTTCTTCAACTTCTTCTCCATGGGTTTGGGTAGTTTTGTGTAATTGTATAAAAAAGTCCACATTGTGGGCTACAGGTGGTTGGGTTAAAAGTGAAAATAATTAAAAGTGGGTTGGGTCATTGGGTTAAAAGTAAAAACAATTTAGGTGTCACTTCTTAATTGGAACTTTTATCCTAAAAAGGCATTTTAGAGAGAGAGACAGGGCTCCATTTTTAGTTTGTTAGAGTGAAGTGCTGTAGAGCTCAGGGTTTGTGAGACTGCAATATAGATAAGAACTACTGAACATCTGAGTCCCAACAAGAAATACCATCTCACATATTTCATCCCAACTCTGGCAAAAAGTTAAGGCTCAACACACCCAACACAAACCTCAAGCTGTGTGCACCAGGACAGAGGAGATGGGCACCCAAACCAACATCCCTCTTATGCAACATCTGTCACTACACTGATTTCCCCACAAATCAAAGCATGTTCTAGCTGGGAATGCAAAAAGCCTTTCCCTAGGACCCACAGCTACAGAGCACTCAATATTTTAAACCATAGGTTGGTTCACAGAGAACTTACCTGTAAATCTGACTTTATAAGTTCTTCTTGGCCTTCAATCAACCTTCTTTTATTACCAAAGTCTGCCAAGTAAATTTTGCCACCTAAATCTGGGGAAGTAAGAGAAATTGTTAGCAAATAAAGGTGGCAAACCTTCATATGGTCCATTGCTGACTTCTGGATGGCCCCTTCTTTAAAAAACAGTTCTTTGGAGGCATCTGTGATGGGTTGGTCTGCCTGCAGAGCCCTGGAGAGGTGGGCAGAGCTAATGGGATAGGTAAGCTTGTTCTCTCTGTGAACCCACCTGTACTCATTTAAAGAGGAGATCTGTCACAGACATATTTTATGAAAAATCCTCTCGTTAGGATCTTTTCTCCTGAGAAGCTGAGAGGCCTCAGGAACAAAATGCAAACAATGATTATCTGCTGCTGTGGAATGCAACAGGGGGATCTGTGATTGGTCTCATGTGGTTGTTCCTAATTAATGGCCAATCACAGTGAGCTGGCTTGGACTCTCTGGTCAGTCACAAGATTTTATTATCATTCCATTCCTTTCCTTTCAAGCCTTCTGATGAAATCCTTTCTTCAATTCTTTTAGTATAGTTTTAATACAATATATATATCATAAAATAATAAATCAGCCTTCTGAAACATGGAGTCAAGGTTCTCATCTCTTCCCTCGTCCTGGGACCCCTGAGAACGGCACCACAGAGATCTAAAGCCACCCCATTCAGCACAAAGACATCTCTACTTTTACAGACAGCTGTGAGGCACCTCCTCCTCTAAACTTCAGGGAGAGCAAAGCAAAAACATAAAGAAAGCAAAATGAAAATATAAGGAAATCAAAACGTAACCTATTACGAAGTTCCCAGGCTGTAGATCCTGGTGAGCAAATCCGAGGGAGTGCAGCTCTCTCAGTGCCTGGAAGATGATCTTCAGAGCAGCTTTGTAATCCTTCTGGCCTTCAGGGTCCTGCAGGTGCTCCTGGAGGTTTTTCTCCCAGAGTGGGAAGCACAAGTACATGCAACCTTTTTCCTTCTCACACTGGAAGAGCTTCAGTAGATGTTCACTGTGAGAGCATTTTTCAAGGAACTCTTTCTCTCTGTCACCCTCTGCACTGCGGGTTATTTGCACTGCCACCTCTGTCCCCCCGTGTAGCCCGAGGTAGATGCCATCCTGAATTTTCTGCTGGATGTATGGAAATGTCTTCAGTTTGCCGATCATGGGGCGATACATTTGATCAAGGTTTCTCAGCTGGTCCCTCCAGCGTTTGCTGTGTGGCTCCCAGGCTCTGGGGGTCTCTGGAACAAACCTGACCTTGTGCTCACGAAGAAGGTTTTCCATGCTGGGAGAACGATTCCTCCTGGCAACTGCAATCAGGTTCCCACGATCTGTCCTCGCTCCCTTTTCACACAACAACTTTGCAATTCTGCAATCATCTTTCTCCACAGCCACCATCAGGGCTGTGTTGCCTTCCTCATCTGCATCATCAATATCTATCTCATCCTTCTCCAACAAAGCTGCCACCAGCTCTGGGCTCTCCATTTCAACAGCCAGGATGAGGGCAGTTTTCCCACATTCATCTTTGCTCTTCACATCCACACCGTGCTCCAGCAGGAAATGAACTATGGGCACAGGTGACTCGTGCTTTCTTTTGCCTGAGCCCTTCTTTAGGGCATGGATCAGGGCATTCCTGTCTCTGTTGTCACGGATGTTCACGTCAGCCCCCATCTCCAGGACCAGGATTTTCACAGCCAAGAAGTGGCGCTCCCTGCAAGCGTCCATCAGCGCTGTGGCCCCTCCTTTGTGCAGCTTGGCTTTCTCCTGGCTGGGCTCCCTCCTCAAATTCACCTTTGCCCCTCTGCTGTAGAGGAACCTCAGGGCTTCCTCCATCCCGTACCACGCAGCCTCCATGAAGGCTGTGAAGCCGTTGATGTCCTGCTCGTGGATGTCTGAGCCCTGCTCCAGGAGGAGCTCCAGGATCTCCACGTTCCCTGCAATCCCTGCCTCAATAAAGGCAGTGCCCCCATTGTCCTTCCTGGCGTGCACAGAGGCTCCCCTGGCCAGCAGAAGCCTGACCAGCTCCTCCTCATTGATTCTCACTGCAGTCTGCAGGGGTGTCCAGCCACTGCCCACCTTGGAGTTCACATCTGCCCCTTGCTCCAGCAGCTCCAGCACAGCTGCTTTGTCCTTGTTGTACACAGCAGCATTTAACTCTGAGTTAAGGACTTCTGCTGCCTCCTGGTTGTGAGCTGGGGACTCCATGGTGCTCAGAGGGAGGGCTCTGGGCTCACCACCAGAAGGAGGGACAGGTGCAGGGCTCAGAGGGAGGGCTCTGGGCTCACCACCAGAAGGATGGGAGAGGTGTGGTGGTCACAGGGAGGGCTCTGGGCTCACCACCAGAAGGATGGGAGAGGTGCAGTGGTCACAGGGAGGGCTCTGGGTTCACCACCTGAAGGATGGGAGAGGTGCAGGACTCAGAGGGAGGGCTCTGGGCTCACCACCAGAAGGATGGAGAAGTGCAGGGCTCAGTGCTTTCAGAGTGGAGCATGTGCCAGGCGTGGCCCATCAAACACATTGGGGGCACTTTTGAGGGCTCTGTGGTCTTCACCTAATTAATGAACAGAAAATATTGTTTCATTAGGCTGTGAAAGCTCACCATTTACACTCCATTTGTCCTGTGAGAGGGGCAGCTGAGGACAGCAGTGCCAGTGCCAGCTGGGAGAGCCAAGGCCTGGAGAGAGGCACAGCTTTAGCCCTCATGGGCTCCTTGGTTCCTTGACCGGCCCCAGCCCCTCTCACAGCCCCCCTCCCACAGGTGTCCCTGCTGCTTTTGCTGTGAATTTCATCTCACACTCATCCCAGCTTACCTGATAAGCCATCAGTGATAGGTGGAGATGGGCATTCCCCTTCACCTTCGGATGGCAGCCACACACAGTCCTGACTGCCCTGATCCAACACCTGCAGTGAGACAGAAATCCTTAATCCCTCCTGCTTCTACAGGCCTTCAGGGGATCCCACCTGACAGGAAGCCTCTCCTAAGCTTTTCACCACGTTAGGAGATTGATCAGAGAGGACTTAATTTGCCTTTATCTATCTGGTGCCTAGAAAAAGTGGAGCTCCAATACCCATTTTCTGATCAGCACTTTCAGGAGTTACTGCCTGACAAGCTGGACTGGAAATAAATTACCTAAGCAAATCAGGAAAGGGATAGAGAAATCTTAAGGTATAAAAGCAAAGTATAAATTTACATGAATTTACCCTCAGGAAAGCCAAAGATTGGTTTTTGGATGATTTATTTCCCTGCCCAGCAGGAAATAACACAGAATTCCAAGAATTTCAAGTATTTAATTGATTTCGATGCATTTCATTTCCTTGTATTAATTTCTATACCTTTTGCCACACAGAAAAATAAAAACAGAGTTACTTTCCTGGCCAGAAAAGCAGCACAGCATCCCTTGGTCACAGTGGGGCTGAAGTTCCTCACCCCTGTCAGGACAGCAGAACTCTGGGGAGGAGGAAGAGAGGGGCTGAGCACCTTCCTCCTCCTCCAAGCAGCAGAGACACAAGATCTGCACTCCAGGAAATGTTTAAATATTTCTATCCCTGCCCCACTGACTTTTGACCGTGCCTGGGTGTCCCCACGTGTCACCCAGCCCTGCCTGCTGCCACCCACAGTGACTCAGCCACCAAGGTGTCCCCAGATATGTGCTGGCCCTGCCAGGAGGATGCTGGGGTTCTGGGGGAGGTGCATGCAGGAAAGTAACTTTTTTTTTTAGGTATAGAAATTAATACAAGGAAATTAAATGCATCCAAATCAATGAAATACAGTGTTTATTTCTTGAAATTCTGTGTTATTTCCTGCTGGGCAGGGAAATAAACCATCCAAAAACCAATCTTTGGCTTTCCTGAGGGTAAATTCATGTAACTGGTGCCTGTTTTTCAGCATGCAGCAGAGAAATCATGAGCTAAGTGCTCTCCCCGTGCACCCAGACCCTGCTCAGAAACATCTGCTCAGCAGTGCTTCAAGAGCTGAAAATGTAGAGGCATTGAATGCATCAGGGATGTGCATTTGTGGGGGACATTTGGGGTTTTGTTTTAACCTTTTCCTCACTGTGAAGAATGCATATTTTATGATTGGCTTTTTGCAAATATTAAAATTAATACTACATGTGTTGTGTTAGAAAGTGAAGCTGTATTAATTTTCTTAAGTAGTGTGGTAAATATAGTTTTAGGTTATACCATAAGGTTAAAATAGAAACTATGCTATGTAGGATACTTTTTTCCTAAAGAAAAGATTTGCACTGAGATAGCAGCCACAGGACACCTCAGTCTTTCAGAGAATTTATTGCTCCATTATCAGAAAGAATGAACTTCTTCCTGCCTTGCTCAGCCATGAGACGCCATCAGGATTCAGAGGAAGAAGCTGACACTGCCCAGACAGAATCCTGTGTTTGAATGGAATTTATGCATCAGGTATGAGGTGTATGAATATGCAACAGGCTGTTGCTTTTAAGGGTTAATCCTCTGTTAACGTGGGTCCTTTTTTGGGCTAATTTTGCCCAGAAAGAGGTACCCAGACTGTCTGTAACCCTTTGTATTTGTTGTCTCATATTGTCCTAATTAAAATTGTCCAAATTATTATTACTCTTTTTATATTACTATTTTTATAACCATTTTATTATTCTAAAACTTTAAAAATTTTAAAAACAAGTGACTGGCGTTTTTCACACTCACCTTTTTGGCAAATCCATCCACATGGGGGGATTAAATGCTGCTAAATTACACCCAGGGAATCGCTGAGCTGCAGATATGTGGGTTCCTCCCTGGCATCACCCTGGCACCCTGCCCCTGGTAGGCAGCTCTGTGTAAACACCCAGCCTGCTCCTCCAGACCCTCCTTATCTGCCTGGAAAGCCTGTGCAGGAAGCACACAGGAGGAGCCCAGGCTCTGGTGATGTCCCACCCAGTTTCCTTTGTGGTGGTACCACTTGTTGGTTTCTCTGTGTCTGGGTTGAAGGCACTTGAGATAGTATTTCATGTTTGGACTCAAGTGTTTATTATTTCTTATCAGTAAAACAGTCTCACTACTGTGAGTTGGGCAGCTTTTCAGTAGAAGGCACAAAAAGGCCAACAATCATGATTATGGGAATCCATAATATCAGAGGGTTTTGGGAAAGCTGCAAAAGGCAGACCAGAAAAAATAGAGTTGGCCCCAGACTAGTGCTGTGGAAGGACTTTGTCTGGTTGGGGAAGAGCTTTTAAGGTAGACAATCACTTTTTGGATTAAAATTTGGTGCTTCTGCCATTTGAATTTTGCAAAGCTCAGCCAAAGTAATTTTTTTTTTTTTAAAGGTAAATAGATAATTACAAATCTTGGCTTGTTATAGTCAGCAATCTCATTTTGGCTCTCATTATAATTTGAGTTATCCTCTCTGACTATTGTAAAATTGTAAAAACAATTGTAAAAAATTGTAAAAACTGTTTTTGGAGACTGCCATTGTGCAGAGCCCAGTGTAAGGAGGGGATGATGTGTAGGACTAAAAGAGAGATCCCACCTCTAGATGCAGCCCTGTATGTTTTCTGTGGATATCCCAATCCTCTGCTCACATCTCCACGCCAGCTCTCACCAAACTCTGCCTCTGCAGGAGTCACATCCCTGTACCTCATTGGCATTCTGCTTCCCACAGCATCCACAGGCTCTGGGAACATCCCACGGTCTCTGCATGGAATTCTGCAGGGTTTGTGCTGCCACAGGAGGCCTTGACACAGCCCCAAAGGGACAGAGACTGTGAAAACTCAGGGGCCATCTCCAGTCTGTCCCACGGCTCTCTGGATCTCATTTTAATTCACAGCAAGAATCTCTCCCAGTTTGACCAGGCCTGTGGCTGCAGCTGCTGGTGCTCAAGTACCCATTTGCAGGCTGCAAAACAGATAAACAACCAGAGCAAGGGCACATTTCAGCTTCAAAGCCAGTAAAGACATCCAAAAAAGGCTAAAAGGCATTTTTAAAAAGGCCAATATAACAACATCACATCACCCACCCACCCAAGTACAAGAGCCTTCTTCAGCTTGCTGGTTTAATTAAAGCCATTTATTATCTTATGGTGGGAAGATGAAAATCCCTAGGATGGTAGGAATCCAAACCTGGTGGTGGGAATGAGGTGTTTGCAAGCAGCAGGGCTGTGGCAGGAGTGTCCTGTGCCTGTATCCAGTGAAGAAGGGTTTGCTGCCAGTGCTTTCCTGATCCAAATTGTTTTTCGCAGAGCCATCAGTTTGAACTCTGAACCCCTGCAACAGGCAGTTTCCAGGGAATGAAAGGGTCTCCAAGGAGTAACAGAGCTCCTCTCCACCATCACCATTCTGTAGTCTCTGGGTCATGGAGTTCCTGCTGTATTTGTACATCTGCACAGTCATTATTTGCCCCCACGCACCCAGGGACTCAGGAGATGAGCTGCTGAGACACAGACAGCAGGGAAATCAAGGACACAGCTAAGCAAATCTCCCTTTTCCTCCATTCTGATGCACTCACACCCATTTTTGCATCCCTTCCCCTGAGATGACATCTCCCGAGAATCCTTGTCCTCCCAGCAGCCACAAATAAAACACAGAGCAAAATGTGGCAACAAAAACTGCCTGCCAAGGGCAAAATAATCTTTTAAAAGGAGCTATGAATAGTAGGATGAGGGTTTTTTTCTTCATGTTCCCTTCACGTGCTTTCCTATTATATTTCCAATTGGGAATATCCCAGGGTTTATGTGCTTGGCCATGCTGATGTGACTCTCAGTGCTGGAACACAACCCTGGAAAATAATCCACAGAAGGATGGCAGGTGATGCTATCCATGGAGGAGCATCCACCACTTCTCACAGAACCATTTAGGTCTGGAAAGACCTCCAAGGTCATTGAGTCCAACCTCCAAGGTCATTGAGTCCAACCATCATCCAACCATCCAAGCCCAGCACTGAACCACATCCCCCATATCTACACCTTTTCTGGAGTATTTTTACCTTTTTTAAACTTCAGTTTTTAGTTTTTTGGACTACTGTTCAATCCTCAGCACCACCAAAAAAGAAATTTTTGCCAGCAGGGAAGGAGAGGTGAGGGCAACAATGAGGCAGGCAGGGACCTCACCAAGCAGGGCAGCACATCCCAGTCCCTGGGCAAAGAGAGCAGGGCAGAGCCATTTAAAACAGCCCAGAGCAGCCAAAACAGGTGAGACAAGGAGCCAGGCTGAGCACCTGAGTTTAGAAGCCTTTCCCAAGGAGAGCAGGTGGGTTTCCAGCAGGATTCCTCCCAGCTGTTCCTCATCCCCATCCTTCCCCCAGGCTGTGGCTGTGCCATGCCCCAGCTCCCTCCAGCACAGGCAGCCCAGCCCTGGGGAGGCAGGAGGGCTGATGGATTAAGCCCTTTTCTGACCCAAACATGGGGAAACTGAGAGGAATTTTAAAAATTTCTATTCTATTTTCAATCTCATGAGAAGGGTGAGACAATACAGGTGTTATAATTCACACCATCACAATCAGAAGCCAATTAATTCTTAATTACAATGCAATATAAGCATTTCTTGGCCTATCAGCTTTAGGGTCTCCAAGGAGTAATATATCAGAGGAATATATTATTATATTAGAGCATTATATTATTTTATTAATATATAATATATAATTTTATCCCCCTCGAGGCTTTTATAATAATATATATAATATATTTAATATATTTAATACACAATATATAATATATATTAATACATAATAATATATTGAAGTAATCTATTATTACTCTAATTTTCTTGCTATTTTTACCATGCTGTAAATGCCTTAAAGCCAATTATCTAAAATTACCTCTTGTGGGTCCTACTACAATGCATCTTTCATAGTTCTATTTCTCCAAATAGAACTATGTCTTATTTACAAAACCATCTAGTTTTATTTACAAAACCATCCTTTAAAACTTGCTTCTGGTTCCATTTCTCTCTCAGTGTCTGTCCTATTCCCTGGCATTTCCAAGTCAGCATTTCTTATCTCAAGGTTTGCATTGAGATGCACACTGTGTGAGCCTTCTGTCAAGAATTTTCTACAAATCCACATTGGCTGCAGACCCCAGCACTGCCCTTGGTGCCCCAGCAGCAGCAGAAAGCATGAAAATCACCTCTCATTCTTCCTCAGCTCCCGAGGCAGCCCAGGGGCACAAATCCTTGAGTGCAGCTGGGGTGGATTGGCAGCCTTGGCATTCAGCTGCCTGCCCAGGGCAGGGGGAGCACATCACTCATCAGCTGTGAGTGCTGGCACCTCGTTCAGGCAAAGGCCTTGCAGAGGGAGCTGCAGAGGATGGCATCCAGCTGCTCCCTCCCTGCTGCCTGCCCCGGGGCTGGCAGAGCTCTGCAGGACACGGGAGAGGCGTTTGGCGTGTTTGGAATGGCTCAGTGCATCCCCTCTGCTGCTGAGCTCCCTCCAAAAACATACCCAGATAACATCTTACAGCCTTCCTTCATGGCCTTTCTTTAAAAAGAGAAATAAATCATGGATGTGCACACATGCAGCTGAGCTCCCTCCAAAACCATACCCAGATAAAATCTTACAGCATTCGTTTATGGCCTTTCTTTAAAAAGTGAAGTAAATCATGATTGTACACACATGCAGCTGAGCTTCCTCCAAAAACACACCCAGATAACATTTTATACCAGGCCTTTCTTTAAAAAGATAAATAAATCATGGATGTGCACACATGCAGCTGAGCTTCCTCAAAAAAACATATCCAGGTAACATTTTACAGCATTCCTTCATGGCCTTTCTCTAAAAAGAGAAGTAAATCATGGATGTACACACATGCAGCTAAGCTTTCTCCAGAAACATATCCAGATAGCATCTTACAGCCTTCCTTCATGGCCTTTCTTTAAAATGAGAAATAAATCATGGATGTGCACACATGTAGCTGAGCTCTCTCCAAAAACATATCCAAATAACATTTTACAGCAGGCTTTCACAGCCTTTCTTTAAAATGAGAAATAAATCATGGATGTACATACATGCAGCTGAGCTTCCTCCAAAACCATACCCAGATAAAATCTTACAGCATTCCTTCATGGCCTTTCTCTAAAAAGAGAAGTAAATCATGGATGTACACACACAGAGTCTGCTGCCACACGTGTGTATCCATGAAAAACAAAAAGCTCATAATTCCTACACTGAAATATCTGCACATCCACCAGCCTAAATCCTCGTCCTAGTGCACTCCTGCATCCCCACCCATGTCCTAAGAGCACCCCAAAGCTGCCTGCTCCCACTGGAGCAGGGATCCTCTGGCTGCAGGAGCCCCTGAGCTACTGCTGGGAATGCTCCAGCTCCCAGGGCACAGGGAAACAACTTTTTTAAAATATTTTTTTCCACCAAATAAATCCACTCCTCCCCATCCTGGCTCATGGAAAGCTGGCCCAGGAGCAAGTTCGTGTTCACAGCCTGGAGCAGGGCAGTGCCATCCCCATGGTGGAGCTTAAATCCCCTCAGCTGCTTCCAAATTTGCAGCCTCCTCCCTGGGAAACTTCAGCCTGGCTTTATTGGAGTGACCACAGCTGGATGGGGGAAGCTTTGGCTCCTCTGTCTCAAATGTGGTTTTGTGGGTTGGGATTTTTTTAAATCCCCCCTTGAGGCTTTAAGGTTTTGTTGTATGACCACTGGGTTTTGGCAGCAGGCATAGCTGGATTTTAGTGACTGGGTTTTCTCTTTGGGAAGCATCTCAGAGGAAACTGGGCTGCAAATGGGATTGTGCAGAATGAGCTGTGGGGTCTGAGAGCTGCCACTGAGGCTGAGGCTCAGCTTGGGCCATGCATGATGCAGCAAAAATGGACACAGCCTCACAATCCCTTCTAAAGAAAGCTCAAAAATTCTATATTTTAATTACTTCTTTATTTTTTAAATTTAATTTTAAATGTTTAAAAATAACTTCCTTTTTAATTAATTACATTTTAATTTTAATTTTATTTTTTAAATAATTTACTTTTAATAAATTTATCAAAAATTTAATTTGAATTTTTTAAAATGGAGAATCAGTTTTAAATTAACTTCAAGATTAATTTTTGCAAGACAAAGTATTCATATTTTTCATTCAGAAGCTACAGGGTTTTTTTTTTAAAAAAAAGGCAACAACAACATTAATTTTTGATTCTGGCTGCTTCTAGTCTGCCTTACTGCTCTCTGTCCTGACAAGTGATTTAAATATTTCCTGGCTACTTTCCAGCTCATTTCTTCCCTCTGACACAGACAAAGATCAGATAGAGATGCAAACTGCTGCAATCCCAAATCACCTGGCTTGTAGGACAAGGCCATGCTTAATTTAAAAGGAAATGAGAGGTGAGGGGAAGCTGCTTTCCTCTGGATGGGTGGGGATGGAGCAGAGTCCATGGGTTTTACAGCCCCTGCTGATCCTTGGTCCCTGCATGGCTGTCACAGGGCTCAGGAACTTCTGCTGCAGCTGCAGCTGCTTGGAAAATGCATTGAGTGGCAGGAGGTGGCTTGTGCTTGTGAAAAATGCATATTTTATCATTGGCTTTTTGTAAATATTAAAATTAATATTATATGTGATATGTTAGAAAGTTATGCTGTATTAATTTTCTTAAGTAGTGTGGTAAATATAGTTTTAAGTTATAATATAAGGTCAAAATAGAAACTATGCTATGTGAGATACTTTTTTTTTCTAAAGAATGGACTTGCAGTGAGATAGCAGCCACAGGACACCTGAATCTTTCAGAAAAAAAAGAATTTATTGCTCCATTATCAGGAGAAATGAACTTCTTCCTGCCTTGCTCAGCCCTGGAGACACCATCAAGATTCAGAGGAAGAAGTTGACACTGACCAGACAGAATCCTGTGTTTGAATGGAATTTATGCATCATGGATGAGGTGTATGAATATGCACCAGGCTGTTGCTTTTAAGGGTTAATTCTCTGTTAACGTGGGTCCTTTTTCGGGCTTATTTTGCCCAGAAAAAGGTACCCGGACTGTCTATAATTCTTTATATCTATTGTCTCATATTGTCCTAATCCTAATTGGCCAAATCATTATTACTCTAATTATATTGCTATTTTTACAACCATTAAAAATTTAAAAACAAGTGACTGGCGTTTTTTCACATGCTCCTAGTGACACCTTGGAACATGCACATTCTGAGTTATTCCCTGGGATTCCAGCCCTCTCAAACTCTCCTCTGCTGATGCAGGCCAATTAATTTTGGCTTCCAGAACATGCAATAAATAGAAAGAAGGCAACTGAAATAAAAATATTTTTCTGTTGGGTTTTTATTCCAAGTACTTCTTCGACCTGCTCTGGGATGCTCCTCTCCAGCCCTGGGTGCTTCTGTGGAAATCTATTTCCATACAAACTTCCCCTTCTCTCCCAGAGCATTTGAGGGAACTGCTCAGACCTCACTCTGCACAGGAATAAGATTTTTTTTAACCCCTCTGATACCAGAGAGTTCCCCCCTTGTCAATGAATTCAATCATCAGGTGTGTTACTTACAAAAATCAAGTATTTTTTATGTCAGTGACCCAAAAGCAGGGTTTTTTCCCAGCATCCTCTCAATTTTATGACATTTGTGTTTTTACTAATACTGAGCAGATATTGGGAACTGCAGTCTTGCAAAGGGTTCAGAAATTATGAGCAATAGAAGCAGCACTGAATACCCTGGCAGTTCATATATTGAAAGCTTCACTTCTGCTTTCATGCTTTCTATGAATCACTCAGTTTCCTTTGATAAACCAAATACCACAAAGCTTTATGCCTCAAAAGTCTTCCCCCCCTCCTCTTCTGCTCTTGACACTGTCACTTTTAAAGGGACTGGAAATGCCCCCTGAGTCACCCAACACAAGCAGCTTTGCAAAGCATCCAGAATTAGAATGTAAAATTTAATTGAAAGTCCATGACCAGAAAAATAAAGAGCCAGCCCATGTTGTCAGGGTATTTTTCTCTTTATATTTTATTTTATTTTATTTTATTTTGTAATGACAACATTACGTCGGCAATGAGAACAGACCATTGTGCATCGCTCACTTCAGTAACACAGCAAAGATGGTTCCAGTTGTAAAAATAAATAATAAATAAGAAAGCAGCTGATATCTCCCTGTAAACACAGCCAGGACAACAGCCAGAGGCTCAGAGGTGGGACCAGGATGGGGGTGGTGGAAGAGGGCTTGGAGTAACATGCCCAAACTGGTCTTTGGTCCCTTGCTCTGCTCCAGCAGCTGTGAAAAGCCCAAAGGATGCTGTGCTCCAGATGTTGCTGAGACAGGGGGGCAAAAACGAGTTCCCTTGGCAAGGAGTGAGTACCAGTGGGATAAGGATCTCCAGGTTTGGTCTCTGGGGATCAACAGAGCCCTGGAAAGCAGCTCTCAGCAGGCAGCAGTGCTGGTGGCACATTCCCCAGGACCCAGCACAGGCTCCACATCACCCACCACTGCTGCCAAGTGGGACCCTCACCTCTCCAGGACCCCAAAATTCCTGCTGAGAGGGACTTTCTGAAGAGCTGCCCCCAGGTCTGGGCTGGGTGTGTGGTTCCTGCCACCCCCAAGTCACTGAATTCACAGGATGGTTTCGCTCACTCTACAGGTTTCTGGTAAAGTGCTGTGGCTGCAGACTGGTTTCACCATCCAAGGGAACACCAAGCTCAGTTGCAAAGCCCTGGGTTTTGTCTCCCATGTGTGAAAATCAAGTTTTCCATAGACTTGCTCACGAAAGTGCCTGTTTGACCTCTCTGTTTCCTGCCTGGGACAAGCTGCAATGCCTTCCACATCTTTAAGGGGAGAAAGGGAACAGCATGGGCTGCAAAGCATCCTTGCACTGCCATCCAAACTCTCTAGCAGCTCTCCCTGCTGCTACTGGTTTACCTTGCTCCAAAATTGTGCTACAAATCTGTCTGGTCCTCTCAAATTATTACGCAGAAAAGGTGGGAGGCATGCTAAGTGCTACAACAGCTAAAATAATTTAATTTACAAGCTCCTCAGAGCAAGGTATACACGTGTGTGCTTTCAGCAGTGCTGCTCTAATAAATATAGCTATAATAAGAAGAACAATAATGATGAAATAAATAACAATAACAGAGATAAAACGTCACGCACATGACTTAAGATTAGGTGCAATCTGAAGGTCATGGAGCTCAAGCGAGGGATGAAAACGTCACTGCACTGGAAGGAGGTGGAAACTTCGATGCAGAGCATGCATAGGACACAGCTGGAGGATCTTGGGATTAGGAGAAGGCAGGCTCAGGATTCCTCCAGCTGAAATTGCCACGAAGTCTTGGGGCTTTTATCCTGGCCATTCTCTGTGAGCAGGAGTGGCAGGCTCTGTGCTGGCCCCAAAGCTTGTGGCGGTCGGAGAGCAGGAGGGAGCTCTTGGGTTGTGGGTGCTCAGGGGAATCCCCTCTCTGAATGAGCTGAGATTGAGGTGCACTCGCAGCTCAAACCCCATTTCTTTCCATGTTTGCAGTGGTGCAGGTCTCCAGCCAAGCTGTGAGGGGAGGCTCTGGGCTGCCACCCCTGAGGAGGGAGGAATGTGGGCCTGGCAGCTCCTGAAGCACTCAGGGTGCTGCGGGATCTTGGGGTCAGGAGGAGGCAGGCTCAGGATGCCTCCAGCTGAAATTGCCACGAAGTCTCAGGGCTTTTATCCTGGCCATTCCCTGCGAGCAGGAGTGGCAGGCTCTGTGCTGGCCCCAAAGCTTGTGGCGGTCGGAGAGCAGGAGGGAGCTCTTGGGTTGTGGGTGCTCAGGGGAATCCCCTCTCTGAATGAGCTGAGTTTGAGGTGCACTCGCAGCTCAAACCCCATTTCTTTCCATGTTTCAAGTGGCAAAAGTCTCCAGCTCTGAGGGCATCCACCCCCGAGGAGGGAGGAATGCCATGTCTGGCAGCTCCTGAAGCGCCCAGGGTGCTGGGGATCCTGCTAAAACCCCACAACTTCAGCCGGACCCCCGCCACACAGGCCTCAGCCCTCACAGTCCGTGTCCCACCCTGTTCCTGGCCCCCTGGCTCGTCCCTGGCTCAGGTCAGGTGTGTGAGCGCTTGCTGGTGCCGCGGCTGGTGGCCTGCCTGCTCATGTCCTGGTAGGAGGCGGATTTCAGGAAGCGGGGGTAGGAGTCCTTCTCCATCAGCGTGCGCGTCTTGGCCTGCGCCTCGTTGAAGCAGGCCGAGGTGGCCCCCGAGAGGTTCTTGCGGGTGATCTCCCTGGTTTCGTGGTCGATGTTCACCTGCAAGGCAGCAGCGCCCACAAATGTTAGCTCCTCTTCTACATGAGGACAAAACCTGGTTTTAATTGCTCTTCAGATGTAGATGAAGATGGCCACAAACCTTTCTAATCACTAATGTGGCTCTGGGGTTTTTGGGGTCTCCCCAAGCCTGGCTGCCATGGGTGTCCCCAGACAGTGAAGTCCAGTTAAGCACAACCTGTCCAAGCCCCTCAGGCAGGCTCCAGGGCCACAGGCAATCTTAGCAAGCTCAGCTCTTAAGTGACATTGTCATTGTGATATTTTCTGAAAAATCCCTTCACCAGGATTTCTTCTCCTGGGAAGCTGACAAGCCTTAGAAAAGAATGAAAACAATAATTATCTAATTGCTTTGGGATGTGTTCTGGAGATCGTTTACCAACAGGTACATCTTTGATTGGTTCCATGTGAATTGTTTCAACTTAATGACCGATCTCAGCCAGCTGTGTCAGACTCTGAGGAGTCAGTCACGAGCTTTTATTATCATTCTTGTTAAGCCTTCTGTCTGAATTCTTTCTCTTCCTTTAGTATAGTTCTAGTATAGCATTTTTAAATTTAATATCATATCATATCATATCATGATAAATCAGCCTTCTGAGAACATGGAGTCAAATTCTTATCTCTCACCGTCCTGGGGACCCTCACAAACACTACATGAGATCAGCTCTTTGGTGATTCTCAGCTCATTAGTGATTTTCAGCTCTTGGCTTGCAAAGTGCCTTTGGCAGACGAAGGGAGAGAGAGAAGGCTGTATGAGGTTCCACAAAGGTGTCTTTATTGGCAGCTTCTGCAAAGGGTCTCAGTGACAGCTCTTCTCTCAAACTGGGCAGAAATAAGGGTTTATATAGGGTATAGGGGTTTTGGGGAATCAGTCCAATAGTAAGGGTTGAGGTGAAAGTGACCTGTTATCTTACAGAGAGATAACAAGGGTCTGAAGGTGGAAGAGGGGCTTCTTTGGTCCAGTCATCATGACCAGGCATTCCTTATCCTAGACAACTGACCACCAGGGAGGCCTTGCAGGCTCTGTGCCTGCTACACTTCACAGTTAGACTCAATTTCTGTTCCAACATTATGTTATGGACCACACAATGTTAGATCATGAACAAGAGCACACTTTCCCACTGACCCAACAGCACTTTCATAAAACCCACCAGGATATTTTATTCCTTTCCCACCCTATTTGATGCGACAGAAAATGATCTCACCTCCCTGGGCGCCTCATTTTGGACAAACTCCTCGAAGATCCTGTTGGCTTTGGAGGCCAGCTTGGTTTTCGAGCGGGTCTTTTTGAAGTCCTCACATGCCAGCCAGAAGTCGAGGTTCTCCTCGCTGAATTCAGTCTTCAGGAAGGTGTGGAATGCATTTACCCCACCTATGGAGGGGAGAGAAGAGCAGTTAATAGGAAAGGAGGCAGGGGGAAGAGGACCAGCAGCAGACACTGCTTGGGGAGCGTTGCCCTGGGAGCTCAAACCGTGACATCCACAGATTTCCTTTCCTTCCGGGCAAATTCCACCCTCTGAGACACTGCTAATTGGCCTCTAGACTCCAATAAAATCCTTTCCCACAGACAAGTAATCCTCTGGTTTTATTTATCTGACCTTTCTGTAATGAGTCTTCAGAGTATTTTCTTTACAGCTTCGGGAAAGAGCTAATTCTACCTAAGGAGAAGCGCGCTGACGCATCGGAACACTGCAGGAGCCCAGCAGCCGTGCCTTGGTTCTGATTTCTCAGCCCAGATCTGGGGGGATTGAGGTGCTGAGGACAGGAGAGTAATTGCAGCGAGGATTTCAAAGATGTGCTGGGAGGGTGGATTAAGTTACAAAGCTGGAGATGCTCATTAGCCATCACAGCACGTGAGGGAGATGGAAAAAAATACAGTTGGCCCCAGAGTAGCGCTGTGGAAGGACTTTGTCTGGCTGGGGAAGAGCTTTTAAGGTAGACAACCACTTTTGGATTAAAATTTGGCATTTCTGCCATTTGAATTTTGCAAAGCTCAATCAAGGTAATAGTTTTATAAAGGTAAATAGATAATTACAAGGTCTTGCTATAGTTAGCAATCTTGTTTTGGCTGTCATTATAAATTTCAGTTATCATCTCTAACTATTGTAAAATTGTAAAAACAATTGTAAAAAATTTTTAAAACTGTTTTTGGAGACTGCCATTGTGCAAAGCCCAGTGTAAGGAGGGGATGATTATGGGAATCCATAAAATCAGAGGGTTTGGGGAAAGCTGCAAAAGGCAGACCGGAAAAAAAATACAGTTGGCCCAGACTAGCACTGTGGAAGGGCTTTGTCTGGCTGGGGAAGAGCTTTTAAGGTAGACAACTACTTTTGGATTAAAATTTGGTGCTTCTGCCATTTGAATTTTGCAAAGCTCAGCCAAGGTAATCCTTTTTTTAAAAGGTAAATAGATAATTACAAAGTCTTGGTTTGTTATAGTCAGCAATCTCATTTCGGCTTTCATAATTTGAATTATCATCTCTAACTATTATAAAATTGTAAAAAAATATTTGTAAAAACTGTTTTTGGAGACTGCCATTGTGCAGAGCCCAGTGTAAGGAGGGGATGATGTGTGGGACTAAAAGAGAGATCCCATCTCTGGGTCTGGAGGAGCTGCCTGCACAGGGAGAGGGAGACAGCATCTCACAGGAGCCCTGTGCATTGCAGACACACCCCTGACCCCAGAGTAGGAAAAGGGCAAGGTTATCCAGTGAAACAGCTGAATTCCTGCTCCCTGTGGAAGAGCCATCCCCAGAGGCACAGGACAGACAGACAGAGGGCAGCAATGCAGTTGTCTGAAGAAGCCTGAGGGGAGATGGCTGCATGGCTGTTTCCACCAGACACCCAGAGCAGACACTGCCTTCTCCCCAGTGTGGGGAAAGGGGTGCTTTGGGACTATCATGATGTTCCCCCTGGTGGGCTGCTCCTCAGGGAATACCCATGACAATGCTCCTGTCCCAGGGCAGCAGTGAGACAACACTTCTATCCCCAAAAAACACCCAGCCAGGAGGAAAGGGTAGGCAATAGCCCTATGCCTCAGATCTGGGCAGGAAAGAGACCTCTTTCTAAATCCTCATTTGAGGAGGAGGCGAGATTTCATCCTACACTGACTCCAGTCATACAGCTCACTGTGAGTACATTTGTCCTACACACTCTCACCCAGAGAAGAAAACAAGATGCTACTCACTTTTGCTCTTGAGGAGCTGGTCAAAGGACTCCCTCCATTCCAGCACCTCTTGGGAGGAGTTTCTGGAAAAGACAAAAAGGATGTGAGGCTCTCTGTCCAGCGGTGAGGGACGGGAGCACTTCAGCTGAGCAGCTCCATCAACGGGACACAGCAGCATTCAGCAGGAAACCAAAGCCAGGGGCCAACATCCATTACCTGTGGGCTCTCTTTCCTCTCTCCTCCCTTTCTTTCACCTTCCCTGATGGCTCACCCGACCTCATCTCCATGCTGCTGACCAGCAGGTTCTCTGGGGGATGCTCAGAAGAGCCCCTTTCTGCCGATATGAGTCCAGCAGGTTCTTTAGGGGATGCTCAGAAGAGCCCTTTTCTGCCGACACGAGTCCAGCAGGTTCTTTAGGGGATGCTCAGAAGAGCCCTTTTCTGCTGGCCCAGCAGAGCCTCCTCTGCAGGAAAACCCCCTGCCCTCAGCACTGATATTCAGTGTTCTGTGTTTAATGCTGCCTGCATTCCCCGGGGATCCCAGCCGCTGGTGTGAGGCACCAGGAAGGGCAGGAGCCCTGCGGGATCCCTGCCTCTCGCCAGGGCCCTGCTCTCTGTGCCTAATGCCACAGCATCCGTTCCCTGTCGGGTTTTATAGCCGCTGGAGCAGGGGAGTGATCCGCCTTCCCGGCCCGTCTGGGTGGGACTACACGGAGGGGGAGCCGTGCTCTGTGCTCTGTGCTCCGTGCTGCAGATGGGCAGGAGCATCCCTCGGGAGCGGGCTGGACCCGGGGCAGAGCTGTGCTTGGCTTACCTGCGCCTGGAGCCCAGCTGCAGCTTGCTGGAGCTCCCACTCCTGTGTCCCAGCTCGGGTTTGTGAAGCAGGATGCCCAAGCGGCTCTTCAGATCCTTGGCTCTGGAAGGGAAGGAGGGGTGAGATGGGATCTCTGGACCATCAGTCTGCCGCCCCCACCCCTGCAGAGGCTGTACCCCTGCTTCGCCCCCCAGCTTCAGCCTCTCCTTGGCTCTCTGGTGTGTGAAATAAACGCTCCCCCTTGCTTTCCCTGCTCCCTGGCAACCGCGCATTAAGCCTGGGGGACCGTTTTCTCCTGCTCGCTTCCCAGGCAGAGACACATGGAATATAATGCCCGATCTTTCCTCTGGGGCAGGTAAAAGCTGCTGGAGCCCCCCCAGCTCCTCGGAGCCGTCCTGGTTCCTTTCCCCACTCCACTCTCCCGGCATCACTCCGCTGCTCCTAAATCGCTGGATAAACAGCGATGTCCTTCCTCTCGGCACAGCGGGAGCATCCCCCTGCTGCCTGCCAGCTGCTGCTCCCCTGCTCTGATTTTTGGGGTGCCCCATGTCTCCCAGGAGCCTGTCAGCAGGCCGTGGGGAGGGCAGCGCCATCCACCTACCCCATGGCTTTGGGAGGCAGCACTGATGCTCTCGTGCCAGGGGCTGAGATGCTCCCCTCCCAAAGGCTGGGATGCTGCTGAACCAGAGGCTGGGATGCTCCTGTGCCAGAGGCCGGGATGCTCCTGTGCCAGGGATTGTGATGCTCCCGTGCCAGAGACTGGGATGCTCCCGTGCCAGAGGCTGGGATGCTCCGTGCCCGAGGCTGGGATGCTCCCCTCCCAGAGGCTGGGATGCTGCTGTGCCAGAGGCTGGGACGCTCCTGTGACAGAGGCTGGGATGCTGCTGTGCCAGAGGCTGGGATGCTCTGCCTGTCCCCGCGGCGAAAGCACGGAGGAGCCACCTCCCTGCCGGGAGGTGTCTGCGGCAGCAGCAGGGCAGGAGAAGCGGCTCCTGTCTGTCCCCAGGGTGTCCCCGAGGCAGCGGCTCCTGTCTGTCCCCAGGGTATCCCCAAGGTGCTGTGGCCCAGCTGCTGTTTGCGTGCCCGCGGCTCGCTCAGGCGTCCCCAGGCGCCCAAGCAAAAAATCAGGGTTTAAATGTCAAGCCGGCAGCGTGGGGCTTGGCAGGAGGAGCAACATGTCACTGAACAGTTCGGCGGTGTTGACAAAAATACTCCCGCTGCTGTCAGCTCGGAGCAAGTTGTGCAGAGGCAGAGCCAGAAACCCCTGGTGTGTTTGTACAGCCCTGGCCAGCCTCCTCTCTCTCTCCCTGCGCTGTTTTCACCTCCGTGTTCCCCTCGTGGGGAGCAGAAGGGACGCAGCCGCAAGGAATCACTTGGTGCATCCCGGTTTCTACCCTACCATCACATCGGCGGCAGCAGAGGCTGGTCCAGGTGCGACCCCTGTGCCTCCCAAAGCGCCTTACCTTTCCAGGCAAGTGATGGGCAGCGCGGCTAAGCCCCGGCACATGCTGAGAGCTGGGCACCCAGGCATCCAGCAACTCATCGGCTCCTCCCGGGGGTGCCAGGGGCTGCAAGAGGCGGCTGCGGGCACCACCTGCCCCGCGGTCCCGGGCTGGCGGCTGCGGCAGCGGAGCGGAGCCGCGCTTTATATGGGCCGGGAGAGGGGAGGGGGACCCAGCATCACCGCAGCCTCCAGCCAACCAAAAGCTGCTCAGGCAGCGCCCCTGAAGAGGAGAGCTTAGGTAAGTTTGTGTGTGCTGCTAAGGGAGGGGGGAGTGGGAGGCCCAGGCTCGTCCTTGAGCATCACAGTCATCGCCGCTTCCCCGGGAACAGGAAAAAACAGGCTCGTTTTCCAGCGACGTGTGGAGCCTGCTGATGAAGCGCCGGCGGGTGGGAGAGCAGGGACAGGGCAGACGCTGCAGCCCTCGCAGAGAGCCGTCAGCTCCATCCTGCTGCTCCACCCCGCTGCCCCAGGTCTTCCAGAGCTGTGCCCCAGCGGTTAAAGCAGGGGGTGGCAGCCCCCAGCAGGGTCAGCAGGGTTTGTGCTTCCTGGGGGGTGCAGATGGAGCAGGAGGGTTTAATGTTTCCACTTCTCTTTAATGGCACTGCCAGTTCACAGCTGGAATTTATAATATATAACATATACTATATACCATATACCATATACCATTAATATATAATGTATAATATATATATAATATATATGTAATGTGCTGGCTGAAATTGCACTTCTTCATCACAAATTCCCTGCTGGGTGTGTGTGCTGAGAGGAGGGAAGGGATGCACATCAAAGGAGCCAAAACCTGGCAAAGCATCTAATAATGGAGGATCCTGGTGAGACCTGGAAATTGAAAGGAGATTAAAAGCCAGGGAGAGGTTGGAAAGTGGAGGGGAAGGACTGAGCCGGCAAAAGAGAAAAACGAAGAGAAAGGGTTAAAGCAGTGCAGAGCAGCAAAGCCCAGGGTCTGGAGCTACAAGAAGAGGTCCATGAGAACCAGCAGGCCCTGTGGTGAGGTCAGGCTCACACAGGATCCCAGAGCTGCCCTCCCTCCCTGCAATTCCCCAGCTCAGCAGCTCTGGGAGGGAGCGACCTTAACACCCTCTGCCCGTGGCCAGCCAAGCACAAGGCCACAGCTGCCACTTCCACTCCTCATCCTCTCCCTTCCTCCCTGCTATTCCCAGCTCAGACGTTTTTCCAGAGCTCAGGTTGTCTCCTCCCCTTGCTGCCTGCATTCATCACCCACAGCACACTGCCAGAGCATCTTTCCCTTTGCCAGAGCATCTTTCCCAGGAGAGAAGAACTGTGCCAGGAGAGTGGCAGCATGAAGCCATCTGGGCCCTGGGCAAGGGGGAAAGGCTCCTCTCAAGCTGCCTTTGGGAGCAGGAGCATGAAGATATCTGGGTGGGAAACTTCAGGAGGAGCATGAGGAACCTCAGCCCCACTGAGCAGTAAAGGAGAGTCCTGTCTTTCTCTCATCACTTACAAGAAGGCACAGAATGGTCTTGCTCATGGACAGACAGGAAGGATGCATCACATCAGGGCTAATGACTGAACACACACTTTGAGCTCCTCATGGAAGAGCAGCCTCTTTCCTGATGGCTCTGGGGATTTTCACTCAAATAATCAAGTTAAAGCCTTCTTGGTTAGCAGATATCCAGCTACAGATGGATGTCTGGAGCTACACCAAGCTCTTATTCATGTTTCCTCTGTGCCTTAAAACCAAGATTAGAGCTGTGGATTCCAGGGAAGAAATGGAAGAGTAAAGGAGAGAGGGCTGGAAGGTTTCCTTTGCCTGTACAACTGCTGGGAATGTCTGTGCACAGCCACAGGATGTGCTTGGCATCAGTTTTGGAAGTGCCACCCCAGTCTGGAGCTCCATCCCAGTTGAGCAGCACACTGGGAGCACTGGTGTCACAGCAGCAGTGGCACATGGGGGTGGGCACAGGCTCCTGGCACCCACACTCTGCTGTTCCACAGAGCCACTCAATGCTCAGGGTTGGAAAGGAGAGCTGGAGATCATGCCAAAGCAGCTTGGCACTCACCTCCCAGCTGCAGCAGGTGACCCAAGGGTTTAGGGTGGCAATGCCCCTTCTCCTCATCACCCACATCTCCATCTCCTCCCTGGTTTTTCCATATAAATGCTGGGGGAACGTTCACCTGCGTCCCTTTCCCCCGTAGAGCTGCAGCCCATCCTCCCAGCTGCAGATGTGCAGAGTCACAGGATGCTCTGGTAACTCTGCCTGGAGTTTGAGGCACGGTCTGAGCAGGTCATGCCGAGAGGAAGAGCTCCTGGAGGCTGGACACGTGTGCCAGGCACACGGGACAGATGATTTCTGGCTGCAACTCCACGGAGCCTGGCACAGCCACCGTGCTGGCAACCACGTGCTGCTCACAGCAAATGTAACTGTGGCAAAAACACAGCTGGCATGGCAGCAACTGCAACTGGTGAGCAGCCTGGGGGATGTGAGCCAGAGCACAGAAACCCTGCACATCTCTGCCTTGAGATTACAGCCAGCTGAGCCCCCCTCTTGGCTTCAGGCCCTGTTTCCCTGCTGCTTCTCCCCAGAGAAATAGAGTGCATAGGACAAGTGTGTGTGTGTGTGAGGCTTTACCTTGTCCCCTGTGGCAGATTTTGGAGCTCTGGGCTCAGGTGACAGTGAAACTGCCCATGGTGAGAGAGAGAGCCCTGGGAAGGGAAGGGGAAGAGGATGGGGAAAGGGGAAGGGAAAGGGAAAGGGAAAGGGAAAGGGAAAAGGGAAAAGGGAAAAGGGAAAGGGAAAGGGAAAGGGAAAGGGAAAGGGAAAGGGAAAGGGAAAAGGGAAAAGGGAAAAGGGAAAGGGAAAGGGAAAGGGAAAGGGAAAGGGAAAGGGAAAGGGAAAGGGAAAGGGAAAGGGAAAGGGGTCACTCAAAGGCTGTTTCTTTTTGGGAACCACAAGAGGCACAAAGGTGTTTGCTGCTGCAGAGCTGGCTCTGGGGCTCAGGGCAGTGCCAGGACTGGGAGCAGGATTGGGCTGTTCCAGCCAAGTCCCCCTCACCAAGGCTGGGACAGCCCCTGTGCCCACTGTGCCACAGCCACCAGCTGACCCCTGTGCTCCCTGGAGCAGCTTTTCTGCCTCCCCCCTGCCATGGGGGTGCTCCAGGACAGGCATGGGCTGCTCTAGGTGAGATATTTCATATTGCACAGCTCTTCCCAGGGTTATGCAACAGCCTCTGAGCCCGTGTGTGTGCTCAGATGTCTTCATGCTGCTCTGTATCTAATTGAATTACGTGCTTCCTGTCTCATTTAGCTTAGCAGCCTCCCGCGGCTCCGGCCCCGTGCCCTCCATTATCAGCTCTTGTTTTGGAATACAAAAAACTCTTCTGTGTCGCAATGCCTGGGGCCAGGCTGCCTTCCCAGAGCCCTGCCAGCACCAATCCACCTCCCAGCCATAGGGTCGGGTTTAATCTCCATCAGGAAGGTCCTGGTTGGGAGGTGGCTGGGCTGAGAAGGCACCCACAGGCAGCATTTTGGGGGTACAGCCACCCCCAGCAGCAAAACACACACACCCATCATCCCCAGGGACTGCTGCTGGTGTTTCTGGGTTATTTGCAAAATGCCAGCAACTTTGGAAAACATAAAACAAAGTTTTCATCCCCAAACTATAGAAATGGGGTGAGGAAATGGGAAAACAAGGGTTTGGTGACAGAGTTGTGAGGTTGGCTGGGCTGAAAAGGCACCCAAAGCCACCCTTTGGCAAAATTTGGGGGATACAGCCCCAGCAGCAAAACACACACTCCATCAGCCCCAGGGACTGGTGTTTCTGGGTTATTTGCAAAATGCCAGAAACTTTGGGAAACACAAAAACCAAAGTTTTCAGCCCCAGAAATGGGGTGGGGAAATGGGAAAACAAGGGTTTGGTGAAAGGGTTGTGAGCTTGGCTGGGCTGAGAAACACCCACAGCCACCCTTTGGCAAAATTTATGGGGGTACAACCACTGGCTGGCTTCACCCCCAGCAGCAAAACACACACACACCCATTAGCCCCAGGGACTGGTGTTTCTGGGTTATTTGCAAAATGCCAGCAACTTGGGAAAACACAAAAACCAAAGTTTTCAGCCCCAGAAATGGGGTGGGGAATGGGAAAACAAGGGTCTGGTGAGAGGGTGCAAAGTGCCCTGTGTATGTGCCCCAATGCCCAGCCAAGCTCTGAGGAGAGTTCCTGGCAGGGGTATTTTTGTGGTTTTGTACTGTTCAAGTGGAATAAGGGGAAGATACAGAAAGAGTTTTGGAAGAGGAGGTAGGGAGAAGGAAGAGGGGAAGAGCCAGGCTGAGCTGTGCTGTTTTAGGGTCTCACTGCAGGCAGGCTCCCAAGGGAATCTGTCCCCAATTTCTCCTTTCTTCTTTGGCCATCTCTTCTCAGGGATGGCCAAACCTGGAGGCACTCCTGCCATGAAATCAGGCAGGTGCTGACTGCAAAGGAGCAGAAATGGGAGGTTTAAAGGCCCTGCTCATGTTGCATAGCCCCTTCCTCCACCTGCAAGCTGTTGGTGAGCTCAGGATGTGTTTAAGGAGGGAAGGTAAGCCAAGGAGATGGGGATGGGACGGAGTTTGGTGATGGGCTTGGCTTAGACTTGGTAATCTTAGAGATCTTTCCCAACCTCAGAAATTCTCTGATGGTGCCAAGAAGGAGCAAGGAAGCTGCCAAGGCTGAGACAGCAGCCAAGAATTTGCAAATGGTCCCTGAGTAGCCAAATTGCAGCTGGGGCTGGGCCATGGGCACAGCCTGTGGGACAGGGACAGCCAGGGGTGGCTGTGGGACACCATATCCATGTGGCTGCAGGTGAGCCTGGCTCCATCTGTGCCTGCCCAGCCCGTCCAGGATATCCAAGCTGCCCATGAAGGATCTCTCACCCTCACTATGGGGAGTTTGATGGATTCCCGACACTCCATGTTCACATGAGGCACGGGAGGAAATAGCTGCTCTGGAAATTTGTAGCAGTGAAGAAAGAGATTATTGAAATAACAATAATTTTAAAAAAGAAAAATTAGAATTACAAATGAGGCTTTCAAGGGGCAGCTGTTACCCACTCTGCCCACGTGCTTGCTTTGCACAGCTGCACAAGGAGAGGTAGCTGACAGCAGGTACTTTTAATCTTCTCTTTCCGTTCCCAGCACCTGCTTTTTAAAGCCACTGAACAGCCAGCAAAAAAAAGCTAAAAGATGATGGCTAAATATATCCTAACTAAGAGGAGAGACAGAGCAGCACTAATGGCAGATCCTTCCTTGGATGCATTCAGATGGGTTTGGCTCGGCGACAGGCTGAAGGAAGAAGCAGCAGATGAAAAGGAAAAATGGCAGAAGGGATTTAGGGGCAAAAATAGGGGGGATAGAGAGAAGCCAGAGGGACTGATATATTCCACTAGACCCATTTCCAGAGGAAAATTTAATTTTTGGTTTTAAATGCAACACGTGTGTGTGCAGAGCACAGAGCAAACACTCACCTTTCACAGGGAGAGGGGCACCAGGCAGGGTGGGAGCCCTCGGTGTGCCCAGGGCCAGATGGGATCCAGGTCACTGCTCTTCCTGCTGGCCAGACCTGCTCAGGAGATGCTCAGCCCTTCCTCACTGCAGCCCCACACGGTTCCTGCAGTAAATCTCTGTCCTGGCTTGTAAGATATGGTTTAGGGGTGTGCATTTATTTCCCATCTGTTAGAGGTGGGGCACTTCTCTGCTGTTCATTGGGCACTTTATCTGTCCCACAGCCAATCCTCCCTCCAGGAGATCTCTTCTGTTCATGGGCCATTAATTATTAATTATCTCCTGTCCATGGCCAGTGACTGTCCCTGCAGGGCTGATCCAATTCCATCATTCCATGGGGAGATGCTCTGCCCAGGGGAGGAGCCAAGCATTCCTACCTGGATCCAATCTGAGCTTTGGGACACCCCAGCAGCCTTTGCCCCCTGCATTGCCAGAGGAGCAGCTTTCTGCTGCCCTGCATTGCCAGAGGGAGCCCAGGCCCATCTCCAGCAGCCCTGGAGCTGCAGAGGAAAACTCCCCCCTTGTGCAGGATCCCTGCTCCAGCAGAACCACAGCTGGCACTGCAGGAGGGCTGAGCCACCGTGGGATGGGGCTGGGACACCACCCTGACACACAGGGGCCAGGGCATGGTCTGACTCTGGCAGTGCTTTGTTTGTACTATTGCATTTGTATTTTAATTTTCCTGGTAAAGAACTGTTATTCCTACTCCCATATCTTTGCCTGAGAGCCTTTTAATTTCAAAATTACAATAATTCAGAGGGAGTGGGTTTACATTTTCCATTTCAGGGGAGGCTTCTGCTTTCCTCAGCAGACACGTGGCTTTCCAAACCAAGGCAACCTCTCACCATGCAATTTCCCACTAACACCTAACCTCACCTCAAGTGCCCTGCTCCCTGCCCCTGCTAATGCCTCTCCTTCCCCCCTTGCTATCCAGGACTGCCCAAGCTGACCCTTCCCCAGCCCCCTCCAGACTCCCCAGACTGCCCCATGATGGCTGGTGACTCTCCCCCTGCTCCTGCTCATCCCTCCCTGGTTTATCCCACCAGGATGGAGCAAGCTGAGGCCCAGGTGTGAGCTGCCTGCTGGAGCACAGGGTGGCTTTTTATGGTCTGGAGAAAGCTCTTTATTTGCTGTTTGCTCTTTGTGAGCTCATCATGCTCCATCCATCCATCCATCCATCCATCCATCCATCCATCCATCCATCCATCCACACTGCTCCCTTTCCCAGGAGCTTGTGTGTGTCCCCCACTGCTGCTCCTGGTGCAGGGAGCAGGCTCAGCAGTTGTTCCCACCTCTGGCCATGCTGGGTTTGGGATTTGGGGCAGGGAGTCCATCACTCCAGCAGGGGCAGCAGCAGGGAAGTGTACTCAGAGAAGGACAGCAATGTGCTGCTGGAAGGCTCCTGGGATTTTCCTTCCTTGCAGGTCCTACTGACTCATTTGGGACTCATCCCCCCAAACTGGACCTCTGGGGAGCCTGGTTCTAAATTGCTCCAACTGAGCCATCCACAGCTTGGAGCCAACCCATCCCCATTCTGCTGTTCCATCCAGTGTCTGTACCAGGGGCTGAGGACAAACAGCTCCTCCCCTCCTCTTCCTCCTCAGCAATTTGGCTGGGAGACCCCCCTCCAAACCAAGAATTGCAGTTTTTCAGACACTCAGGCAGAGAGCAAATAGTCTCAGGCTGTTTATTACATCCTCAGGGTGTCTATACAGCAGGGGTGTAACACTGCACAGCGTGGTGACACGGCTCGGTGGGGATTTGTGGCGTGGCTGAGGAGCTTCTCCAGCCTCCCAGGGAACAAGGGCAGCCTAACAAACAAGCAGCTAATGCAGGGGAACTCGGGGAGGTGAGCCCATGCCTCTCCTTGAGCAGGAAGGGATCAGACTGAACAACCTGCCTGGCCTGCCCCAACACCAGCAGCACTGCAGGGGTGGCAGCTGCAGCAGCAGGATCTCCTGAAAATAAAAATATTGCCCAGGGAAGCACTTCTGAGCTGTTTTTTCTGCCTGGTGGCTCACTTCTGAATTCACTGAGGGCAGCAGAGCCATCCTCAGTCTCTTCTGAGCCACCCACGAGCTGATTTGCAGAGGAACCAGGTATTTTTGTTATTTCAGGCAGCCTTGCTGGGCATGTGGGTTTGTAGTCAGATCCTCAAGGGGACACTGCCATCCCACCAAGGTGGAGCTGCCAAGGAGCTTAAGGACAAATCTGAGCTCTGATTTGGGTAACTCACAGAGGAGTTGGGGTAGTGGTTATGAGGAGATGAGATCTTCAGTGGTGGCTCTTAAGGAAGGGGGATCTACCCCAGGGTGTGCTCGTACCCTGTTCTCTTCATTGCCAGGAGTTCCTACAGAGGTCTGCAGGAGTAAACACAGCACAAGGTGCCTCCTTCCCCTCCCTGCTTTTCAGCTGGTGGCTGCAGGCACTGATAGAGCAACATGAAGACATTTCTCTCAGGATAAAGCTGTTACCCACACTGGAAATGCAAAGCTGAGCAGCTCCTCATCCATCATGCTTTAGAGCCAGCCTGGGGCGCACAGCACGTGAGGCAAACCGGGAGGTGTGGGGCTGCTTAAGACAAACAATTCACAGCACAGCTGGTCCCCAGAGCTCCCTGGTGCCTCCAGAAGCAGTCTCCTGTGTCTTTTTGCCAGGAATGTTGGATGTTTTTGGTAACAAGCTCGTCCCCCTGTGCCACCTCCCTCCCACGGCCTCGGCTCGCTGAACTCGCGCTGAGTTCACCGCAGCCTCAGATTAGACACACATCCTCCTGCAGGAGGCACAGAGCACACTGACTGACTTTGCTGAGCAAATACAGCCCACACACCTTTATTGAGACTGCTTTGATAAGCCAGAGAGCCACGGGGGTGCCCAGCTGTGAGTGACCCCAGCACAGACACCCCCAACCCCAGCCAGCCCCTGCCACAAGCACTGCACGTGCAGCCTGCATGGGAGGAGGAGAAAAAGAAGGAAGACAAAAGACTTGGGGACAAGATGAGCCTCTGCAAAGCCCAAGGGGAACGTGGTAGACAGAAGCATTCTGGGCTAGCAGCAAAATGAACTTTAATTCCAGTTCTGGGATATAATGCTACGATGCCAGAGAGAGCACAGCACCAAGGAAGGAGACGACTGCAGCAGCCTCAGGGATGGAAGATAATGCAGAAAATGATGTGAAACGTTTTGTTCTTATATAACGGGCAGGGAAGAGCTCCTAGGAGCTTTACAGTGGCAGTAGGAGGCGTGTAGGAGGGAGATGGCATGACCAGAGATGAGTGCCTGGGGAAGGGAAAGACAAAGAAGAGAGGAGGGAGGGATGGGGATGGAGGAGAGGCAAGCAGGGGCAGGTTAGGGGAGTCCCAGGCTCAGACAGATGAGGACAAACAGTGCTGGTGGACAGGAAGGTTTGGAGTGCTTCGAGGAGGAGGAGAGAAGACAACCAGGACAGGTGAGGGAAGGAGAGAGGAGTTTGGAGGGAGAAGAAGCCAGAGGCCCCCAGGGAGGGGAGACTTGCACTGACAGGTGAGAGGCACTCCAGGACTGGCATGAGGTATGCTTTGCTATTGCTCTGAATGCTGTAAACATTTTGGTTTTGTGTCTATCATCAGTGAACATTCAGTTCAGTTTGATACATGTGCTCTTAGGGGTAACTGGGAACCTAGCAGAGTTTTACATCTCCTACTACTACTTGGACTTACACACAAGGCAAACACAACACTGGCTAAAGGTCTCAGTTTATGTCATTTGTGCCTAATTCTTCTATTTTAACATGCACATCTATGTCTCAGAAAAGCTTCTGTAGTAGAGGACACTAAATAAGATACAGATGAAGTCACATGCACTCTCATCCACCCACACCCCCAGACACACACAGCAATTTCCCCCTCCCTTTGCCCTTCACACCTCCCCAGCATGGACAGCAGGGACTCCTTGGTGCAATAATGAGTCCACCAAAAGTGGTGGGAATCATCCCAAGCCTGGCTGATGGACCAAAGCAGGAGAAACTTTAGACAAATTAGAGTTCTGCATCTGACCCTGCAGCTAACACCACCTGAAGCTCATAGAAAAGGAAATTTGTAAACTCTTTTTCCCTTCTGCCATCAACCTACCTGGGAGCTGACTGGGTATGGGCCAGCAAACAGAATAAAAAGAACTGAGTGAACCAATTTTTCTCCCCCTCTCTTCATTTTAACGTTGCTCCAAACAGGAGGAAAATTTTGGAGGTGTGTGCTTGTGGAGAAGGGAAATGGGTTTGTAGGTGGTGAGTATCCCTTTCACAGCAGGAAGAGATGAATCAAGGATAGATATTTGCCCTTGGTGGGAATTAGTCACCACTCAGCTCTTTGCAAAGCTTTGGCTCAGTCATGATTTCCTTGATCAGCCCCTGGTTTAAGGGGTAGATCTACAAGCTGCTTATTTTGATTCAATTCTGAACAGCCTTTGTCATAAAAGAAGCAGCTGGTGCCATTTTCTTGTTTAAGAAAAATAGAATTTTACTTTAAATAACTAGTCTGCTTTCCTTCCAGAGGGACAAACTGCAAGAGCAGCAACGAAAATAACAAGTGGTAGACTCAAATGCCTCAGACAATACTTTTGCTCCACTCTGTGTTCTAGGATGCTGTTCCCAGTGGAGGGAACAATTTACTGGGGAAAACACTTCTCCTACATCAGCCAGCCTGATTCCAGCTCCTGTCACCACTGCAGCAATGACATCTCCTGGTGTGCTCTGCTCCAAGCAATTCCCCAGGTGGATGGAGGGGAGAAGGGAGCTTGGATTTGCAGGCTGTTTGCCACTTTGAAGTTTTCCCATGAGTTCTGATGTGAAATGAAAGGAATTCCAGCACCAACACTGCTGGAGGATCTCATGAAGAGATGAAGTCACACTCTGGACACCAGGGGAGCCTGGGGATTGTCCCCACTCACATCCCTGCACACAAGCCCCTGGTTCCTGCTGTGTCCCCTGGCCTGGCTGTCTCTGTGAGCCTCCCCAAGGTGCTGCAGAGCCCTGGCTGGGGTGCCTCAGCTGGCCCTGAGGTCAGCACCACCCAAGCCCACTCAGAAGGTCTGTCTGGAGAGCTGTCATGGCTTTCTGCCTTCTCTATAAAAGCAGTGACTGCTTCAGCCTCCTCCTGCTGGGCAGCTCTGTGATGCTTTTTGCACGTACAGGCAACAGGAAGGTGGAAATGAGGAAGGCAGGGCAGAAAAGGTGGCCTCCCTTCACCACTTGAAACATTTGTTTGATGCCACAGTGCTGGGAAGCTCAGCTGCCCTTTGGCAGCAGGGAGTAAAACTGGGACCACAGGCTGGTGCTTTAAGATTTTAGCTTTTGTATTTTTTTAATCCTACACTGTATTAGTGCATAACTCTAAACTCCATATAAAGTGTAGTTAATTCTCTCCACATTTTGGTCAGACAAAACAATTCCTCTGGGCCTGTGATCCAAAGACACCCTACAGCCTCAGGCCCCAAAAAGCATAAACAAAAATTAATTGGGGAGGGCAAACTGGGGGTAAATGACTTCATTACCTGAAGCTGTCATTGGAGGATTAACCCCTGATATGTAAATGGACCAAACTTATAATTGTCTGAAAACCTCATTACCACTGTCCATCCTGGGTGTAGCTGCACTGTGAGGATTTTGAGTGCCCAAGGTGTGCCTACTGAAGGCCTTCAATAAATATCCACTTTATCCTCTTAATTCTCTCTAGCCTCTGTTCTAGGCAGCCACTCCAAGGCATCAGCTTTTGGTGGCCCAGATGGGAGAGGAAACTGCAAAAGCAGCCAGTGCCCCTGGGGATCCCAGTCTGTGCTGTGTCACACAGGGGTGGCAGACAGTGGTTCTGGGAAAGGAAGAGTTCCTCCAGCCTCTGCTCACAGCCAGAGAGGGAAGATTTCCATCCTCCCTTGCAGGTCAAACCCTGAGTGTGTCACCGCAGCAGGGTTGGGTTTGCCCTTCTTTCTCCCTACCCCAGGGGCTGTGGGGGTGATATGATTCCTTCTGTCTTAGGTTAGAAAATGTGTCTGGGGGTGTGTGTTCTATCCCCATCTGTCAGAGGTAGGGCAGTTCTCTGCTGTCCATGGGGCAGTTTTCTTTATCTCTCCCACAGCCAATCCTCCCTCCAGGAGATCTCTTCTGTCCATGGGCCATTAATTATTAATTATCTCCTGTCCATGGCCAGTGAGTGTCCCTGCATGGCTGATCCAATTCCATCATCCCATGGGGAGATGCTCTGCCCAGGGGAGGAGCCAAGCATTCCTACCTGGATCCAATCTGAGCTTTGGGACACCCCAGCAGCCTTTGCCCCCTGCATTGCCAGAGGAGCAGTTTTCTGCTGCCCTGCATTGCCAGAGGGAGCCCAGGCCCATCTCCAGCAGCCCTGGAGCTGCAGAGGAAAACTCCCCCCTTGTGCAGGATCCCTGCTCCAGCAGAACCACAGCTGGCACTGCAGGAGGGCTGAGCCCCCATGGGATGGGGCTGGGACACCACCCTGACACACAGGGGGACAGGGCATGGTCTGACTCTGGCAGTGCATTGTTCTGTACTATTGCATTTTTATTTTTAATTTTCCTGGTAAAGAACTGTTATTCCTACTCCCATATCTTTGCCTGAGAGCCTTTTAAATTCAAAATTACAATAATTCAGAGGGAGGGGGTTTACATTTTCCATTTCAGGGGAGGCTCCTGCCTTCCTTAGCAGACACCTGGCTTTCCAAACCAAGACACCTTCCTCCAGCCCAGGCAGCACCAGGCACAGCCACTGATGTGTGGCTTTGTGTCCTTTGCTTCCACCTCTGATTCCTTCCACAGGTGATTCCTGTTCCACATTGCTCAGGTTCACCAGACCTGTCTCACTGTGCCTTGCTTGCCATAAAGCTTTGGGACCCTGAGCTCCTACAGGATCTGGCTCCCTTGGAGAAATCATGGCAAATCTGGAGCATTTTCCAGATGTCACTCACTGGTCCCAATTTTGAGCGAGCAGCAAAAAGTTTGTGTCAAACTGTGCCATGTCCAGACCCTGAACTTTGTGTCTCTTATGTCCCATGAGGGGCCTCAGCAGTTCCAGGAGCTGTGTCACTGAGCCTGGTGTGGCTGCAGAATATATATATAATAATAAATGTATTATATATATTATTATATATAATAATATGTCACCTCTGTCACCAAGGCCAGCCCCAGCTCCTCAGGTATCCCTGCAGGGACAGGGAACAGCCAGGAATGCTGGGTCACTGCTGCTCTTTCTGGAAATTCCTCACAGAAATTTAACTGGAGATGGGATTTGCCTTCCAAAGACCTGGAGGATTCTCCTGCTGACCAACCAGGCACTGAAAAGCAGGTTTCCCTATTGAACATAAAGTTTGCAATTGCAATGTATTTAGACTTCAGTGTCTTGGAGACCACAGGAATACACCTCCAAAATAAACCCAGCATGGTTACCACCTCTGTCTTGATCCTATTTGTCCTACTGTCCTGCACATCATCCTTGCAAAAAGCCTCAAAAAGCTGTTTCCTACTTAATTGATGGACAGTAATTTTTAATATCAAGCCAGACATTTTTTTATCTTCTTCCAAAAACATTTTGCTTGGCTTTAGAATTCATTGTACCTCATTTACACCACATTACACAAAGTCTATATCAGCAGCTTTCTGATGTATCAAAGCCACCCAGCACCCTTGGCTGGAGCAGAGGTTCACAGCCTCTGGTCTGGGGATGACTGAGAGAAGAAAAAGATCCATGGGGTCACTTTCCAGGCTTTCATTAAATTAAGAAAAGAGACCTCTGGTCTGCCGGCTCAAATCCACAGACAGGCTGTCTGCTTCTCCCCTCAAAAATATTGCAGGAATCTGCCAAGCTGGAGCAGCAGTGCCATGGAAATGGGGCCATCAGATGGGAGGAATTATTGCCCAGCCCAGAGGAGGTGCTGCACCCCTGCCATGTGCACAGAGAATTCTCCTGCAGGGGCCATCCAGGCTATGGGAACAAGGAGCCCCTCTCACCCCCCTACACCCCCCAACACCCATCCTGCTCTCTCCATGCTTTGTGTTCCACTGGGGGCAAGCTCCCTGCAGCAGGGTCTGTGTGCTGGGGAGCTCTTTGCAGGGCACTGAACCCACTCAGAGAGTGGGAACAGTCAATAAAAGGGAAATAACAAAAATAGAAATGGGATTTTTCACATTGCCGCTGGCCAGGTACCCCATGAAAAATGCCATCTGCTGTGGCAGACGGGCTTTGTGCTTTTCCTACACCCCAGCAAGGGCCAGAGGGTTCCAGCAGGTCCTTCCTGAGGAGCCACCAAGCCTGTGGCAGCCAGGAGCCCCTTTGTGCTGGGCTTTGGTCCAGTGCCCAGCACAACAGAGCCTGAATCATGGCTGAGACTGAGCTACCACACAAATAAATAACAGCCACAAAAAACAATCATTCACATTAGAAGACTTGCCTACCCACTCCTAGTGAGGGCTTTTGGGATTGCCTTCCTCATGAGGAAAGCTCAGCTCCTCGAGAATACTCTGAGCCTCCATCCCTGAAAGAAAAGGGGCAGTGACAGGGTGGCAGCCAAGCCACAAAGTGTGCAAAATAAATGGGGAGGTGAGCTGAGTTTGTTGATGGTTTTCACTTCAAGAAAGGGAATGAACCCTGTGCCTTTGTCTCTTGCCTCCCTCCCCTCAGTCCCAGACCCCAGCAGGGTGAGAGCTGAGTTTGCTGATGGTTTTCACTTCTACAAAGGGAATGAACCCTGTGCCTTTGTCTCCTGTCTCAGTCCCACACCCCAGCAGGGTGAGAGGTGGGCTGGCTGTGGCTTCACAAGTGTCAGCACTGCCCTTGGGGCCCTCCTGAGCACAAGGGAGAGGTGAGAGACAGGGAGAGATGTGTGGAAGGATGGAGAGGTGTTATTTACACACAAACCAACCCAGCCATTTCAAAGGGAACCTGCCTTGCCCACAGGTGACCCTGAGAGGGTTGTGAGTTTGTGCTAGACAGAGGGAACGACTGCAAGGTGCTACTGCTAACAAAAAAAAAAAAAAGCACAGATAGTCAAAGAGTCTTAATACCATGCCTGGATCACTCTCTGGAAGCTTCCTCTGCCCCTTCTCCCTCTTTTCCCACTCCCAGTGCTTTTGAACATCAAGAAAGTTTCACATTTGGACATGGGATTTGGCTGTTGAGGGAAGCACGTGGTTTCTGAGGGCCCCGTGGCTGTCCTAGCTGAGCCTCCTCTGGGTCTGAGACAGCAGGTCTGTGTAAATTTTGGATCTCAGGAACCTGGGGTACGAGTCTTTCTCCATCAGGCTGTGCACCTTCCCCTGAGCTTGGTCAAAGCAAGACAGGGAGGGCTCCTGCACATTTCTTCTGGTCAGCTCCCGTGTCTGGAAGTCTATGTTCACCTGGGGAAAGCAGCAGAAGAGAGTTTGGCACTGAGTGTCCAGCTGGCCTCCCTCAAATGGCTCATTCCCTCTCTGCCATGGCAGCAGAACCAAGGTCCTACCCCTGCCCATGCCTGAACAGCTCCCACAGTGATTCAGGGCTGTGAATCCTGCCCCAAGCCTGGAAAAGTTGGGTTTATAGTGATCTGAGCACTTCTGAAATCACTTCACTTTTACTGAAATCACTTTTTAAATGACTTTCATTCAGACTCTTAGGCAGCACATCACCTAAAGCAGCTGACTCAGCCTAACCTCTCTCCTGCTCCCTTTCTTCTTCACCACATGCCTAATAAATGGGTCAATAAACTTTTAACTGGGTTTAAACCACTAGTACATTCTTATTAAATGTCTCCAGACTTGGTTGATCTAAAATAAACTGTTTGATTTTTCCCATAGCAGCTTCATGTTACAATATCTGGAGGAGAGGCTTGGAAAAATAAATGTTATGACTGCCATTTGTTTGCAAAGGCAGCCAGAGGAGTTTTCCTGCTCTCCTTCCCTAGCAGGGTAATCAGCATTTTTTAGGGTTATTGTCTAAAAGAAAAAAAAATGGCTGAAAAAATGTTATTTGTTGTTATTAATTCAGTGTCCAAACTGGAAGGAGCCTGGAAAGTAAAGCTGTCTGCCTCAATGTGGATATCAGCAGTATGGATTAGCTCTAATAATTTCATATTCTAAGCATGCCAAAATTATGTAACAGCGCTAAGGAAACATCACCACAGGACCAAATTGTAGGAAGGACCCCCATCCTACCTGCATTCCCATTTCTAATCAAAAATCAGCCTTCCAGTCCTTAAAATCTCATTTGGCTTCCTGAATAACAGTGGGAAAATGCACAAGGAGAGCACTGAGACAGCCACACACCTCAGTGTGAATTTGGATCCTTCCCAGTGGCCTTGCAGTGGCTTTACTAGCTGGGAGAGGGAGGAAAATGAGGAAAATGAGCCCTTTTTGGGCCCCTGACAGGCACCCATGCAGGAGCAGGAGGTGCTGGGTGCAGTGAGAGCCCTCTGGCTGTGCTGTGATTGCAGTGACCCAACCCAGCATGGTCACAAGGCAGGACCTGGCAGTGCCATCAGCAGGACTGGCAGTGCCATCAGCCTGCAGAGTGCTTGAAAGAGGATTTAACAATCCCAGGCTCGGGGGTGTGACTGCATTTTCTGTTCAGCTCCGAGTTATTGTTTGCATCTCTCAGGAGGTCTGGGTGAGGGAGGAGTTAGTCAGAAGCTCTCCTCCCTTGGGAGTCAATAAGTTACTCACAGAATCACAGAATCACAGAATCACAGAATCACAGAATCACTGGGTTGGAAGAGACCTCCAAGATCATCAAGTCCAACCCAGCCCCAACCCCTCAGCTAAACCCTGGCACCCAGTGCCACATCCAGGCTTTGTTAAACACACCCAGGGATGGTGACTCCACCATCTCCCTGGGCAGCCATTCCAGAACTTTATCACCCTTTCTGTAAAAAACTTTATCCTGATATCCAGTCTATATTTCTCTTGGAGCAGCTTGAGGCTGTGTGCTCTGGTTCTGTCAGAGCTGCCTGGAGAAAAAGCCCAGCCCCAGCTGAGCACAGGCACTTTTCAGGGGGTTGTAGAGTCATAAGGTCACCCCTGAGTCTCCTTTTCTCCAGGATAAACACCCCCAGCTCCCTCAGGGCTTTGTTCCACTCATGGGTGGGATGGTCCTGTGCAGTGTCCTGCCAGGGAAGAGCCCAACAGCCTGCTCAAGGCTGGCAGTAAATGACAGGAGCACTGTGAAGTGCTCCTGGGGAGCTCAGTGAGGTTAGGAAATGTGGGTTGAGGTTGCCAGTGAACTCCCTGGCTGTGACTAATTCAGTATCATCAAAGCAGTTGCCCTCATCAGGGATGAGTCAGGGTGAGCAGAGGCAGCTGGAGCAGCCAGCATGGCATGGCCACCATTCTTAGCCACACTCAGAGAGGTGACAGCCCTGCTGTGTTGCGGTGTGATGGAATATCCTGTCCCAGCTATCCCAGTTCCCTCCCCACGTGTGCCAATCACCTCTCCCTTGCCCCTGCTGAGCGCTGTCCATCAGTCTTGGCATTCCAGAAGGCCCTCGAGTGATTGGCAAAGTTCAAAGGATGCCTTACACCCCTTGAAGGACATTGGGTCATCCAGGTGTCATTTGTCCCCTGAGACTCCCCCTCCTCTACCTGGTTGGTGGGATCCCTACCCCTTCCCTGCCCCTCTTCCTGGGGTTAAAAGACACAGCAACCACACTGTGGTTCTGTGGGAGCTGTTGCTGCATTCAGAGACCTGTGGGCCACGAATAAAGCTCTGGATCAAAACCCTCCATCAGAACCAACTCCTTTTCCTTCACCATTGCCTTGAAGCCTCTCCACCAGAGGTAAACCTGAGCTCCTGCCTGTCCCAAGCACCCAGCTGCAGCATCCAGCCAGCCAAAGGTGTCTCTGGGGTGAAACCACCACAGCTGCTGCCTTTGGTCAAGCAGCAAGGGCCAGGCGAGCCCAGGCACGTTCCATCTGGCTATATTGGTATAAAATTCCAATCCTGCTGGGTGCCCTGGGCATGCTGGGGCACCCCATACCCACCTCCCGAGGGGCCTGCACGTCGATGAACTCCTCGAAGATGCGCTGGGCCTTGGAGGCCAGCTTGGCCGCCGAGCGCGTCTTCTTGAAGTCCTCGCAGGCCAGCCAGAACTCCAGGTTCTCCTCGCTGAACTCGGTCTTCAGGAAAGCACGGAAAGCTGCCAGCCCATCTGCCAGAGACACACAGGCAGGAGAGGGTTGTGGGAATCCATGAAACCAGAGGGTTTTGGGAAAGCTGCAAAAGGCAGCTCAGAGACAGCAGAACTGGGATTGGAGCTAAGCACTGGCCATGAGATAGATCAGCAGAAAAATTATGTAGGAAGTAGAAAAGCAAGTACAAACAGAACAATGGTCTGTGTATTAAGGCTTGTCTAGAATTACTCCCTAAGCTGCAGAAAAGTTTATCTAGCAAGATATTAGGAAGTTCTAACCTTAATAATGGAGCTCTGTGCATTGTGTTTTTCTTATTTATATTCGAAATAAGCAAGCATTGTTTAACCAAAGGTACCTGTGCTTATAGTGGTTGGACAGAACTACTGTCAATGTGCTTTTGCTTTGTGTGATGGGTCCAAAAGCTTTTAAAGTAAGTTGTAACATTTAGTTCTTGGTCTGCTGCCTGGGATGTGAGCTGGTGGCATCTTCTCATTGTCATAACCAGTAATGAGACTAATGCTGGAAAATCAAACAGCTCAAGGCACGTTCCCAGCAGTCCCCTCCTGTTTGTGATTTGTACAGAGACCCCCAGTCAATGATAAGAGTGATGCCTTGAGGAGCTGGAGCAGAAGCTGGGCAGAGTTAAAAGGAATAAAGTGGATTTTTATTGAAGAGCCTTCAAAGGCCACACCCTGGCAGTACTGGAGCTGTGGCTCTGCCTGGATGGCTCCAAAATGGAAGCAAAAGAGGGCTTGGTCATGAGATCTCACATTTTTATAAGTTCTGCTCTATTTGGAGCCAATTGTCCAGTTACAGCTCCATCTCATGCCGTCCCAACCTTCCTGTTTTTCTCTCTTCAGCTCACACTGTTTGTGCTCTTGGGCCTGAGATTTGGATCATTTGTCCTTGGTCCCCAGCTGGAGCAGGAATTGTTTTGTCTCCCTGCTCTGTGCACAGAGCTCATCATCCCCTCATAGGAAGCCCAGACCCACACACTAAAACAGCACAGAACCTGAAAAAAATAAAAAGCTCAAACCTGAGGCATCAAGAGAAGGCAGGGAACTGTTCCATTCTCAGACATCCTTCCACCCACCTCAGCCTATCAAAGACAATTTGATATTTCTCCCAAGCTCTGCCATCCCAGGATGCATCCATAACTTACACCACTGATGAGCCAGGCTCCTGTGAGCTGCCACAAAGCCAAACATCACTTGATGTAACTCTGAAGAAATGTTCTCCTTTGCTAAGGTGGCAAAAGGCTTTCCTCAAGACTGGGAGGAAAATTACTCATGGAATTATCAAGGTTCAGGTCATGTTAATGCCACACTTTATAAGGCCTTATCTGCCACTAAGAAAACCTTCAATAAAACATGGCTGATGTGGACTTGTCCCCTCTGTTTTCTGTCATTTTGCTTTATTGCCTTGTGCCATTTTTAGTTCTTATTTAAACAGAAGAAAGCTCTCAGAGAGTCTGTTACAGCTCCAGTAAAGGGGAGAGGGAGAGGACTTGGCCTAATTACAGCTTGTCTAGTCAGTGGTAAAAGTGTGCTTATCACTTGCTAATGCTCAGCAATTGTGACATTTCAGTAATGCAATCTGAGTCAGCCAGGGCAGATTAGAAATATGGAAAGATTTATTAGGCAATCTGTGTTAAACCCCTGCCTGGGCCTATTTATGGGCACAGCCATTGTTTTTTATTTCCTTTCCCTGAACAGCACCAGGGGAGTTGATGCAGCTGAAGGCTTCACACATCCCCTTTCTCCTCAGGATAAAGTTAGCTTCTCCTTTTTATTTTTTTTTCCAGTAATGTGCTTCTAATTCTTCCTGGTCTTTTGCAATAGCATCCAGGTTTTTGTAATTCATGACTGGAAAGCTGTTGGCTACTTCCAAGCAACTGTCTAAAAATATTGATGGAATTGGGGATGAGTCTGGTGAGGTCAGACTCCTTGGAAGGATGAAGGGAGCAAGGACAAAGCATGTCCAGCCTCTCCTCCTCCACCATCCTCAAGTCCTCCTGGGCAGGGCTGCTCTTGATCTGTTCATCCTCCAGCCTGGACTGATTTTGGGGATAATCCAGGTGCAGCACCTTGCACTTGGTCTTGTTAAACCTCGTGAGTTTTCCATGGGCTCATTTCTCAAGCTTGTCCAGATCCCTGTGGAAAATTCTAACATTTTTTCCAAACAGGCTGTTCAAACAGTTCCTCCAATATGCTGTATATGCTAACTATATGCTCTATGTAAGAGATATATTATATAATATATATATATATATATATTACACACACATATATATATTACATATATATATATGTATTAAAATATATTTTTATATGCTATTTATATGCTTGCTATATTATATATATGCGCTATGTGTGCTACAGATCCATAGCAATGTAACACTGTCCTGCATCTCCCTTGCATGTCCTAAACTTCTTCCTGCTCCCATTGTTTCTGGTAATAACTTAAGATATTTTCCAGCTCCCTCTGAACCTCAAGCCCTAAGAAGTGGCCCTGGGTATTGAACAGCACCAAACAATCCTATTTCTGTCTGTGTGTCAGCCAGAGGAGATGTCTGACTGCCCAAGATCCTCAGAGGGAAAAGGAAAGGCCAGACAAACCCAAAGTACAGCCTAAACCTCTCTTCTCTGCCTTCCTCAAAGCTCCTCCATTTGGTTGTTTGTTTTTTTTTTTATCAGCAGCCTGCTATCAGCATAAAAATGGATCCATCCCATCTCAGCCATGCTCCCTCCTGCTGTCAGCCCCAGAAATAGCTGCATTATTCCAGCTCCTCCTGACACTTCTTCCTTCAAGCAATTTTAGGGGCAGATCAGGGCTTTGCACTGCTAGGGTAGACAAAAAAGGGCCTCTCATGCAAGTGACATTGCACATTGTGGGTCCAAGCCTGGGGCAATGCTGTGACATCAGCCCCAGAGCAGAATGCCAAAGGAGCAGGGCACCTGTCCTGCTATTATCCAGCCTGGGTAGGTAAATATGGTGACAGGTAAATATGGTGAAGGTGAGGGGTGTTGTAGAGCTGCTCCCCTTCCTGAAATCTGGGACACAGCAACATTTCCCACAACCTGTGTTCCCCTTAGTGCCTGTAAAACTCACAGAGTCTGCATGAGAGCAAGGGAAGGACTGGAGAGCAGAGCAAGGAGTCTTTGCATGCTGGCAGCTTTCAGAAAGAAGGAAATAAAACGGGGAGAAATTTCCAGTTCTTCAAGATCTATGTCATTTTATCAATCATCAGCTCCTAGGATGCTTGACATTAAATATTCCAGCACACAAGCACACTGCTGTGTCTCTGCAGTCTCTGCTCCCTTTTTTTTTCCCCTTTTTTCCTCTACAACAGCCCCAGAGCTGCAGCACTGACAGAGGATCACTTGCAGGAGTAGCAGTGTTGCATGAAAGTAACACATCTGCAAGAGGACACTGATGCAGAATAGGATATCTGAAAAATAGGATACCTGAGAACCAAAATACCTGAAAAATAAAATACTTGAAAAATATCATATCTGAAAAATATAATACCTGAGAAATAAAATACCTGAAAAATATAATATCTGAAAAATATAATATCTGACAAATGTAATACCTGAGAAATAAAATATCTGAAAAATATAATACCTGGAAAATATAATATCTGAGAAACAAAATACCTGAAAAATAAAAAAATTGAAAAATAAAATACCTGGAAAATATCATATCTGAAAAATACAATACCTGAGAAATAAAATATCAGAGAAATAAAATACCTATAATATCATATCTGAAAAATATAATACCTGAGAAACTAAATAACTGAAAAAATATCATATCTGAAAAAATCTAATACCTAAAAAATACCATATCTGAAAAATATAATACCTGAGAAACGAAATAACTGAAAAAATATCATATCTGAAAAAATCTAATACCTAAAAAATACCCTATCTGAAAAATATAATACCTGAAAAATAAAATACCTGGAAATTATCATATCTGAAAAATATAATACCTAAAAAATAAAATACCTGGAAAACATAGTACCTAAAAAATAAAATACCTGGAAAATAAAATACCTGAAAAATATAATACCTGAAAAATAAAATACCTGACAAATGTAATACCTGCTAAAAGAAGGGAATGTCATGAGTGACAAGCAGAGAAAGGCATTTGCTACAGCCCTGCCCCAGAGAGCAGCTGCAGCAGGTTCCCCTGGGACCAAGAGGTTTCCATGAGCTCTGCCTCCTGCTCTCATGTCAATCAGCTCCTTTTGATCCTGAAATAAGTTTAGACAGTGAATGGATAAATAATAATGTCTGGCTGCTCTCTGCTTTTTTTATCCACTCCAGTCATGCAGTCCCCAGAGCCTTGGAGGAGCTGCAGATGGTGAGGCTGAACCTGTGAGGGCCTTGCTGGGACACTTTGGGTGCAGGAGAGCTCAGCCCTGACTGCCTGGTTTGCCATCGTTGTCATCTTTAACCCCTGACTGCCTGCCAGCCTTCCCAGCTGTGCCTGACAGCCAGGTTTGGGCAATCACTGCCTGAAGTTTGTCATGGAGCAATGACAGGTGTGACAGGAAGGGCAGGAGGACAATTGGGTACGGGAGCTGCCACCACCTGAGCTGGGATTTGACCTGGATGTTGACTTCAACCTGCTCCTTTCCTTCAAAGCTTGCAAGGAATGAGCACTCATTCGTGATCAGCATTTCAATGCTCATCCCACCCAAGTGGACATCTTTTTTTCCCAGGACAACCACCACTGGAGTGCAGTGTGATACCAACAGGAGAGATATTTCACCTCCTGAAGAATGCCAGTGTGCAATTCCAGGGGGATGCTTCACAGAGAAAGCACAGAAATTAACTGGACATATTTTTAATTAACTGGACAACTGGGCATCTTTTTCTCCCAGGACAATCACCACTGGAGTGCAGTGTGATACCAGAAGGAAAAAGATTTCACCTCCTGGAATATCCCAGTGTGCAATTCCAGGGGGATACTTTACAGAGAAAGCACAGAAATTTTAACTTTGCTCTTAACTGGACAACTGGTCATCTTTTTTTCCAGAACAACCACCACTGGAGTGCAGTGTGATACCAGAAGGAGAAAGATTTCACCTCCTGGAATATCCCAGTGTGCAGTTCCAGGGAGATGCTTTACAGAGAAAGTAGAGACATTTTTAACTTTTTAATATACTGGACAACTGGACATCTTTTTTTTCCAGGACAACCACCACTGGAGTGCAGTGTGATACCAACAGGAGAGAGATTTCACCTCCTGAAAAATCCCAATGTGCAGTTCCAGGGGGATGCTTTAGAAAGCACAGAAATTAACTGGACATCTTTAAACTTTTTAATATACTGGACAACTGGACATCTTTTTTCCCAGAGCAACCACCACTGGAGTGCAGTGTGATACAAGCAGGAGAGAGATTTCACCTCCTGAAAAATCCCAATGTGCAGTTCCAGGGGGATGCTTTAGAAAGCACAGAAATTAAAAGCAGAATCAGAATTCTGCAGAGGCAGCAGCACAAAATAATCCCCAAGCTGTGGCCCAAAGGCATGGCCACTCAGGAGGACAGGATGTGCTGCTGTGGCTGCACAGCCCTTCAGGACAACTGTGGGACAATTATTCAGGAATTTGCCTCAAGAGTCCTCTGCTTGAAGCCAAAGGAGGAAATTGATCCTGGTGGAGCAGATAAATTGAAGGCAAAGAAGCAAAGCTCTTTACTGGATGTTGAGAGTCTGGGGAGAATACAGCATACAGCAGACATTTGATATTTTACTTTTGCAGTATAAATCTAAGCTTCAAAATTCCCTGCTCTCCTTTCAGACTGACTGAGGAACGTGCAGAGGGGATTGTACAAGTGCTCAGACATTGCTCAGGATCCTGCAGTGCTGGAATCTGAAATGCAGGGAATTCTCAGAGCCTGTAAGCCAAAGCTTAGAATTAAACACAGGATTTGATCCGAGACCTTGGGAAAGGCTTCTAAATTTAGGTGCCAGAAGTGAGAATGTGGATGTTAAAGCAAAGATGTGTTAAGCTAAGAAGAGGAAAGTTTAGAATTTTAGAGTTTAAGATATAGAAAAAATAAAATTAGTTACAAAGGTAAACAAGGAGTTTAGGATGCAGTGCTGTAGGTTTGTGTGTCATAACATGATTGGCTAAGAAAGCTTACACTGTAGCATGAGTCCATAAAAAAAAAATATGTAAGGATTGGGTCAAAAACATAAATATCCTTGTTGGCAGTAATTTATTGGTTAATAAATCCAAAGCTTAGAATTAAACACAGGATTTGATCCGAGACCTTGGGAAAGGCTTCTAAACTTAGGTGCCAGAAGTGAGAATGTGGATTTTAAAGCAGAGACACATTAAATTAAGAAGAGGAAAGTTTCGAGTTTTAGAGTTTAAGATATAGAAAAAATAAAGGTAAACAAGGAGTTTAGAATGCAGTGCTGTAGGTTTGTGTATCAAAACATGATTGGCTAAGGAAGCTTATGTTGTAGAATGAATCCATAAGACAAAATACTTAAGGATTGGGTCAAAAACATAAATATCCTTGTTGGCAGTGATTTATTGGTCAATAAAGCCTTAAAAGGGCTTGTAACTAGAGGTCTTGTGACCTTCTGAACCATGCTGTGAAGGTGTGAGATAAGAAAAATAAATGGCATCATCTAAAAAACTCAGAGATCTAACTCAAAACTCTTTCAACAACCCCCAGACTGCAGATCACCTGTGAGTGAGGCAGTGACAGGAATTTCTGGTTTATGAATGGGCAGTGCCAGGCAGGGCAATGCCTATGTGGGGACAGGGACTCCTGAAATTCCATTCAGGAGATGGGAAGTGGATCCTTTCCAGCAAGATGGGACTGAGGTGGGGAGCAGAAAACACAAGACAGGGCTTAGCTAAGCTTCATCAGCATGAGGAAGAGCCCAGATTAGTGGCCTAAATCATTCAGGCAGTTTAATAACCAAGCACCTGCCACTGTCAGAGCAAGAAAGCAATCCCCAGTAATCTATTTAATGCATGTGTTTCACCCCCTGAGCAAGCAGGGAGCAAAGGTAGGGTCCCTGTGGCTGGTGGAGGGATGGATTGGCTCCCTGGAAGGTGTTGGGAGCAGGGCTGGAGGGACAAGGTCACAATTGTTCTGCATAGCACACAAATGTGCTCTCACTGCTGCTGAGCAGAGCTTCCCTTCATCTCAGCTGCCTGTCAGCAGCACAATGCTAATGCTCTTCTGGCTCAGAAGGAGCTGGGAGTAGGTTGGGATATTCCTGTGCTGTGTAGGAAGTGAAGGAATGTGTAGACAACCGGAGGAGGAGAACAACAATAAAGTTGGGGAGGAAGAGCACGGAGATCACCAAAAAAAAAAATCCAGAGAAAAATCACCCATGAGATAAAAGTGGCAATTCAGGATGAATATTTTTGGTGTGGGGTGAGAAGTTGACCAAGGGTTGAGGACATATTGTCCTGCTGGATGCTGGAGGAACAAAAATCTGCGTGTCCAGCCCTATGGGGGATGCAGAATGAGACATGCTGTGGCTTGTATTTCCCTCCAGCAGGCTGTCAGGATAAATCCTCATCTGGCCAGCCTCCTGGGCACGGGCACAGGGAGGGGATTACTCCTCACTTACTCACAAGCATGCACTCACACATGGGGACCACGCTGAGCTCACTTCCCTGGCACAAAATGGGGAAAGTTGCCAAAATCCAGGGTGTTAAAAGCACTGCTTTTCCTCCCTGGGCACACAAGGAAATGCTGCACATGGTTTGTCTCTTACTCAGCCAATTCCCTGACAAGAACAGGTTCCCCTCTCCTGTTGCTTGCTCAGAAGCCCTGACCCCAGGAAAGGTGGCAGGGAGCTCAGACAGGTGTAAAATAGGGATTGTCTGCCTGACCCCGGGGTTTCTGAGTTGATTTGCTCTGCCCATTAACAAAAACAATTAAGATTTCATTGCACTGACCTATGGATGTGCAGCTGCTGCATCCTGCTGCTCAGCACTGCTCACCCCAGGAATGATGAGGGAATTCAGTCCCAGGGCCAGCACAAAAGGGAGGTGGAGAGAGCTCTCCTGCATTTCCTACTCACAGTCTCTTGTTAACTCAAATAACTTGTCAGCTCAAATTATCCTTTGAATGGCTCGGGGAATAAATCCAAATCAGACCAGTCTGTGCAGAGACAAGGGCATTACCCAGCCTGGAATCACCCAGGAGAAAACAACTGCTTCAAATCCCAAGGGATTTCAGTCCTCCTCCCACAACAGGATCAAACATTACCTGCACAGCCATTCATTCTTCAGAACAGTGAGAGGAGATCAGAGGAGCTCCCCAGGGCCATCAACACTTCAAGGGATGTCTGGCAAAGGTGCTCATGGAATCACACAATGGTTTGGGCTGGAATGGACCTTAAAATCATCTAATTCCAATCTCTCTGCCATGGGAGAAAACAACTGCTTCAAATCCCAAGGGATTTCAGTCCTCCTCCCACAACAGGATCAAACATTACCTGCAGCCATTCATTCTTCAGAACAGTGAGAGGAGATCAGGGGAGCTCCCCAGGGCTGTCACACTTCAAGGGATGTCTGGCAAAGGTGATCATGGAATCACACAATGGTTTGGGCTACGAGGGACCTTAAAAATCATCTCATTCCAACCCCTCTGCCATGGGCAGGGACACCTCCCACTAGACCAGGTGCCTCAAATCCCCATGGACTCTCCATGGAATCTGTGTAATGCATGATACTCCTCAGGCCATTACTGTTTGAAAACTGTGGGAAATGGATTTGTAGGGAATTCTCAAAGCCTGACAGAAGGCTCACATAGTGTGCATCTGAATGCAAACCTTGAGATAAGAAATGCTGATTTATAAATGCCATAGAATAGGACAGATATTGTTGAGACAGAAATGGAACTAGAAACAAGTTTCAAAGGATGGTTTTGTAAATAAGACTGGATACTTTGGAGAAATAGAACTATAAAAGATGCATTGTAGTAGGACTTACAAGGGGTAATTTTAGATTATTTGCTTTATGATATCTACAGCATGGTGTGGCTAAAGCTGATAGGCCAAGAAATCCTTATAATATATAAGCATTATAAGCTTATATATGTTTATAAGCCAAGAAGGGCCAGTTGTCTTCAACCCATTTGATCCTTGCCTCCTAGAGTCAATTATTCAGTGGAAGATGTTGAGAGTTGAGGGATGGCCACAGAGAAGAGACAGCATTTCCTTCTAAGACATAATTTGCTTCTGATTGTGATGGTGTGAATTGTAACACCCGAATTGTCTCACCCTTCTCCTGAGACTGAAAATGGAATAAAAGTTTTTAAAACACCTCTCAGTTACCCCATCTCTAAATCAGTACAATCCAACAAGAAACCTTTTGGAGAGTCATGGAAATAGGAAGGGAATAGGAAGTGTTTTTCCCATCTCCCAGAGCACTGCAGGTCTCTGAACCTGCTCCCTGTACGAGGGCAGCCTGCTTAGCTGGGCACTTTGGAGCCCTCTTGGGGAGCTCTGATCCCCATTCTTGCTCCTGGGAGTAATTCTGCCACTTGTCCAATGTAGAAATGTGCCCCTTGTTGATGGGGTGACAAAACCATCCTTTGTCCCTTTAGAAAGGAAATAAGCTCAGAAGTTTCTCTCCTCAATTAGTTGAAAAGGCATCTCACAGGACTTTGGGGACTTCACCTCAAACTTAAGGATAGCTAATTGCACAGAAGCCAAAAGTCCTACCTGAGCAATTTACTAGAAAAAGAAGAGAATAAAGAAACCAATGGCTTTTGTGGGGTGCTTTACCAGGAGCAAGAACCTCTGGCATCTAGATTAGTTTTTCTCTGTAAAGAGTTTTGTTATTTTTCCTTTTATTAAATCTTTTTGTTTCCAACACTGCCACAGAAGCCATCCTGCTGATTTTATGCCTTCTAAGGCAGCTGAGCTATCTTGGGTGTGAAATAGATCTCCAAGAGCTCGTGAGACCTGGCTGGAGGAGACCCCTATTTCAGTCCAACCCCTGGCAATGTTCAACCCCTGGCAATGTTTCCCACAAGGTCTGCCCCGTTTTCAGCTGCTCCATCAGCTCCTGAGCCCTGCTGCAGCACTTTGGGGTTTATTTTCCCTGGAGAACAGTTTGCCTGGAAGGCACCGAATCCATCTGACTGCAGCAACAGCACCACACAACCCCCTGAAATCACAACCCCCTTCCAAAATAAATGAGCTGTCCATCTAGAGAACACACTTTCTGACAGATGTGTCAAGCACAAGTGCTCTACCTGCTGATGCTGTGAGCCCCAGGGGGAATTCTCCCCAAGCCCATGCCCCCGAGCATTAATTCCAATTTTCCCTGGCTAATGCTGGGAAAATTAGAGTGGAGCAGCTCTGTCCTCCTCTTGGCACTCAAAGCAGAATTTTTGCTGGCAGCTTCCCTCACAGACAGATGCCAGCAGGCCAGGCACAGCTTTATTTAATCCCAGATTTTGGCCAGTTAAGGCATGAGGCTCCCTTACCTGTGTAACATCAGCACATCCTAACAGCAAAAATGCAACTTGTACAATATAATTAATTCCATGAGTATGTGCTGTTCTCTCCTTTAAACCAGTGTAACTAAAATAACACTTCTGTTTCAACAGAACTTTCTGTATTTGAATCATTATAATCCTTGGCTGCCAGGCTGGCAATTCCAGAAACTTCAGGTGCAGAGCAGTTATAAAATATTCCTTTAGAAAGTAGTTTATTAAACAACAAATTTTTTTGTCACCAACCAATCACCAGGCAATGTCACCGTGACTGCTGATAAAAATAGATTAATTTAAATTTTAAAGATCACCTTCTGTTGCCATTAGGAACTGAATATTTTTCATTAGAAACTGAATATTTTTCATTAGTGCCGGAGAGTTATCAGAATTACTTTCCATTCTAAGAGATGGGGAAGGTCTTGATAATTCATTTATCACTCTCTAAGGCTAATTTATTAATAAAACCAGACACCCTTGTGGAGGCTGCTGGACAAAATCATTGAACTGAGGTTTGATTTTGCATTTTTGCAGTAGTCAGCTGGAGAGGGAAGAATCTGTATAACATGAGGACACAGGTGGGTAAATTCACTGGGGTTTCTGCAGTCTAATAAAGAAAATTTCTACTTTTACACCACTGAAGAAGAAATGGGTTTGAATTCAGGATGATAACAGGGGTGTGAAAATCCTGCCCTCCCCTTTCTCCATCCCCCAGGTACCCTGTAATCTCCTTGCTGTATTTTCTCCTTCTTGTTCTGAATTTCCACAAAAGAAACATTCCTTTTTAGCCATACCCAGCTACACCATATATTTTTTTCCCCTATTGGCTGCAAGAGCAATGATCTCAACTAGATACTGCTGCTAAAATTACATCCTGCTTTTTTCCTGCCTTGGTCAGCCTGCCTGTTTAAAGTTGTCACTTAATTCCCTGCCAAAACTGTTGTCATCTCAGTAGAAACCTGGCAAAATTACCTTCAAATTAGCTTAATAACATAATTTACACTTACATTTTAAAATGTAAGGAAAACCTGGGTCTCTAAGCAAGCCAGACAGCTCCTTATTGGAAAGAGTTCAGCACCCACGGTGGCTCTTCCCCAGCCTCAACTCATTTGGGTTTTTTGCTTCAATAGAAGCCCATGAATGAACCCATACTGGGAACTTTGCTTTGTTTATAATTTCTCAGTGTGAAAATGCTGCTGAAGCAGAGCAATATTTGCAGAAGAGAACTCACAGGATTGAACAGAACAGGGCTTGCTGACTATAGGTTGGCATGAGGGCTCTGGATGTGAAATTTTTGGGTTTGCTGTGGTAACTGCAGCTCAGGGGAACAAGGGGGATTCCTCTGTGCCAGGGCAAGCTGGTCCAGGGTGCTGAGCTGGAAAAGGCAGCACCTTGGGCTGATGGCTTTAGCAGTTGTGGTTTTCCTCGTGGTTAAAATGTGAAGGAAACACACAAAATTCCCTTTTTTCCTGCCTGTAAAGGATGGTGGCTGCTGGGGAGTGAGCAGCTCTGAGGGATCACACCTCTGGACAGGGGTTAAGGGAAGTAGAGGGGAAAAAAAGGTAGAATTTGATCTCTACTCACATTTATGGGACAAAAGGACATCAAAAGAGTCTGCCCATCTTGTAGCTTCTTCTGTTGACAGTCTTCTGTAAGGAAAGGAAGGAGCAAGTTACAGACAAACCACAGCTGCTCCTCCCCTCTGGAGCTGCTTGGTGAGGACACCGAGGAAGGCTGGGATTCCTCTCACCTGATTTTGGAGGGCTGGGGTGTAGAACTGAGCCAAGTGACCCTGGGCTTCCTTTAGAATCAGGCAGGAGATCCCAGGGAACCTGCAGGGGCTCTGCTCAGCTCACATCCCCAGGCAGGCAGGTAAAATAGGCCAGATGAATCATGCCCAAAAAGGCACCAATTTTTCCTCATTGACTCTGAGCAGAGGCCCAGGAAACGAGCTCAGATGCAGACATTTACATTGTAAAAGCCAAAAGTCAGGCGAAATGGAACTCAGCCCTGCAGAAGTGTTTATTTCTCTTGCTTGCCTTTCAGAGGAAGGACAGATCTTATCTCAGGTGGAAGCAGGGACTTGTGGTCAGATGAGTCCCATCCCACACTTCTCAAATCAGGATTTTGGAGGGGTTGAAGCATCTCCCTCCAGCATTTTGCAAAACCATCACCCGAATTTTTGCAGTGTCAAATACAAGGCTGAGCTGAAGATGACCTGAAATTTCGGGTCACCCCTTACACCAAGCCAACTGCTCAGGCTTTGATTTGTGATGACAGAGGTGTAAATTACATCCCCAAAGAGGTGCAGACGTGTCCCACACCCAGCAGTGGGGACTGGGAGCACGTCCTGTCTCACAGAACCAAAGATCCAGGAATTTCCCGAGCTGTTCCTGCTGGATCAGTGCCGGTCTGTTTTCCTCCTGGAAGCACTCACAGCTCGTACAAAACACAACAAAAGGAAGACAATACTGCAGGGGGGAGGTGGTGGGTGGGGAGGGGAAGGCAGGAGTGGGGTTGGGGTGGGATGCTGCAGCTATACTCACTTCAAAGCCCGGTTGGGCTTGTCCGGAAGAATAGCTGTGAAATCATTATATGAGTCTGATTTGTGAGACAGGCAGCCCAGGCGAGTCCTCATCCCTCTGCTCCTGTGGTCGAGGTGGGGAAGCAGGGGTGTTAGCAGGGGAAAACCAAAGAACAAGGATGATTATAAGTCTAGCCAGCTTGGCAAAAGGAAAAGAACAAACCCAAAAAAAGCAAAACCTCGGTGCCAGATCTGTGTCCTTGGTTCCCTCGTGTGTGAGAGGGAGCCTGAGACATCTCCAGGCTGATGTTAAGGGTGAACACAGCACCAGAGAAGCTGAAGGCTCCCTCACACCAGGCTTTCAGCTGCCTTGGCTGGCAGAAAGGCTTTGAAGGGCTGCATTTTGGGATCGTTTCTTGGAAAGTCCTGCTCTGGTCAGGTGTGGGAGGAGAGCAATGGGCAGCAGTACAAGAAATTGGTCACCACGTTCCAGCAGCACCAGAAACAGCACAAATACCCGAGGTGGAGGGGGCTGGAGGAAGGAGAGGGGTAGGAAGGCACCTGCAAGGTGAGCCTGTGCTGCAGCCCCCTGAGTTCCCAGCCAGGATCGATCCCGAGCGGCTTCTTTAGACTCAGGATTACATAAGCAGGATCAAACTGCTGTTTCCTGACACGCTTACCCAGGCAGAAAATGCCTTTATAGCTTTTTTCCTCTAAATTTCAGCCCAGCCCCAGAGCCTTCAATCCCATGCCAGCCCCTGGAGTCCTTGCCCAGCCCCTTCCCAGGACAGCAGCCGCAGCATCCTTCGTTACATAACCCAGGATGGGCAGGACAGAGGGACAGGGAGAGGGAACACATGCACTGCACAGGACTGGCATCACCCTCTCCCCAAAAACATGTTGGGGCTGCTTCATGGGTTTGCATGGGCTCTGTGATCTGCCTCTCCAGCCTGAGGGAGTCTCCTCTTGGAGATTCCCTGGGAGTCAAACTGGGCCGTCCTCTCCTCAGGACCATGGGAGGAACATTCAGTGACCCCATCTCCCCTTCCCAGCTGCTGGACCTCCTTTGGAGCTGCTGAAAGCTCTGCTCCCAAACAGATGCCCAGTACTCTCTGTGGCTGCACAAGTAGAGCATTTTTTCCCCTTCCATCTGTAATTCTTGCAGAACACTTCAGCACCAGTGCCTGAGCCAATCTGTGGCGCGCCTGTTTCCCCCTTCTCCTCCCGCCCTTCGGAGAGCTTCTATTATTGCACATTTTAATGTAATCTTCAAGCAAATTAAATGTTAATTAAATGCACCGAGTGTCTCCCTGGTGCAGCACAGGCAGCTCACAGCGTTTAACAAGCACAAAACCCAGGAACTCCTCAGCCACAGGAATTGTTGCACAGCTTCCAACTCCGGCCCCACGGCCGTGGGCACTGAACAAACCCCAGAGGAGAGCACAGGGAGTGCCACCTTCCCAGCTGGACACCAAACCCACTGCAGGATCCTTCTCCAGATGCGTCCTACCCCCACCTTTCTGTGCCCTGCTCTGTTTGCTCACGAATTTCCCAGCAAGAGGTGTGACAGGCATCAGCGCAGCAGCGCTGCTCCCATTCCCCTGGGATGCCTGAGATCAAGGGACTGCAGCAGGGAATCAGAGCAGGGAGCTGGTTCCTCGTGGAAAACACTTCTCTCAGCCAGGACTTCCAAGCCAGGACACAGGGGAGAGAGAGGGGGAGAGAAATTGGGTGTGCAGGAGGTGGAGAGGCAAGGGAAGGGCAGCAGGGACACTGCAGTGGGCAGAGGGGCTTGCTGGACGAGGTGGACAGGGACAGGATGGCAGGGTGGGGAAGTACTGTGGTTTTTCCAGTTACCTCCGTGGGATCAGTAAGGCAGCCATTCAGGCATCCAGCTATGGTTAACCCTTTAACTGGCTGGCTTGGACCTCAGTCAGGGCTGCTTGCAGGAGGCAGGAGTGCAGGAAGAAGGGATTTACTGTTTCATGTCCTGGCACTTTAAAATGCACCAAAGAATCCTCTTTGCCAAAGCCAAGAAGGGCCAGTTGTCCTCAACCCATTTGATCCTTGCCTCCTAGAGTGGAAAGTCAATTGTTCAATGGAAGATGTTGAGAGCTGAGGGGTGGCCACAGAGCAGAGACAGCATTTCCTTCTGAGACCAGGTCAAGTCCAGCTTCAGGTGTGAAGCAGTGTGCGTTTGGTGTCCCAGCTCACCAGGGAGCAGCAGGAGTTGGCATTATCCCACTCATCCTCTGAAGGTCTCTCCTCAAGGGGCAGAGCTCCAGGCTGGCCTTGCTAGGAAGGGTCACAAACTACATCTTGTGCCTGTCCCTGCAGGTCATGGCTGGTGCCAGTGGCCAGGCATCACAGGAGAGCTGGCACTGCAAACAGAACAAGAGCAGGACTTCACACATCTGCAGGGGCTGCTCCTTCACCACCGGGGCTCAGGCACTCACACAAAAATCACTCAGAGCAAGCAGGGCCTTGTTGGGGTGGTGGGAGCCACCAGGGAGATGCAGAGCCTGAAAAAGGGGAGGGAAAGAAGGAAAAGAAAGGAAAGGAAAGGAAAGGAAAGGAAAGGAAAGGAAAGGAAAGGAAAGGAAAGGAAAGGAAAGGAAAGGAAAGGAAAGGAAAGGAAAGGAAAGGGATGGTGGGTTCCTCGTGAGCCTTGGCACACTGGGGATCACTGGTTGACAGCTCTCATATCAGCAGAGAGTGAAGGTGAGGTCCAGCAGGCAGGAGAGCCAGGGAACAGAGAACAGGACTCTACAACGAGCCAAGGCAAAGGTTTCTGGTTTGCCAGGCTCCAGGTGCCCCCCATGTCGTGGTGTCACTGGGAACAAGCAAGGAGGAGCCCAGGGAGCTGATGAGAGCTGAGAGGGTGTGCAAGGACCCAGGACCCTGCTCTGCTGTGGGACACCCTGGAGCTTGGGCTGCCCCCTGCACCATCCCTCTTAAACCCTGATTACATTAAAAAGGCACAAAGCCTCTTCCCCACTAAATTAATGGAGCTGGGATTGTGCTGCACTGCCTGTGAGTGCATTCCCTTAATCCTCACCCCGGCCGGCTGCTTCTCTGACTGAAATCAATCCTTGTAATTCCTTAAGCCCCTCTAAATTTCCTCATTAACAGCCTCACCCCCGTGTGGGGCCACAGCACATGACTTCCTAGAGTCCAGCAGCTCCTGCTTCCCTTTCCCACTGCTGCTCCAGCGGAGCCATCTGCCCTCTCTCTCCCTTGCAGCCTGAATTTTGGGGTTCTGTTATGAAAGAGCCTCCTGCTCGCCCCCACTGCCACCCACAGTCCCCAGAGCAAGCATCCAACTTCCCTGGGACCCCAAAGTCTGTCTGACTTCAGGGGTGCTGGGACCTGCATTCCCCATGGAGGCAATGCTCAGCTGGCATCCCCGTGGATGCTCCCTCTGTTTGCAAATAAATCCAGTCAGTTTGGGCTTTAAAATGTAATCTGTGGTGGCTGGCAAATTGCAATGAAGGTCTTGGTGAGAGGTTTTGCCTCCCCTGCTCCATCCTTCATCCTGCCTCCCCCTCCTATGGAAGGAATCCAGTCAAGGAGAGCCACCAGCCTCATCATGGATCAGTTTTGGGGGTTTCTCCTTGACAGACAGCAAGGGAGGGTTGTGATTAGGAGGTTCAGGTTATCAACGTGAATGGGCAAAGATAAAGAAGCCATCCCAATACAAAAAAAAAAACCAAACCAGCAGCACAAAGGTTAAAAAACCAACTAAACAAATAAACACAACAGCAAACCGTGAGATCTCTCAGGGGCTTCGAGAGATTAAGACCATCCATTCACATGCAGAGAAAGCCGGGGGGGGAAATAAACGAGCACGGAGGCACTGCAGACAGACAGACAGACACCGACAAAAAGATACTCACTGCCTTTGAGCCGTCCTCCCTGCCGGTGGGTCTGTGCCGCCAGCGTGCTCAGAGCGGCTCTGGGGAGACAGCAGAGCTTCCTCAGGGCCAGCCCCCTGCTCGGGGTGACGGGCACACCTCGGCACCCTCCCCTCCCCTCCCCAGCCCTCCCCTCCCCTCCCCTGGCAGCAGCAGCGGCAGCAGCGCAGCCGGAGCCGCTCTCGCATCAGCCCCAGCCCGGCTGCGCAGCCGGCTCTGCTCAGGATTCCAGCGCTTCCCAGCGCATCCCCGCGCATCTCAGCGAATCTCAGCGCATCCCAGCACATCCCAGCTCGTCCCAGCGCTTCCCAGCTCATCCCAGTGCATCCAAGCTCATTCCAGAGCATCCCATCTCAGCCTAGTGCATCCCCGCGCTTCCCAGCGCATCCCAGCTCACCCCAGTCCATCCCAGCACATCCCAGCCCATTCCCACGGATCCCAGCATATCCCAGCAGATCCTAGTCCATCCCAGCTCATCCCAGCCCATGCCAGCACGTGCCAGCACATCCCAGCCCATCCCAGCACATGCCAGCACATGCCAGCACATCCCAGTACACCCCAGCCCATCCCAGCACATCCCAGGCCATCCCAGCTCATCCCAGTACACCCCAGTCCATGCCAGCACATTCCAGCTCCCCCCAACTCATCCCAGTTCATCCCAGCACAGCCCAGTCCATTCCTGCGGATCCCAGCTCATCCCACCTCATCCCAGGACATTCCAGCACATCCCAGCGCTTCCCAGTTCATCCCAGCACATCCCAGTTCATCCCAGCACATCCCAGTCCATTCCAGCAGCTCCCTGGGGTTCTGGCCCCCAAATCACTCATTTCCAGGAGCTGCCACAGACAGGAGGGATGGGACAGTGTCCCTGGAGGTGCCAGCAGGGCCAAGGGAGGAGATTTTGGCACAGAGCAAAGGAGGGTTTATTGCAGGGCACAGCAGGACAGAAGGAAAATGCTGCCAGTGCTGTGGCAGAGAGCCTGCACCCACCTGGGCCGGGCATCCTCGGTGCCCTCAGCCCAGAGGAGGGGCTGCAATCCCCCTTTTCCTCCTGCACCCACCACAGAACAGGTTTGGGATGTCCAGGGCACCAAGGGGACTGTAACAAACCCTGAGCAACCTCACCCCTGGCACCAACATCCCCCAGCTGTGGGCTCAGCACAGCCCCGTGTCACACAGCCCTGATGGGGGCACAGCCTCACTGAGAGCCCAACCAGTGGAATCTCCATTGCTTTTTTTTTTTAGATTGACTAAAACAAGCAAAAAACTCAGAAAGAAGAAGAATTACATGATAAAAAAGTCCTCTGCAGTTTAACAAGTCAGTGCCTGTCACTATCACGTTTCCTGAAAAATTCTTCGCCCAGGGTTTTTCTCCTGGAAAGCTGAGAAACCTTGGAGGAAAAAATGAAAACAACAATTATCTCATTTGCTTCTCCTCTGTTTTGCTCATGTAAAATGTGTTTAAAATTATTTATCCAACAAGTGATTGTTTCATTAGTTTCTGCTGTAAGTATTTTCACTCATTAACCAATCAGTGCCAAGCTACATCAAGACTCTAGAAAGAGTCATGAATTTTCATTATTATCTTTTTAGCATTCTGTAAGTATCCTTTCTGTATTCTTTAGTATAGTTTAGTATAGTATTCTATAATATAATATAATATAATATAATATAATATAATATAATATAATATAATATCCTAACATAATAAATTAACCTTCTGAAAACATAAAATCAAATTCATCACTCCTTCCTACCACAAAAATCCATGCAAATACAACAATTGCCTTTTCCCTGGAAATTTGTAGTAAACTTGTAGTAAGAAGGAAGGTTGTTTACTTGTAGTCACCTTCCTGTCTGCTCAAGCCCTGCTGGCCCTGGCACCCTGGTGCTGTGAGCAGAAACATGCCTTGAGATAGCACATTATCACCAGCCCCATCCCTGGGGAGAGGCAGAGTGCTGCAAAACCTCCTGGAAAACCACAGGGATCAGCAGCAGTGCAGCAGAGATCCTGGCTCCCCATCAGCCTGGGTCCCCTCCTGCACTGCCTGGGGCTCTGTGGAGATGTTTGCCTTGTGCTCATCCTCCCCTGGCAAGGCCCAGCTCGTCCTGGCTGGGATTATTCACATCTCCACTTATCAGAAGACAAGCACTGCAGAAATGCCCTGGCCAGCAAAATCTCCTCTGAGCACAGTCAAAGGTTGAGGTCCATCCTCTGCCTCTGTTGCCACAGGCTGCTTTGGCCAAGTTAAATAACAGTCAGCTGCAGCCCTTGTCCCAAAACCCAAGCCAAATTTAACTTCTAACGTGTCTTTTTTGGTTTAATACAGCATCTCCATGCCCCCAGGTGCCCTCTGGGCATTGCAGTGACAAGGTTTTCATAACAGTCCCAGGACATTCCTGAGCTCTCACTCACAGACACATGGTGGGCTGGAGGAGGTCACTCAAGTGTTCAATCCATACAGCTCGGGGTGATTCTGCTCCAGTATTCAGATTTTCTGAGATTTTTTTTTGCAGTCCCAAACAGATAAGACACTGGTCCACCAACACTGAGTGGGAGAAATTCCTGGATCATGAGAGTGCTCCCACTTCTTCCTCTGATTTTATATATTTTTAAATTTTTTTATATATTTTTATATATTTTATATATTTGTATGTATTTTTATATTTTATATATTTATATATATTATATAAGTTTATATATTTATATTTTATGTAGACATATTTAATATATTCATATTAATTATTTATATATTTATATATTTTCTATTTTTATATTTTATATATAATTTAATATATAATTCTATATATTTATCTACTTATATGCTTATATTTTATATATTTTCTAATTTATATAATATAAATATATATATATGCATATTTAACTATTTTATGTATTTGTATGTGCATGTGTATATAAATATAAATACAAATATAAATACAAATTTTCTATCTTGATATAGATATGTTTTATATATTTATGTAAATATATCTTTTATAAATTTCTATAAATATATATTTTCAGATATTGCCATCTCACAGCCATCATCACGATGTGAACCCCAATTCTGACTTCTCCTGTGCCTCCTCAGACCCTTTTTGTGAGCTCAGTAAGATCCTGAATAACACACAAATGCCAGCAATTTTTCCTTCTGGTTTCCTGGGGCAGGTGTGAGTTAATAGAGAACAAGAGTAAGTGAACTGTTCTGACACAGGCACTACAGGAAATGTAATTAAATTGCAGATAAAGAGAATTACGGGGTTTTTACAGGGCAATATTTTAGAAAGCTTCTGTGCAGCAGGTTTATAGCAAATTCCTTCTAAAACAGCCCCCCTGCTTCTGATCACTCTTTAGTTTCTATTTAAATGCTTTTTAATAAAATAACTCATTTTGATATTAGGCTTGAATCCCATCCAGAAATTTAAATCTCTCCAAAAATTACTCCAAAGCAATTTCCTCCTAACCTGGCAGCAGCAAACACCAGCAGTGGCCACGTGCAGCATTGTTGGCTGTCACTGAGGAAGGGCAGAAGGGAATTTCCCAGCCTCCTCCCGACACATCAATCTCCTTCTCCAGAGTATTTTTTATTTTCAGTGCCTCCCTGCCTATTCCAGGTGTTCTGACCATTGATCATAACTCAAATGGGTTTTATCCAAAAAACCTCATCCAGACCAAGCAGCTCCATCAGCTTCAGTTGCTTTTACTTTGTGATTTTTCTTCTTTGGCAGCGTCTCTCCTGGCGGCACTGTGCTCCAAGGGCCTTGTTCAAATTTCACAACCCCTTGGTCCAAGAGGATTTTCCCTCCTGCCAAGAAAAGCATTTCTTTACTTTGCTGTGGTGCTGAGCAGCTCCATCCCTGCAGGTGAAGTCACTCCCTGGTATGTTTTCAGGAGACCCTGCTGCCTCTGAGATCCTTCCAGAGGTTGCTCAGCACCCACAGCAAAGTTCCCCTGCCCATGGCAGGAGGCTGGAACTCGATGAGCTTTAAGGTTCCTTCCAATCCAAACCCTTCTGGGATTCTGTGTGGGCTCTGTGGCTGCAGAATGCCAATCACAGGGGCCGCCTCCCACCCACAGCAATCCTGGCTCTGGGAATTCAGGTGAGCTGCAATACCTGCCTTAGGCTCAGTCACAAACCTGCAGCTGGAACCCAGGGGGGATTTGGGCTTTCACTGTACTGCTGAAAGGAGTAAAATGTCATTTGCTCTCCTTCATAGTCATTCCAAATTTATCCAGAGTGGCACTGATAAGGGCCCAACCCCAAGGGAACTCAGATTAGTAATTAATTAAATAATCACTGTCCAGAGATTGCTCTTCTCCACCACCGTTTGCAATTAAACCTGGAAGGAAAAATTACTTGGAACTTGCATCCAGCTCTGCTCACTGTGCCAGGCTGCCCTGCTGCCTTGTCTGAAAGCACAGTTGGTCCAGCACAAGATGACTGCCATGCAAGGAAGGAATTATGATTGTTGTAGATCACAAAACAAACCACACACTTGTCTTAATTGCAAACAGAATCCCGTTCTAAGAAAATCCAAAAATCTCAGGTAATGTGTGGACAGCAGGAAATGTCCACAGATGAAGCTCAGAATATTTCATCCACAGATGAAGCTCAGAATGTTTTTAAGGAGTTGATTTATCTGTTCATTTTAAACCTCAAATCATTCTCCACGTCAGGCCTGGCAGGGAGGAAATCCCAAAAGGCGAAAGAAGGAGAGCCAGAGTTTCAGGGACAGGTGAGGGGAGCAAGAATGTCACACGTGCTCTGTGAGACAGGGCAGGAGATGGGAGACACCCACCGAGCCAAACTCCCCTAAAAAATGAAAGCACAGGTTCAAAAATAGAAATAAAACCGAGTTACATAAAGCGAGATCGCAGATGTGTCTGTGGCTCAGCTCGAGAGCGTGGCAGCTATTTGAATTGTCCCCTGTGTCAATGACAAAAGTGTCTCCTGGCCCTGCTTGTGGCTCCTGGGCTCGGTGGCTGCTGCAGCAGAGCAGATGCTTCCCCTGCTCCCTCCCCAGCCCCTCCAGGCACGCAGGACACAAAACCAACAGCAGAGCAGGGCAGGGAGCTCCAGGCTGAGAAGAGCGGGCAGGAACCAAAGGGAAGAATTTCCCCTTTAAAGCACTTTTATTACAATTTCATAATTGTTCTCCGAGGAAACGCTGCCGTGGCCAGAGGCAGCTCCATGGAAAGCAGCGCTGGGGAAGATGCTGAGGGTGAGGAGCAGGGAGGCAGAAGGGATTGGGGCTGACACAGAGATGCTCTGTGCAGCCTTGGAGCCCTCCCAGCTCTCAGCATCACTGCTCTGCTGTCAATATGGCAGCGGCTGTGCACGGCTGGGGAGCTGGGACAGACCCACCCCGCCAGACAGACAGACAGACAGAGCTCCACAGCGATGCCCTGCCACGGACTGCCCCGTGCCTCGCAGGGTTTGATGGAGAGCTGATGCTCAGCACGGGGCAGGGAGCCAGCCCTGCTGACAGATAAGGTTAATTTTCTGCTGGGAGATCATCCGAGGTGCTCGCAAGCAGCCCGCGTTCTGTGAGCTGACTACCGCAAACGAGCTGTTTACTGAGTGTTAAAAATCAGCCCCAGAGCTCGGGGTTACAGCCCCAAAGCCGTTTATGATGGACAAGGTCTGCTTCTGCTCTGCTCTCATCTGCTGGTATTCCACAGACTGGGGCCTGCAGGGCATCCAGGCCCCAGAGCAGGGATTTCCTGGGGCCATTCCCTGCTCCATGGATACACAGCCGAGCCAAGGGGAGGTCATTCCCACCACAGCAAAACACCTGAGCACGTGCTTAGCTTTAAACACCTCACCCAGGATGAAATACAAACACAGCTAGCCACCAGGGTGAGCTGGGATTTCTCTTTCATCCATCTCTGGAGGCTGCTGCTGCTGTAGCCTGAGCTAAAATATAAATGAGGCGAGCGAAATGAGCTCGTCCTCTTCCTCCAGCAGATTTTTCTTTCATAAAAATGTCTGATGCATCCAGCAGCAGCTTCTCCTCGGCAGAGTGGCTGCCAGCAGAGCCCGTGCCCTGCCAGGCTGCAGGGAGATGCCAAAGCCCAGATGGGCAATGTCCCCAGAGCCGCATGGCTGGGTGACAGGGTGGCAGGGTGACAGGGCAGGAGTGTCCCAGCGCTGCTCTGGGGGCTGCAGGGATGAGAGAAGGGCAGCCCAGCAGGGCAGAGGAAGCTCAGCCCGCTCATTCTGCAACCTGTGGGCTCCCCAGGGGAGGAATTGCACCTCATTCCGCTGGGATGGGGCACAGCAGCCCGGGAGGATGCCAGAACAACGGGCCCCTTGGATTTGTCAGCTGTGCCAAATAACCAGTTTGTTTCCCAGCTGTGCCAAGTAACCAGTTTGTTTCCCCCACCCTTGGGAAAGCAAGGAGCTGACCCTCGCCGCTGTGGGGGTGTTACAGCAGCAAATTTACAGGAGCAAAATAAACCCCGCAGTCCAGCTGGTTCTTCCCCAAAGGGTGCACATGCCTCTGCTATCTGCAGGTTTATCTCCAGCCTCGGCTCAGCACAGCTCTCTCCTCTCCAACAAGGAATCTTTTCGCTCCAGTTGGTCTCATTTTTAACCAGCTCAGCCCCAGCGCTCAGTCACAATGTCACAGAGACCCAAATACTCAAAGCAAACACAACCCACCATTTAAAAACCACAACAGCAGCGAAGCAGGGCGGGGGGAGATGCCGGGATGCTGAAGATCTCCGAGGCACAGGCACAAGCACAGGCTCAGGCTGGTGTTTTCTGCCAGCATCAAAGGCCCAGCGCTAATCCCATTGCAACGGAGATCACCCAGAGCCGCTCCCGCTCCTCCCCGGGCAGGGCTGGGCTCAGCCTAAGCAAAGCCGCTCTTTCCCCGCCTGCTAATTAATTCCCAGCCGTGCCCGTGTCCCTTGGACCATTCACGAGATGCCACGGGGGGAGCAGCACCGCAGTGCCATTAACGGGGTGACATCCCAGCATCACCCTTCCCCTCCCACTTGGCAGAGTCGCCTTTCCCCGCAGGAAACCGGGGCAGGAACAAGTCAAAAATCCCTCCTTCCGCAGGGATGCGGCCAAGGGAAGGCCTTTCATCACCCTCCTGCCTCTCACCTGTGCTGCAGCTACCTGGCTTTTGGTGCTCCATGGCCATGGCTGGTTGGGAACCTGTGGAGCTGGAGCATCGGGGCGGGTGTGGGACCTGTCCCAGCCCCGTTATCCCCTCCAGAGCAGCACCGTGCCCCTTCCCCGGCTGCCCAGCCCCGTTTTCCCATCAGGAGCAGCACCGTGCCCCTTCCACCGTGCCCAGCCCCGTTATCCCTTCCAGAGCAGCACCGTGCCCCTTCCACCGTGCCCAGCAGGAAAAGGGACGGGAAAGGGACAGGAAAGAGTCAGGGAAGGGACAGCAAAGGGACAGGAAAGGGGCAGAAAAAAGACAGGAAAGGGACAGGAGAAAGACAGAAAAAAGGACAGGAAAGGGATGGGAAAGAGACAGGAAAGGGACATAAAAGGGACAGGAAAGGGACAGGAGAAAGACAGGAAAGGGACAGGAAAGAGATGGGAAAGGGACAGGAAAGGGATGGGAAAGGACAGGGAAGGGACAGGAAAGAGTCAGGACAGGGACAGGAAAGGGAGAAGAAAATGAGAGGAAAGGGACAGGAAAGGGATGGGAAAGAAACAGGAAAGGGATAGGAAAGGGACATGAAAGGGACATAAACGGGACAGGAAAGGGGCAGAAAAAAGACAGGAAAGGGACAGGAAAGGGATGGGAAAGGGCTGGGAAAGAGACAGGAAAGGGACAGGAAAGGGACATAAAAGGGACAGGAAAGGGGCAGAAGAAAGACAGGAAAGGGGCAGAAGAAAGACAGGAAAGGGATGGGTAAGAGACAGGAAAGAGACAAGAAAGGAACATAAAAGGAACATAAAAGGGGCAGGAAAGAGAAAGGAAATGGACAGGAAAGGGACAAGAAAGGACAGGAAAGGGACAGGAAAGTGACAGGAAAGGGATCCGGGCCTCACACACCATCAGAGCGAGGAAAGGACTCCTTTATTTTCAAAAACTCTCACTCCTCCACATTTCTACTCCTATATTATCTACAAACAAACAACAAAACAAAACTCCCCTTTTAATTAATTTTAACTAACTAAATTAAAAAAATATCCCTAAACTATAAGGGTTTCCGCCTTTTCTTTAAACCAACTCTAAACACCAAAAAAACTCACACCTATAACTCACCAAAACCTAAACCACAACATTTCCAACACCAAAAATAGTAATAAAAAACTAAATAAACCAAACTAAAACCCATAAATAAACCTTTCTAGGTTTATAATATCTTCTAAAACAACAAAAAATTTATTATTTAATATTATTAATTTTTTATAGTAATAAATACTTTACCTATTAAATAAAAAACATTTTTCAACTTTTCTCCAAAAAAATCTTTTTCCCAAACCAATTAAAAAAAACCTCTTTAAATTTATTTTTCTAAAAAAAGCCTTTAAAATTTTTTCTCCCGAAATTACCCTAAACCAAAACAAATACAACTTTTAGGCTCTGTGATCTTTGTTTGCTGTCACCTGGGTGTGGGAAATAGATTTGTAGAGAAGTCTTAAAGTTTGATGGAAGGATTATATATTTGTATGTAAATTTTGAGATAAGAAATGTTGGCTTAGAAATGTTATGGAATAGGATATATACTGTTGAGAGAGAAATAGAATTAGAAATAAGTTTTAAAAGATGCTTTTGTAAATAAAAATAGATATTTTAGAGAAATAGAACTATGAAAGATGTAGCAGAACTTATGAGGGGTAATTTTAGATAATTGGTTTTAAGGTATTTATAGTATAGTGTAGTAAAAATTGGTAGGTTAAGAAACACTTGTAATGTACTTTAACTAGGGAAGAGTTGACTTTTGACTGTGATGATGTGAATTAAAACACCTGTATTGTTTCACTCTTCACATGAGACTGAAAATAAAATAAAAGTTTTAAAAACGCTTCTTAGCTGTTCTATTTTTGGCTTAGAAAAGAGTTTAATCTGACAAAATCGGTGTTTTGTGCGAGGAATAAAATACTGGTTAGTTCTGTGTGGTGAAATTGTGTGAAGACATGAAAGCCTTCATTATATATTATATATTACATATTATATATTATATATGTTATATGTTATATGTCATATATATTATGTATGTTATGTATATTATATGTGTTATACTATATACATTATATTATATATTATATATGTTGTATGTTATATGTTATATATGTTATATGTTGTGTTATATGTTATATATGTTATACATTATATATATTAATTTTATACATAATATATAAACATTAAAAACAGTAATAATAGTGATAATAGCAATAATAGTAATAAAAATAATAGTAATGTTGATGTAATTATAATAATGATATAATAATAATAATAATAATAATAATAATAATAATAATAATAATAATAATAATAATAATTTCTCTACAAATCTATTTCCCACACCTGGGCAGGAAGGGATTGCAGTGACAGTTCAGCTTTTTGTGGGTGACTCCATTTTTCCTTTGAAGATAACAAAACCCCAAGCCTGGTGCTCCCCAGGGACACTGAGGGGGTGGCCTGAGCCAGGGTTGCACACCCCAGAGCACCAGCTCAGCCTCCCCCTCTCATCCCCATCGTCTGGGTCATCCTGGTGCAGGTCCAAGGGGCTGGCAGGGCTGTTTGGGGGTGTCAGACACTCCAGCCCTGCCACCTCCCCTTTGGATGCTGCCAGGGAGCTGCTGGCAGAGCCCCCTGCAGCCCCTGACACACCCAAAACAGGGGAAACCAGAGATCCAGCCAGAATCCTTCCCAAGCGAGCACCAATCCCTCACCCCACAGATTTTATTTCTCTAAAACATCGAGTGTTTACAAGTATGGTCCTCTGGGAGGAAGGGAGAGCTTTGCACCTCAGGCCTTTTTCAGCTTTCCCTTCCCCTCCTCTGCTCCAATGTTTTGCCTCTCAGATCTCACCTGGGGGAGCTCAGTTTGGTCAGAAGGGTTAAAATGAAAGTCAAATCAGATGTTTGAGGTATTGTACCCTCCCCAAAAGCCCCACTCACCCGTTTTATTCCAAGGTTTCCCACTGGTGTTTGCAGACACATGGATCTCTAGCCACAGGGCTGCTGTTAATAGAAATCAATGGGTGATGCATGGAATTACAAGTGCAGAATTTCCAAGTCAATACCCTGCCCAGCAGTTAACCTGGGAGCACACCAGGCCCATCCCCATCTCTGGGTGCCTGTTTTCAGTCACACCTTCAAGACTCACCTGAAATGATGAACATTCCCACAGCCCAGGATAGGATCTGTCCTACCCAGCCAAAATCCAGTATCCTGCCTGCTCCACTGGCCTCAGGATGTTGGCACCCAGCTCCAGGAAAGCCCCTCCTCACAGATCACCCTGCCAGGAGCTGTCAGAACAGATTTCAAGTCTCAGCATTCCATCAGCCCTGCAAGAGAAAAGGTCTTGCTTCGAGTCTGTGGCTGTGGATGGATTCTCTGCCTGGAGCAGCACATCCAAGTCCCAAGGGATGATCACTTCAGGGCCTTTAAGCAGGTATTGATGCCTCAGGTTTGAGCTTTTATATTTTTCAGATTCTGTGCTGCTTTAGTGTGTGGGTCTGGGCTTCATATGAGGGGACAGTGAGCTCTCTTCAGAGAGCAGGGAGACAAAACAATTCCTGCTCCAGCTGGGGACCAAGGACAAATGATCCAAATCTCAGCCCCAAGAGCACAAACAACGTGGAATGAAGAGAGAAAAACAAGCAGGATGGGACTGCATGGGCTAGAGCTGGAACTGGACAATGAACTCCTATTTGCAAACGGAGCAGAACTTATAAAAGAGAGAGACCCCGTGACTGGGGGTCCATTTCTTGTGATCATTTTGGTTCATCTTGGGTGTAGCCCTGGCTGGGCTCTTGTGCTGCCCAAGGTGGATCCATTGAGACCTTCTAATAAATCCCTACTTTATTCTTTAACTCTGTCCAGCCTCTGTTCTAGGTCAGCTTTGACAAGACATCAGTATCCCATCCTCACTCCCACCACAAGAGCAGTGAGGAGCTGAGGTTTGGTGCCATGACAAAATCGTTGTTTCTCCATCCCAGAGAGATCCCAGTGGTGCTGGGGAGGTGGATCCCTTTAGGATGCTGAAATTGGGAGCACATCACTGCAAAGGGGGGTGTGGGGCTCTCTCTTGCAGCTCTCTGTGTTACTGACACCACTAACAAAGCTGCCAGGAGTCTCTGAGGATGCACAGCTTTCCTGCAGCCCAGGGCTGGGAGATTTCCAAGTGACATCCATTCTCTGTAGGGCTGTTTTTAAAGCAGAAACACTGCAGAGCTATCGGGGACGGTGGGCAAAAACCATCTTTGGGGAAAATAAACCCCATGTCTGTGTCTTGTGGGGAGTGAGGGGCTACCTGCTCTGTGCCCCAAGCCAAACTTTAAGTCTCTAGGAGGATAGAGACTCTGGCTGCCTTGCAGGCTGGGATCTGACTCTCCCAGAGGGGGAAAAAAAAGGGCAATTTGATGATTTGCAGTGTGGTGTCCAGGACTTGCAAGGGGACACTGTCAGTGCCACTCTCTGTCACCACCATGAAGGTGCCCCCCAGCTTCCAGCTTCTCCTTGGGTGACCCAGGATTTCCAGCTGCATGTGGAAAAGCAGGTTTGTTTTGTATTGCATACAAGCTCCTAAACTTAGCGAGCAAGATGTTAATTTGGGAGGGGAAAATAGGCCAAATTTATGTAACTGTGAAAAGCTGCAGCAAAAGGCTACGGATCCAATGGGAGAGGAGCGTCTGCTCCCAGCTCAGGGCTTTTGTGAGAGCTCCAGCAACTGCATATTCATCTCCCCACACCCCAAAGAACCAGCTTTGAGGCTTTCCAGGCTAAGAATAGAGGTCTTGTTGTGTTTGCTGCTCCACGGGCCGGGTTTTTGTCCGGGATTAGAGGCACCAGGGTGTGGAGCTGCAAACGGCAGCATCTCCTCCTGCCTGTCAGCCCAGCAGGGATGGGGAGCACAGAATAAAGGGTGAATTCATTCCCAGCCACACAGGATGGCATTAGTGCTGGCCCTCTGCTCCCAGAGACATCCCCCGTGGTGGATGGGGCACCCACAGAACACGACTCCCTTGTGCACAAACAAAAACCCGAGCGGGGCAGCTGGGGCAGTGCCACCACTGAAATTAGCAGCTCGTCCTGGCTGTGAAGCTGATGGCTTGGAGCCACCCCGGGTCCCTGCAGGGGCAGACAGCTCCCTGCCAGCCATCTCTGTGACATTTCTGTCCCCTTCCCCTCGCATTCTCTGCCCTACTTAAACCAGGTTGGGAATCCAGCAATGCCCAGCCTTGGAAATTGGAACTCCAGGGATTTTCAGACAGCCCTGCACTTCAGGGGTCTTTCGGCTCCAGAAATCATCATGTGGCAGTGCTGGCACTGCTGGGAAGCAGCACAACACTGCTCCCTGCTTGGCATTGAATTTGTCACCCTGGGGCTCTGGGAAAGCCCTTTAAGGGCTGAATGGGGCTCACAAATGGCAGCAAAGCCATTCCTGTGGGGAAACCAAGAGGAAAAAGAATTCTGGAGGCTTCTGTGGCCTCTGGCTCCACTATTCCCTGAGTCTGGGACCATATTCCTGGGCACTTACCCTAAAGCAGCAAGGGATGAGACTTCCAGAAAGGATGCTGATCCAGGGCTTTGGTACCTGTATCCAAGTGAGAGGAAAAGTGGATTTGTCTGTAAAGACAAGCTGTGGGTCTGCTGGGAGATAAAACCAGCACTGGGAGAGAAAAGAAACAATGGGAAGGATTACACTGATTGATGAATGGAAAAAGAGATTTGCTTTTACAAATAAACTTTAGGGTTGCTGATAAGTGAAATTAGACACTGAAAGATGAAAGAAACAATGGGGAAAAAAACCCCTAAATTCCATAAGAATTAAAAATGAAAAGGCAGGGTTATACATTAGAGGGAAATCTTTGGTATCAGGTGTTTTGGGAAGTCTGAACCTCTCAAGTCCCTCAGCCAATGGAGAAAGAGAGAAGGGAAATGCAGCTGAGAAATTGGGATAAAAAGGAGGCCGAGTCCTCCAAAAATTAGAGAGATCCCAGGGGAATGCCTACTTTATTCTTTAACTCCATGGCCTCTCCCTTTATTGGAATAAAGTCAAAAGGGTCTCCTCTGTCTCCTTTTGTACATAAACCTCTGGTGTTTGTGGGTTAATTTTGTAACATAAGGGCAGCACTGAGCACAGGCACTGGCTGCAGACAGCAGGATGACTCCTGTCCACCTGAACTCCAGCCTGGGAGGTGAGAGAGGCCACCACAGCACAAACTGAAGGCTATGACTGACATGAGGTTGTGTTTTCAAATAAATGGGGACAAAAATTGGTTTTTTTGAAACATGCAAGGAAATGCTCTGCAAAACATGAATCCCTGGAGAGAATGCACAGTCTCTGGAGAAGGTCTTTCTTGCTAAAACATCACATAACAGAGAAGTCTCTTGGGAAAAGACTCTCTCCTAAAATAAATGCCCCTGGGAGCAACTGTCTCAGAAAAAAAAAAAAAAAAAGAAAAAAGAAAAAAAGAAAAAAGAAAAAAAAAGCATTTTAAAAGCTGCTATTGATTCTGTATTTACCCTCCCTGCAGCAGCAGCACACAGAGCTCAGAGGTGAGCCATCATCTTCCGTGCTCCTTCCTAATCAGAACTGAGAAGGATCCAGCAGTGATCCTGCTGCTCCCTCATTTCCTCCCCATCACTCAAACCTGCTCACTGTGAGCAGCAGCTCCACAAAACCTGTCCTGGACTCCTCTGGCAGCTCTGTGCAGCTCCACAACGGGGCCATCCCATCTGCTGCTGTTTGTTCAGCCCTTGCATTGCCAGAGGAACATCTGGGAATGCTGCTGAGCCTCTGCTCAGGGACACGTGGGTGTCCCCCCATGGGCTGTGTGACCCCAGCACCGTTTGGCAAAGAAGGAGAGGCCAAGAACCAAGTGGTGCCTGCTGGAATTAGCCACTCTCGTGATGCTGGCCACCATCCAGGCACTTGGCCAAACACAATCCAGACACTCTGACCCTGAGGATTGGCTGCCATGCCTGGAAAACCACGTGCCAGCTCTGACTAAGCACCTGCAGGTTAATTTATCTTCTACATTTCCATCGGTGTAGCTCAGCAAAACCCAGAGCCAGGCTGGCAGGCAGCAGAAAATTCCTTAAGAGTGGGGAAGGCCTGAGAATTCTCCAGGAAATACTCATGGAGCAGCTGAGCACTGAGGATCTGCTGCAGGAGGCATTGGGGACCAACCCTTCTGCTGCTGGCAATGCTACAGAGCCAAGAAAGATTCTTTGGATGCCTTTAGGAGAGGAAGGCAGAAGAATTCTAAAGCCTGGTCTAGCAGCTTGTTAAGACCTACCTGTCCTCACTGTGGTTTAAGGCATAAATCTGTATTTATTGCCCAAATTCTGCATATCCTGCAGTCCCCTTATCCATGAGCAAATGTGTGCAAACAAGGTGACCCCCAGAGTGGGGGTTATATTTCAGGGTGTTCCATCACCAGCAGGAAAATGAGGTGTTCCTGAGACAAGAGGAGTTGATCCAGATCCATTCTGAGCTCAGACTGATTGCAAAGACAGCGTGGATGCAATTCCAGGAGTCCTGTGAACTTCAGGCAGCACTCACAGAACACAGCAAGGTACTGTGTGAATAATATATCCCTAAAATTCGAGTTTTGAGGACATAGTCATCCTTTGGGACTGTACAGCTAAAACCAAGAGAAACAGGCAATGAGATCAAGGAAAAAAATATAATAATGGACTTCCTCAGCTACCTAAGTATGAGCATCTCTCTGTCTGGGAAAACAGATGGACAGAAATGGAACAGAAATGGACCTGCTAAAGAAGCTGGAGTGGTCACAGAGTGTCACAGCACCTCTGAGTGGCTCAGGGCAACACCATGCACAGAACCCAAAGAAAACCCCATTTATTCACTACATCAGCCTCTACCTGCCCTGCTGGCAGGAGGAAATGTCACCTCATTTCTCTTCACAGAGAAAAAAGCAAGGCTCAACTTCCCAAGAAATTCCTGAGATTCACATTCTCTGAAGCTCAGAGAAAAAAAAAAAAAAATTCTTATCTCATTTACTGCTCCTGTGTTTGTTCACAAGTAAAATACATTTAGGCGATTGTTTACCTAAAAATAATTAGTAATTAGATTCTGGTGTGAGTATTTTGATTCAGTGACCAATTGAATCCATGTGTGCATGCTGGGACTGTCACTGACAGTCACGAGATGCTGTGCATTGTACAATGGAGTGCTTGGCAGATTCAGTTTAGATGTAATATAATACAAAATAATATAGTATAATAAAGTAATTAACTAACCTTCTAATAAGATGGAGTCCTCCTCATCATTTCTCCCCGCCACAGAGGTCAGCTTGTTCCAATAGTGTGAAAAACACCAACTACTTGTTTTTAAAATTTTAAAAATTTAATAGTAATAAAATTTTTATAAAAATAGTAATACAATTAGAGTAATAATAATTTGGACAATTTGAATTAGGACAATATGAGACAATAGAGAAAAAGAGTTACAGACGTCCGTGTACCTTTTTCTGGAGAGCACGAGCCTGAAAAAGGATCCACGTTAACAGAGGATTAACCCTTAAAAGCAACAGCCTGTTGCATATTCATACACCTCATCCATGATGCATAAATTCCATTTAAGCACAGGATTCTGTCTGGTCAGTGTCAGCTTCTTCCTCTAAATCCTAACAGCGCCTTCGAGGCAGGAAGAAGTTAATTTCTCCTGATAATGGAGCAATAAATTCTCTTTCTCTGAAAGATTTAGGTGTCCTGTGGCTGCTATCTCACTGCAAGTCCTCTCATTTAAAAAGAAGTATCTTATATAGCATAGTTTCTATTTCAACATTTTTTATAACTTAAAACTATATTTAACACAGTACTTAAGAGAATTAATACAGCATAACTTTCTAACACAGCACATATAATATTCATTTGAATATTTGCAAAAAGCCAATCATAAAATACATGCATTTTTTCACAGATAAGGAAGCAGCTTTTCTGTGCCAGGCTGCAGGCAGGCACAAGGCAGCAGTGAGCAGCTCTGCTCTGACCCAGCAGGGACTGGGATCAGGGCAGCAAGCAGGGTCTCCTCAGAACAGCCCCAAAATGGGGAATTCTGGCTGAGTGCAGCAGGAGGAGCCAGCAGTGTGTGTGTTTTGCTGTCTGCAGGGCAGTCACACCCAGCACGGTGTTTGCCTTTGCACAATGGGCTCTGTTTGCTGACTCCTGTTCAGCTTGTGACCCAGCTCAGCAGCCTCTGCTGGCACCGCAGCTGCTCCTGCTGGGCTGCTCCCTCCAAATTCAGCATCTCACACTCACTGAGGGCTTTCCATCACCATTTCGCAATTTATCAAAGCTCCAAACCTCTCCTCAGGTTTTAGGAGAAAACCTACCTTTAGGAGAAAACTTACCTTTAGGAGGAAACCTACCTTAGGTTTTTAGATTTTCTGTTCTGCTGTGGTGTGCAGCTTTTAGCTTTATATTCAGTGTTACTGGGGTCTTCTCACAGGGTGGTGAAGACAAAACAATCCTGGTCTAGCTGGAGATTCAAGGAAAATCTTCAAACTTCAGGCCCAAAGCATAAACAATGTGAGAAGAGGAGGACAGGCAAGCAAGGAGGATGAAACTTCATAATTTGAAGCTGTTAATTGGACAGTTAACTCCTATGTGCAAATGGCCTAAAACTTATAAAAATGTGAGATCTTGTGACCTCTTTTGCTCCCATCTTGGAGCCATCTGGGCAGAGCCACGACCAGAGCCAGTGGCTCTGGTACTGCCAGGGTGTGGCCTTTGAAGGCACTATATATAATAAATATAAATAAACATAAAAATATATAATTTTATATGAATATATTAAAATGTATATTATATATTTAAATATTAGATAAATATATACATATACAATTATTTTATAAAAATATATAAATCTATAAATAAAGTTAAAATATAATTTTTAGTATACTATACATATATCAATATAATATATAAAATCATAACATATAATATGTAAATAAAATATATTGTTTCCATATATTATATAAATATAAATATAGAGACAGATATAACTTAAGTGAAAATATAGATTCTAAATTATACTATAACTATATTATATAAATATAATAAAGAAATATATATAAAATTATATGTTATATATAAAGAAAATATATATTGTTTATGTCTTATATACATATAAATCTGTAAATATAAATTAATATTTATGTATAAATATATAAATGAAGTGAAGGCACTTCAGTAAATATCCACTTTATTCCTCTTAACTCCATCCTATCTCTGTTCCAGCTTGTTAAGGCATCACACTAGCCTACAGATTCTCAAATTTGTACTAGTTTGCTCACAAATATAGGAAATAACATTTTCTATTCACCATCCCAGACTGAATTAAAGGACCTGAAAATACCCATTTAATTTACCTTATAGCAGCCTTCCAGTACCTGAAAGGGGCTTACAAGAAGCCTGGAGGGACTTTTCACACCAGCACTTCCCCAAAACAACCACATGATTTTACCTGTCCAGTACCTTCCAGACCTGTGCTTTTTTCAGGTTTTTTGTCCTCCTGCAAGTGAAAATTAAGCTGATCTGTAATTACCCAGGTCCCTTTTTTTCCTATTAGAGCCAGGTACTGAGCGAGTTTTATAGCAGTCAGTTCCTCACCTATCCACCCAAATTTATCAGAAAGCACCACAAATTATTCTGAAATCACTTTAAAGCTCTTTATTGAAATTCCTGCCACCCAGGCAGCCTGATTTCCCAAGAGCCCTCTTGAATGTAATTTTTTTCCCCTCTACTCTAAGCAAAGCCCTCACTATTTGTCATTATCACCAGCAGTGCTACTCAGCATTTCTTTCTCTTGCACTTTCTAACAATGACAACTATGAAAAATAACCATTTTGGCCTTCCTGACATTTTTTGATAGTTCTTTGTGTCCCCAAGATTATCCCACATGGACATTAAGAGCCTGAGGAGGACCAAGGGAAATGCTGACCTCGTTTGCTGTGATTAGCAGGACCACTGAAAGGAAGGCTTGTCACAGTCAGAACAAGTATTTCTTACATTAATGGATCATGATGAAGCAAAATGCATTTTTCCTGCAGCTTTAGAGAATAAAGCAAGCCCAGGGTTACAAAGGGGAAGTGTTTTTATTCACTGAGTAGTGGCACCTTTATGTCAGTGTCACAAAAAGCTCATTCCCAACAGCCCAACACTCCATCTATCATGAAATGTTATAGAGCAAATTTATCCAGCTCCAGGGAGGGAGAAAAACCTCCAAATAAACCTGCAGCAGTTCAAATGCAAAGCCAAGTGAAATGCAAGAGTTGCCAAAGAGGTCATAATTCAAATTGAGCTCAATTAGAAACATCCCAGTGTTTTTACAGTGCTAGGTTCAAGTCCTGGCTGTGGAGAGCAAGGTGAGTGAAGCACCTCACCCTCCTGAGCACCTAAATCCTCTTTTATGATGGACACAGCCCCCAGCAGAATTCTCCTCCTCAATTTTCCCAATCCTCCCGGTATACTTAATAAATAAATGAGCACCATACATCCACTTCCACATTAAATGACATTTCCTGATTATGAATTTGTTAAAATGACTACAGTTTTCTACAACTGCACATTATATGGTGACTATTCTTCACTATGGGATGCATAGTAACACAGAATTTATATATCTACCCACAATTTGTACCTCTAGCTTTGAGTTCCCACTACTGTGAAAGACTAAGGAAAAAAAGCAGCAACCTCTTTTAGGATTTCGAAAGGAACAGTAACCCCCAGGAAAGCACACAAAAATCTTCTGTGTCACTGGCTATTTAAAGAACAGCTTCAGTATTTCCTACTGTTGCATAATAGATTCTGATTATTTTGACACGTTTCAGTATTTTTAAATCTTTTTAAGCTGGAGCCATGGGGAGGCAGCACGAATTAGCTGCACCTTATTTTATTCCTGTCAGCTAATTTCTAGATCCTCCAAAGCTCAGTTATTTAGTCCTGTTCCTCACCAAAACTGCAGCAGCTGCTTTGGGAGGCCATGCAGTGTTCTGGGTCCAAAATCTGGTCCTGGATGAAATAATGAAAGGCTGCTCATCAGGCACCCCTCAGATGCTTTGATCAGTGCTGCCAAAGAAGCAGTGAGGAGCAGAAAAAAGGGATGGAAATGACCTTGATGTGAAGAAAAAAATGTCTGCAGGCTCCCAGCTTCAACAGCAGGTTTTTCAGGTAGCATTAACAAAATTATAAACTCCCAGAAATTGCCTTTTCAGAAAGCATCATTCCAGCTGAACATTCCTGACTACAAAGCACATTAATTCAGTCAGCACAGTTATTTAACTGGTGAGTCTACATTTAATAGGTGTTTATATTCATTAATATTTATCTCATCTTCCACAAATGAAATTAGTAACAGCATGCCAGAAATTTTCTCCACATGGCTCCTGCAAATGCATTAAACCCAGCTATCTCCAGAGGCAACTGTGGGCAGAGCTTGGCCCTGTGTGTTTCTGTGGCAGCTGTGCTAAAATTATGCTCCTCCCATTAAAAGAATCCTTTTTCTTTTGCTGGATCTGGCTTTAGTTATACAATATTAACAGTGAAAATAGGAGCTGAGAATTCATGGCTTCATATGCTTTCAGTTTAAATTCTATTTAAAGAATTCTCAGGATTTTTACAAGACATCTTAAACATCCAAACCAAGATCTTGCTTTCCATAATTGCTTTACTATGAATCTTTTAATAATTATTTTATTATTACTAATTATTATTTTAATATTTTAATAATATAATCCTTTACTATGAATATGACAGGGTAGCTTTTATTTAAACTCATGCCTTGAAAAGAAGCATGGGAGGTTAGAGATGAGTGAGCTTTAAAGTACTCAGAGAAGGAATGGTTTGGGTTGGGAGGGATCTTAAACAACATCTAACCCCACCCCTTGCCATGGGTAGGACACCTTCCACTGTCCCAGGCTGCTCCAATCCCCATCCAACCTGGCCTTGGACACTTCCAGGGATCCAGGGGCAGCCACAGCTCCTCTGTGCCAGGGCCTCCTCACAGGGAAGAAAGTTCTGGAAGGCCACAATGAGGTCTCCTCCCCAGGCTGTTTCTGGGATGCTCCCTCTGGGACAATACCTGTGGCACCTCGAGCTGCTCAGGCTGTCATCCACCCACATCTCCTCATGGCTCTCTGGCAGCTTTGTACAAAGCTGCAAAAAAGAGCAATTCCACAGTTACCAGGGCTGTGTCATCCTCAAGAGAACTCCTGGCTCTGGGCAGTGTTTGGCTCAGCTTGATGCCTCAGGTTTTGGTTTTTATGTTTTTCAGATTCTGTGCTGCTTTAGTGTGTGGATCTGGGCTTCATATAGGGGATGGTGAGCTCTCTGCACAGAGCAGGGAGACAAAACAATTCCTGCTTCAGCTGGGGACCGAGGACAAATGATCCAAATCTCAGGACCAAGAGCACAAACAATGTGGGCTGGAGAAAGAAAAACAAGAAGGATGGGACTGCATGGGCTAAAGCTGGAACTGGACAATTAACTCCAAAATGCAAATGGAGCAGAACTTACAAAACTGAGAGACCTTGTGACTGAGGATCCATTTTTTGTGACCATTTTGTGTTCACTTGGGGTGTAGCTCTGGCTGGGCTCTTGTGCTGCCCAAAGCAGATCTAATAAACACCTAATAAATCTCTACTTTAGCTCTGCCCAGCCTCTGTTCTAGGTCAGCCTTGACAAGGCATCCTGGCCATGGTTGTTTTGCCACTCAGAGTGAGGTGATGCTGTGTGAAAGGATGGGACTCACTCAGTCCTTCTCCTCAGAGCCCTGCTGCTGTAATTGCTGTCAAATTAGTTCTGTTCATGCTGCAGGAAAAAATCTATTGAAGGCTCTTCTTTCCCAGAATCACCCTGGATGTCTTTTCTCTTTACATATAAATAAAAATAATGGCAAGGAAAATTGAATAGATGACAAACAAGGAGGCTGCATTTCAAGGGACAACATCAAGGAGCTGAGGACTTCATCTCCAATTCCATTCAAATTGCTCAAGTAAACAAGTAAAATTCTCAGGACTGAGAGAGGATAATATTAAAAATCCAAGAGTACACTGTGATTGCTGTTTCAGAGAAAACTGCCACCAAACAGGCCCCTTGTACCAACTGTTCTCAGAAATGTTTTTATACTGTTCACTTGGGCAATTAGAATGTGTTGTACAAATCTGTTTCTTGCTTTTTCAGATAGAGTGGGATCTTTTTGAGCAGTTAATATTGTTTTAAGTATATATATAAATATGTGATTTAATGCTAGTTTTTGCACCAAAAAATACCTACTCACTGGAACTGAAGGTTGGTAAATACTAACAGCAGGATGTTGGGGAAAAAACCCACAAAAACAACCAACAAGAGCATTCAGCTTTGGCCATCCAGCTGTCCATGGGTGTATGAAAAGTCACTGCACAGAAGTCATGCAGGGATTTCCCCAGGAAAGTAGGTAAAATTACCCAAAACTGTAGAGCTTAAAATAAATGTGAATGGGAAAAAAAAAAAGAGGGGATATTAATTCATGAAGTTATAAGCAGAACAGAAAACACATAAGAAATTTGAATATCATTACTTCTATAAGCTACATGGGAAAGTGCCTTGTGCAAGGATCAGGTGAGAGGTTTAAATTAAGCATGAGGAAGTAGTTTTTAGAATAACACATAATTTAACAGAACTCAAGGCTATAAAAATGCAGAAGGGAGTCTACAAGAAAGAGGGGGAGGTACTTTTTCAAGGACATGTAGTGACAGGACAAGGGGATAGAAGTTTAAAGTGACAGAGAGCAGGTTTAGATGGGATATTGGGAAGAAATTCTGCACTGTGAGGGTGGGCAGGCCCTGGCACAAGTTCCACAGAGAAGCTATGGCTGCTCCTGGATCCCTGGAAGTGTCCAAGGCCAGGCTGGACAGGGCTTGGAGCAACCTGGGATAGTGGAAGGTGTCCCAGGATGGAACTAGAGGGTCTTTAAGACCCAACCCAAATTAATTCTTGGATTCTATGACTCTATAAAATACAAATATGGTTAAAATATAACCAAATTAATGGTGGAACCATCCACAATGCTTTTCTTCAGCTCTGCAGTGAACACCAAGGCTATCAAAACATAACAAGCAAGCTGGCTCCTGATGGGTTATTAGAGAAAAATGTGACCAATCCATCTGAACAGATCTGTCACGGAGCTCTGCTCACTGAGAACTGTGCCTGGCACAGCTGGTGACTGCATGGAATCATCATTTTTTAATTACTGAAAACAAAGCTTCCAAAGGAACACAACAAACTGGAGCACAAGCCTGGAATCAGAGCCCAAATATTGAGATGTGAAGTCATGTGAAGCTGACATGGGGGATTTGCATCTGGCACTGTTTAGGTGGCTGTGGTTGTCTCTGCCTGTTCTGTGAGCACAGGAGCTCAAGAATGCTCCAAACACACCCCAGGGCAAGCAAAGGTAAGAAATAACTGGGGGAAAATAGAAATCCATATATCTGAGAGCATGAATTCTCTTGATCCTTCTGATTTTAGCAATAGAGACTCATTTTTTGGGCTGCCTGCATTCAGTGCAGCATCACTGCTCCTTTCCTTGGGTGGGAAAGGTGGAATCCAGAGCTGCAGAGGCATTCCTGGGGTTGGGAATGTACAAAGTCCCACCTCCTGCCCACACCCAGGATAAAAAAGCAGGTACAAATCCAGCTGCAAACAGCTGAAACCATTTTTGGAATATTTCAGCTGACTTTTTACAAATGCTAATACTTTCTGTTTTCAGCAGAATTGGGAATTCATCAGCACTCTGAACCTCTGGGTATCTGCAGCACAGGATTACACAAAGCTGCTGTGATACATTGCAATTTGGTAAATGATATTGTAATTTAGCTAAACTCGAGAGAGATACCAGGACAATACAGGATTAAACTCCATATTAAATTCTGGGAACACTTTCTGTCTTTGTGGCACTTTGTATAAACAAGTTGACCCAAACCACCTGGGATAGCTGAAATCAAAGGCTGCAATTTCTCCCCAGGCTTGGAAACTTTCAAGAAACAAAAAAATTTAAACTAAAATAACAACTCACACTCTGGCTGCTGAGAATGCCACCAGCATGCTAATTCCTGTTCTGGAGAGGGAGGGAAATATACTGAAACACACTAGAAATTGATCTCTGCTTCCACAAAAGGGTAGTATAAATTTACCAGAGGGTTGTTCTGGTCAAAACTATTGAAACACACACAGAGTAGGTTCTCCTAGAGGTGGGGAATAATCATTTTACCAGTGTTTTGTTCAGATCCAACAGAAGAGAATCTTTAAGAGGTGGAGTCAAAGAGTGCAGAGGCCCCACAGGCAACCCTGGTTCCTGCTGGAGCACTCCTTGTACAAACCTATTGCCCACCCTGATCTTCACATCTCATCTGTGCCAGTTGTGAAGCTCTCTGGAGAGGAGAGGATCATATCAGGGAACACTCAACCTCACATTCTTACCTAAAGAATAATTCTTACCAGAGGAGTCCAGGATTTGGCATTTTCTAGCACAGCTGACAGAGCAGCATTTCTCCACAGGTTTGTCTGATATAGGGAAAATAACAAAGAGCAGAAGCAACAAGGGGTCTGTGATGGTTTCCACATCTCTTTTCAGGATCACAGGCTGGCATCTTCTCTCCAGCAAGCAGGAGATTCTGGTCTGCAATAGGACCAGCCCTGATTTCCATGGGTTTCTTTGTACTGCCTGTCTACTCTTGCTCCTACCAAAATATGCAGTGTGCCAAGCAGATTGTGGTTTCAGGGATTTTCTGTAGATTTGGCTTCCACAAGCCCAAGCACAATCTTACACAATGCTCTATAAAACAAAAAAAAAAAACCCTTCGGATCCTCTCTGTGGCAACATTCACACAAGCCTCGCAAACTCACACTTGTCTTGAAGGCACCTTCATTCACCAATCCAATCACAAATGGTTTTCCTGGATTTGGGACACACCTTTTCACATTTAACCTAACTGTGGCAGGACAGCAGCAGCTCAGACAAGGTGTCTGGCTGCACTAAAAACAAAGAGCAGAAGCAACAAGAGGTCTGTGATGGTTTCAACATCTCTTTTCAGGATCACAGGCTGGCATCTTCTCTCCAGCAAGCAGGAGATTCTGGTCTGCAATAGGACCAGCCCTGATTTCCATGGATTTCTTTGTACTGCCTGTCTACTCTTGCTCCTATCAAAACATGCAGTGTGCCAAGCAGATTGTGGTTTCAGGGATTTTCTGTAGATTTCGCTTCCACAAGCCCAAGCACAATCTTACACAATGCTCTATAAAACCAAAGAAAACCCTTAGGATCCTCTCTGTGGCAACATTCACGCGAGCCTGGCAAACTCACACTTGTCTTGAAGGCACCTTCATTCACCAATCCAATCACAAATGGTTTTCCTGGATTTGGGACACACCTTTTCACATTTAACCTAACTGTGGCAGGACAGCAGCAGCTCAGACAAGGTGTCTGGCTGCACTTTTTATTTCTACCTGCAGTGATTCCCTCATCTAGCAGTGGGTAAACAGCCAGCAGCCAAAGCTGCTTGCACAAGAGGGATGTGCATGGCTGGGAGACAGCTAGCTCACATGTTTTAACAAGTGCTCTCAAAAAGAATGTTCCAGGCAGGGTTACATTTCTGCCTGAGCCTCCCAGAGCATCAGCTTCCCCTTGAACACTTGATAATCCTAATTTGGGACTCAGCAGAGGTAAACAGCATTTGCCTTTGCAAGCAGGTGCTAAGCAAGCAATATGCTACTCCTGATTTCACAATTAAGAAGCAAAGTTCAGCACATTTTGTTTACAGTTACTATAAATAATAGCCTGGGGGGAGTGAAGAACTTTTGAGAGTAACTTATTTCCTATGTTCCATGACCTCAAACAAGCCTATGACATCCCTGCTTTGGGAACACAGATGATCCTCAAGCAAATTCCATGCAAATCTTAATCACACTACCAGTGAAGAAACAAAATCAGAAAATCCAGCTTCCCATAAAGCAGCAGTCTGAATACAACACATAGCCTGCAGTGGCTGCACTTTGCATCACCACTGACAAGGCAGGAGAACAAAAATATCTGCTCTAACTGCCCCAGGGTGACTCTCCTCCCTGCACAAGCAACAACAAAAATTAAATAATTGTTTTTGAAGTCACAGAATGTCCTCAGTTGGATGGGACCCACAAAGATCATAAAGTTTAAATTGGATCTGATTAGGGATGTTTTTCAGGTCAGCTTCTTTCTGAAAACTGATCCTGACTCCATTACTGACAGCTTCTGCCCAGAGAAAGAAAAAAAATGGTTAACCACAGATGAATTGATTTCAAATAGAAATGAATAGCCCATATGAGGAAAAAATGAAGGAATTCAGTGTTTGGCTAAAATGAATGTGAATACAAATTCAGGATTGTTCTGTTTTGTTTTAAATAACATTTAACCAGTTCTGAGACTGAAAATAACAATCATGCCAGAAACAAAGAAAGCATTTTTCTTTTACACATGTAACTCCATCATTTTATAATCTGCAAAGCAGCAGCAAGTCAGCTCTAGTATCACTTTCTATGGATGGTACTCAAAAAAACCCCAAAACCACCCTTAAGATCTGCCTGCATTACTGATTCTTATCAGCAGGACAGTTCAGTATTTAAAAAACACCTGTGAACACCACCATGCAGTGTTATCCATCATGTGGAGGCTGAGAGAGTGGCCAAGCTCTGGAGCAGACCAGGATCTGACAATCTGCAGGAGAGGCTGGAGCTCAGTATGAGCTCAGACAAGAACTGAAACCTTCCTTCTGTCCTCCAGCACCTCCTCTGGCATGTGCCTCCTGCTGTCCTTCCCAGCTGGGACATGGAACTCTCCCTTTTCTTCCTTTGCACCATCTTCATCAAGGAAACTCTTTTCCTCAGTTTCTTCACCTCCACCTCTCCTCAGAACAGTCACTGTGGATGTTCTGGTGTGGGACAGGGATGAGCAGTTCCCTGGGAGGAGCTTGCTGCTGCCTCACTCACCACAGCAGCAGCAGGTTTGCAGGAACAGGCAGAGCTCACGCTGTGCTCCCACAGATTTCTTGTCATCTCCTGGAAGGGCCAGGGGTCACAAAGCCAAACTGACAGCTTGCTGTTGCACAGAAAGCCCAAAGCTACACTCAGGTAAAACCACACTGCCAGGTAAACTTTATTTATAAACATACAAACTCCTGAATGACTGTGCTGAAAGCACCAGGACCACAGGCCCCAAAGACAGATCAACACCTCTTTGATGAGTATTACAAGGACGACTGTTGCAAACATCATCCAAGCTTCTCTCCCTCTCCTTTGAAGGGAAAACACAGCTGAGTGTGAATTCCCCAGGCCAAGTTCTGCATGATCTGATATCCTCCAACAGGAGACAAGTTGCTGGCTGAGCTGAAGTTTGGCTGTGCAGTATTCAGAGCTCCTGGTCCAGCAGTTTTATTGTTACAGTGCTCAGCTGATGTAATTTAATGAGGATCATGATTTAATTCCTGCCAGGGAAGCTGACTATCTCCTCCAGATGGGAGGAGGAATACTTTACAAGGGACATGTAAAAACTGAGGGTTGGGAAAAACCAAACCCCATCTTCCCTCCAAAATGATACCCTAAAGCAAATAGTCTCAATATCCTATGCTAAAATGATATTCTTTGCTATTGCTTTTTTGCATGTCCTTCCCATTACCTCCCAAAGATGAATTTCTATCAGCAAGATCCCTTATCTACCTCTCACTCCATCCAGCACAGTGGAGTTGGTGTGTCCCCCACCCTGCCACAGCAGCTGATATTTCCTGAACTGAATCCTGGCCTTTAGAAGCTGTAACCACCTCTGGTTGATCAGATCAGCTTACACCACTGGTGTGAAGTCAGTTTTTCTTTGCCTCTTTTTCTTCAAGAGGCCAGGAAACCTGAATGTGATATGGTTCCAGTTCTTCTGGAGTGACATAGTCTGGAGCATTGCCCATCAGGTCTCGTCCCCTGAAGGATTTTGGAAAGGCAATGACGTCCCGGATACTTGGAGCGTCAACAATGAGAGAGATCAGCCTGTCAAGTCCTACAAGCAGAAAACAAATTGGTCAAACACTTGAGTTATGGCTCTGTATTACCTCCCCTGAGTCAGAAAAATCAGAAAGATTGAGGAGGCAATATCACTGAGCTTGAAGAAAAAGAGTGAAGCAAGTTAAGGGAGGAAAAAAATTAATCTCAGCTGGTAACAGAGAAAGAGATTTGCCTCGAGAGCAGAAATGTTGACCAAAATAAAGCTTTTCAATATTGCAGGAAGCTCTGTATCACACTAAGGGCTGCAGGACACAGACAGCAAACACGGCATAACAAAACTTGGGCAGCTGAATGGCAGAACACTGGCAGGGCTCTGCTTTACAGCTCAGGGCTCTGCATCAAGCAGTTTGGAAAGATTACAACTACTGAGAAGAATTCAAGAGGAACAAAAGGTTCTGGGTGACTGAATGGAGGAAAGTCAAATTTCAAGACCACAGGTTAAAAAAATACCTTCATTTTTTGTATTCTTTTTTATTTTGGTGAGTGTAGGGAGGGTGTTGTTGGTTGGTTGGGTTTTTTCCCCTCTTTCTTTAAACCATGAACTTGCATTGTTCTAGGGAAAAAACCAAACCCTGACATTTTCTGAATTAATGAGCAAAACAGGTGAGGAGAGAAGGCAAGTGAGATGGCAGCAGAGGGGAAGGGTGTGAAACACAAAGTGCCATTTCTGTCCCATGCCTCCAGGCAGGCAGCACAGGGATCCTGCTCTGGCTGCACAGGAATGGGAACAAAGCTGACCCAACCTCACTGAATACAGGGTTTGCAGATCAGCAGGGAAGGACCATCCTTAGAGCCACCAATGTCCTTGCTGAAGACCTAAACCCCACTGTGACTCAGGAGAGGAACACCCCAACTTTCTGCTCTTGGTGACCAGACCTCTGTTTCTTTTTACAAAGCTGCTGCAGAGATGGAAGCACCAAGGCTTTTCCTAACAACCATGAGCCTTGTTCCCTGGATCTAGTATTAAAAAAACTAACCAAACAAACAAATAAAAAATCCCCAAACAAACAAAAAACCCCAAACTGTAGAGTTACAGATCACTTACCTAAAGCAATTCCTCCGTGAGGTGGAGCTCCAAATTCCAAAGCCTCAATCAGATGGGAAAGCACCTCAGAGTCCTCCTGCAAAATCACATTAAGAGGTGTCACTGGACAAGCAATGCTCCTTCTGTTAGCAACACAAGATGAAGGTACAATGAAATCATCCATTGCTCAGGGCTAGGAGTTATGTCTTTATCTGAGAAGATGAGTGTTTCTTTCAGCCTATGCAATTAATATTTCAATTAATCAGTGCTTTTAAATCTCCAAGAGATCATTAGAGGCATCTGTAGGTGTTACCTTCAGCACTTTCTCCAGCACAAAACGCTGCTGTTCTGCACTGTGAATTCTGATGGAGCCACCTCCAACCTCATTGCCATTCAGCACAAGGTCGTAGTGCTGGCTACGGACCTGTGGAGAGACAGGGACAGACACCTCTGGGAGGCTGGCCCACAGCTGCACCTAAAAACAACCTGCACAGAGATGCCAAAGACACTGGGAATGGAGCCCTGGAATGCTGTAAAACTGCTCTCTCAGGGGTACATTGCAATTCAGGTACCAGTCCTGCTGGAGGTATGGGGTGCCTCTGACTGATGTGGGAGGAGAATAAATCCTTTTGAAAGGTTTATCAAAGCTGAAGTAAATGAGATAGGTCAGAATATAAGATTTCTGTTTCCTGTCAGCTCCTTTTGCTGGGGCACACGTGACTATTTGCTATTTGCAGTAACCAGGAAGCCATCTCTTCCAGACACCTACATAGAATCACAGAAGGGTTTGGGTTGGGAGGGACATTAAAGATCCTCCAGTTCCAACCCTCTGCCATGGTCAGGGACACCTTCCTCTATCCCAGGTTGCCCCAAGCCCTGCCAACCTGGCCTTGAACACTGCCAGGGATGGGTCAGCCACAGCTGCTCTTGGCAATCTGTGCCAGTACCTCACAGGGAAGATTTTTATCCTAATACCAATCTAAGTCTACCGTCCTTCAGTTTAAAACCATTTCACCTTGTCCTGTCACTGCTTGTCCCTGCAAATATCCCTCTCCAGCTCTCTTTAGTCTCTTTAGACACTGGAAAGGACTCTAATGTTGCTCCTGAGCCTTCTCCAGGATGAACCACCTCAGGATGAACAACCTCCTTCTCTAGGATGAACAACCTCAGCTCCTTCAGCCTTTCCTCATAGCAGAAGTGCTCCAACCCTTTGATGATCTTAGCAGTCTCCTCTGGACTCATTCCAACATATCTACATCTTCCTTGAGCAGTCAGTCCCATGAACAACATCTTTTTTTCCACTAAACCCAGCTGCTGCTTGCCTGGTTTTCCATGTAGAAGAGCCAGCATGGCAGGCATGAAGTCGGTTACCTTTGTGGGATCAGAATACAGGAGGCTGACATCTGAAGGATGAGGGGCAGTGAAGGGGTGATGAGCAGATTCCAGCTCGGTGGGATTCTCAGCCTTGGGGAGGAAAAGGGGGAAATCCACCACCCAGAGGAAGTGAAAGGCAGTGGGATCACGGAGTGCCAGCCCAGCTGCCTCCAGGAGGTTGGCACTCAACAGCCTCAAGGCTCCTAAGGCAGAGCACTGCAACAGAGAGAAGGGAGAGATGAGCCAGGGTGGTTTCACCATCAGGGAACTCACTCAAACACCCACCAGGCAGAGTGTTCCATGAAGGAAGTACCACAGACAGCATCAGCTGGAATGCATTGCTCCCCTGAACACTTCAGCCTTGTATACTGAAATGTATCACCTTCCTGCTGAGGCAGCAGCAGCACCAGGGATTGACAGACACCAAGTAAGGAGCTTGGAAGTTCGAGTTTTTCCAGCTATTTCATCTTCAGAACTTTCTTAGACTAACCTCCAGCTCCACACATGTGGATTAACTGGGGGACTACATGTAAGATGCACACTTTGCAGACAGAGAAATGAAGGCACAGAAGAGAATACAACAAAATGTTAGCTATTGAGCAAAGTGTGACACCTTATAATAAAACAATGCTCTGTTTTACTGTTTTATTTATCTCTATTCTTGCCAGCAACATCTGATGGCAAAAATAGAGAGAAGTGCAGAAACAGAATCTCTCACCATTGTTGCTAATAAGTCATGCACTTGTGGGAGACACAATTACCTAGTTGACCTCATTTTCCAATCTGTTTGATGCTTCAAAAATGGAGTTAAAGAAAAGGCACTGATTTGTTGCAGGGTTTTTTTATATTTCAGGCTTCATTTCAGTTACAAGTCCTGCCCAGAATTTGACTGGGGGCCATAAAAGTAATAGGCACATTTCATGCTTTATCTGCTGTTGCTATAGCTGCCGTTCCAGAGAAAGAGAAAATTAGATGATGACCTATTTTAATAATAAGAAGAATCAGACTGAGGTCAGATAACATCAAAACCATCATCAGCAACATTCAACTCACAGAGTCACCCAAGAAATGCCTCCTACCACTTGCTTGTGTTCTCCAGCTGCCAGCAGCACCACATCACCCTCCTGCATGTTCAGTGCTTGGATGAGCTCTGACTGCTCCTTCTCACTGAGGAACTTGGTAAGCAGAGATTTCAAGCTTCCATCAGGTCTGCAGATAATTTCCATGATTTCCTGGAGAAAGGTTAAGGATATGTTCAGTGCAGTGCTGCCCTCTCTTGACTTGAAGCATTACATGCTCAGGCTCTGACTCTCAGCTATTAAGAGCTGTTCTACCTCCCTCTGCCTTTATCACACTTGGTCACTCACCCTTCCCAAAGCCTCAAGAGAGTTTGTGTCTCACCTGGTTGAACTGGGATTTTGCAGACTCCTTCAATGACCCCAAGTCTTTATTTGTAAGATACCTCTGGGGAAAGAGCAAAGAAGACATAGCAAAGATCAGCTTGGAAAACCTGACTAGGTATCAGATCTATTGACTAAGCTGGTTCCAAAAATCTCAATTCTTTTGTTTCTAGTTCAAGTTCTTATGAAGGCTGTGGAACAGGACAGGGTCCTTAGCACTGGGGTGGATGTCTGTTCTGAGGGTTCCTTTCAGGAAGAAACCCCTCTAGATCTACATTTTTTCCCCCCTCTCAAAGATAAATGTATCTGGTCAGCAGGGTCAGATCACTGCCTCCAGCCTGCAGGAACAAGGTTACACCACCACACTGTGGATGGGAATGCAGAGCTCAAACTGGAGGAAGAACAGAGAAAAAACAACTGGGCTGACTCTTGCATGCAAAGCCATGCAGTGAATGAGGAGCTGCATCAAGATCTTGATTTTTTTTCAGCTATTCCAGTGTTTAGGGTGGGTCTAGATGCCACTTTTGTGTTGCTGTAACAAACACCTCTGTGTCCTCTCGTGGAAACCCACTAACTTGCACTTTGTGCCAAACTGAAAGGAATCCCAAGGGAAACCATGGCCACAAAGCCCTGCTCCCCAGATTAAACTCAATATTTAGAGGATTTGTTTTTTCCACACTGTCCAAGCTATAAAGATGCCTACAGCCAGAACTAAATCTGTTTCCTTGCCAAAATGCAGGGCCGTGTCAAAAGTCTTCCACATCTACTGTCAACCTTGATTTTGGTCCATGACATTCTCATGCCAAGACATCAATTGTACCCAAAAATGCAGCTAAAGCAAACAGGAGAAAGACATGGAACAACCTGGCCCTTCTCTGCCTATCCCAGAGCTGTGCCATGCCCAGCCCCAAAACCAGGACAAATCTCCTGTCACACGGCACAATTTATTATTGAGATGCAAGAAGGTGATGGAAAGCAAAGAGAAACCCTGAGAGGGTTCCCTATCCTCATGGGATCTTGCAGCTCTGTTGTTTTCCTCCTCTTCCTAAGGATAAAATTATTCTTCCTGCTGCCTTATCATTCTAACACCACTCAGCCCCACCTAACATGGAGTACAACCAATCCCAAGCTCCCTTATGAACACCAGAAATAGCAAGGAACATTTCCATACCAACAAAGGAATTCAAATTAGCGTTTTATTTATTCCACACAAACCATAAACAGGATGTAAGAGCATCACTTACCACTCCCTGAGGAATACAAATGGCTTTGATAGAGCCATGTGGGTAACTGAGGGCATTCTGCACAAAGTGAACGTTTGATCCTCGTAAAACATCACTGATATCCACGATCTGACAAAGGAGAGAGCACAGGAAAAAACACTGTTGGTAGGAATACAAAGCAAGAATTCCTACACCTATGTCTTAAAACCTTCCACACTATTCCCTTTTAGAAGCTTTTGCTCTTAAAACAGTCAAGATGCATTGCTCCCTAGCACTACATCACTTTTAAAATAAAGTTTTATTAGAACATATATTTTTCACAGTCAGCTGATTAAATCCTATCTTCTTCAGCAGACTGCACAAAGCAGTAATGAAACAGGCACCTTGGGTAAATTACAGCACTTAAAACTCCAGCCAACCATGTATCCATGATCCAAAGGTTATTAGAACACTGACTGAAAGGAAAAGCTGCAAGCTTCCAATGGGCAAACCCTCACCTTCATCCCAAAGCGAGTGTCTGGTTTATCAGTCCCATACTCAGCCAGGGCCTCCTCGTATGTCATGGAAGGGAAAGGAGTCACAATGGAGCCTCTTTCCTCAGGCCAGGAATGTTGCAAGAGGCCCTCTATGAGCCTCTGGATCCCAGCTTGATCTACAAATGACATCTCAATATCTATCTTAAAACAGAGAAGAGGGGGGAATTCCACATTAGCTACAGGTTGTGCTTTCACGGTGCTAGTTGTGAGTACAAAGCCAGCAGAACAAGAAACAATACACAAAATGACATCACAGCATGACTGCATTAGGCCAGGAATGTGTTTAGGATCACCCTCCGGGCTGATGACTCAGCCAACAGCCTCCTCAGAGAGGGAATGAGGTAAGGATGACAAGGACACAGAAGCAGCCTTGAGTGAACCAGGCTAACTCAGCCTGGGATTTCAAGGCTGAGGAATGGGATGTCTGACCTAGCAGGACAGGAGGAGATTGTATCATCAGAGAAAACCACTGCTACAACGCAATTCCCACATCTGCACCTGGGGCACTGCAGCCAGCCAAGGACAGGAACCACGCACTCATCCCACACCACTTTCCAAGGCTGTGGCTGTAAAACACACACCAAAGCAGCACCAGACCAGCACAGACTAAGCCTCCAGAAGGGAAAACAGCTCAGAGCCACTTGGGTTGAGGAGCAGCAGCAAGGCAGCAGAGGCTGGTGATTACCTGGGTGAATTCTGGCTGCCTGTCAGGCCGTGACCCCTCGTCCCGGTAGCAGCGAGCGACCTGGAAGTACCTGCAGTGACACTGTGACTTAGATCATGATTTAAATATCCTCACCTCAACTGTGGGTATAGAACTGAGCATACAAAGAGAAGAAAAAAAGAAGTAAACCAGAGAGAGAGGGCTCTGTTCCCACAGCAGATGATCTTTGTTCCCATCCCATCAAAAGAATGGAATCATAATGAGCAGTATCCACCTCCAGCCATATGTTCCAGAGGCACATGGAGACTGCCAGGTGAGCTATCCCCCAAGGGCAGCACACTCAACTCTGTATTCCCCCTCCCACTCCACTCCAGGACTCTCCTAAAAGCCATGCAAAGCTCTCAGGCAAACCTGGCCAGCAGTTCACTGTGTGAACAATTGTCTGTCTCCCTGTTCATCCATTTGATTTGGAGAAGTAAGCACAATTAAAAGCTTTGCACTTGAGCACCCTGACATGCTTTTCCTTGTCTCAGTCATGCTCAGCTGCCCAGCCTCACCTCAATTAATTCTGTAGGTTACTCCTGAAGCAGCTTTCATCACACATTACATTTTCTGCCCTTCAGGAAGGCTCTGCTTCAGATCAGGATACAGCAGTCAAGATTTCAGCTTTCCAGAAGGATACAATTCATCTGACTATAAAGCCCCAAGTATTTAAGGATCCCTCTTCAAGATACAAATCCTTGGCAGTGAGGTTTTTTTAGGGAAGTTTCTAAACTTCATAGATAAAGCAATCAAACCCTAGACAAGACATGCAGAGAACAGGAGGCCAAGAAACTCTTACCTGTCCAGGCCTCCAACCATGAGGAGCTGCTTGAACTGCTGAGGACTCTGAGGCAGAGAGTAGAACTTGCCTGCTTCCCTCGAGGGCACAAGGAATTCTTTGGCTCCCTGGCATCAGAAAGAAAATTTACAGAGTTTAGCAAGTAAGTGGCCTCAATTCCTGACAGAGCAAGGGGAAAGGACCTATTTCTCCCATTATGTGATCCCACATGTGAGGAAATGGCTGTTTGTACATTACACTTCATATTTGTTAACCAACTTGGTCCAAAATGTCTGAAAGGAGAATTCTCTACCTTCTTCTCTGAGAGACTAATGCATAATAGACCATCCAAGACTGGGGTTTAAATGCAAGAACTCCAGGGCAGCTGCATCAACAATTCCTCAGCTACAACTCTCTTTTCTCTTGACTGTTTTTGAAATGAAAGAAATTAATATAAGATCAGAAATTTAATTTACTTGAGTATGATCTCTACAATAACCTACTGGTTAAGAGATAAATGCTGAAAAGACAGTGCTTTCAAATTTTTGGGGTTTATAATCCCAGGGTAACTTGCATTCAACATGTGCTCTACAGGGCAGAAGCTTATCTTGTTTGAAGGCTCAAAATTAAGATATGAGTTATTACCTCTCCCGTTTCTCTCCCTCTACTTTTAAAAGAATTTGTGGATGATATCAGAAGTTTCACAAGCTGTTATTTAGCAAGGGAAAAGCAACGAATGCAGAGTGGCAACTGGAAATGATTCAGCCCTGACTGTGCAGCTGTAGGAGGCTAAAAAGCATCACATACATACCCCTGGGGTTCTTTTAAACAGAGTTGGAGTTTCTACATCCACGAACCCTGGGGAACAAACACAGAATATGCTGAGAGGAGGGAGAACTAACATGACAGAGTAGGCTAGAGTAGGGTTAGTCAGCAAAATAGGTCATGTAGCACACCATGGAGCTTCTCCAAAACAAACACACTTTACTACTTCTAATAATTATTCCTGTAATGACAGATCTAAAGGCTCTGAACTACTCTGATGTCCTGCCAGAACTGTTGATGACAGAGGACTCCAAACAGGCTGAAAATGTGTTAATTCTCTATCTATTCTAAACCAGGCAGATTTCCCCAAAAGCACTTCCTGATTTTAAGAGAAGCAAAAGCCCTCAACAAAATCCATCCCTCTGACATGCCTCAACTGGGTGACCAAAAGAGAGCAACTACCTGCAAAGAGCCTTTTCTCACTGGAAACAGCTAATTTGGAACAGGTTGCTCAGAGCTTCATCCAGCCTAGCCTTGAACATTTGAGGGATGGGGCAGCCACAACTTTTGTGGGCAGCTTTTTCAGGCCTGACAACACCCCACCACAAGGAGACATTTCCTTATTAAGTGTGACCAGTTTGGAGCAGCAAGTTGGTTAGGAAACTCTGCCAGCAAGAGCAAAAAGCAGCAGGGAGAGCTGGAATGTGTTGAGTTTGTGAGGGTCCACAGGACGAGGTGAGAGATGAGAATCTGACTCCATGTTCTCAAAAGGCTGATTATATTATATAATGCTATACTAAAACTATACTACAGAAAGGATATAGACAGAAGGCTTAACAAAAATGATAATGAAAAACTCGCGACTGACTCCTCAGAGTCAGCTGATGACAGAGGACTCCAAACAGGCTGAAAATGTAATTCTCTATCTGAAATTTTAATTCTCTCGATATAGATGATGACGATTGGTCATTAATTGTCCCACAATTCACATGAAACCAATCAAACATGCACCTGTTGCTAAACAATCTCCAGCCACATTCCAAAGCAGCGGAACAGGGAGAAGCAAATGAGATAATATTGTGTTTTCCCCGAGGCTTCTCATCTTTCCAGGAGAAGGAATCCTGGTGAAAGGATTTTTCAGAAAACATGACAGTGACAGGAATTGTTGTGGTGTGATGTAACAGCCTGCCTCAGCTATCCCAGTTCTTTACCCACGTGTGCCAATCACCTCTCCCTTCCCCTCCCTTGCCCCTGCTGAGTGCTGTCCCTCAGTCTTGGCATTCCAGAAAGGGCATCGTGTGATTGGCAAAGTTCAAAGGATGCCTTACACCCCTTGAAGGACATTGGGCCCTCCAGGTGTCATTTGTCCCCTGAGACTCCCCCTCCTTACCTGGTTGGTGGGATCCCTACCCCTTCCCTCCCCCTCTCCCCAGGGTTAAAAGACACAGCAACCACATGGTTCCAGTTCTGTTGAAGCTGTTGCTGCATTCAGAGGCCTGTGGGCCACAAATAAAGCTCTGGATCAAAACACTCTAGCAGAACAGACTCTTTTCCTTCACCTCGCCTAAAGCCTCTCCACCAGAGGTAAACCTGAACTCCTGCATGCCTGGACTTGTCTCAAGCACCCAGCTGCAGCATCCAGCCAGCCAAAGGTGTCTCTGAGGTGAAACCACCACAGCTGCCGCCCTTGGTCCAGCAGCAAGGGCCAGGTGAGCCCAGGCATGTTCCATCTGGCTATATTGGTATAAAATTCCAGTCAGGAATGTTTGCTGCTCCCAGCAGCTCCCTCACCGTGCAGGTTGCAGAGGTACTCGCGCATCCTCATCACCACGCGGGAGCGCAGCCGCAGCACCCACTGCAGCCGGGAGCTGCGCAGGTCCAGGTACCGATACTGCATCCGCAGCGCCTCGGACTTCTGGGGAGGAGAAGGGTCAGGGTTAAGGGACAAAATTCAAACTGCATGGCCAGCAAAGGGATCCTAAAGCCACAGAGAAAAAGGAGAAGGTAAATGGATGGTGCTCGGTTGTCACAATGTGCCCGTTACGCACAACCTACACAAATATGGCAACGGCTTGGAAAAAAACCCAAACTGCTCACAAAAGCTGGGGCTGCACCATCCCTGGAAGTTCTCAAGGCCAGGCTGGATGAAGCTCTGAGTAACCCTACATCCCTAGGTTGCATCCCTACCCATGGCAGGGGGTTTGGAAAGGATGATCTGTAAGGTTCCTTCCAACCCAAACTCTTCTGGGGTTCCACAAGTCAAATAAAACAGCCTCATTTCACCCAGCACAGCCCCATTTCTTTCACTCTTTCCTTTGCCATCAGTGCTTCCAGAAATCTGGAATCATTCAAGCCCTGTTTTCTGCTTAGCTCTAATTGGAAATAAATCCTCCCAGCAAACAAACAGCACCCCTGTTTTAAATACCATCGTTGCTCCAAAGTGAAGTGGGGAGAACCCCTCTCAGATGTTTTGCCATCACCCTGGGCAAATTCCCAATTTAGTGATTTGATAAGAAAAACACAGACACCTTGGTAAAATCCTTGATTTCAAAAGGCAGCTTCTTGCAGGAGTTTAGGATCTCTGCAGTCTCTGCCTTCACTTCAATATCCCCTGTTGGCATTTTCTAGAACAAAAAGGCAAAAAAATTAAAACTCAAAACAGTTGGACAAAGGTATTTCACACATGCTCAAAGGAAAAAAAAGAAGCAATGTGATTACACTCCCTGCCTTCTAACACAGTGTATAAATCAGAGAGTTTCTCCCAAGGACAGATTTCTTCCAGGTTTCCCTTCTGTTCAGAGAAACACTAATCACCTCACCAAAGATGGCAGCTTCTTTCCCAGTAGCATACTGGTCAATAAACACATCAGCCCCAGCAAAACCACACAGTGTAGGTTTCAGTGAGCATGAGCAGCATCAGCCCTTAATACGAGTCAAAAAAGGCAAATTATGAGGAACTTCTCAGAATTTCCAGTTCTAAACACCAGTTCTCAGAACTGGTCTTCTTTTGACTCCATCCCAAGGGAGGACAGGCAGCTCCCCTCACGTAGCACTGAGGCACAGCAAAGTTCACTTGATCCTGCAGGACTCTCACTATTTATCGAGGGAAAGGACACACAACCTTCCCAAAACAAAGATATTAATAAAAGAATGAAGGCATTGCTTGAAGCCTGGATTTTAAGTGGATATCTAAAAGACAGAGCAAAAAGGAGTTATGATCACAAATACAGTCTTCTTTTTAGACCTGCCAGTTATATGTACAGTCCTGAAAGATCAGCCTACAGCTGATTATACAATAGACAGCTGAAGAATGCACAACATTAAAAAATTATTTAACCTCTGTTTCCTACGCAGAGGAATTTCCTACAGCAGAATATTCCTATCCTGCTGGGAGACCAGCAGAATCAATGAACAGGTGGAACTTGACATGACAATATTTATTTTCAAGCAAAACCAATTCCCACCACACTCTGAAAGCCTGGAAAATCCAGAATTATCCTTGCAAAGGGCTGGGATCCACTTTAATTTGTGTGTGCCTGCAATGTGCTCTGAGAGTCTCCTGTTATCTGACATAGTGTGAGGTGAAATCAGTGCTATCTTGAGGATGGGCTGTCACACAAACAGAACCTGACAATGCTCTGACACAAAGCCCGCCATAATCCCACCATCCAGGGGTGTTTCCTTCAAGGAATAAAAACTCTGGGAATGCCCCTCACCCCATGCTCACCGGGTTCTCCTGGCCCTGGGGCCGAGGGGACACTGTCCCAGTGACTCTCAGCACAGACTCCAGCGGGGCGTTGGACAGCAGCTCCTTCACCTGGGAATGTGCCTGCAGGGAGAGGACACAGCCTCAGAGGAACTGGCAACAGGAAAAAGGCACTGAGGCCAAGAACCTCAACCTAAAATCACTCTTAAGGCAGGGGGAACAGCACTGATGCTTCTGTTGCAGGGTCAGGTCAGAGCTCTCACAACACTGCAATCTACTTGTGAGTCAGAGCACTCGGTTTGGCAAAGTGGCTGCTGAAGCCAAGCTACCAAAGGAAAAATAAAAACACAGATTCGTGTTTTGGTAGCACTTACCTCATCCTGAGGAATGATGACCTGGGTCAGTCCCTGGAAATCCCTCAAAACCAGAAACAGGCCTTGTCTGATCCATGAAAAGCACAAAAGGAAGAACATTTTATTCACAGATTTGGTAGTTTCTGCTTTTTAAAGCATATGGCAACTGGCTACACTTTCAGTACCCTGCAACTCATCCCAAAGCACGTACAAGTACTGAATTGTGGACACTTTTCCCACACCTGAACAATTCATTTCACATTGTGACCAGCCTCAGACAACATACAAATAACCAGGAGAGGCAGGATTTTAACTTGAGCTTTCATGCATGCAGAGTTGGGATTCTGGACACGTGAATTTTCCTGCTGGGAAACAGAATTCAGCTAAAAACAACTAAATGAGCAATAAAACTAAAGTTCACGTGGAATAAAAACAACAAAAACAAAATCCAGTTATAAGTCAAGAAGGGGAACACTCGTCCCATAAAAAGTTCCACATGAAGAATCCACACTGCCAGCCCCAGAACCATAAATCTTGATTTGTTCAAGCTGCAGCAGGGACAGCTGCCATTGTGCTTTATCCATCAAATAAACTCCCCAATGGGACATGCTCTAGTGTCTTCAAAAACGAGATCACCATGACCACATTGCAATAATCCTAACTCCTTTTCCTGGGTCCCCATCCACAACTACTCAAAGATGAGAGACTCACAACCTTCTAAAATCAAAAAAACCCATGCAGACCATCACTGGAGAGCAATGCTGGATGAAACACAGCTTAGAGTGGATGTGGCAAATAATCATCTCTATTTTCACCATGCTTTGCACTTACCTTTGATACTGAACCCATCCATACAGGGTCACCTTCTGTCCCACGTGAGCAGCACGCAGCTCTCCACACGTGTTGGTCCGAGTGACAAAACTGTTGAAGTCTTAAATAAATAAATAAATAAAATATTATATATATATATTTATATATAATCTCTCATAGCTTTTGTAGATGGAACAGAATAAATAGAGTTTTCCCTCCCAATAAATTTTATATATATATGGAGAAGTTACTTCCTATATAAATCTGCACTAAGACTATGGCATAAACATGAAATGAAGCTAGTCCAAATGCAATTTAAACAGGGATTATTTATGTTTCTCAGTTCATAAAGATACTTGAACATAGCCTTGCTGCAAACTGTTTCCTTGTAAATTTCAGGAGCAAGAGAAGTGAAAGTCACAGATCAATCCTGAGGGATGCTGACAATTCCATATTTAAATCCAGAATCATAGAATAGTTTGGGTTTCAAGGACCTTAAAGCTCATCTCATTCCACCCCCCTGCCATGGGCAGGGACACTTTCCACTATCCCAGGTTGTTCAGAGCCCCATCCAGCCTGGCCTTGGACACTTCCAGGGATGTGGCAGCTCCTCTCAGAAGGACCAGGACCTCACCACCCTCACAGGGAAGAATTTTTTCCAAAATCCACCCCAACCCTGCCCTCCTTCAGTTCAAAGCCATTCCCCCTTGTCCTGCCACTGCAATTCCTGGCGGTGACACAGCAGAACAGGGCTTAACAAACCAAGAATTCAACACACACGGAGGACACTCACAATGGAGGTGTAAATTTAATAGCTGCTGCCTGAAACAATTGGAAGAAGGCCTCAACCATGGTTACACGGTTTGCAGACACCCGTGTGCCTGTAATTATGGCCTAAGTCATAAATCCAATCACAACCACTTACAGAATGTGCAAGAGCTCAGCTTGCGAGGAGAAGCCTGAAGGATACCATTACCTGGACATATATAAATAATTCTTCATGACCGCCTTTACAATTAGAAGAGATTTAGACAAGACACCTAATAAAGTAATACAGGGAAAATAACTTGTGATATTAATCGATTCTGGGGACTATCTGTACCCCGGGAGAAAAGGCACCCAAACCTCGAGGGGCTGGGACCAGCGCTCCTCCTCACCTGGAGCCGCAGGTGCGGCGGCAGCGGCCGCCCGGTGCAGTGCTCGCACCAGCAGCCGGGGCAGCGCCATCCCCAGCCGCCCCTCAGTCAGACACACGGGGAGGGGCGCTGCAGACCTGCGCGAAGTGAAAAACGTGAGCTCCGGAGGGGAAAAGGGGGAACCACATCCGCACGGCCGCCACCTCCGCACAGCGCCGCCCGCCCCAAAGATGGCGGAGGGTCGCGCCCCCCGCGCGGGGGCCGACGGGAAGAAGTTCGAACGGCGCCGGCGGGCCGCGGCGGCCATGGCGGAGGAGGCGCCCGAGGACGGTGCGGCGCGGACCCTGCCCAGCCTCAGGCGGCTCTCCCGGGCTCTGCCCTTCGGACGGAGCCATGGCCGCCTCGGCATCAGCCCCAGCGGCCGCCTCATCGTGCCAGCGCTGTGCTCTCAGGTAGGGAGAAGCGCGGGTGGCAGCGCCTCCGTGTCCCCTCTGTCACTCTTCCGTGTCACCTCAGCCGCGCTGCGCCGCGCCGCGCGGGAAAATCAAACTTTAACCTTATTCCTTTCCTTTTGTCACCCCCCCCTAGGAAAAGGCGGACCCGCAGAAAACAGCGTTCCTGCTGCGGAAAGCCTGGACGCTGTACAGCGTGACCCCCCTGTACGGCTTCCGCCGCTCCCGCCTCAGGGACTACGCGCGGCTGCTGGGCGCCTTCATCGCCGCCGAGAAGCAGAAGGGGCTGGCGGTGGAGGTGGGCGTCGAGCTGGACATCAAGGTGGCCCTGTCCAGCCTTGCCGACATCAGGGGCAGCGAGCTGGACCAGGCTGCCCTCCTCGTGCAGGTGAGGGCGCTGGTTTTGTTCTGATGGAACGCTCTGTCTTGAAAGCAAGCCCCGAGGTTAAACCCTAGCTGCGTGGAATAGCTACTGTGATTTAATGAAACGGAATCCTGTCTTTTTTTAACTGGAACTGAACATTTATAGACTTAAGCTGTGCCAGGGCAGGTTTAGGTTGGACATTAGGAAGGATTTTTTGCAGAAACGATGATTTGACATTGGAATTGGCTGCCCTGGGAGGTGGTGGAGTCACAGTCCCTGGAGGTGTTTAAGACTGGATGTGACACAGTCAAAAACCATGGTCTAATGACAAGGCTGAGCTTGGTCACAGGCTGGACTTAATGGCCTCAGAGGTCTTTTTCAGCCTAATTGATTCTGTAGTCTCCCCTAAGCAATGCGTACAGTAAAGGGCAAGTTTGAGTTCAACTTTTTAACAGCATCTATATAGTTAAACAGCATCAGTATCTATCTATATTATACAGTACAACTATACATAGCAATCTCTGTCTGATGTTTTAGTTCAGCAGTTAATTTACTGCCAGGACTTGGATGGGTTCTTTTTCTTCCTAGATAAAGCATAATCTCACTTCCTGACCAGAACTTAATTAATATTTCTGAAATGCTTTGCCTCAAGTGAAATGTGCTACTGAAACGCCAGGTTCACTTTGTAGCAATGGTTGTACCATGGAATGTACCATGGGAGTTAAGCAGCACAAACTCAGATCTCAGGACTGTTCCTAAGGAACTTAAAAGTGCTTTTTCTGCTGTTTTCAACAGAATTGCATTCAACTTTTAGGGATGTCATGGATAGACTGAATAATTGTATGTGTTTGACACAAGGTAAAAATAAAACACTTTTTAAAATGTCTTAAAACTTGAAATCAGTACCTGTTTTTAGCTGATGGGAAAAAAAAAAGCCACACTTGCTTTGCAGCATTGCAATGCTTCTTCTCCCCATGGCAGCTCTCTTCGAGGTCACAAGGCTCCTCCAGGAACTCTGAGGACAAACCGGTGTGGTGGGGCTGGTTCTGCTCCGTGTTTGGAGACGAGCTCTCCGAGAACGTCCCGGAGCACTTCACCTGCCTGCCCCTGTTCCTGAGCCATGGCGCCGAGAGCTACACCGCCCTGGTGGGCAGCTGGTTCCAGAAGACTTTCGACTGCTGCTTCCGCCGCCTGGCCATCAGCCCCCTGAACCTCAGCTGGATGGTGGCCATGTGGGCCGGCTGCAAGCTGGACAGAGCTGCCTCTGCCGTGGAACTCGTCTTCTCCGTGCCCCGCCTGGCGCAGCCCCTGGATATTTCCTACGCCATCCACCCGGAGGATGCCAAAGCTCTGTGGGACACGGTGCAAAAAACGCCGGGAGAGATCACCCAAGAGGAGGTGGATGTCTTCATGGACTGCCTTTATGCTCACTTCCACAGGCACTTCAAGATCCACTTGTCAGCTGCGAAGCTGGTGAAGATTTCCACAGCAATTGCCTCAGCACACTGTGATGGGATTGTAAAGGTGAGGCCCTTAGTAGCAGGTTGTCCTAATGCTGGCCAAATAAAACAGTTGTACCTGAAAGTCTCATGGTTCTTTTGCATGATTTCCTGCAAGGAATTGTTAAACCCTCAGCTTTTACTAGTCACACTTAGCTTTAGAGGTGGGGCAGCTGCCAGTACAGTATTATATTACTGTGCTGCAGCAGAAGTTATGTGCCTGGGGCAGAAATAGGTGCATTAGCTGTGGTATGAACAGGAAACTTTCTTAGGCCATAAAAAAATTCATTTTGGACTTAAAAAGATCCCCAACCTCAAAAAAAAAAAAGTTCCTAGCTTTCTAGTATTGTAGTTATTAAGACACAGGCAGAAGACTCCTTCACATGTAAACCTTTTCATAAAGGTGCTGGTCTCTCTACAGAGGTTATCTCCAATATCCTTCAAACCACAGAATATTAATTCTTCAAGCAATACAATATTTTCTTCTGAATTAAAGAACAGTTTGTGTAAATGCAGTTGTTTAAAATTACCCTATGATGGGACTTGGCACATTGTGCAAATGCAGTTATTTAAATTTACCCTCTGATGAAGGAGCACATTGCTTGCCTTTATCTGTAATAGCTTAAACCTATCTGACACAACTTTTCCTGTTGCAGGTAAGTACACAAAGATATCTCAGGCTTACTAAAGGGTGCTCCTGTGGAATGTGTGCTGTGTAAATTCAGATATGGCTTTACATAATGGGATAGGATTCAAGTCATATACAGTATGGGGAAAGTAAAGCAACAACAGAGCAGCTGAATAAACACACAGAACACTTGGCAGTTTCCTTCCAAGCAGGGCTTCAGGGTGTGGAAATCTGGCAACTGCAACTGTTGCTTTGACAGGCTTTTTTTTCTTTGTTTTGCAGATTCTACACAGCCAATACCTGCCTGGAGTGCTGATGCTACTGACTGAACTCGCAATCTCTCAGATACAGTGAGAGCCATTTCAGTAGCTCTTCATACTCAAATGGCTTTCTGTTTGGACAATCTATGCTGAGAAACCCCCAGGAAACTCACCCTGCAGCATCTTCTTTCCCCTCATTCTGGCTGACTTTGGACAGACTGCATCTCCAGCACTTGGCTGTGTAATTCCATGCACAGCAAAGTCAAGCAGACATTTGGCCCTGAAGAAGGGCTGCAATGCAAACTTGTGACAGCTTCCTGAGTAGCTTTGTTTTCTCAGAGTCACTCAGTTCATTTATGAGCAGCTCTCAGCTCAGAGACAAACAGTGCAAGTTCTTGATGCAACTCCCTGGCAGGTATTTCTGTTGTTTCCAAGTTGGTTTTCACTGGACAGCCTAAGCTACGCAGACCTTGGCTAAACTGTGACTACTCTTGGGCTAGCCTAAATGCAAAGTTCAGCACACCTGAGAAAGGGTGCATGCTCTACAACCCAGGGCAGAAAAATCCAGGTTTCTAACTCCTTTTTTAGCTTGTTAAGGGTACTTGGTAATGGTGATAATGTTCATTTGTGTTCCAGTTGGGCATGAGATTGGACATGAGGCACTTGTCAGCCTGTTGGTCCTCCCAGGCACATTGATAGATAGGAAAGTGAGGTGTGGATAGGCTTGATAGTTACTAGGCTTTGTCCTGATGTTTGTAATCTTGGATGTAATCCTGTAGGCCAGAGAGCTCTCAGGGTTGGAGCTGTGTGCTAGAATTTGATGTTGGATCCCTCCCTTCTGAAGCAGGTAAGAGTTCAGAGGGACATTTAAGGAACAGAAAGTAGCATCTGCTGAGAGATTTTTGTAATACAGTACTAAATAAAGAAAATCGTTTCCATCTTTTGTCTTAAGGAAAGACCACCACTGTCTAAATATATCTTTGCATGGAGCTTATTTCCAGTTACAGCTTTCCTGGCCAAACCACCCCTTGTTACTTATTAAATTCCAAGCCTAATTTCTTGCTTCACACTTGTGCAGCACCTCTGGGAGCTGATTTGTGCTATGACCTTCTCCTAAATAGGGGTGCAAGTTTCCTTTCCTTTCCCAGTGTAAAACTGCCTAACACATGACATAACTGCAAGCCTAGTTCCTAATCTGTTTCCAGAATTAAACAAAGAAACATGCACTTGGTTTCAGATTCTTTACTAGTTGGATTGTTTTTGCATGTTAAGGCTGAAGTCTGTGGTAATTCTAACCCTGGTAAAGGATCTAAGTGATTTCTGAAGGTCTTGGCAACTCAGCAGCTACTTAAACTATCATTTCTGGTGTTTTAGTTTCTTATTTGAAATATCTCTAAGTTTGCTATCTGGAGTCAAAGGAGCACTGGACAAAGGAGTAGGTCTGGAAATAACAAGCACCTGTATTTGGTTTGAAAATAGGACTGTTACACCCAGGGCTAAGTTTTAAATCTCATGCTCAGCTCTTTCCAACAAGTTTGCATAAATAATCTCTAAAAACATAAATTCTTACAGCCTCTTTTAACCCCCTCCTTGTGTTGTACTCATTGTTAAATGCAGTTAAGTGAGCAGAGATCAGATTTAGCCAGATAGCACAGGTACCTCCTTCCAGAAAAAGCTGGCTCTGAGTGATGTGAAGGGTAACAAGAAACAGCAGAGTTTTAAGCCTCTTTTACTGGATTTATCTGGGGAAAAAAACCCCTTCAGGATCTTCTTCTATATATAAACCACAGAAAAACACCTCCCACTGCTTTCATTCACCCCAAGGAACAAACCAAGAACAGCGTAGAAGAAATTTATTAAGATAGCACTATTTATACAAGTTACTCATGCTAGAAAAAAGCATAAATGATACATGTAAACATTTGTTTACAGAATACTTGTTTTCCTTGTAAAGGTGCAAATGATCTTCATATGTAAACACAAGAATACCGACCTTTAGGGGGGAAGGGATTTTTATAAAAGTTTTAATGTCCCATTTATGACTGTAGTGTATTTTTTACTATATTCAAGCACATTAAAGTCTGAGTTACATGAATCAAACTATGAAGTTAAAGAACTTAAGGTGTCAGCACTGCCTTTTTCATCTCAAGAATTTACAGTCCTCTTTTTCAAAATGAAATTTAGTAAAGGTCCACAGTTAGATCAGGTGCAAAAGGTCATTCTTCCATACTCAATAGAAATTACAGTAAAAACAGAACTGTTGAGTCTTGAGTTCTTCCCTGCTCTCCCCCCACTCCTGGGTGACTCCACAGTTATTCACAGTGCCAGAAAACAGCCCTTCCCCTCCAAACTCTTAAATGAGCCTCACACCTTTCCCTGCTCTAACCACACACAGGCAAAGTGCACAAAAACCACTCAGAGGGCTCTATCCATCATGGTCAGGAACTCTACAGACACAGACAAGAGGGCAGCTGAGGTGAGGCTGGTCTGAGGTTTTCCAGCAGGAAGGAGCTGGCTGTGGGTCTGCCCTTCCAGCAAGAACACAAGAAGTGGGTATCAGAATGAACAGATATGATACCTGCACCCTGCTTCAGACAAGAACTGATATCAAACAGGCAACAGGAGGAAGAAGGCTTTTAAAAGTGAGCTAGAGCTAGGTGGATTTAAGTTCTGTCAGTGGTTGCAGGATAAAGTACCAGTGTGGGTGTAGCCAAAATGTATTCCACACCCAGCTGCATTATTTCTGACATTATTTCTGACATTATTTCTGACATTATTCCTGTGAGTGGTGGGTCCTTTGTAACAGCTGGGAGCTGTGTGCAGTGCTCTCTCTGTCCTCACAAAGTGACAGCTGCACCCAGCCTAGGGGGGGTGATGTCTGCCAGTGGGCAGAGTCCTATCAGGGACTCCCCAAATATCCTATGACTCAGGATTCCATCATTTCACTGGGAAATCCCTTGCTCTAGGGGAGGGATTCAACATTCCTGCCTGGCTTTGAGGATCCATGATCTGGGGGTTTGGGGACTTGGACACAACCACCACCACTGGACATCCAAAGAAGGACCAGGCCTTTCCACAGTGCTTTTAACAAGACCTCATCCATCACTCTGACAGAACTGCAACCACTGTTTGATCAGGACTGGTTTTAAGCCACTCTGTGTATTCATTGCATTTATTGTCATCTCTCTATTGAATTGCAACTCTGACTTGAAATCTCTCACAAGGTGTTTCTGTGGGGTTAATTCCTCCCCTGCTGGTTTACCTTCAAACCAGCACAGATTCACACACAGGAGAGAGGAGAGGAAAGCTGAATTTTTGTACAGTAAAAAGGCATTGCTTGAAATCCTTTTCCTCTCACCCTTTCTGGGCACTTCACTGATTCAGTTGAGCAATGAGAGTTCCAGTTCTAAAAAGATACTCAGGGCACTCATCCTCACAGCTGTCCTGTCCTCTGAGAGACCCAAATCATACCACAAGGGTTGGAACCACAGTAGCTGGCAGGACACAGCCCTGCCCAAACCACCAGCTGGTCGAAATGCAAGTCACACATATACATATATATATATATAAAATACATATATATATGCACACACAGATGTATATAAAAAGCTGGAATCATCGCTGTGAGCGATACAAAGGAAATACATGATACAAATCAAATGAAAAAATAAATATACTCTGTGCACAGAAAAGCTTCTGTGCAAAGGTGGCACCTTGCAGGTCAAGTACTTTTTTTTTTTGAAGCTCTCTGTAAATAAGGCAAAAGCAATGTTTTCTGTATCACTTTTTATCTCTTTCGCCCACCAAACAGCTGCCACATCCACTGCTCCCACAGCAGGAGGGAAAGCAAGAATCCCTCCTCCTGGCCAGACTCCCAGTACAGAGTGTATAGGCTCTACATCAGCATCCTTTTAGGCTACAATAACTGTTACAGTTTGGTTTATTCCAAAAATGTAAAACTATTTAGAAAAAATACGGACATAAGCAACACTTCTACTTTTGTCCAGTGGTTCCCTGGAGTCTGACAACGTGGTCTCCCGCGGGGCACACTCTCACAGAAGTCAGTTTTTATAATTCCATAGAAAGAGTTCACCGACAAAGAGTTACATTGGAGCTAGACCGTGCATACTAGAGCTGCAAAGAGGTCCAGTGTCAACAAGTCTCTTCAGTTTTTTTTTTCTAGGAATGAGAAGGCAGGGGACTCCCTCCCTCTGGAAGCTTACCATATATGAGATTCACAGTGTGTCATTTTGATAACCCCCACGCCTCCGCCCAGCCGCCGGTAGTTCATCCCGCCGTACAACCTGCAGAGACAACATTCCAGAGTCACACATCCTCCTCCATGGGGACACCAGCCTCTGGGAGCTGCCATGGGAAACACTGAACCATCATTAATGTCTGCTTAAAGTGAAGAAGAGGTTGTGGAGCACCCATCGTGCACACTTCATAAGTTAACAGCTGTATCTGCTCATGCCTTCCACTCAGAAGAGAAACTGCTGCTTGATTTGACACCAAATTTCTGGTAAATAAATACTTCCTGCTCCCTGTCTGGTAAGAAAAAGAACTTTGTAAGCTGTAGCTGACCTTAAGCTAGGTTTTGGGTAACAGAGGACTAGGCTCAGTCCTCCCAATTCAACTAATTTAATTTGTATGTCTAAACCCCTACATTCAGCTGAGATATAACAACCGAGATATAACACATCCCAAGCACCATCTGCTGACTGCAATGGTGTCTGCATTTCACAGGGATATCAGATCCCTACAGATTCCAGCTGCATGTTCCCCTCTGTGCCACTGGAGTCTGCTGGCAGGAGCAGGAGAAGCAAGTTCTCCAAACAGCTTTGGTAAAGCCAAACTGCAGCAGAATCGTTTCTCAGTCAAGCTGCACAAATAAAAAATATCTTCAAGATACAAAAGAAAGGGGAGACCATGGAAGCTGGTCACCTATATTGAGTTCAGTGGAGGAAAAAACTGATAATTTTTTCAAGCTAATAATACCTTGAATAAACTCCCAAGCTGTGTGAATGCCTGCCAGGCAGTCACTCCAAACTCTGGACTGTCACAGGGAGTAGCTGAAACCATTCCACTAAGGAATCTGATGTATGTACCACTCTCTCCTCAACTGGTTTCCTCAGCAGTTCAAAAGGTCCTGTGGATCCATGGCTCACCAAACCAGGGGAAATTCCTCCACTGCTGCTCATGACAGCCATTCTTACCAATGAAGGGTTAAACTACTACTATCACCAGTAAGAATAAGGACATTAATTTCTTTCTATTCCCCACCCTTGACAGATAACCACAGCAGCAAAAATAGCCACAGGTGCTTGATACTTTATGCTAATTACATTTGGGAATTGAAAACACAAGCAATTGTTTTCAAGTATAGTTATGACTAGAAAGGCTATTTTTCCTCTTTCTTTTCTGCTCAGCATATATTTTGATCAGCAATTTCATACTGTTTGTCTCAGCTTGGAGATTCTTCCAGTGGCTGAATCCTGCTGATTTAAAGGGGAATATCATCATGAGCTTTAAGTGTTTTGTCTCCTCCAAAAGGATTCAGAAATCACTGCCTCAAATTGAAAGCAAGAAGTGATCAGGCCAAATTCTACATGGTGGCTGTGAGTTCCTTCTGCTAAGGACAAGCCCAGTTTTACTGGGAAGCAGGAGAGACTCAGCCCAAAATGAACAGAAGGTGAATTGTGAGATATTTATCAAAATGTGGTTCTTTCTTGCAAGGCAAGAAGCCAGAATGGTAATGTTGTGATGGTTCTACCCCACACAAGTTCTCTGTCATAGTGTGTACCACATTCCTACTTTGCCTGGGACAGCTCCAGCTGGATTTCACTGTTTGATTGTCACACAAAATCAAGTTACCTCCACGTGTTGGCATCTGGATCAAACACCTCAATGGTCTTTAGGTACGTTGTGCCATCAAAGCCCCCCACTGCCATCAGCTGTCCATTCACCACGGCCAGGCCAACCTGCAAAACAGCCATCAGACAGCAGCTACTTAGCTGGGATGTCCTGAAAAGAAGGGTTAAAATGAAAATATTAATAAAACTATTTAATAACCGTGTTTGGTGAAAAAGGCAGTCTGCAGCAGAGGGCTGGGGTTGTTTTCTTAAGGACATGGCACAAATTAAATACCCTAAAAAATGAGACATGGAAAGTTAAATAGGTATCTCAGAATAGAGACTCTCTCAAAGAAAAAGAAGGGGGTTCCCTTTATTGCCAGCTATAAGAAGTAGAACCATCTGAGTGATGATAAATACATGAGAATCTAAACCTTTTCCATGCAAAACTTATATTCTGGACCAAAATTCTTCCCCAAGAAAGAATATCTACCAGCCCACAACATTTGGTTAAAGTAGCAGAATCACAGGCAGGCCCCTGGTCTCAAACCTCTCAGGTTAGGGCTTGGAGCATCTGTAGGCACCCTGGCCTCCAGTCTGTCTACTTAATCTTTGAAATCACTGAAACATCAAAACATGATCACTTCCAGTGGAAAGCGTGGAGTATAACAGAAAAAAGGGAAGGTACACATTGTAAAATGGTCCCTGTTTTGGTTTTAAGGAAGTCAGGTGAGCTGCAAATACAGCTGCATGTGCTTAGCAGTTTCTGTGGAAAGCAAATACAGAAGCAGCTGATAAAAAGTCACTGTCTAATGAGAAACTGAAGTGGACAGTGTTGGACAGCTCACTCTGTGCTTGGAGAACAGAAATAAATATGTGTTCTCTGCCTCCAAAACCAGTGGTTGCTCAAACTGTGATTCATACTTGCCTCACCAGACACTGCACAAAACACACAGATAGAACTCACCTTCTCTTTACCACATAATCCAATATCTAATGATAAACACCCAGATCATTTCCATCTCCCAGCCCTGATGGCTGCTGAGAACACTGCATAACCTGCTGTTCACAAGAAATCACCACGATCAGCAGAGGATGGGAACTTGCTGTCACTCACAGCATTCAGGAGGAGAGGCACAGCCCAAGTGAAAGCCCAGGATTTCCCACACATGCCTCAAGGCAATGAGAGTCTGCTGGCAATATGTATCTGAACATGTGCTAACCCAGTTTCCCAGCTTTTTCCTCTCAGCAAGTGGGTGTTTCCACCTCCTCATTCATCCAGAGAGATCCAGGTACTAATTTGATAGTGTTCTTTGATGGTATTTCATACCAGGTACAGCTATGTCACCTAAAAGCTCCTCTGCTTCAGGCTTAGTTGGCTGCATACAGATCCCAAAAATATTTAAAAACACCCTGAAATGTCTCATTTCCCCATCCTAAACAGCTGTGTGTGGTGTGACTTGGTTATCTCTTCACCTTCTAGTCTTGCTAGAGAGATTTTTGCAAACTTTTTCCCTGACAGAGAAGAGGTGAAGATGCAGAGGAGGAAGCAGGAGAGCCTCGTGAGAAGACTGACACTTCACTGTGTGCTCTCCCCACAACAAGAGTGACAGTGACACCCTGCCCTGTGCCCTCTGTCCCCACATGGTGACATGTGGCAGGGATGAACCCACCAAGCCCCACCTGATGCCTGGAGGGGCTCCCTAGAACAGAGGGTAGGCAGTGTTAAAGGAATAAAGTAGGGATTTATTAAAGGAATAAAGTAGGGATTTGTTAAAGGCCTTCACAGGATACACCCTGGGCAGTACAAGGCTACACCCAAGATGAATGACCAGTCACAAGTTTTCACACTTTCATAAGTTTTGGTCTATTTCCATATTGAGGTTAATTGTACAATTGCAGCTCCAGGTTATGCAGTCCTCCCAGTTTGCTTTCCTCAGTTCTCTGTTGTTTGCACTTTTTGGGCCTGAAGCTGCAATGGTGCCCTTGGTTCTGGGGCTGGAAAAGGATTGTTTTGTGTGACTGAGCTGTGAGGAGAACTTGCCAACATTTTATATGAAGTTCAGAGTTATAAACTAACACAGTACAGAATCTGGAAAATGTGTGAGCCAGAAAAGCAGAAACTTCCACATACACTGAAGGATCTGATCTGCAGCCTTGGAAGAAGCTTGGACTGATGTAAAAGTACAATACACAGACACTAAGCAGAAAAATCATAAATTTATGTTTCTATAGTTGTAAGAATATGCTTTAAATAAGTAAGAAACTGTATTGATAAGATGGTGAAGGTTTGTAATGTAAGGGTGTGGTTGTACAGAATAAGCTAAGAGTTTAGAAGTTATGAGAATGTGCAAGTGAGACAGAAGCTCTTGGATGAAAGTATCCACAGTGTAGCAGAAGTAAATAAAGAAGTAAACAAAGGTGATAGGTTAGAAAAGCAAAATAAATTCTGTTGCAACTGTCTATATTGCCTTGTAACAAAGAACTTGTGACTACTCTTGAGCTATGGCCGAATGCTTCCTCCTCTAAAACCTCATGGCCTCTGATGTTTATCTGAGCAATAAATCATTCTTAGCTTGAAAATAGCCCCATCCCTTCATTTCTAACAACGACAATGACAGGAAAACATGAAATGTAAAACCTGAGGCATCAGACTCACCCCGCTGCGCCGGGACGTCATGGCCACCACGGGGGACCACTGGTTGGTGCGTGGGTTGTACCTCTCAGCACTGCTGAGCTCTGTGGTGTCATCCCTGCCTCCCACAGCATAGATCATGTCCTGGTACACAGCACAGCCCAGGTGCTTCCTCCTGGTGCCCATGGGGGCTATTGTGTGCCAGCGGTTCTCCTGGGGGTTGTAGCGTTCCACTGCCGAGGGAGGGAAGGTGTGCGGTCAGCAGGGGTGGCAGGCAGTGGGGAGAGCACTTTTGGACCTGATTTCCACACACCAAAAATGCAATGAACCCATTTGTTCTCTCTTTTCCAAAGCCATGAACCCCTTTGTTTTCTCTTTTTTTCCAAAGCCATGAACCCATTTGTTCGCTTTTCTTCCAAAGCCATGAACCCATTTGTTCTCTGTTCCAAAACCATGAACCTGTTTCTTCTCTCTTTTCTTCCAAAGCCATGAACCCCTTTTTTCTCTCTTTTCTTCTCAAAAACTCTTGCTAGGCTCTCTCCTGTCTCCACACTCAAGAGGGAGCTGGCAATGCTACAAACTGACCTGCAGTAGTTTCACCTTTGGCACCTTCCTTCCTACAGCAAAAATGGCTGCTACAGGAATTTAAAAGAAAAAAAAAAGTACTCACAACATACAACCAAATGAAGCACTGAGAAAGTAAAAATATGACACACAACCAGGTAATAGGGGCTCCCAAGTCTGAAGAGTGTGTTATTGTATGGCAAAATAATATTTAAAGAAGAAAAAACTCCACAAACTGATCACTGAGATATTCAACAGCCATCTGGGGACATGAGAGGCTCCCAGGACCAGGACAAGCAGCGACTGGGATGAAGGGACAGCAAAAGGCATACCAGTATTGAGAGGAGATGTCCCATCAGAGCCTCCCACAGCATAGAGGAAGCCTCCCAGCACAGCCACTGCCACTCCCAGGCGCCTGGTGCTCATGGAAGCCACTCGAGTCCATTTGTTTTCTTTGGGATCATACCTGGCAAAAGAATAAACACCAGAGCTGAGGGAAGTGCTGACATCTTCACAAAGGGGCAGGAAGACTGACTTTACCCTCCCCAAACAAAAATCTCTAAGATTTGTACAGTTCTTATCTCCTCTCCAGCTTGTCTGCATCAGCTGCACCCTCTAAGAGACCCTTTTTCTTGCTGTGCCCCACTTTTTGGAAGTTTTTTTGTAATTAAAATGTACCTCTCCACAATGTTGAGACAAGAGACACCATCCTGGCCACCCACAGCATAGAGGTAACCTCCAAGGACTGCTACTCCAACACTGGTCCTGCAGGTGCTGGTGGGAGCCACATCACTGCTCCACTGATTGGTCTTTGGATCATACCTGGAAAAAAAAAAACCACACCAAACAGCAAAAATTACCTGCCTAGGTCTGCTTCAGACTCTCCCATGCTTGGGAGCTCTACTAAGGCTGTGAAACTTGCCTATCCTGAGCTTCAACTGCAGCACAGCTCTTTGTAAGCTGGATAAAAGCCCTGAAGTGATACAATGCATCCCCTACATGTTATTCCAGGGATGTTCAAACTGCAGGGTGGGATGAATCAAGCTGGAGATCAAAGGTTCAGGCTCCTGAGAGAGACTGGCTGGCGTGTGGTAACTTGCAGCAGAGTTAACTCTGCTCTGCTCCCTGCAGCTCACACAGGAACTCAGCCAGCTTTGGGACTTCCAGATGAAATATGGAGCAACAGGATGGACTGGGAATCTACAGACAAAGAAATGAAGTGCATAGCAAGGAAGTGCAGGATGTGGGAGATACAAGGCTAGGGCCATGATTTGGGAACTTGGGAGCATTCCAGGAGATAGGTGGGAAAAAGGGGAGGCTCAAGGTGGCAGGAGGTATTTTTACAGCTCATTGGGGTTGTTACAGGGCCAAGATTTAGAGCAGTAGGAGAGTTTGAGTCATGTGGCTTTCAGGCATGGGAATTGCCCTATGCAGCTCCAGAAACAGGAAGCTTGGTAAAACTTGTTTGACTTTAATCTTTCACAGGCCTAAAACTGACCTATTTTCCTTCTTCTGCCTATGTGCCAAGGTTCCTTAACTCTCAAGTTGCCACTTGACAAAAAAAATAATCCAGGATCTTTCCCTCAGCATCTAGGAAATGCTCACTGTAACCTCACCTTCCCCAACAACACTAAAAACAAACCCACAATTGCAAGGAAGGCTAACCAAAATCACCACTCCTCCCAGCACACCCAGACCCATCTCCTAGAGATTCCCTCTTTATGCCAGAGGTTTGGCTTGTCCCATTAAGCTGGGCATAATGTGGCACAAAGGATTTTGCACCAGAGGTGTGCAAGGCAGGAGGAAACAGCAAAATTAACTCAATTCCTAAAAGGTTGCACCCAGTGTGCAGGTGAGCTGCAGATACAGCTGCATGTGTTTAGCAGTTTCTGTTGAAAGCAAATACAGAAGAAGCTGATAAAAATCCACTGTCTAATGAGAAACTGAAGTGGACAGTGTTGGACAGCTCACTCCATGCTTGGAGAACAGAAATAAATATGTGTTCTCTGCCTCCAAAACCAGTGGTTGCTCAAACTGTGACTCACACATGAACATTCACAGCTGAAATTCTGCACAGGGGCCTTCTGGAGACCTACCTTTCCACACTGTTCAGATAAGAGGAGCCATCATGGCCTCCCACAGCATAGAGGAGGTCGTCCAGGACGCTGACCCCAACGCCACAGCGCCTCTTGCTCATGGAAGCCACCATCCTCCACTCGTTGGTCTGGGGGTCGTAGCGCTCCACGCTGGAAATGGCATCCCCGCTGCACCAGCCCCCCACTGCAGCCAAAAAACCAAAACAGGGTCACAAAAACACTCACTGAGCTCACACACTGCCTGTGCTACTGGCACAACCTCCCACCTTTGGACTCAGCTCTAAGTGGCTCCTTCTGAGGTTTGTTGTTACAGAAGGAGATTTTCAAGAGCCTGAAGTGAAGTTTGGAAATGCTATGGCATGCACAGCACCAAAGAAATTACACGAGTAAGAAACATAAGTTAACTCAAACTTTCAGATATTAATGCACAGGTCACATCAGAAATAGGTTGTGAAGACTTTAAGGGAGCACCACCACAAGAAAATCCTGCCCAGAGTATCCTAGCCTAAGCCAGTGGGAAAAATGCATAGATTCAGAAAATCCTGAGTTGGAAGGATCAAAGTCCAACTCCCAGCCCAGCACAGGACAGCCCCAAGAATCGCACCACGTGCCTGGGAGTGCTGTCCAAATGCTTCTTGAGCTCTGTCAGGCCTGGTGCTGTGACCACAGCCTTGGGAAGTCAGTTCCAGTGCCAGACTCCACTGTGGGTGAAGAACCTTCATCTAATATCCAAATGAAGCCTCCCCTAACACAGCTCCAGCCCATTCCCTCAGGTTCTACTGCTGGTTACCAGAGAGCCCAGATCAGTGCCAGCCTCTTCTCTCCCATCACAAGGAAGCTGTAAACAGTGATGAGCTCTCCTCCCAAGGCAGAACAGACCAAGTGACCTCAGCCACTCCTCAGATGGCCCCTCTAGCCCCTCCTGCTGACACACAGACACAGCTGCAGGGACACCCACCTGCAAAGAGCACCTCTCCACAGCGGATGGGTTTGCGCGGCCTCGTCCGCGGTCCCTGCATCAGCGGCCGCTCCTGGGGCAGCAGCAGGTAGTTCTTGGCTTCATCCACCAGATCCCTGTGCAAGACAGGAAAATATTAACTCCCAGAGCTCAGTCTTGGGAGAAGGGGCCCATCAGAACTGATGGGAAGAGCAGCCAGCACTAGTCATGCACCTCAGGTATTGCCAAGTCACAGGAGAAGAGCGTGAGCGGCTCCGGTTAAACGCGCGCTGTCACCTCAATGCTTGTCGGCTGTTTACGAGCCACTGACACAGTGACAGCAGCAAACCAGCACCAGTGCTAGGCCAGAGCTCAGAATAGATACAGCTTGCTATAAAAAGACTGATAAAAAAATATATATGACAAGAGATTTGTCAGGCTTACTGTACAGAAAAGAAAAACCCAGCCTGCCTCAAGCTAAAACTGAACAGTCAGTGGTTTTGCCTCGGAAGAGAACAGGAGTTGGAAAGCACACAAATACATAATACACACATGACCAATAGATGGAGATAGTACCCTTCTGATGAATATTTTCTCCACCAGCTCACACTGTCCATCCATTCATGACTTGCCACCTGGACTAATCCTAATATTCCAAACCCTTGAATAAAACAAAAAAGAACAAAAAGTCCTCCTTCCCTCTACAAATGTGGAATTCCCCCACAATGAATGCTTATTCAGGAAGAGAATAATTCAGCCTATGCCCTGAACTTCTTTACAATATGCACAAGATAGATCATGTGCTTTGTGGATGATACAGAACTCTGCAGAACCAGAAAGGTGAGATTCATACCATACAAGGAGGAAATTAAAACTTCCCTGCATTATCCTTGTGGGAAAGAGCAGACTCTAATCCCAGAGTTCAATTCTGTTATCAAAGTGCAGACATTCTACATAGAAAAACTACTTTAGATCCCACAGAGATCATCATGAAAGCCACGCAAGAGCTAAGCTGCAGTAAGAGGCCATGACTAGAGGGGGTGAAAAAAAAAGGCAAAATGAAAACCAATACACTGAAAGGTCTTTTACCTACAGTCAAATTGCACACTCAAAAGTTTGCCATTTCACTGAAAAGGTGAAAGAAGAAAACCACTTCTAGGGTGCACCAGTGACTATTATGCAAATAGAAAACAATTTTTCTTGCTTCTCCTATCCTGCCAGTTGCCAAAGACAAAATTGTGAGGCACCACCCATTTTCACCAGTGACAAACGAGCACAGTTTCAGGGCACAATAAATTCCAATTCTGCAAATGGCTGAGGAGATTTACCTGCATTCCTCATCACTCTTAATGAGTGGATCAGAGCCCACTGTACCCACAAGAAACTTGGGACTCAGCAGGGGCAGGCGGACGTGCTGCAGGACCTGAAACACAAACCAGAACACCTGTGGTGAAACCACAGATACCCACTGAGATGCAAAAAGCCAAATGGAAAACAAGAGAATTTTAGTAGAATGCAGCTTGTCTCACAGCACATTTGCCTTTTCAATATCCCAGTTTAGATATCCAGCAGAAAATCAGTCTTCAGAAAGGGACAATCCACTGGATCTATCAAAAGTGGAAAGGTCACAGCTGGAAACCTTTAGAAAATTACAGATGTCAAGATATCTGCCTGAACACTAGTTAAGTCAGTGGTTTTATCAAGCATTTAGCCCTCTTAAACCTGAGTGGTGTTGCAGAGTAAATGAACAATGAGAAACAACACATCTTACAGAAGGGTTTAGAATTTGAAGGCCCAAGCACGTATAGACAGAGGCAAACAGCTATAAAAGCATTCAAAGCTGCCTTGAGAAGAGCAGCTTTTTCCAGCTTGGTTTGTTTACTTAAAACCATTTTCAAAAGCTTTCCAGTAAATAAAGTTGCATTTAACATCTCTTTCCAAAGCAGAAACAGTGAGGCAGGCAGATGCTCACCTCTTTTGATCATCCAGCCCAGACTTCAGAGGCTTTGGGCTGACAGCTTTGTCAGAATGGGTTCTGCTCTGTGAAATGCCTTGGCTTAGATGAAGCATCACATTCCAACAAAACCATTCTGACAAGCTCCACTGTGACATCGTGAGGGCTGAGGCACAAATCAAGCAGCAGAGCTTAAAGAAGCACTGCAAAGCAAGACAAGCCTTTTCCTCTGCACTGTGGTGTTGATAGGACTCTCCAAGCAGTGCAGGCAGGTTTGTCTGGACAGACTGCTGGAGTGAGCTCGTTTGGCAAGTCCTAGCCAGGAACAATCCAACAAATCCCCTAATGAAGGCTCTGGCCAGCCTAGATGAAGGGACAGTGCAAGCCACCTAACACAGGTGGGAGTCAGAGAGAATTTTGGTGGCTTTACAACATTCAGAAGCGCTCTGGCACCACCCTAGCATCCCTCATTGCTCTCCCCCTGGGTAAAGCAGCCTGGAATGTCTCTATGCCCAAGATTACCTGTGGCAGCTGGGGTCTCCTCTCCTGGATGCTGTACTTCACCCAGGCCATCACGGCATTGAACACCTGCTCCTCGCTGCGCACGTTTAACTCGTCACTGGATATGATGTCTATCAGCTGGTTGGCAGGAAGCAGCATGAACTCCTCACTCTCCATCACCTGGAAAAGGCACAGGAAAAAGGAAGGGAGTAAAAGCAAAGCATCAGAGCCATTCATCACTCCAGCACTTCATGGACTGACCCAGTAAAAAGCCAAATCCCCATCAGTTCCAAGACCAACACATGTGAAGAGTTTGCTGCACAGGGCAGAACACAGCCCCCAGCAACACAACTAGACACTTATGGATGGGCATGCCTTTTACATCCTTTAACAATTTTAAAGGGTTAAACCACACTGCTCAGGTTTCAAAATTCAGGAAAAACAAAGCCCTTCTTTAAAATCAGCCTCCTCATTTGCCGTGTCTAATACATAAAGCAGAAATAAAACCGCAATAAATACGTGACTAAAAAGCAGCACTGGAGTGCAGAGATTTCCACAAGGAAAGCAAAACAGAGCACAAAAATAAGAGTCTCAAACAAATTACTAGAGGCATTGCAGAGAACACAGAAAGCCTGATTTGTGGCAGAACAGAAAATATTTCAGGAGACTCATCTGATCCTGCCTCTTTCATTTGCTCTAAATATACACATGGAGTGTGCAGTAGTCGAGATGCACTAAAGAGGGAATCAGAGCCTCCAGAGCCCCTAAGGACTGATCTCCTGTGAAAGTCAAGCCACTGACAAACACATTAATTCCTTCAGCATCCAAGATAGCAACCAAGTTTCTCAGGAGGCCTTGGCTGCTGCTGGGGGACTGCTCACACAGCATGAGTCACTCAGAGTGCCCTGGGAGCTCACACACCACCACAGCCCCTGCACAGACACCAGAGAGATGGGGAAAGGTACAAGAATCAAAATTAAAACTGCAGAAATGGCCTGACTGATAACTGCCAGCTCACCTTCCCTGCAAGCACTCCCAGCCTGCAGCCTGCAATTTCCAAAAGGTTCAGGGACAGAAAATAACTGAATGCTGGCTTGCCCTTATCACCTGTGACCACAGTAGAATTCCGTGACTTATTTCACAATTTGCTGCATAAATTAAAGAAAAACACTCTTTGACACGATCATCTCAACAGCAGTCAGCTGTGCAGTCCTTTTAATTACCTGAAGAAGTTATTTAAGGGCACTGAACAAATATCCAGTTACTGACAACAGGAAATATTGCTTAAAAAGAACAAAGAGGACAATGAGATCAGTTACCAGACTTGGTTCTTGGGCACCCTGAGCTTTTGGGGACAGTAAAGGCCACAGCAAGGTTGGCCCACACACTCCTTCAGCCTTTAAGTAGGAACTGGGTTGGTCATTAAAGATCTTTATCAGCTTTTTTCCATAGTCTCCCTTCCTCCTACAAAGCTTATGTGTAAACTTTACTCTGATGGTTTTTAAATGCAGCTTCTGCAGAGTCTGGAAACAGCAGCTGTGGAAATTCCTGAGTTAAAGATGCTCATCCAGTCTCTCCCTTTGACCCTCAGGACATCCCGTTGCATTGATGGCCTCACAAAATTCAAAGCACTCAAAGCACTTCTTTAAACCAAATTATTACTACTGTGCAACTTGTTAGTTTACATACTAAAACAAATCATTATTTAAAATGCTTTGGCTTTTTTTTGGCTCAATTATCAGGACACTCATAATTACCTGACTAATAGTAATGATCTATTTCACTGACTTGCTTAGTGGACAAGAATTGGCTGCATTTCATTTCCTCTGCAGCATTCCTGAACATCAGTGCTTTTATAAACAGAGAGAATTCATGTCAGACTATACAATATAGAGTGCAATTTTTGTCTGTTGAGCAAAGTGCAACTTGTCCACCCATAAATATAATTCTTCCCTACACACAAATGTCAAGAGACAAAAAAAAACAATACAAAGGCTGTTCTTGTACAGTGGAGTTGTTAATAGAACCATTTCACATGATATGCACAAAATCCACTAGGGGTTATAGGCAACAAATTAAATTGGGAGGAATGGAAAAAACTGAAAAAACATTTTACCAAGAAGTTAATGATGTAATGCAGCAATACACATAAAAATTTAATAGAAGCAGAGGTTAGCACAGCAGAGGACATCAAGCAATTCAAACTGCATTTAAAGTAACTGCATGGGTTGGCCTGGTGCCTGCTGCTTAATATTTCACCTTGGCACCCAGGAAATTCCCAGCTCACGTTCCTTTCTGCCAGCTTGGAGGAACAATGACCACACAGCCTCTGCACAGGAAGGCAAATTTTTTTAATCAGCTTTTTATTTCTTTTTTATTGGTTTTCAGCCTCCACAGTGGATGATGGTTAAACAGACAAGTGCCTGGCTTCCCCCAGGGATCACCAAGCCACTCCCCAGATGGGAAATACTGCCAGAATGGAACGCAATCCCAAGGAGCAGCACCACTGACACTGTCTGCAGAGAAACAGTGGAAGCAAAAGAAGTGATTATTAAGGATGAAGAGCTGCAGAACTCCTGGGGCACTGAACTGGACACCAAAACCTGCCCAGGCCAAAGAAACAGTGCTCTAATCTAAGCCTCACTTTTCCAGAGGCTGTGTTTAACTCAAGTCAATTATAATTTGCATCATCTTCAAGGAAGAATGCTCTCTTCTCTTTTTCCTCCTTGTGCTTTAACAGGGATAAGGAAGGCAGAAAGTTGTCTTCAAGGGACTGCAAAAGAAAAGAAGCCCATAGCAAGCAGCTCTTAACAGCCAGCTGCATGTACTAATACTAAAACATTTTAAAACAAAGCTGTCAAGCTGTTAAAATGTTATTTAGAGGCTTGTAAGCATGCCCTCCTCATGTAATAACAAGATCTAATAACCAGTAAAACAACCAAGCACTGAAAATAAACAACCATCTGGATAGCATCTTGCTCCCCCACCTCCCCCCCAAAAAAAAAACCAAACCAATAAATCCAGAAGAAAAGAAATGCAGAGCAAGCACAGAGGATATGAAGTGGCCAGCTAAAATGCAGGGTTTGGGAAACCACCAAGTTCTACAAAAAAACAAAAAACCCTCATCTTACCAGCAAATTCTATTTGGTTAGAAAATATGTATTTAACTGCAGCTTTTACAGTAAACTGATGTTTTGGGTACCAAGAATTGTATTCACTGTGTCCAACAGTTGTGTTCTGCTGTGTTGTTCCTGCTCAGATTTTTCTTAAGTGCTACCTGACTGAAATAAATACAATTCCAACCTGCTTCTCACATGTCAGAAGGGAAAAAAAAAAGAGACAAGCTGCCATCACTCACAGCACTTCCATACTGCTGCTTCTCTGGGGAAACACAATTAGCACCAGGAGTTCCTGGAGTTCCTCCCTTTGGAAAGGATCTCCCTGTGAAGCTGGTGGGAAGAGGAGATTTCTCTGCAGCAGTTCAGTAAAGACCCACTTTTCTCTGACTATTGCTCAGACAATCCTTAATTATTATGTTGATCCTTCTCTGAACCAGCTGCTGGCATTTTTTTTTTCACCAAAAAATCATCTAGGCAGAATTAACAAAGGATGAGAAACTTGAGTTTATAAAGGTCAGCTACAATATTACACATCTGAATTACTTTCAGACAGCTTCTGCTGAATAATAGATGCAAAACTCTAGTTCTGCTACAACCAGGGATTAGAAGACTCCCCTGAGGCAGCCTCATGCTCTCTCAAACACCCACTTTTCCAATCCCAGAGCTCAACACCAAATTCCTTGAGTTCTACTGATGTGTTGTCCTTACTTTTAACACCTTCCCCCTCTCCAACCATGCAGAATCCAGAATGTGCCTGAAAGAGGAGTGGAATATGCAAGCAGGACAGATTCAATGCCAAATCCACCTGCACCCACAGCCTTGCCACCCACATAGCACTCACCACACACCTTCCAGGGAAGAAATGCTGTGCATCATATACAATCCACTGGTACAACACAGTCCTGTCACCTCTCTCCTCTTTCCTCCCCACTTAACATCTGGCACCCATCACCATGGGTCCCATCACTGGCACCCATCACTATCAGGGCACAGAACAGGTGTAAAGGCAGGATTTGGAAAAAAGGACAAAATGAGAGTTGTTGAAAGCTCTCACAGGCCACATTGATGCATTTTACAGCACAGTTCCAGCACGCCAGCTCCTTACCTCCTGGAAGTTGTGCTGTGTGAATTTGTCAGCGATCCTCAGCAGCTCGCGGCACGAGTGAGTGTCAGCAAAAGCCCGGATGCCCAGGCAATTGGAAGGGTCCAACTGTCTCTTGAGGAACTCACAGCAAGCCTCCTGGATCTCGGCCAGCTGGAGAAGACAAGCAGCCGGCAGCAAGGTCTGGACATTCCCCTCTTCCACGGTGATCTGCGAGGTGTAGGCGAAGTCGATGAGCAGCTCCATGGCGCGCTCATCGATGTCCCTGATCACCACCTCGGTCTGCCGCGACTCCGCCAGCTCCCCGGTGAACATGGCTCGGAAGTAGGGGCTGCAGGCCGACAGGATCACCCTGTGGGCGTAGATCTTCTTAGCCCCCACTACCAGCACCACATCACAGAGCTCCCGGTGCTTCCTCAGCAGGTTGATGACCTCCAGGGTCTGCCGGGGGTGCTTGTCGGAGATGTAGGGCATGCGCGCAGGCTGCGGCACCCCCTCGGGCAGCTTGTTGGGGTCTCCGAGGGTGCAGCGGCTGGTCACGTCCATTCCGGTCTCTCCTGGGCGAGTGCTGGCACACCTGCAGCGCAGGAGATACAGATACAGCACCATGGTCAGGGATCCCAGAGCCAGCTGGGACCTGAAGCTCCACAGCTCGCACCGAGAACGAGCCTGAGGAACACAGACTCAAGCCGTGCCCGTAAGTCCACGGCGGGACACGGAAACAAGCACGTGACCACATGAAAGAGGAATCCATCTCCAAGCAAAGCTTGCTTAGAAGTAAACAAATGCCAACTTGCAGCAAGCTTCTATTTATTGCTATTTTTATAGGCTTTCAATGACACACGGCTGTAATACCCAGCTACACGTACATATTTATGAGCTGAACCTCGCCGTAGCCCTGTGTGGTAAAGGCACATTATCCCCATTTCACAGAGTGACTCAAAGCACAGATTAGCTGGCTTGCCCACTGTCAGATGCTGGAGTTTTCTTTGACAGAGGTGGAGATGGATTTCCAGCTCTGTGATTTAACCAAACTTCTCTGTTCTACCTACGTTTTTAATGGGGTCACTCATCACTGTAATGTCTGAACACACTAAACTGTCACAGAGACTTCAGGAGCTCAAGATGGCCTGCAGAGTACCATGAGTATCTTTCAGGTTCACAGAATACCCATTTTAATCATCACCTCTTCAATTATCTTTGAGCTATGGAGTCTCCTGACTCAACCCACCCTCCCTGACACGTGCCAAAAGAAGGTTAATCTTCCCCAAGAATGGCAGAAGGCAGGCAAAACCAAATCAAACCAAACAGGAAAAAGATAAAACAAGTATCCACCACTATCAACCTACCAAAAAAGGAAGAATAGGAAGTCAGGATGGTAACTTTAGAGCTGAAGAATCACTTAAGAATACATAAACTAAGTTACTGGCACAAAGAAGAAACACAGTCTATTCCCAGTTTCAGAAGCAATTAGGAAAAACCAGGAAACTGCTGCCTCTTCCCACATCAAAGGAAAACCATCATTTAGAGCAATTAATGGACACTGAGCAAAATATCAGAATATTGATGGTTTATCACCACCAAAGATGTACTGAAAGACCCAAAACATGCTGGCCACTACCAGTTTATCCCTGATCCACTGGCATTTGTGAGCTGTCACTACCCCAGTGTTCATATTAAGAGTTAAAAAGAAATCAAGCTTGGCTTTGCCATAGCTCAATGTAATTTGCAACAGGCTTGAAGGAAAGAATTAAAAAAACAGACCTCACATGTTTTCCCCTCATTATTATGTCAAATGCACTTTCTAAGCACTGGGAAACCAGTCTCTGCAGCAATTCAAATTATTTACTTGCATCTTAGCCTGTTTTCCCATTCCTTCCACACCCTCTCCTTGATCATCATATTCAGATGTTTTAGACCATTACCTCCTCCTCCTCCTCCTATCCTGGTTACACAGATCCAGCTGGGGCTCCCCTCTGGGTTTTGCTGCTTGCTCCTGCTCAGCCTCTGCACCTTAAATGCCTTGGATTTTTATCCCTGCTCCATCTTTTTTACATCCATCACTGTTCAGCTTCCCTGACACCTCTGACAAATCCTTCTGCTCTTACACTGCCTCTCACTCTCCTCCACCCACTCCTGTCCCTCACAACCCAAACTCACCTTTGGGGGGTTTGACAATCATTCTTGAAGCTCTGCCAAGCTCCTCACAAACAATGCATAAACTAAACTGCCCTTGCAGCAACACACACCAACCACAATTAATGGTACCCCTGCAAAAAACCCAAGAAACCTGGGCTGAAGATTCATTTACCTAATTGGCTTATTTTCACAGTCTTTAGCAGCCAAGGCCAGAAGGTAAGTAATTTAAACCCTCTACCAAAAGATGGAGAAAGGTGGTGACAAACATTCCCCTGTAGAGTTTGGCTCTTGCTGAGCAAGCTAAGTCGATTTTATTGTGCATTAAGTGTTTTGAACTATGTCAAACCAACCCTTGGAAGGTAAAAAAGAACACAATAAGAGCTCTTTTAAGACACATGCTACTACAGTTCTGGACAGTTTGTCTTGACCAGGCTGTCAGTCAAAGAACAGAAGAAGCATTTTTCAAATAAAAACCCATTTCAAGTAACTACAGCTCAGAAGAGATGGTGCACATCCAGGACAGGGCATCCTTTTGGAAAGCACACAACATCTCTGTCACACCTGTAGGTTTTCCTGAAAGCACACAACCCCTCTGTCACACCTGTAGGTTTTCCTGAAAGCACACAACCCCTCTGTCACACCTGTAGGTTTTCCTGAAAGCACACAACCCCTCTGTCACACCTGTAGGTTTTCCTGAAAGCACACAACCCCTCTGTCACACCCATAAGGTTTTCCTCATATCCCACTAAAAACAGCCCTAAAGCAGGTCTCAGAGTGGCACAGGTTCTAAACACAGACAGATCAGGTTAATGCCATGCTGCCTGAAGAAATACACATTATTCCTGCCAATCCCAGAGCTCAAGACTCCCTGCCCACACAGGGCAATGGGATGTACCATCTTGTGCCACAGGATTACTTGGCCAGATTTAGGCAGTAGCCCTTCTCTTTTCTAGCCAGGATGGAATAGGATTTTTCTGCCCAAATGAGGCCCTGCTGAACACATCTTTAACTCACTGAAAAGGTGTCTGGTTAGCAAGAACTGAAGTCATTCCTGCATTGTTCCCACCAGCATTTATCTGAGAGCCTGCATTGTACTCAGCCTCCTTTCTCCTGGGGAGAAAGTGCTGGTTAATGATTAAAGAAGACTGAATGGATGGAAAAAAGAGTAACAACCAAACATTCCTGATTCACCCATAACTTATCTCTGGGTGGTACAGAAGCCAGTGATCAATTGGCTTAAGAATTTCTAAGCTGGATCAACCCAGATGCTTGATGTGAAGCTCGGTGGGTTGCTGCCACACACAGGCACACAAGTGTGAATTTAAAGGACACCTCTGCTGGCTTGTGTCTCCACAAAGATTGTAATTCCACTGCATTCTGTGTGCATTATGCATAAATATGCACAGAGAATGAAATGATGAGTCAGTAGCTTAGAGGTGTGAAAGACAGAAGGCAGCACTTGATTCTCACATGGCAGGGGAGCTGCCTCCCCCCACACAGAACTCAGAGCTGCTCCTCAATAGCCAGGGTGATTAAGGAGGGCTGAGGATCCAGAGGAAATGTGTGTGTGTGTGTGTGCCCGGATAAAACATTCACACCCAGCTATGCAGATATTCTGGGATTAGCTGCCATCAAAATGCAGGGCTGGGGAAATCAGCAAATACAATGGGATTAAGAAAGGGCTGACAAAGGATCAGTTTTTGTAGCACGCTGCTGAGAAGTACAAATGGGAACACAGGCAGTCTGCAACACTAAGTCAGCTAAATAAACAGACTGCTCTGCCTCCATTTTATTCCACTAATGCCCAAAATTTCATTCATTAACGGGGCATGTATGAGACATCCATCCTTACAGCAGCTCCTCCCAAAGTTCAAAAAAATACCTAATAACACACACCTAGGGAAAATTCCCTCCCATGCTGTCATAAGAGCATTTTAACTTTCAAACTTGCATTTTTAAGACAATGTGTGTTTTAGCACAAGATTACAAACAGGCTTTAACACAGTTGAGCAGAAAACAACAGGCTGACCTAAAGCTTATGAAACACACATTTCAGGCTAAAAACATCAACTGAAATCCAAAAATCATACATTGCTGGAGTGGATTTCAGTGGCAAGAGATTTTAGTAGCAAATAAAAATAACAAACCAAACTGGTAGTGATTTCTGTCAATGTCTTGATTTGAAATTAAGAAATATTTCCTAAACTCATTACAGAGCTGCAAGAACAAGAGCCATAGACTTGGCCCAGCCTTTGGCAATAGAAGTGGAAATGCTTTATTGTGGCATCAGTACTCTAGGCATCAAGTTAGCTAGAAATCTGATTATCAGGAAAAATACCACTGATTCATTTTCTTGCCTAGCTAGCAAGGTTCCAGTAAGTTTCCTCAACAAAGTTATGCAAACAAGCAGATAAACATGACTGAAATACTATTTTACATTACACAAAAGGAAACCAACAAGGATCTGGTGTATTTGCCTCTATTTATATTGCTTGGTTTGAATTTTACTGACCAAGAACAAAAAATTCAGTTTCACCCTGACTGAGGAAAATGTGACATCGTGTTGAACTACTGTGACACCCCAGTCAGGGCGAAACTGAGGATGCCCATACTCTGGAAGAGGAGGTCATTACTGGAGCCTTCCAGAACCTTCCTGAGCCTTTTGTAGTTTGTTTTGGGCAAGAGCTATGTCCAGGTAGCTGGATAACTCCTGAGTGCACGACCAGGATCTGAAGCCTCCTTCCTCCTGCTGGGTCTGGCTGCTCAGATCCAGCACTGCTGTAAGCTGGGAAAAGGCTGCCAGGAAAAAGCTGAGTGAGGAAGAGCTGGGAGAGCTTCCCCAGTTTGTTTGGGAGCTGCTCAAGCCCTTGTGCCTGAGCTATGTTGAAGATATGTCTGCAGCTGACTGTGCACCCACCCATCCTGAGCTGATTTCCCTCCTTCCTTCCTCACCTCTACTTGCACCAAGGGGTCCAGGACTCCTGTCTGGCCCTGGCCATCAGATCTGCTCTGCCCTCCTCATCTGGGTGCTGTGGGACCATGCCCTTCACTCAGAGATCCCTGCTGCCTTGTTTTTCCCTTCAGCAAAGCCACATTCTCTTGCTGAGACTGAGCCAGAACAGCCTGCCCCAGCCACCCCTTCATTCCTAATGCTGGGTAAATCCTGTTTGCAGCAGCAATTCTGTGTTCCCTGCTATAATCTTGACAGGAATAGCTGGAATTCCTTGTCTGTTCAAGCTGTTCCTCCTCCCCTCTGAATGCTGTACACATTTGATACCATCTCACTGTGTTTATTAACCCACTACTGGCCAAGCCCCACTCCCCTCTTTGACCAGACACGGGGTCTCTCACTTTTATAAGTTTTGGTCTATTAGTGTATTGGAGTTAATGGCTTAATTACAGTTTTAGTCCATGAAGTCCCATTTTCCTTGTCTTTCTCTCTTCAGCCCATGTTGTTTGTGCTCTTGGGGCTGAGATTTGGATCATTTGTCCTTGGTCCCCAGCTGGAGCAGGAATTGTTTTGTCCCCCTGCTCTGTGCAGAGAGCTCATAGGAAGCCCAGACTCACACACTAAAGCAGCCCAGAATCTGAAAAACATAAAAGCTCAAACCTGAGGCACCACCTGGGCAGGCAGAGCTGTGGATCATTATTTCTCCTTTCTGCCCCACCTCACGTGGGGGTGTTAAATTGGCTTCAGAGCCCTGAGTTAAAGGATAAAAGAAAGTGCTCTGCCATCTGCATAGCTGGAGTTCATAGGAAGATCTGTGCCCAAAATCCAATCAGGAACCTTTTATCATTTCCTGCTAAGACAGGCAATAGGAGGAGAACAAACAGAGATTTTAACAAGCCACACTGAGGCCCTTAAAGCAGGCGAGTGTATTCCAGAACTGGAGTCCCCAGCTCACAGCAGAGATGTGCTTGTCAGGCCAGGCTGCAGCAATAATAAAAAACCTCCACTCCTCAGCTTTGTGCTGCTGCCCACCACAAAAACTAAAACTGAGTGGCAGCCAGAACTTCCACAATAGCAAGTCCAAGGCCACAAACCCACAAACAGACACACAAACTCCAGCACGTGAATTCTCTGCCTCAGTGTGACACAGAAAACAGCAGACATAGAAACAACTTTAGAACCTCAATTTCCCCATCAGGAACACAAAAACTAGGGAGGAAACAAGAACACAAGCCAAGCTAGTCACCAATTGTACACCATTCTGCAAAAACATCTTGATAAATGGAGCACAACATCAAAACCTAAAAAGCTGGTTAAGATTTAAACAATCTCTACTGAAGAGGGCTACAACGAAAGAAAGCTCTTCTGCTATTTAATCCATCCTGGAGGAAAAGGAATTCACTGCAAAAGTCACATACAGCTCCTCACTGACCAAACCACATTTCTTATCTTGGCAAAAATGCAGCACAATACCCAGGCTCAGCCTCTGTCATGTCCCAGGTTTACTCACTGCTGAACTGCAGCAGCGGCACAGCAAATTAAATTCATTAAAATTCATTTAATTAAAACGGCATTGTGCCATTCTTCAAGGGTTTAAGTGGCTACTTACTTCTTGCCTCCTTACACAGAACCCAGGCTAATGGTTTCTGTGGCTAAGAATGCTCTATATATGCATCTATGGTTAAAAGCCTTGCCTTCCCTCACATGAATGTTTATAGATTTATCCACAATCAAGTTTTCCTTCTTTCAACATCCCAAAGAGCACAAACAGACCAAGCAAGCTGCCTGAGTTCTCTCCAATCCATTTACAGGTGAAGAACTTCAGACAACTTTGCTTCCACACAGTCTGTATCGTGCAGAAATGTATCTGCTGCTAAATTTTGCTGTGGGATTGCCATCAAGCAATGAAAATCAGCAAGAACTAACAGGGAACCATGTTTGCAAACCTGTCATCATGCTGAACTACTGTGACAACTTTTCCCTCTATGAGAGAGAATGTTTTTGACACCACCACAGCAAGAACTCCCCTGAATTAAACTTCAGCTGCATCTCCAGCTCATTAGAACTGAGGCAGCTGGCATCCATAATTAGAAAAGGAAATCTCCTTTTCACCCAAGACCTCACCAAACTCCTTTTCCTTAAGGGAAAAATAGTACCCGTTAGAAATCAAATTTAAATTTATTCCTAGGCAGTCTATTTTCCACAGCTTTGATACCTAAGTAATTAAATACTGAATTTTAAACATGATAGTGAATGGGGGAAGTGGAAAAGGGGATGGAGAATTACAGAATTACAGTAACTTGTCTTCCATACTCTTCCTTAAAGACATCTGGCCTTGTAAATATTGAAAACTAAATACCTTTAAGAAAGGACTAAAGAGGAATGATTTATTTCCCAATTCCCCATAGCCAGGCTTCAAAAAAAAAAAAATCCAAAACCACACAACATTTTACAGTCCAGGCACACAGAAAACCAACTCACATGATTTATCCTGTTTGGGGAAGAGAAGAACAATTGTTTTTGTGTCTTACCTGCGCATTGGCTTTCCGTCCATGCACCGTGAAGAGAAACCTTCACCCTACACTTCAAGACCTGATCCAACAGGGAAACAAAAAAAAGAGGAAAAAAAGTGATTTCCTATGGGTTATTTTTCATTTTTGAGGGAATGCTTTTCTAGACTCTGTCTCTACAAATGAGCTGATATCTTTTTGGTATTCTGATAGATTGGTGTTAAGTTTTACATCTCCTGTGTCTCACTATTCATTGAGACTGAAATGAGAATAAAATCTTTTAAAACACCTCTCAGTTACCCTGTCTCTGTAAAAACTAAGGAAACCAACAATTTCCAAGTGAAAATAACCTTCTTTCCCTTCTTCAGTCTCCCTCTAAGAGAACAGAGCTGCCCACAACCACATCCTAATGTGCCTTTGAGCTCTTATCCAGTTATAAATTCACAGATTAACAACACCTGGACTGCAGAGAATAAAGCAGAAGAAAACATCACCAGCATTAAAAATATTTCCACCACGGCTGCACAAAGATTCCTTACCAAACAGAACACACACATTATAAAGTCAGCAAACTGCCTGCCTCCCTGAATCCTTAAAACTGTTCCACCAAAGGGAAAAATATCTGAAGTGACAGGGTGCTCACTGTCACTCCTTGCTCGGAGCCAGGAGGTATCTCTCCCTCACACATTTAGCAGAGATTTAAGGCAGGCTGGCACCTAATAAACAGCACAGCGCTGCTCACCAGCTACACTGCAGAGCCAGAATCTGATAGAAGATAAAACTTGTGTCTGGAAATTGAAGATAACTGTGCCCCAGAGGTAAGAGGGATGCTAATAATGCTACTACATCTGCAAAGATGAATGATGCTGCCTGACGTTCACTACACTTCCACTCCAAATATTCATTTTCTGAGAGTAATAACAGTCACAAACTGCACAGGCCTTTCATATCCAACCACTAACTTCTAATTCTAATGTAAATTAACCCTTTTTACAAGGGCATTGCTTGCCCCAATTTAATTTGTGATAGCTATTCACTTAGGAATACATTTAATTCAATTATTATTCAAAGCAATAAGCCTAAATTTTTGTAAAAAGAAAAAAAATCTATTAAAAGAACAGAAAAGGTGTTCTGCTTCCACACTGATAGTCACAGGCTCCTACCCCTCCAGAAACGAGCGAGAAACGGGAAACCACTGAACTATGGGAAAAGCAATGACAGAATGAGAATGAATTAAACCTTAAAATAAACACAAGTAGCATTCACAAGAGAGAAAAAAAATAATTAAAGTTAGGAAAAGCAAGATCATTTTTGGAAGACTGGGACTGTCAGACTGGAGCAATAAGCAAAATATTTAAATTGAACTAGAGAACTGTTATAGCTACGTGAAGAAGAACCTTATTTCACAGGCAGCACTCTCTAGGAGCATTATCCCAGACACACCAGCGGAGCTGGCTAATGAAGAATAAGCTCAGACTTGCTGTCTGCCACACTTGCAAATTACTCAGGTTCGCAGCTCCCTGCAAATAAAGACAGGCAATTCCTCCCGGTTAGGGCACCGCATAGCGATTCCGAGGCGAGCTGGGGGCTGCCGGGGCACCCACCGGGTACCGCGTCCCGCCGGGGCCGTCCCGTGAGCCGGCAGCGCCGAGCGGCCCCCGGAGGACCCCGCACACGCGAGGGAACGTGCAGCAGGCTATTCTTAGCCCCCCGATTGCATCAGATTTAATCCCCTTAAACCCACGTTGAAAGCCGGGGAGGAGGGGAAAACACACACACACACATACACATATACAAGCAAAATAAAGGCATTTAAACCGCGCTGTCCGCGCGGCAGCAACAGGCTCAGCGGCGGCTCTGCCAGCAAAGCCCGACCCTGCAGCCCCCGCGGCACAACTCGGCTCGGCCGGCAGCAGCTGCTGCGGGACGGGCACCGCTCCCCTCCGCCGGGCCCGGCCGAAGGGCCACGCCGAGCCGAGCCCTGCCCAGCCCAGCCGTGCCGCGGAGCCCACGCTGCCCCATCCCGGCCGGACGGCGCTGGCCAGCCCACCCCGCACCCCCGGCCCGCAGAGCCGCCTCACTCACGCCGGGCGCGGGCTCCTCGCCACCGCCGAGCCGCGGTCCCGCAGCGCCGCCCAAGCGCCTCCCCAGCCGCAGGAAGCGGCCCGGCCCCCGCCAACCGCCGCCGAGCCGCGCCCGCCCCTTCCGCCCCCGGAGCCGCCGCCCCGGCGAGGCCCGACCCCCAGGCCGTGACGGGAGCCCGTGTGGAGCCTCCGGCGAGGGGCAGAGCTGCCGTAGGCACGGGGGCCGCGGGTGCCGGCAGAGAATCAGAACGGTCAGGGCTGGAAGAGGGATTTAAGATGACACCGAGCCCAGGCGTGCGCCCGGCGCTGCCGCTGGAAGCGCTAAAGCATCGCCAGGTCCCGACGCCTCCTAAACACCGAATCCAACACCTCCCTGGGCAGCCTGTTCAATGCCTGACTACCCTGACAGTGATTTTTATTTTCTAATCTCTAATCTGAACTGTCCTGTCTCAGCTGGGCCATTTGCTGTTGTCCTCCCAGCAGAAGAGCCCGAGCCCAGCTGGCTGCGCCCTCCTTCAGGTGGGTGATAGCGGTGAGGTCCTCCCCGAGCCTCCTCTTCTCCGGGCTGAACGCCCCCAGCTCCCTCAGCCGCTCCTCAGGTGTTTTCCAGACCTTTCACCATCCTTGTTGCCCTTTGCTGGACACACTCCAGCACCTCAATGTCCTTTTTAAAGAGAGGGACCCAGAGCTGAATGCAGTCTCACCAATGCTGAGTACAAAGGGATGATCACTTCCCTGGGCCCCCTATCCCTCCATAATTCCAGATTAACATCACTTCTCATTCTCTGTGGGTAATGCATTTCTCAGTGTGCCCGAACTTGGCACATGGTGTGATTCTGGGGCTGCCCTGTGCATGAGGAGACCTCATTAATGTGTATAAATATCCAAAGGGGAGATGCCAAGATGCTCTTAGTGGTGCCAGCCACTGGGAGGAGATACACAGGAGGTTCCACAGGAATAGAAGGAAGAACTTTACTGTGCAGTGATCAAGCACTGGAACAGATTGCCTGAAGAGGTTGTGGAGTCTCCCTGGGCAGATATCCCAGACCTACCTGGATACAAAGCAAGGCCATGTTCTGAAATGGCCCTGCTTGAGCAGGGAGGTGGGACCAGATGACCCTCTGTGCTCCCTTCCAACCCCACACATTCTGTTATTCTGTGCAGGGCCACGAGTTGGATCCCTTGTGGATCCATTACAACTCAGGATATTCTGTAATTCTATGAACTTCTGCCTTTCCTCTTAACATGACCATTTTGCCTATGTGTCCCTGTAGGGTGACAGTGCTCAGTGCCTGGCCATGGCCTGCAGGGTTCCTTAGTCCTTAGAACCTCCAAGGCTGGCAGGATCACACCTGGAAGAGGAGCAGCTGTTTGGAAATGGCTGGATAACAATGCCAGCTGGAGTGTTTTCATCCAGACAGCAGTGAATTCCCTCCAGGATGACAAGCAGCCACAAGGTGCCTCAGCCACAAGGTGCCTCAAAGTCTCCTGTGGTAGGGGCTCTTCCAGTGCCTGACCCCTCTGCCACCCTCCCAAAGGTGTTCCCAGGAATCTGTCTCCCTAAACATGACAGTCAGAGCATGCCCATGATTCAGACGTGTCTGTGAAACTCAGCAAAATTCCTGCTAGGAGCAGCCAACTTTTGGAATCTTCTTAAATGAATTTTATTGTTCCTGTGGCACATGCCCTTTTGGTGGGAAGGGCATCCAGGGAAGGGGCAGCAAGGAGGGCAGGGGTGTCAGCCAGGCTGCTGTGTGTGAGCTTCCAGAATGTGTGTGTGCTCTGGGAGACTTGGGAGAACTGGGGTGGCAGAGAGCAGGCACCCCACATTCCAGGAGGAGGCCATGGTTCCTGGGGCACAAAAACCCCCAGCCCTTGTCCTTGCCCAGGTGGACACGTCCTGGCTGCTCTGCAGGGCCTGGAAAACTCTGGGCATGCTGGGCCTAGCTCATATTGCCCCCAGCATCTGGAGAAATGTGCAGAAAAACCAGAGATGGGCAAGCAATCTAAACCAGTCCCACAGGAAGGGACAGGTTTGGGGGGTGCAGGTAAGGCCTGGCCCTGTCCTTTCCAGGGATGGGGACAGCCAGCTTCACATTCCATGAGGACAGACTGCCAGGCAAAGTGCACCTTCCCCTGTTCCCAACTGCACAAGGTGAGGGCCAAAACCATGGTGATGCTCAGGACCAAAATCATGATGCTGATGTTTGGGGCCACCAGGTTTTTATATCAGCTTTACCTGCAGGAGCTCCAGCACCAGCACTAGCAGAGGAAAAGGGCAGGAGGAGTTTAGAAATCCCCTTGAGGAGGGACACGGCTTAGAGCCAAACTCAGGAGAAGAGATAAAGCTCCTCTCCCAGCTGAGAAATATTTCAAATTCACAGACTGGCTGAGGTCAGAATGCTCCTGGCAGCTCAGTTTGTCCAAGCCCATGCTCACGTGGGGCTGTCTCAAAGCACTTGCCCGTGAACTTCCTGAGCTTTGATATCTCCAAGAAAGAGACTCCACAACCCCTCTGGACAAGCTGTGCCAGTGCTCCATTACTCTCCCAGCAGATGTTTCCTGATGTTCAGAGGGAACTCCTTTTTCAGGTTGTGTCCATGTCCATCCACTGGCTCTGTCTTTTCACCCTCCCTCCTGATATTTTTATACATTAATAGGATTCCCCTCAGCCTCCTCCAGTCTGAACAACCCCACATGTCCTAATCTTTCCCCACAGGAGAGATCTTCCAATCCCTTCATCATCCATGGACTCTCACCAGTAGCTCCAGTACTGGCGAGCCCAGAACTGGACACAGCACTCAGGTGTGGCTTCATCTGAGCAGAGGGGAAGGGTTACCCTAACCCAAAACTTCTCCTAAAGCAGCCCAGGATGCCATTAACCCTCTGCTAATGGACAACCAGGACCCTCACAGCCTTCCCTGTGCATTCCAGGTGTCCCAGCACGTACTGGCACGTGGAATCATTCTTCCCCAAATGCAGGACTTCGCAATTCCCTTTGCTAAACATCAAAAGGTTTCTGTCAGCCCATTTCTCCATCATGCAGGTCTCCAGTGAAGGTGTCACATGGGCTGGACCTAGTGACATGAGTTACTGGTGTTCCTCCAGACCTCACAGCACTGATCACCAGAGACTGGGACCAGTCTTTATTCACATCACTCATCACCAGTCTGGGACCAGTCTTTCAGCCAGTTTTCCATCTAACTCAGCATTTATCCAGCCTGTACATCACCACTATGAGGAGGTTACAGGACATCCTACCAAAGGCCTGACTCAAGCCAAGGCAAACATGCTCTTCCCTCACCCACCCAGGCAGTCATCCCTTCAGAGGGTTATCAAGACCTTTAAGCCTGACTTCCCCTTTCTGCATCCATGCTGATGTCAAGTGTTTCGCCACAAACTGATTTATCTCTTTGCCAAAAGTGTCCCCTTGTCTGACACCCCCTGGTGCTAATGCCACCCTGCCTGTGAGGGCTTTTGATGACTGTCACTTATTCAAGGCACTGGGAAGGGCTGAACTTGTCCAGCTCTGCTGTTCTGAGAGCAGAAGGGTTTCACAACAGCACCCCAAGCCACATGTGCACCAGGACTTGCTGAGTGTAAGAGATTGATGTCTTGAGGCATTTTGGGGTGCATGTGTGTGAAGGGGCAGGTCAGGCCTTGCCCTGGTGAGGTAATGCCCTGCTCTGCACATCCTCCATCCCTACAGCCTGTATCCCAGCCCTGAGGGGCTGCCAGTCCCTGGCACAGCAGAGGAAATGCTCCACGCCTGCCCCTGCAGCCCCAACCAAGCTCCCCAGTGGCCAAATGACTGGAAAACCCACCTGGGAAAAGGGGTCAGGATGGCTAAGGAGTAGATAAAGCTGAACTTGAGGTGAGCACAGGTCTTGACCCGATCTCCTTTTGGAGTTTTCATCAAAAGAAACACCTCTGGTAGCTATATGTGTCCTCTTTTCTATATTTACTTGCTTTCTTCTTTAATTCCCTCCTCTTGGAAGTCATGAACAATTTAAAATTGAATGGGCCTAAAGTTTGCGAAGTTGAATGGGCCAATTGAATTCTCTGAGGTGTTTTATGTTGAGTGTGTGCTACTCTAAACCTTTAGTCAGTTCTTTGATTTTCTAAATTTGCCATTTGGTTGTTTTCACCTCTTGAGAGTACCTTGTCAGTCTTTCTTCTGTGCATCTAAAGCAGAGCACATCAACAACCACCAGCCCTTTAAAAGCCTTGTCAGGTGAATTTTTTTGGGGCCTTACAGTGGGGGAAACCAGCCAAAAGCCAGAGCTGCTGCCTCCTTCTTCACCAAGGGACTGATCTGTGCCAGCAGCTTTGCTCCAGGTCTGGCTTAGACTTGCAAAACTAAGACAAGGTTAGCCAAGCCTGCTTCTATCCTGGGACTGCAGTCAGCACCAAACAGGAGACAACACCAGCATCCATTTATTCTGCCTTTATTCACTGGGGAGAGGAGGCCAGTATTTTATCTTGTCTTCTGCATGAGTCCTGAGAAGCCTCACCAGTTCTGCAGAGCTTTGGTCCCTCTTACCTACACAGAATCAGCCCCATGTCATGGCAAAGCTGATGTGCCTGGAGGAGTGCTGGCATACAGGGAGAGGGATACAAGGCTGCCTCGTCAGAGCAAGAAGAATGAGTGTGCCCCAGCAGAAATCACTGGGGGAAGGTGTTTCCTTTCTTGTTCTCTCCAGGATCAAAGCTTGTCCCAGCTCACATCAGGCTGGAGAGCAATGGAGCATGGTCCATTAAACTGCTACCCACAGAGCAAAGCCAATGCTCTGGAAAGAGTGAAAGAACCATGAGGGAGCAAGGCTAAGGGTCTCTGCTCCAAGCTTTGTGGGATGCCTGTGAAATTTTGGGTTTGGCAGGGCAAGTCAGTCTTAGCAGCACTGGCCAAAGGATCTTTGCTGGCTACCATCCCACCAAACCCCCTCCACTGGCTCCTACCAAGCCCCTGCCCCAGCCACACTGCCCCATCTTGCAGGGGGATTCTCCAGGCATCCCTAAATCTGCAGTACAACCCCACCAGGCCCCTCTGGATGTGGCTGTTGTAGCACCACCAGGTTAGGCAGGACTAACTCTCACCCTGGGCAAGGGAGGGCACTCCCTGGGCAGCCCTTGGGACAAAAGACTGCAGGGACAGTGTCCTCCCCCAGCACAGTGAAAGGGACACAGGCAGGCTCTGCAAACAGGGAGCAGAGGAATGGGGCACCCAGTTTCACACTGCCCAGGTGGCACCTGTGGATGTCCCACATGGGGATGCAAAGCAGCCCAGGGACCACTACACACTGCTGAGCCCCTCAGAAAGGCAGCTCAGCAGCTGCCTTTGATCAGCCATTGCCCCTTTCTTTCAAAAGAGGCTGGTTGTCCCTTAACCACACCTCATAATCCCCAGAATCCCCCACACAAGAGCAAAACCCATGCAAGTGAGACACCTCTGACCTGCAAGCCAATCTCCAGGCAGGTCAGCCCAGGGTGAACTAACAGTGCCACCAAGCTCAAGAGGGGCTGAAGGTATCTACGTGCTGCCCCCACACAAGCCAGGCACAAAGGCTGTGTTTATATGGCCACATACCCAGCAGGTCCTCACTGCAGGGTGTGGCAGCAGCCCCACACCTGTGGTGGGAAGGGGTGTCAGGCACAGAACAGGATGCTGTTGAAAGGCTGAGACTTGGAGCTGCAGAGACAGGGGGAGATACTCCCCATCATTCTCCCTGAAGCACTGCCAGCCAGAACCAGGCTGCCTGGACTTGAACAGCAATGGTAGGAAGAGACAGACCCAAGCCAGGTGTAACACTCAGACCACACTCTGCTGAAAGGCTGAGACTTGGAGCTGCAGAACAGGGGGAGATACTCCCAATCATTCTCCCAGCTGCCAGAAGCACTGTGCAGCACCTGCCAGCTAGAACCAGGTTGTCTGCACCTGAACAGCAATGGTAGGAGGAGACAGACCCAAGCCAGGTGTAACACTCAGGCCACACTCTGTTGAAAGACTGAGACTTGGAGCTGCAGAGAGACAGGGGGAGATCATTCCCCATCATTCTCCCTGAAGCACTGCCAGCCCAAACCAGGCTGCTTGCACCTGAACAGCAATGGTAGGAAGAGACAAACCCAAGCCAGGTGTAACACTCAGGCTGCCCAGGATGGACACCACCACAGTTCTTCCTTCCTTACCGAGTTTGAGGTGAAGTTCCTGACACCAACACCTCCTAGGATCCCCTTTTCCCCAGTCCCTCCCAGCAACACTGAGCCTGGCAAATACCTTACAGCAATTAATTTTACGTTATTCTGCATTTACGCAAAAATAGAGCAATTCTATATTTATAGAGGTTTATAGCCGGATCCGTGCTGGAGGAGTTATCGAGCAAGGCCGGGAGCTGAGGGTGGTCCGGGCTCCCGAGCAACCGGCTGCTTCTCGTTGGGCAACTCCAACATACAAAATTAAAGGCATTCGTCTCCGTCTGGTTTCTTAAATAGATAAGGGGGGAACAAGTGGACAGTATGTACAGAGGGGCCGTGCTGGCCTCGGCTCTGCCCGGGTCAGTGGGGCCGGCTGCTGGACTCTGAGGGCTGCCGCTGGCGCGGGGGAGTGTAGCCATTCAGGTACCCGTTGCTCTGGCGTTTGCTGAGTCCTCCGTTAAGAATGTCCTGGATGTGCTGCACTATCAGGTTTATGGCCACTGCGAGCAAAAGGGGGAGACAAGGTGTTAGGATGGATGCAAAAATCAAGCAGAGCCGAGGTAGGGTTGCGACCCTGCGGTCCCACCCAATGTTGTTCCCTCCTATTCCCCCCCCCAGGACTGATCCCTCTGCCACTCAAGCCAGGATAGTCAGGGTGATTCCAGCTAGGATAGTCAGGGTGATTCCAGCTAGGATGCCCAGGCTGCTCCCAGCCAGCATGGTCAGGCTGAATCCAGCCAGGGCTGTCAGGCTGAATCCAGCCAGAGCACTCAGGCTGAATCCAGCCAGGGAGGTCAGGCTGATCCCAGCCAGGATGGTCAGGCTGACCTCAGCCAGAACACTCTGACTGATTCCAGCCAGAACAGTCAGGCTGACCCCATCCAGGACACTCAGGCTGACCCCAGCCAGGACCCCCAGGCTGAATCCAGCCAGGATACCCAGGATGATTCCAGACAGGGCACTCAGGCTGACCCCAGCCAGGACACTCAGGCTGACCCCAACCTGGCTGACCCAGCTGCACATTGCCTTTTGTGTGGGATGAACCAAGAGTTGGCCTGCAGGTACTACAGGAACACAAACTCCCAGTCAATAATGCTCCAAGCAGGAGCAAAGGGAACAGGCTCATCTTGGCACACCTGTGGCAGCAGCACTCTCTTGGCAATGCTGCTCTCAGGCTGTGGCCTGAGACCCCTCTGGGGCAGGGCTGCCAGCTCCAACCTAACTCCACTGCAGCAGCAACAGCCCAAGTCTGGCTGCCAGGGCAGAGCAGCAGGGCCTGGGTGCTTACCTTCATTATCTGCTCCTCTGGGAATGATCACATCAGCGTATTTCTTGGTCTGGGAGGAGAGAGAGCACTTTGTTACAGGGAAAAAGTGGAGAGACAGCGGGCTGGGGCATTGTTCCTGCTCTCTGGGGCAGCTCCTTGCCCTCCCCAGACCCTCTGGGAGGGATGTCATTGCTGATAATACGTTTTGGATGCTCTTGTGTTCTGCTCTGCATTTCAAGGGCCATGCTTTGTGCCCTGACTCCATTTTCATCAGTTCGTATAAGAGGCACCCTGAACAAAACCTACAATTAGGAAGCCTCATAATCACAGGACTCCAGCAGCTGATGCTCTTGGGAACATCCTTCTCCCTGAATCCACCCCAGACTTGCTCCAAGAGCACAAGCTGGCGTGCCTGGGCACAGCCACCAGATCTGCCTGGGAAGGGGGGAGAATTCTCTACCACACCACTTGCAAAGGTGTGATTCAGGACACCAGTCCTGACCTAGTTTCCCCTGCAGGTGCCAGTCTCAGTCTCCTCCCTGTTTGTGGCAGTTTTACAGCTGACAGCCAAGCCCCACCAAGCCAGCTGGGGTGATGGGTGTCACCTGACACCTCCAAGTGCTTCCAGACATATCAAAAAACCACCAGGATATGCTGGACCATTTCAGGACTGGACCACTTGGCTCAGAGCTGCTTTAGGAGTCAAATAACAGCAGCAGTGGGTGCTGAGCCAACACCAGGCTGGAAGTGGGAGCAGACCATTGCAAGGCTGTGGGTAGAAACAAGGCAGTTCTGTGCCCTCCTAGTTTCACACTTCATTCTCCTACAGACTCTTCATCAGAAGAGCCTGATGCAGCATCTGCTGCTCTGAAAAACTGTGGATTTAGAAGAGGAGCCTTGCAAGCTGGACCTGCCTCTCAGGAAAAGCCTTTCTGGGCTTTGGAATTGGTCCCCAGAGCCACAGCTGAGTGAGACTGAAACAAGGGAGCTGTGCAAGAGCCAGGAAAAGATCTTGCAGCACAGAATCAGTCCCTCTAAAGGTAAGGGGTAGAGGTGACCAGACAGACAGGCATAGGGATGCTCCCAAAGTGGGAGGCACAGTTTAATTCCTGCCTGTGGTGCTGGCCAGCAGTTCCCAGGTTTCAGGACTCTGCTAGTTCACTTCCTCCAGAATAAAAAAAAAATGTCCTTGTATAAAAATATAAAAATCCTCACATACCACATCTGCTTGAGAAGCCTTGAGAAGCAAGGCACAGGCTGCTCTCCATGAGAACCAGGAAAGGTGTACAATGGCTGATCTGCAAACTTGCTATTTCTGTGCAAGTCTGCAGGGCTGCAGTAAATTCCCCCACACAGTCCCTGCCTGCCAGGCAGCCTTGGCTCTGTTATCAGCTCCCAAAGGAGCTTCCTTTCTCCAGGCAGGCCTTGTCCCCCTGGCCACTCAGCAGCCAGGAAATGCAACCTGCAAGGCCACATCCCACTGCACAGCAGCACTGCAGGGTGAAAAGGGCAGGCAGCACAGCCCAGAAGAGGAGGCAGACACAGCAAACACTGCCTGGGGGCAGAGACATCCCATTCCCCAGCTAAATACAGCCAAGGATCCTCCCTGCCAGGCTGAGCTGCCCAGAGGTTTGTCAGCCCTTGCCCAGGGAGGGATTCCTCTGGCCATGCTGCCTTCCCAAAGGGAAGGGTGATCTCACCAGGAAGGCAGTGGCTGTACAAACAGTCCCCATCACAGCCTGCCCTGGCAGAGCCTGCCGAGAGGGAGGAAGGCACAGGGGGCAGATCTGAGCTCTGGGCAGGCACAAAGTGCTCCTGTTCCAGCACTCTCACGGGTGCACTCCCCTGACTCACCGGCAGGCAGAACTCCTCGAAGGCAGGCTTGACAAAGGTGATGTACTGAGACAGGATCTGCTCCAGGTCCCTGCCTCGCTCACTGATGTCTCGCAGCACTGAGGGGAAGGTGGAAGGCACAGTCAGGAGCTGAGGCACAACTCTCTCCACCCCCTTTCCCTTCAATAAGTACAGCCTTTGGCCTTTGGTTATTTTGCCTGAGATCTCTGTTCCTGAAAGCTGCTGTCCATGTGTCTGAGCATATCCCAGCCCAGCTCCGTGCTTTTATCCTGCTTCCAAGTTTTCCGGGGAGCCAAGGGCTGGCTGACCTGGCCAAGGGCTTTTCTTGGCCCTCTTCTCAGCTCTGCATGCACATTCCAGCTGTAACCAGTGCCAGCCCAGTCCTGAGGGCTCCCAGCCTCAGACTCTGCCTCCCTCCTGTCACTCTGTCCTGCCTGACTGGCCATTCTCTGCCTTCCCAGTGCAGAGGTGTCCAAAAAGTAGAAAATCAGTGGGGTTCAGCCCCACACACACATTAGGGCACAGTTTAACTTAAATCTGCAGAGGTGGGGAGAGTAAAACACCCAATTGCACAGCTCTGCCAGGCTCCTTGTGCTGTCCCCAGCTAGCAGGAGCAGCAGAGGTGAGGGGGTCAGCTCAGGAGGAAGCCCTAAGGCAGGAGAGCAAACTGGCCTGCTGCTTGTTCTGCCACTCAGGCCTTCCACCCTGTTTGCATGAGCTGTTTGGGCCAGTGCCATCCCCAGTCTGACGCCACTTGAGCGTGGACAAGTGGCCCAGTTCAGCAGGAATTCAACCCTCAGGGAAGAGCCAAAGCAGCCCTGTGGCTGAGCAGACAGCTCTTGGCTGTCCCCAGGGGGCTGCTGGCTTTTCCCCAGCATGTGAGTGCCTGGCACTGGCTTTGGAATGAGCCTTCCCTCGTGTCCCAGGCAGAGCCAAGGCACAGCACTGCCCTGCCAGCCTGCCTGACCTGCTGGGCAGCACTGCCTGTGTGCTCTCAGGGCCAGGACACTGCTGCTCTGGCACTGCCCCCGTGGCTCTGTTTGCCCTTGGCCAGCAGCTTCACAGTGTGGCCTTTCACAGCCCTGCAGGGGGAAGTGCTGGGGCAAAGGGCTGGCAGCAGGATGGGAACCAGCAGCAGCTTCTCCAGAGAGCAGAAGCGAGCCCCAGCTTGAAGAACACTGAAAAAGAGGCAGGGAAAATAGAACACTCTTGTTTCCCAGCTCCCACACCTTATTTGCTGGGGTGCAGGAGGCCTGTGAGCTGGGCAGGGGCTGGTGCTGACAGGGCAAAGCTCTCCTGCCTCTTCCCAGGGCAGGATAATCACCCCACACACAAGCACAGGTCAAACACCTGGTGCTGTACCTGGCCCCAAAGCAGCAGGTCCCGGGTAAAACCACACACCCTGTCCTGAGGGATTGCTGGCAGGGCAGGCAAATATCCCAAGGACAGACTGGCACCTCTCTGAAGCCACCAGGTCTCAAGTCAAACTGGACCCAAAACGTGCATGTGACCTGGTTTCTCTTTTAGGGAAACTGGCCAAGGACAGGGCAGAGAGGGAGCTTAGCCAGAATGAGGTCCCTGAGCCCCATGGATCCCTGTCTGAGGCACCTGGCAGAGCTTGCCCCTTGCTCCCTGCTAGCAGAACTTCTGAGATGGGCACAGGGTGAGCTGCACACACTGAACCCCAGCACTACTGATTCACTGGGCTGTCAGCTGCACTTCCAGTAACCTCAGCTCCTGCTGCTGCCCAGCTGAAAACCCAACTGCTGCAACCCTTTAGGGCTTCTGGGACAGAAAGATGACTCAGGGCCACATCACAACACAAGATCCCAACTTTGGCAATGAGTTGCCTCCAGCCACGTTCCAGGGACATGATTATACCTTTGGCACCTCTCACACAGGCTCTCCTTTCCCAGAAATGACAGGCAGACATGCAGTAAACAGATTTGATGCTGCAGTGGTCCTACCAACTGCTGATGGCAGGGAAATGGCCAGATTCCTAGCAGGAGAACAATGAGCTGCAGTAACCAGGAGACAGCAGCACCTCCATCAGCAAAGCTGCCCTTTTGCAAGTGGTTGATGGTGGGTGGGACAAGTACAAGGCTCACAAGAGAGGTGTGAGCACAGCTGTGACCCCACAACTCCACACCACCTTCTCCTGTCCTGGATGACCATTAGGACAGATGGAGCCCAAAGTCAGGGGCTAAATTAACTCAGTGGACACTCAGACCTGTTACAGGGGTGCTCCATAAAATAGGGCACTGATATTTGTGTGAAACACCAAAGATGGGGAATGAAAATGAATTGGAGAGTGTGGGACCTGAGCATGATTTAAGTGGTTTGGAATAAGGGCTGGAGAATGTGCTGGTTTTGGTGGGGACAGAGTTAAATTTCTTCACAGTGGCTGGTGTGGAGCTTGTTTTGGATTTGTGCTGAAAACAGCGCAGATAACACAGGGATGTTTTTGTTATTGCTGAGCACTGCTCACACAGATCCAAGGCCTTTGCTGCTCCTCACCCCACCCCAGCAGTGGGGGAGGAGACACAGCTGGGACAGCTGACCCTGACTGACCCAAAGGGTGTCCCACATGATGACAGAAAGCTGGGGGAAGGAGGAAGGTGAGAGGAGACATTCAAAATGATGGCATTTGTCTTCCCACATACCCATCACACACCATGGTGCCCTGCTTTCCTGGGGATGGCTGAACACCTGCCTGCCCACGGGAAGTGGTGACAAATTCCTCCTTTTGCTTGCCTTGTGGCTTTCACTTTACTTCATAAACTGCCTTTGTCTCAGCCCACAAGTTTTCTCACTCTTACCCTTCTGATCCTCTCTCCCCAGGGGAGGCTGAGCAGGAGCTGTGTGGGGCTGAGCTGCTGGCTGGGGTCACTGTCACCACCACAGTGTCCTACCCTGTGGCTGGCTGTGGCCCTGAGCTCCTGCACAGGATTTTAAGGGATCAGGGCTCACATTTTGGGACCCTGCATATCTGTGACCTGCTAATACATCTCCCTGCAAGTGACTGTGCTGTCACCTCCCGGGGTGAGTCATGCAAGAACAGTGGGCAGGGTCAAGAGGGATTGGTAAAAAGGAGATGTTCATCAGTGCTGATGACATCCCAGCAGCTGAGGAGGCTCTGCATGTGTCTGACAGCAGGAGGGCAGGCAAGACCAGCTCCACTGCAGAGTGGAACAGTCCCATGCACACACACAGTCCCAGAGTGACGCACTGAGACGCGCTCCCCTCGTCACAGTGCAGAGCTCTGGCAGGGATTGCTCCTCTTCTGTCATCTTCTGCATCCCCAGGCACCCTGTGCAGCCTGTCAGAGCCAGCCAGGGGTAGCAATAGTTCAGACAGAAGTGAATTCTGCCCCAAGAGTCCCCAAATGGTTTTTTAGTCACCTGGGAGGTGCTGCATGAGTGACCCACCCCTCAAAGCTGCTGAGAAACAAAGGACATCTCAAGTCATGCAGGCCCTGCAGTGTGGGTGTCCCTCTCCATGTCAGCTGGCACTCCACAGCCAACCCAGCAGGACTTGGGAGTCCTGGAGAGGGACACTTTGTTTTCTAGGGCTCTTTGTCCCCAAACTGTCATCGTAATGCCAGGTACCCCTCAAGGCTGCTTAGAAACAAAGCACATCTCAAGTCATACAGGCCCTGTAGTGTGGGTGTCCCTCCACACATCAGCTGGCACCACACAGCCAAGCCAGCAGGACTTGGGAGTCCTGGAGAGGGGCACTTTGTTTTCTAGGGCACTTTGCCCCCAAAGCAGGTCCCACACAGAGGCTCCACACTGAGTTGCACAAATGTACAACCAGACTCCCCATGTGCAGCACCCACGGTGGACACCATGGCCCAAATGCCATCTTCAGAGCACACCCACAGCCCAGGTCCTGGGTGGATCTATCAGGCTCTGACTGAACTGCCCAGATGCTCTGCCGTGCCCACTGCTCCCTCCCCTGCTGGCATCTGCTGACTGGCAGCAGCTGCTGCTCAGCTGCTGGCACCGGGCTGGTGCCACGGGGCCGTGCGAGGACACGGCACACTCAGCAGTCATCAAAGGAGGAATCCCAGCCAAGGCAGCAAAAATCCCACTGAATCCCAAGAGACACACGCAGAGCAAGCCACAAGCTGCCCTAGTGACACTCTGCACTGCGCAGGAAAAACTCCACAGCTCTTCACAGCTTTGTGCCAGCTCTGCTCTGCTCACTGCCACCTGCCTGTGTGCCCAGCTGCCTAGAGCAGTCAGGGGGATTTGTGTCCCTGCTCACTGTCACCTTCCTGTGTGCCCAGAGCAGTCTGGGGCATTTGTGTCCCTGCTCACTGCCACCTTCATGTGTGCCCAGAGCAGTCGGGGGCATTTGTGTCCCTCCTGACTGTCACTGCCTGTGTGCCCAGAGCAGTTGGGGGCATTTGTGTCCCTGCTCACTGCCACCTTCGTGTGTGCCCAGAGCAGCTGGGGCCATTTGTGTCCCTACTCACTGCCACCTTCATGTGTGCCCAGAGCAGCTGGGGCCATTTGTGTCCCTGCTCACTGTCACCTTCATGTGTGCCCAGAGCTGGGGCCATTTCTGTCCCTGCTGACTGCCACTGCCTGTGTGCCCAGAGCAGTCGGGGGCATTTGTGTCCCTGCTCACTGTCACTGCCTGTGTGCCCAGAGCAGTCAGGGGCATTTCTCTCATTGTCACCTGCCTGTGTGCCCAGCTGCCCAGCGCAGTTAGGGGTATTTCTGTCCGTGCTCACTGTCACTGCCTGTGTGCCCAGAGCAGTTGGGGGCATTTCTATCCCTGCTCACTGTCACTGCCTGTGTCCCCAGAGCAGTCAGGGGCACTGGTGTCCCCGCTCACCTCTGCGGGACAGGCGGGTGTCGGCGTCCGTGTCCACGAAGAGCTTCATGCGGAACAGGTCCCTCACCTCCTGGCTGTAGAAGGCCAGGATGCCCTCGAAGAGCACCACGTCAGCAGGGTACACTGTCACCGTCTCCTCTTTCCTGGCATGGAGAGCACAGTCAGACCCTGCTGCTGGGGGAGGCTGGCCAACACAAAGAGAGGTGTGGGGAAACAGCTGTGCTCCTAAAGCACTGCTCCAACCCTGGGACACCACTGCTGCACCAGGGGGGCAGGAGAGAGAGGAGAGAGGGGAGAGAGAGGGGAAGGAGACCTACCCCACCGCCGTGGAGGGGATCCAAGGCATACGTACGCTTCCTGGAAGGATAAAGGGCAAAGCAGGAAGCACGCCAGCCCTTCTCCCCCTACCTGGGCCAGCTGCTGCTCACAAGGGTTATGTGCCAAGCCAAAAAGCCCAGGGAACCTGCATGGCCAGCTCTGCTTCCCTGGGGAACAGGCAGCACTTCCCTGACAGTACAGAGCTTTTGTGGGAAACACAGCAGAGCAACGCCATCCACGACCAACACAGGCATGCAAAAACAAGCTGAACACAGGCAAGGGGAGTGGTACAGCAGCAGGAATTGTTGTCCTCCTCCTTTCCTGGCACTGCCAGGGTGTTTGAGGCTAGAGAGCTTGTTAAAGCTGCAAACACTGAGTTTATGGGGAGAGGAGGTGTGGATGGGGAAGAGAAGGGAGGCTGTAACCCCCAGCACTGATGACTGGATGTTCATGGAGGGCTACACAGCTTTCCACATCCTCTGCCTGGGATGCTCTAATTCGGGGCTGGAGGAGTTAGGATGGAAACTGGCAGGTTAGGCACCCAAGCAGAGGGCAGGAGTCTGGGGAGGCAAGGCTGCCACAGGACGTTAGCAGAGGCACAGCAAGGCAGGAGCAGCTGTTAGACCTGGAGTGGGAGACAAAGTCATAGACAGGAATCTGGACCGTCTTCCCTTCTGTGATCTCTTTGAGCGTTTTCACGATCAGCTCGTTGTCAAAGGCATCTGAGGAGAGAGGAAACGTTACCCGAGGCAGCTTTGCAACCTCTCCCACCCACCAGATGCTGAGCTCTGCCCAAGCCAGAGTCGTTGGCACCTCACACTGGGGACAGACAGACACATAGACTTGGGAAGAAAGCCCTGCACCTCCCCAGAGACCAGGCAAGGCCATGGGGCTCTGTGGCTCTGCATCAGCCTGGGATGTGGCCTGCAGAGATCAATACTGTCCTTGTGCAGCAGTGCTGCCAGCCCAGGCACAGGAAGGCATCTCCTCCAGGGCTCCAGCCCTCAGACAGAGACTGCAGCAGTGTTCCAGCATGGAGCTGCCACACAGACAGGGCTCTGTTTGCTCAGGGCTCGCTGCCTCTGGCCATTGTCCTCCTGGGGACCAAGGGACTGCAGCTCTGGAATTTCCCCACCATGCCCAGAGATGTTTCAAAGAGCCCCTGTTGTGGTACCAGGGCAGGGCCCCTCGCTGGAAGGGTTTGCAGAGCAGCTGCACAGCTGGTTCCCTCCTTGAGGGAGGGACAGGGAGCTGCTGGCTCCAGGGACTCTGCCAGCCCACATCTCTCTGGGCCTGGCTCAGCTGCACCAAAAACCAATCTGTTCCTCTGCTGCCTGCTCTAGGTGAAGGATATGGGAACAAGATGACCTTTAAGGTCCCCTCTAACCCAAACTATTCAATGATTCTACAATTTTATGAAAACCTTGTTTAAACTGGGGGATGTTTTTGCAGGAAGAGGAGGGTCTTAAGAAGTTTGAGGGTTTATAACCTGCTCCTTCTCATGCCAAACACTCCACCCCATTTCCTTCCACAGAGAGATGGGGGGATGACACACAGGTGGTCCCAGCCACAAGAGCTTGACTAAGCCATCCCACGAGGATTCAGAGCCCCAGTGTGCTTGCAGGCTTTTTGCTGCTGCATCTGGGGGTCCCACTCTATCCCTGTCCCCACAGTGCTGCTCTCCACTCACCTGGGTGGTCAAAATTGAATTGGCCTTTGAGTGCTTTGGATTTCTGCTCCGAGGTGAGGACCCTGTAGAAGCTGTCTTGGCTCACAATCACCACCTGCTTCTGGCGATAATCCACCTCGTTCTGGCCCAGCAGCTGCACAATCTTGGAGCACACTGAGGACTGGGAAAGGAATAGAGCAAAGGAGGCACATCAGCAGCAAGTTACATCTTAGCAGCACAGGGAGGATTGTGGTGCTGTTCACAGGGGTTCCAGGAGGAGGGAAGAGATGAGAATCTTGATCCATGTTTCAGAAGGCTGATTTATTATTTTATGATATATATTATATTAAAAGAAAATTATTTCTTAAAACTACACTATAAGAATAGAATAAAGATTTCATCAGAAGACTAGCAAGGAATAGAATGATAATAAAATCTTGTGACTGACCAGAGAGTCCAAGCCAGCTCACTGTGATTGGCCATGAATTAAAAACAACTACATGGACCAATCAAAGATGCACCTGTTGCATCCCATAGCAGCAGATAATTATTGTTTTTCTTTTCCTCTGAGGCCTCTCAGCTTCTCAGGAGAAAAAAATCCTAACAAAAGGATTTTTCATAAAACGTGTCTGTGACAGAGGATGTCTCCAGGTAACATCCCTGCCTGCTCACTGCACCTCCAGCCAAGAGGCTGAGGCTTTCCCAAAGCCACCGAGGGAGAAGTGCTCCAGAGGCATCACCATGGTACCCTTTAGTGTGACAGCAGCACCAAGTTTGCTGCCTGCCACCCTCTCCTCCGCCCCTATAGCCTGCCCACAGCTCCTATTCTGGGCACAAGTGGCAGCAGAAAAACAGTCAGCTCCTGCCTGGGTTCAGCCACATGCCCCAGGTATTCCAGCCTGCCAGGCAGCTCCCCGTGGGGCATTTCTCCTTGAGAAAGCAGTCTTGGCTCCCCCAGCTCTGCCCCATCCCAGAAACCCCACTACAGCATGAGAGAGAGCAAACAAAGCCCAGGATGGGAAGGTATGAGGAGGAGAACCCGTGGGACCTTATCAGGGACCTGTGCCACAGCTGCCAGGGCTGGGAGGAGCCAGCACATCCTGGTGCCTGCTGGCACGGGAGGCTGGGGCACTGCAGAGTCAGCAGCTGAGGAGCCATGTGGGCCTGGCTGCTGGCACGGGCAGCGGGCACCTGGCACTGCCCACGGAGCAGGCTGGGACAGGGCGGCTGGCACCGGCTCTGCTGGCACCAGGGCACGGCCACCACTGCCACAGGACGCAGAGCACAGCTCGGGGGACAAGCCCAGAGCCTGCTGCAGTCCCTTACCCTTAGTCATGGCAGTCCTTGGTGCTGACTGCAGCGCTGCCTGGCAGCCAGCACCGTCCCTGCCACTGAGAGAGAGACAATGCCCCTGCCCCATGGCACCACTGCCCAGGCAAAGCAGCTCCTGTGCCAGAGGGAGCTGCTCCCACTCAAGCAATCGCACTGTGCCCAGCTGAGCTGCTCCTGGCCCTGGTCAGCACAAGGGTTGTGCTGAGCCCTGTGCCTTGCAAAGAGCAGAGTGCTTGCCCCAGCCTGCCTACCCCAGCCTGCCAGGGGCTCTTTCCATGCTCCTGCCTCCTGGATGCCTCAGCCATCTGCTCTGTACCTGGCTGGAAACTTGGAGCTGAAGGCAGCACTGGTGAGAGGGAGCAGGGAGGGGAATGCATGCCTGGCAGAGCTCACCCCAGCAGGCACAGGGCAAGGCTGTTTGCCTGAGAAGTGGAAGATTTGACAGCACTCCCCTCTCCAGAGACTGTCTCTTCCCTCCAGAACAGGCTGACCTGCCTTGGCTGTGGCCACTGGCTGTGAGTCATGGCCAGCCTGGCTGGAGAGGCTCACTCACAGCTCTGCTGCAGAGAGAACCAGCTCCAGCTCGCCCACAGCACTCCAGGCAGCCCTGGGCACCAGTTTGGGTTTGTGGCTCAGGGACGGGGTCTCCTGAGCATCCCACCTTCTTCTCCTGCCTCTCCCAGCAGGCAGGTCATGCCTCCCAAGCCAGGCTGGCAGCCCTGCCCTGCAGCAAGCTGCTCCCACCCAGAACACAGCCCTGCCAGTCACCTGCTCTTGTACACAGGAGACAAAGCCAGAGCCTGCTCTCCTTTTCCTCTGTTTTCCCACTCCCCAAATCCTTCTCTGATAAAACTGTTTATCCAGCTGTATCCCATAGGTTTTGGAAAACCAGGGGGTGTGTTCAGTGCCTCTCTTCCACCTTTCCTGGCTGCTCACTCCCCCAGACACCACTGCCTACCCATGCAGCTACAGGACACAGCAAAGCAGGGCTCAGCCTTGGCTACAGCTACAGCCGCCCAGGAACCAAACTTCCCAGGCCCTCTGCCATCAGGAATAAACTGCCCTTCAGCACAGCCACCCAGACAGATCCCCAGAGCCACAGGTTCCACGTGGATCTGCACCAGAAACTGCTTTTGCCAGCCCAGGGGAGGGAGCAGGACTCCTTTCCTTTGGAAGAGTGAAAGCAGCACATGGATTTGCATTCACTCTCTCACCTTGGACCTCAGCACGTGTATTGGCAATAAAATCATCACAAATGATGTCAGTCTTCCTTCTGCCTTATGCACACTAATCTCTGCTCTGTGGATTCTGGAAGGTGGAGAAGAGCCTCTACCAGCTCTAAAAATCACCCTGTAGCTCCACACCTCACAATTTGAGACACTGATAGTGAGAAAAGCCCAAAGAGAAAGCACCCCAAAGCAGCTGGAGATAGGAACACATCCTCCCTCCAGGTTCCAGACCAGGAACAGATTGTATTCCAGCTGCATTTGCCATCCAGGGCACGGGGGCAGATGGTGCCTCCTGGAAAAAGCAACCTGGCAGACACAGTGGACCCTTCCCTTGTCCCTGGTGGGCTCTGGAGAGCTGGCACAAGTGGTGGAGAAAGACAAGCATGAGGACATCCTGCTCTCAGGACCGAGCTCAGTTTCAGCCTGGCTGAGCAGGGATGTCACCTCCTGGCTCTGGGAAGAGGGACACTTGTCACCTTGGTCCTGCAGGTGTGGGCCAGGCACTGCTCACATATTACACCTGCACTAAATGCAGCAGGACACAGGGACAGGGGAGAGGGCATGTTCAGCTTGCCCCAGTCCACTCCAGGGCTGGCTTCAGCTTTCCTCTGCAGGGCCCTGAACCTCAGCGAGGTCCAAGAAAAGGTTTTTCCTTTTTTCACTATCATTTGTGGTAGGAACAACAATGCCTCATGAGAGGCAGTCCCTGATGCCAATGTGAACAACTCCTACAGCTGGACTTGCAGTTTTTCCCCTTGGCTGATAAACACCCTCTGTTAAGGAGGAAGAAAAACCAGAAACACACAGCTTGGAAACTCCCCTGCACAACAGGAACAGAAACTCCCAGCCTCGGGAAATGTCCCCCCAAATAAATGACATATCCCCTGCTTAAACCCTTTTCTCCCAAAGCAGCACAGCATACACGTGTGACTGTGAAAAGATCCATCAATAATAACTGGAAATAAGCTCAGCCAGGTTTTGGGGAGACCCACAGATGCCCAGTAAGAGCAAGAACAGAGCATGGCTCCAAAGAACTGTGACAGTGTGCCTCTGTCTGGAGGCAGGGGACACTTGCTGACAACAGGCACTTAGCAGCCACTTGAAGGGGCAGCCTGGGCTCACATTCCTTCTTTTGCTGACTCCATCTGCTTCTCCCAGGGAAGAAGACAATTGTTTCTTCTCCAAGAAGCCCAGGAGTGCAGAGGATGCCTTGAGAAAGGTGACTTGATGCCAGTACACAGGCTGGAGGGTTTGAAGCCCATCACTAGCCATGCCTCACGTGACAACTCATCTACAGCAATATGAGAGCTGTGCCAGAGCTTTTTGCCTCTGCTCAGCCCCTTTCCATACCCACCTCATCCATGCACACCTTGCCACGAGCCAAAGCTGGTGATTCAGCTGCAGCAAACTCCAGGCAACAGGATGCTTTCTCAAGCAAAAGGAGAGAGCTTCCCCTCCTCCAGAACTTGGTTAAAACTAAATATAGCCAGGCCCCAGCAGCCTCTGTGGTTGCCAAGCAGACCTTTCCCATGCAGCCACATGGAACTGAAGCAGGACTTTCCAAGCAGGCGGGCAGGAGGGACCCTGGCTGCTGCCATGGGTTACAAAATCCCACATGCTGCAGCGAGGGGAGCTCAGCTCCAGGTTGGAGCTGCACTCCCCCGGGCTCTGTGCTCGAGCTGCTCCCTGGGAAAGCCGTGCCAAGCAGCCCACACCTCCCAGCTCGTGGAGAGGAAGGTATCAGCACAGCACCACACCAGCCAGAGCTCCAAGGGGTTATTCCTGAGCAGGAGCAGCTGCAGCTCCCCTTGCAGGACTCCTCCCCTGAACCAAGCACACAAACAGGCAGTGTTCAAGGAAGAAGTACAGCTTTATTCTGCTAGGAAGATGCAGAGGGCACCTGGAGAAGAAATCCAACATATTTTCCCAAAAGGAGAGAGGTGGTACACAGGGGAAGAAAACAGATGGGTGTTTGGAGGCCTACCTCTAACATTTATTTGGAATCCATTAATTACATATTTAATTCACATTCACTCGTGGCCTATAGCCAGCTGTTCAGATATTCTTCAGGAGTTGACTAATTCCCTGACATTATTATGGAGACTATCCCACAATCCCTCCTGGGTAGCTCTGATCAGTGAATATCACTTCTGATAGGTGTTAAGGTGAAAGCTGATGGACAGTGCCACTGTCACCACCAGGAACCACCACGAGAAGGGGCCAGGACACAGCTGATGCCTCCAGCCCCAGGAGGGCAAGGCCTGTCCTGGGCTGGCAGGAACTCCTAAGCCTTGTGCAGGTGGATATGCTAAAAGCCACATGCTGAGAGCAGCCTGTCCATCCCCAAGGAATCCAGCACTGGAGAGGGATGGTCCCATTCCAGGACCTCCCATTTTCCCAGGGACTCTAAATGAGACACCCAGCAAAAGTGACTTAGCCAGATCAAGTGATTCCAGCCCTAAAGAAACACTGAAGCTGCCAGATCCCTCAGGAGGAGGAAAAGGGTTGTGCCAAAAGCGTGGAAAGCGAGGCACAGCCTCCTGCCACCACTGCAGGCTGCTGCTCATGAGGACAGTCCTCCTCAGCAGAGCAATGCCCTTGGCCCAGAGCACAACCAGGAGCCAGGACAGACTGCAGCAGTCCCATCCCAGCAGGGAGAGAGCCCAGAGGTTATCTGCAGGGACACCAGTGCCATAACGCCCTTCCTGCAGGATCTGATTGGGAGCTGGCTTGGCAGCAGCTGGCCATGGCTCTGCAGCTGCAGCAGCCTGCTTGGGGTGTCCTCATCACATCTCTGTGGATAAAGCAGTCTCCAGTGTTGTGCTCTGACAGGATTTTCCCTCAGATCAAACATAAGGAACCACTGTAATTATTTGTTGAATTTCTCTGCTGTCCTCTGTAGTGTGCTGCCCTTATCTCCTGCAGCACACGACTTACAGATGTTGGTCTCTTCCTGAAGGTTATGGTGATTATAAACTACCAGGAAGTGCTTGGACTGGGATGACACACAGAACAGACAGCAAATTGGGAAGGGTCCCAGAGCATCCATCAAATGCCTGTGACTGCAGACAGCCAGTTCATGACCCACGCCATCCTTTCCAGCCCTAATGGGAGCACACACGTGTGGCAACACCAGGACTGGAAACTTGGTATTATTCCTGAACCAAAAGCCTGTCTCTCCACCCAGAGCATTCCCAGACAGGTTCACCACCCTGCCTTTCCCTTTGTGAGGCACAGGCCAAGCAGAGCAGCAGGGGGATAGCCAGGTTCCTATTCACTCACCCTGGGACACTGTGCATGTGATCAGCAATCCCGGGCTGGAGCATAAACAGGCACACACAGAGGCTCTAAACACAGATTACACGCAGGGAGGAAAACAAGCCCTCTAACACAATCCCTCCAATCCTCTGGTTTTAGGCACAGGATATTTTTCTCGAGCTCCTGCTGCAAACTCCATAGCCCAGAGCTGGCTGAGCCCACGGGACTGTGGTAAGCAGGCTCCATAATGAGCACATATTCCATCAGTAACAGGAAAGGGCTGACCCATCAAAACACCCTGTGGATCAGTCTGATCAGGGCTGGCACACAACAACGTTCTGCTAGAACGTTTGATGAGTCTCTAGCACACGTTGACACCAGTGTTTAACTAGTCAGACCTTGTGATGCAGGGCTCCTGCCAGCCACAAACCAACGTCACCAGGAAATGGTGCTGAACCGACACAGGGCTGCTGCAATTCCTGTTAGGCCCCCTCCCGTGGGGGAGTCATTCCCGGATCTCCCCTGGGCTTCTGTGCCAGCCACCCGGGTGGTGACATTGTGGCAGTGACCCCAGGCTGCTGTGGGGGACCTCTGCCCTTGCTGGGCTGAGCTCTGTCACAGAAGAGGCTCCATGAGAGGTGGAGCTGCCCCATGCAGCTCTGAGCACTCCTTCCCTGGGGGCCAACACTGCGGTGCCACCCTGGCTGGGCAGTGCCAGCCTCCTGGCTTGCTCACTCCTGCAGCCTCTGCCAGCCCTGCCAGTGTGGTGGAGCCAGTGAAGAGCACACCTGGCTGATCACAAGGCTGTAATCTTGGTGCTCTGCAGGCTGGAAACTCTGAGGCTGCATGTTCAAACAGACATTGGGAACTTGATGTGCTAACTCAAGACCCAAATGATGTAACTACAAGGCTGCAGTGGCACCCATAGTCAGCCCTCACTGCCATCTGAGCAATGAGCAGCCAACCAAAGCAATCTGTCATTTCTCACAAGCTCCTGTTGGAAGGCAGCAATCAGCACCTCACTTCACGTGGGGACAATTAATGCTTCAGCCTGAGCTCCAAGAGCTCTCCCCACCCCTGCAGCCACCCCAGCACCAGATGCTGCTGCTGGGAGCAAGCTGCTCCAGGCACTGCTGGCAGAGCTGCAAGGTCCCAGCAGCTAAGCTGAAGTGAGGACACAAAGAGCTTTAGGAGATATCCCAACAGTTCCCAGCTCATCTCAGCAGCCAGTTTGCTGAACTTTCCTCCAGCCTGCAGCCTGGCTGCCTGCCTTGTGCTCTGCAGAGTCCTTGCTGGTCAGGAATGTCTTGCAGGAGCAAGGGAAGGAGCTGTTGGCACAAAGGCCATGGGTGTAAGAGGGAACAAGAACACCAAGAGAACACTTGAGAACAGACAGGGTGAAAGAAAATGTGACAACAAGCCTTGGGAATTGCTCTGAGGGAATGAGGCAGTTGCAGTGCTCTTCATGTTTGACACAGGATGGGGGTCTTAATGCCAAGTGATCTCCACCCCAGGAAAGCACAGCACGCTTTGTCCAGACTGCACCACGCTTGGGTTTCAGGGGACAGCTCTTCTTTTTTTTTTGTGAAGAGCCTGTCCCAGCTGAGCTGACTCAAACCAGCCACTGTGCAGCTCGCCGTGCCCTCACAGGGGCTGTGACATCCCAGACTGCTCAGGGCCTCTGCAGCTCGCAGCACAGTCCAGCTTTCTTCCCAGTGCCAAAAACCAGGAAAGCACTCGGGGTTCTACCCCTATCTGAGTGGGCAAAGTTGCTCAAGCCTCCTTTGCTCACTAGGGAAAGAGCACTCAGCCTTTGAATTTGAGTTCTCACAGATTTAACTATCCAAACAATCCCAGTTTTTTGGGAAGGTTGGTTGCTTCCAACATCAGCTTCCCCAGGGCACCATGGCACACAAGTCACGGCCAGCTACAAAACACAATCCCATCCATCCTTCCACAGCCTGACCCTGCTGCTGCACCAAGAGGGATGGAGGGGACTGTGGAGCCTATTGTCCCCATGTCAAACCCAAAAGCAGCAGTGGGAGGAGCTGCAGGGGGCCTTGGAAGGCAAATTCCCTCCGTTATCTTCGGGCTGGTACGCTGCCAAAGGGGTGTGTTGGGATAACAACCCCCAATTGGTGTCGAGGCCAGTCGGACGGATTTGTCACTTTCCCACTGGGAAAGGTGCCTGCTTCACTGCCCTGCTAGCACTCACTCTTCACCCAGAGCCAGCACATCAGCACGGCAGCCCCTGGGCTGGATTTTGGGCGCAGGCAAGTCCTTAGCTAAGCAAACCTCATCAGCCCCATCACTGCTTTCCCAGAGCATGCTGCAGCACCGAACACAGGCCACTGCCACCAGTCAGGTGAGGGACAGCCTCACATCCCTGCCTTGCAGGCAACACCAAATGTGAATCTGAGGAGCTGTGGACACCAGTCCTGGGTCATTTTTTCCCTGTTTCTTGGGGTTTTTTGCCAGCATATTTCTTGTGGCCTTTTCCCACCAACTTTGTAGCGATCTGCTGGACTCCCTTCAACAGGCAACGCTGCACAGAGGTTTTCAGCAGTCACTGGAGGGGGGAAATCAAAGCTGAGAGACAGGAAAAGCCAGTTAGTACATCTCCCTTGCTAGAAAAGGACTATTTCCCTATTTTTTTCCTAAGGCAGCCTGCTGCTCTTGAGCATTTTCACTTTGAAGTCGAGCACCACTGTGGTGCATTGTACTGTAATCACTGCTTTTACCTTGTGGGCCTGAGACACCGTGTTCAGAGACATAACAGTTCAGCAGCGCCAGACACGATGTTATTGGGACAACTACAGAGAGGCAGACCCACGCATCAGAGAACAGACAAACCCAGCGTGTTTGAGTCACCAGGAGCTGTGCTGCAAGAACAATCCAGCTTTGCTTCCCACCGGAGGAGATTGCATCCTCTCTCTCACCATCCCTTCCCTGTTACAGCTGGATTTTTCCCCCTTGCAGCAGCAACAGCAGTCCAAAAATCAATAGCGTACTCAGAAACACATGCTTAAAACACTGGGCTGAGGTACAGCAGTTGGGTTATGCCTTCAAGAGAAGGAGGGATCCCCCGGAGATCAACCCGCAGATCTCAGGCTCATCCTTCTCCTGTGCCAGCCCACATTCAGTTTCCTCAACAATAAATATTTCACAGGCATAGAGCTACTTCCAAATCTATTCATCCTTTCCTAAATACAGCTGGAACGTGCTGCCCTGCATACGAGTGCTGATGAGCTGTGGAGCTGCTTCTACTGCTCTTAAATAAGAAAAAAAAAAAAAAAAGGTATTTTCTTTTCCTATTAAGAAAGAAAGTGACCTAGCGAGGTTAACCAAATTCAGACGGGCACACTGCATGAAACAAGGAAAATAAAACGCTGAAAAGGCAGCAAGGCTGCCGTGCGCTGCAGTTTGGGTGTAGCAGGCTGCCGGCAACACCCGCATTGCCCCGGCGGGCGATGCCCCGTGCCCGCAGCCCTCGCCCCGCTCCCACCTGCCGCTGCCAAGGGCCAGCCCCTCCCGGCAAAGCAGCCAGGAGGTCCTTCTGCCGCTGTGAGTCAGCATTTGCTGCAGAATCCCCGCTCCTGCCACCCTAAACTTGGGCAGAGAAGGGCACCCCCATGCACGACCGACGGGGGTGGAAATTAAAGAACTGCATCGCCCCCGAGGTGCCCTGCGGGGCGGGCAGCGCCTGGGGTCGGCGCGGGTGAAGGGGAGCGGGGGAAGCGCTGACTACAGGACCACAAGAACGATTCTGGAGGGGAGGGAGATGCCGCCGCTGCCCCGGCCGAGCTGGGGCCACCCTTGCTCCGCACAGCAGTTCCCAGCTCTGCCCGCTGCCACAGAGGGACAGAAGGTCCGGGCCGGGAAGAAAGAGCGAGTAAATCCCGCACCCAGCCCGCACCCCCTCCACGTGTCCGCGGGGCTCCGTCCGCCGGCCAGGCAGAGGCCTCGGCGGCCGCACTCCTTCCCCGGGCAGCCGGCTCCACCCGCAGCCGCGGCCTCGGCTCCTCCATCAGCCCCGAGCCCGCGGCCGGGCCGCGGAGCAGCGCACGTGGCGGGGCGGCCGCTCGGAGCCGCCGCCGCCGCCGCTGCCATGTGGCCGCCGGCCCGGCCTGGGGGGCCGCCCCGCAGAGCTCCCCCGCCGACCCCCGCACCTTGCCGCTGGCCGTGCCGCCGCTGACCCCGATGAGGAAGGGCTCCCCGCCGCTGGGCTGCCCCTGCTCCTCCAGCCGCTGCTCGCTGTCCCCCGCCATCCTCCCCGGCTCACCGCCGCGCCTCCTCCGCCTTCGCTCAGCCGTGCGGGGCTGGATTTATCTGATGAGTCAAGGGCCTTCCTCCCCGCCTGGTTCACATCCCCGGCGCTGCGGCTCCTTGCCAGGTGCTGCCGCAGCTGCACATGCTCCGGCCCAGCCCGCCGGCGGGCGGCACTGCGGCCACATGGGCTCGCACCGCGCCGCCGCCCTCAGCCCGCCCGCCCGGCCGCGGACAAAGGCGCCGGGCCCCGCACTGCTCCTGAGCCCCGCGCTGCTCCTGAACCCGCTCCCTTCCTCTCTCCGGCCGCTCCGCTTCATCCCACACCACGGCGGCCCCCGGCAGAACCTCCATTGTTTGTGTCCCACGCTGGCCAAGGAGGCCAAGGGCATCCTGGCTTGGATCAACAATAGTATGGCCAGCAGGACCAGGGCAGTGGCCGTTCCCCTGTGCTGGGCACTGCTGAGGTCGCACCTGGAAAACTGGATTCGGTTTTGGGCCCCTCACGACCAGAAAGAAATTGAGAGGCTGGAGTGTGTGCAGAGAAGGGAACAGAGCTGGAGGGGCTCAGCCTGGAGAAAAGGAGGCTCAGCAGGAGCTTTATTGCTCCACACCTGAAAAGAGGTTGTGGCCAGGTGAAGGTCAGCCTTTTTCTCCCGTGTAACAAGAGATAGGGCAAGAGGAAATACCCTAAACCTTTTCCTCGGCTTGCGTGGGTAGGTTGGATAATAGGAAAAATTTCTTCACCCAAAGGGTGGTCAGACATTGGAACAGAGTACCCAGGGAAATGATGGAATAATTACCATTCCTAGAAATGTTCAAGAACCACACAGATGTGGCATTTGGGGACACTGTTTCATGGTGAATAGTGCTGGGTCAATGGTTGGACTTGGTGATCTTGGAGGTCTTTCCCAACTGTAATGACCCTGTGATTCTCCCACCCCACCTGGGCCCTGGTCCTGCAAATCACTGATAAATTATTATTATTATTAATAATGACCCAAATCCAGGAATAAAAGTTATGCTTATGTCTTTGGCAAATGGGACCTATCTGGGAAGAGCTGTGAGCGCTCTGGAGTCCAGGATTCAAAGTCAAAATGACCTCAACAAAATGGAAAAAGGATTGGAAATACGTAGGGTGCAAATCTACGCAGTCAAATGTGATATGATCCATGACAATGTGAGATAGCAGCCTGCTGGTTAGCCAGGCCTTTTACAGATAAAGATCTGGTGTAGAGTGGATCAAAGAATCAATTGGTGATGCTGCTGTGAAGAAGGCAAACATCCCATTGGGGCATAGAAACATCCAGAGATGTGCTTTTGAGAAAGGTGAGGCCTGGTGGAGAGACTCCAGTGGGGACTCAGGAGCAGCCCAGGGTCTGGCTTTGTAGGACTGCAGGACACATCCATGTTTAGTCAGGGAAAGGTCTCTGCTGCAAACAACTAAATAACTATTTAGTGCAATACAGCATCTGCTGGGCTGTAAGGCTGTGTGGACATGATAACCATTTCCAAATACATAAAAAAGTGCCACAAACAGAAAGGAAATACGTTTCTTTTACCCTTAGGGACTAAAACAAAATGTTGACAGCTGAACACTGTTACAAAGACAATTCAGGCACATTTTCTAGGGTTGAAAATGGTTAAATCATAGAAAAGGTTGTTTAAGGAGAGTAAGGACTTTTAATCTGAGGATTAAAAAAAATATAAAAAAAAAGAAAAAACAGTAGACATGCTCCTGTATGGAAAGTGTTCAATAGTGCTGAGCCCAGGCAATGGCCCAAGGTTCCTCCCAGTCCTGTTCAGAGAGGATCAGAACTCACTCAGGTTTCTAACTTCCCACTTCAACACAGCAAAGCAGGTGTGCAGATGTTTGCAGACAGATGCCATGTCCCCCATCCCACAGGACATGAGAGAGGATCCCCTCAGTGGCCCTGATCCCTCTGCCCACTGCTCCCCATTCCTCTCCAGCAGTGCCAGCATGGGAGACTGGCACTGCATGCAGCCCCTGCCAGGGAAGGAAGTGCTATATATGGATGAGAACTTCCTGCAGGGATGAGTTCCCGTGGATTCCCATGGCCCCGTGCCAGTTTCCAAGCACTAGCCATGGGCACAGCTCCTGCACACCCCACTGGGACCCAGGAGCTATTCACAGCTTTTCTTCTTGCTCCACTGCTGACACAGAAGTATGTGGATGGCAAAACCCCCTCAGAGAGAGAGAACTCCAGGTTCTTGGGTTCTCCTCCTGCCTGCCATCACTGCTGCCCTGCTTGGGGACAGTCCAAACCCTCTGCTGTGCTGTTTCAGGCTGTGCTGGCCATCTTGAGCTTCTCTGGAGGATGCCCATCATGGCATTTCAGCTCCAGGTGAAAATGGACTTGTCCATTTGACCACTGGACATGTGGCTGGAGCTGACACACCTGCAGGGGAAGGAGAAGTAAATGCCTCTTGGAGGGGGTTGAGCTAAGGATACCCAGGGCTTATTTATACAGAGCACAAGGAGAACTTGCAAAGGTCAGGTTAAGGGCTCTTTCAAAACCAGGCCAGGGCTGTGACCTAGAAGTGAACCAAATGTAAGTCCCAGTTAGTTTCAGATGGCACCTTTCCTCAAAACTGAGAATTTTACACACCCCTTTACTGGTTGCTGGTCACTAGCACACTGTACAAAGCCACTGAACCTTTTGTTCAGTTTAATCTTGGAGACTTCAGTATGTGAAACCTACTGGGATTATGTGTCTCTCTAATCTGGTTTCAAGGTTGCCTCCATAAATATTACCACTTCTATATCTAGAATGTTTGTGGACTACACCAGTCCCTGACTCATGAAACCAGAGCGATGTATTATGCAAATGCCTTCCTTTTTCTCATATCCCAGGCTGGTAGATCAAACCAGACTGCACCCAACTCTCATCTGTCCTTTACACGTTGATCAAAGCACAAGAATGGTGTTTTGAAAAGGAAATGCCATTGAGGGTAATGTGCTGTGTGTTGTCTGTAAAAAGGATCTGCTGATAAGGATCCCCGTGTGATTCAAAGTGACAGGATGAAATTACAAAGAGCCTGTTGTCACCTCTACCTCCAGTTCAAAGCATGGACCCTGCAGAGAAAAGAGGTTCATGGTTCACTGACCATCTCCTCCTGACCTGCATCTGCCAAAAAACCCCACTCAGTATCAATAAGTGATACCATGTGAATAATTTCCCACAGCAGCATCTGAGAAACTATTTTAAAATACTGCTTTGATAGATGCTGATGCATCTCACAGCCAGGAAAGTCAGGGAGCTCTAAAGAGAGGGAGAGAGGGTGGAGGAGGGCATACAGCACAGGGAACTGCACGAGGTGGCACAAAATAAAACAGAATCACAGAATGCACTGGCTTGGAAGGGGCCTTACAGCTCATCTCATTACAAGCCCCCTGCCATGGGCAGGGACACCTTCCACTATCCCAGGTTGCTCCAAGCCCTGTCCAACCTGTCCTTGGCACTTCAGGGATGTGGCAGCCACAGCTTCTCTGGGCACCTGTGCCAGGGCTGCCCACCCTCATAGGGAAGAATTTCTTCTGTATATCACAAATCCGTCTGCATCACCAGCTGTCAGCATCTTCCTGCTGCTCACCCCAAACAGAAACATCCACCCCTGTCTCCCTGATGGCTCTGAGTCCTGTTTTGCTGACATCCAGTTCTCAGTTTTGCCCTGATGTGGCAGGAGATTCTCTGGACACCGTGCTGAGAATTTTCCCACCTCCCAGTGACGTCTGACACAGCCGCCTGCACACACAGGTGGCTCTCTGCTTTCCTTGTGTGCCTGTCCCTGGGTTTGCAGAGGTTGTTTGCTTTCTGAGCTCACATCTTACTTGCTGTCTTCTCTGAGCTACAGCTCCTCACCCTCTTTCTGCATGCTGTGTTTAATTTAAGGGCGGTAGGTTTTTTCCTTTCCCTGTTTTTCCCTCAGCTCAGCCCCTCTAATCCCACAGTGCACTTCTGTCACCAGCAGCAAACTCCTCTGTTACGTAAGGACGGGCACAAACCTGCCCTTCCCTGCCTGCTCTGTTTCCTTTTCTGTATTTCTGCTTTCTAGGTCTCCTCACCCCATCACAACCCATGGGTTTGGTCTAGTTCTGCTGCTCCAGGTGTAATTGCTGGAGCCTCAATAAAAGTCAATTTGTCTGCCAAATCCTTGCTGTTATTGCACTGGCCTCGTTAATGCACTTCATAGTGCCATCCCTTCCATGAATATTTTACGAACATGAGCAATGGGAGATTTGAGTCCCTGTGAATCACAGAATGCTGTACTCCTGTGCTGGCTGCACAAGGGGTGTGTGAGACAGCAACAGCACCTGGTAAAGGGCAGGCAGCAATATTCCTAAATATTTGATCCCAGAAAGTGCCTCCTGGTGAAATGCACTTACAGGCTGTTCACAGAATCACAGAATCCTAGGACGGTTTCGGTTGAAAGTGTGAAAAATGCGTATTTTATGATTGGCTTTTCACAAATATTCAAATGAATATTATATGTGTTATGTTAGAAATTTTTGTTGTATTAATTTTTTAGTAGTGTGTTAAATATAGTTTTAGGCTATACCATAAGGTTAAAATAGAAACTATGCTATGTAGGATACTTTTTTCCTAAAGGAAGGACTCGCACTGAGATAGCAGCCACAGGACACCTGAATCTTTCAGAGAAAGAGAATTTATTGTTCCATTATCAGAATAAATGAACTTCTTCCTGCCTCGCTCAGCCATGATGACACCATTAGGATTCAGAGGAAGAAGCTGACACTGACCAGACAGAATCCTGTGTTTGAATGGAATTTATGCATCATGGATGAGGTGTAGGAATATGCAGCAGGCTGTTGCTTTTAAGGGTTAATCCTCGGTTAACGTGGGTCCTTTTTCGGGCCTATTTTGTTTCTATTGTCTCATATTGTCCTAATCCAAATTGTGCAAATTGTTATTACTCTAATTATATTACTATTTTTATAACCATCTTATTACTATTAAACGTTTAAAATTTTAAAAACAAGTGATTGGTGTTTTTCAGAATGGCCTTTTCCCACCGAGCAGATTCTGTGAACCTGAATCGCGGCCGGTGTGCGGGGCTGGGCCGGGCCGCGCCAAGAGCCCACCCCAAACCCCGCCATGACAACGAGCCTCCCTCAGCGCCGCTGGGGGCGGGGCCACCGCCGCCACCGGAAGATTGACAGCCGCCTCGCCCAATCAGAGGAGCGTCTGCCGCGCATTCCCCGCCCCTCGCCTTTCCCGCGGAGCCGGCGGCGCCAGGCGGAAGTGCAGGTGGTCGCTTCCGGGAGTTGCTAAGCAACGAGGGGCCGCGGCTTCCGGGTGCCGGGTGCACTTCCGGGTTCGCGGCGGCGTTGCCGGGTCGGGGGCGGCGGCAGCACCATGAGCACCATGTTCGCCGACACCCTCCTCATCGTGTTCATCTCCGTCTGCACCGCGCTGCTGGCCGAGGGTGAGCCGGGCGGGGCGCGGCCGGCAGATCCCAGCAGTGGGGAAAGGGGAAGGAGGCTGCGGAACGGGGCTCGGGGTCAGCCGGGGCTCCTTACGGAGAGGGCGGCGGGGAATGGCCCCGGTCAGCGCTGAGCGCCCCCAGGATCTCTGAGCTGCGGTGCTGGGAGCTGGGAGCAGGGGTTGTTCCCTTCAGGAGAGAGGGAGCGATGCTGTTGGAGGGTGAAAGGGGAAGGAGTGGCTCCCCCAAAGCTGCTGTGGGAAGGATGTGAGGAAATTGCCTGGGCTGGCAGTAATGGTGGTTTCAGCTGCTGGAAAAGGGTTTTTATATGTCAGTGGTTGAAACAGGGGCAGATTTTTAGGGAAGTGCTGGACAGGTGCCTTTGGGGTAGTCACAAGTCCCAGGTCCCGTTTCTGGTGGTGTGCTGTATCCCAAATCTCCTTTATAATCCCTGTCCCCAAATTCATCCCACACCTGCAAAACCTGCAAAAAAAACTTGCACTTATCAATGCAAGTGAAAATTAAAAACTTGTTTCAGTTTTACACCTACAGCTCATTTCATGGTTTATTTTCCACTTCCATTTTACATGGAACTTGGAATGGGGATTTGAAGGGATGGTGCAGTTTCCTGGGGCTCTGTGCTCTCTTGACTGGGTTCTGACAGCACAGGGGTTTTGTAGACATAAAGTTTAATTGCTGCAGGGTTTGCTCCATGCTTGCAGCGTTGCTGCAGGAGTTTTTTCCCTGCCTGGCTCCTGGCTGAGTGTTTGTTTCAGGTATAACCTGGGTGCTGGTCTATCGCACAGACAAATACAAGAGGTTAAAGGCTGAAGTGGAAAAGCAGAGCAAGAAATGTAAGTACTCACCAGGGGCTTGTTTTTGTCCTTAATTCTGTTTTTTTTTTTTTTTTTTTTTCTGGAAGAAGCTCAGCCAAAGACGTTTTGCCTTGTGTAAATTGCCCCTCCTGTCAGTGGAGGACAGGAGGGAGTAAGAGATTGGTACTGGCATCTTTTTTTTTATAAACATCAGCAGCCAGTGTCTGAAATAAATGTCTGAAATACATTCAAAATGTCTGAAATGTTCAAAAATGCAATGTCTGCCTTTCAGGACCAAAGAGGAGAATTTGAGCTCTGTAGAAAGAAAAAAATTAGGGTTGAATAATGAGTACCATGAGGAAAAAGCATTTCATGTGAAGGTTAAAAGTGATTGATGGTGGGAGGTGAGTAAGGACAAAGCCATCATAGAAAGGTCTGAGCAATAGCTGATGGAAAACCAAATTATCCTAATGTAAACTGGAAGCAAATAGGTTAGGAAACTTTAGGAAATAAAGAGAGGAGGTCTGGGAGGGGCTAAACAAAATGTGAGGGGAGAGGGGAAAAGGGAGCTGAGAGTGAGCAGTCAGATCTCCATCAAATTTTGAGAGAAATGGTAAACAGGAGCATGGAGTCTGTCTGTATCAGAAGCCAAGTTTCAGCTGAGAAATTCTGACCTTTCAACATCAGCTGTGTCCACCCTGCCCAAGTTACAGCAGTGAGAGACAGCACAGGACAGCTGGGGCCAAACCAGAGCTGGTTTTACCTTACAGATATCTCATGATGGTGTCAGTGCTCTTTAATGCTGGGAGACCAACATTATCACACATTGCTCTTTGCAGCCCAGCTTATTCCACCTTCCTCTGGGCAGTCTGAACCCAGGAGTTGAGTGCAGTTGTGTTTGTGTCACAGCTCCCACATCCTTGTGGGGCTTTTGTCACCACAGCAGCAGCAGATGGGGATTGCATCCCTGCCTGCCTCACTTGAATCCCACTGCTCCTGTGTGTGGGATGGAATGAGCCCCAGAAGAGCAACTTCGAGAAGGAGTTGAAAGCCAGCTGCAGATTGAGTGTCCTCTTGTGTTTGTGCTGCTCAGTTCCAAAAGCAGTTAGCAGGGCTTAATCTCTGGGGTTTAATGACTGCTGAAGGAGTTGAATGCTGTTTGCTTTTATGGCTCTCCTGGTGTCTAGGCTGTCATCTGTGAAGGGAGTGATGAAGGGTTCATGTGTCTCAATTAATTTCTGAGCTCCTTGTTTGATTCCCCACCCCCAACAACAGCAACAACAAAAAAAGGTGAAGCTGAATAAGGAGTCAGTACAAATTCAGCTTTGCTTTTTTCCCTTCCCCTCTGGTGCTGAGGACAGCTGGCTGACCTGAGGGCTTACAACTTGCCAAGTGGACCACTTGAGCCACACCTTTCAGCTGTTATCTAACACATCTGAAACAGGAAAAAACACATTTGAGACCTTTAAGCTGTCCCGTGAGAGCTCTAGCAGATCCTTAGGATTTGCAAAAACAAAGGGGCTGGGCAGTGTGCTTGAGCAGACATTGTTACTCCTTAATTTCATCTCTTCCTGCCCTCTCCTTCCCCGGGAGAGGCTCAGCCCTGCCTGAGGCTGCAGCAGGGATCGTTCTGGGTGAATGTAGGGCTAAATGGACAGGGCTGAAAGCTGTCCCTGGAATTTCTGATTTGTTGATGTGGATGTTCCCACGGGCGGCCCTGAGGGAATTGGGGCTGGGAGCTCCTGGGGCTTGGCATGACTTAACAGCACTGCCTAGAGTGTAGAGCTGAGGCTGTGGGCAGGATGAGCTGATGGGGTTTCCAGCTGGATTTGGCACAGGGAAGGTTTTGGAGGAGCATTCTGTGAGTGCATTGTGGCATCTGACACCTCTTCAGTATTCCCTGGGGACACAAGCTCCCTGTTTTCCTCCCTGCCCACCAGAGCTCCTTTTGTTCCTTGGGAACAGCAATTGTTTCTCACTCTGTTGCCATGGAGGGATGATGTTGAGGTGACTTGTCTGGGCTGATGTGCTTTTCTGAGCAGCTGTGACTGACTCACAGGCCTTTCTAAGGCAGCTCTACAGATCCTGGTGTGGCTTGGAAGGTTGGCTGGCCACATTTCCCCTGGGCTGTGAAATCAGGGCTGTGCTGAGCTGGTACTCCACCAGGGAGGGCAGCCCCAGCACTCAGGGGTCTGTGAGCTCACAGTGAGCCCAGGTTCTTTGTTTGGGATATGGTACAGCACTTTGCATAAATTCAGAGAGTTTAAAGTAAAAAAAGGATGTTAGACCATGGTCATGCTTCATCATCCTTGCTTCCTGGAGTACTCTTGTTATAGATCTTGAATGAAAATGTCTCTTGCTTCCTGGAAAAGCCCTTTGTGCTGTCTCAGAACCTCCTCTACAGCTGAGCAGCACATTTGTTCTGTTCCCATGTCCCTGTGCTGGCTCTGCTGGCCTGCCTTGCTGCACTGGTGGTTGGTGGCAGGTGCTCAGTGCATGTCTCATGTGGGGCTTTAGTACCTTTGACCTAGGCTTCTGCTTTAAAATATTGGAAATGCTTCAGTGCTAATGAATTGAAGAATGGAGAGGCTGTGGCTGCCTGCTTGGACAGCATTTCCCCTGAGAATGCCTGCCTGTGAAGAAGGGATGTAGGAGAACACAGACTGTGCTGTATTCTGCTTCCCACTGCAGATAATCAGGAGCAGAGCTTGCCACAAAGCTCTTTTCATCCCACTTGCTGAATCAAAAGTACTGTCTGATGCTAATGACAAATCAGCAAGGGTGGCTTGAGCCAAATTTGTCCCCAGACTGCTCAGTCCACAGTGCCATGGGCTCTTGACAGATTTCAAAATTAACCCTTTAAATATATTTGTATCTTATCCAGGGTTTTCAATTTATTTTCATTATAAAGTGATTGGTGTAGGTAGTTGATAACTTCTTGATTCTGAACATGTTCTTAGCCCTACTTACCTCCTTTTTGTGCCCTTGTTCTGCAGAGGACTATAATTTTCTGTTTGGTGTGTGGAAAAGGTGTGGTGGTATCACTGTGCAGAAATGATGGAGTATCTCTTCATTTTGCAGTGGAAAAGAAGAAGGAAACCATAACTGAATCAGCAGGCCGACAGCAGAAAAAGAAGATAGGTAAGATTGGCACCTCAGGAATGGTAGAGAGTTGAGAAACTGATTGAAATTATTATCCTTTCCTTCCTTTCAAGGCTATTTCTTCATTTGCCTTACTCTTCCAAGGGACAGCCAGGCTCCTCATGGTTTTGGTCAGATCACTGGAAGGAGCAGCACCTCTTGCTGAGCTCCCTGATTTTCTCCCATTTTAGCCTTGATATCTGTGGCTAAAATGTTACTGACTTCAGCTGTCAAAGCTCTTTGCTGCAGTGCATGGCACTTTGCTGTAGCTGTAGAACTCAAATTGTGATTTTTTTTCCCCATTCATTTGATCACTTTAGAGCTGAAGATGTTCACGTTAGCTGTAACCATGTTTAGATTAATTTCAATCTTGATAAATCGGTTTTGCTCAATTTTAGGCAGTGATTTATTTTTCCATTCTTTTTCATTGTCAGTAAGCTGAGTTCTTTCTGGGTTAGGGTAAGTACTGAACTAAGCAAGAACAAGGTAAAGAGATGTTTAAAGGTTTTAGGAGTCTCTGCCATCTGCAGGACTCGCAACGTGCAGCAAAGCTCAGTTCAGTTATTACAGAGATTGTGGCAGGAACACTTTTGAGAGCTCCTGGGAGTTGGTTTCCTCATTCCTCTGTAACACCAGGTAGCTGGATTAATCATTTGATCTGTACAAAGCTTGGGAATTATAAACACATCTTCAAACAGCTCTTCCTAGGTAGAAAACCTGTTGTCGTTAGATTCCTGAAGGGACAGGAGCCAAAATGCTTCCTCTTGTGCATTTCAGTTCTTAATCTTGACTAATCCCTGCATGGGATGAACACTGCTTGGTGGAAAAGGCAGCTTTGAAAGTGACCATATGCAACAACTGCAGATAACATTAAATAAAGCAAGTGTGACAATGAGTTTTTTGCAGGGCACCATCCGAGCTGTGTTCCTAGCAGACAATATTTGACTTGTGCTTGGGCTAAACCAATAAACAGTAGAATCTGAGGACTTCAGATGCTCCACCAATTTTTATACACTGAAATAATCTTGCTTTGCAGATGGAAAACAAAGCACAAAGGGACAAAGATCAGAACTTAGGAAACGACCACTGATTTTGTTTGCTGTGATGCTTGCTGGCCAAGCCTAAGATTCTGACACTGATTTTTTTTCTCTCTTTTTTTTTAACAAGTGCTGCATAACTTCAGCATTTCATTTGTGTTCAGGCAAAGATGAATTCTTGGTGTTCCTGAGAAATCAGACCCTGAATGTCACACTGGACTTCCAGAGAATGGCTCAGGGCTGTTAAGTTGAAATCTCTGATCTCAGTAACTTACTGGATGTCAAATCATTCTGCAAGATGGGGCATTGTTGTCACAGCAAATCTACTTGTCCTGGAGTTCTTCCAAGTTCTACCATTTTAGTTAACAAAAAGTAAATATTGAGCTGAGGCTTTATGGATAAGTAGCAGCTGTGGTACAGACCTGCCTCAGTTGCCATCTGTTCTGCACACAGAATAGGACAGGAGGTGTGTGGATGATACTACTTGGTTTCATAAGGGATGAATCATGCCTGTGCACAAGGAGGTAGGGGGAAAGTAGCTTGGGAAGGCTTAATTTGGTGTTTCCTACTTAAAAGCCTTTATTTTAAACTCTAAAATGAATGGATGGTCACATTTTATCTGAATCGCCTTGGGCACTGCTGGAACAGGACACCTTTAGCACTGGGGTAACCTTCTGTCATTTCAGTTTAAAGGGATGATTTGTTAGTTTAAACCTTGCTACTGCTTTCCATGCTTCTGGAAGAAAGGACAGTGACATTCTCAGGAGTGCACACAAGTGCTGGATGGACAGAAAACTAAAACAAAATAAAAACCCCCAGTCCTGGCAAATCTCTATCCCTGTATACTCATGGTTTGTGTTCCAATGAGCAGAGTGAGATGATTTTGGACTCCAGGGAGCTGCTTGGTAACCCAGTCCTCTTTGTCTGTGCCTTTTCCCAACTGTAAAGTACCCAGCAAAGTGCTTAACAGGCTGCTGATGTGTGATCTGGGGAGGAACAGACCACTGATATAAGTTGGTAGATCAGCCAGAACATGTTCATTTTGTGTCTTTAGAAGTAGATGAGAGCCAGGTCAGGTATACTGAGCAATCAGAGCTGTGTTCTTTCCTCCCTGTAACCTTTAGCTCACCTAAATAGATGGTTAATTATGCAGCAGAGGGGAAAAAACAAGTATTTGTGCCAAATGTGATTCCTGAAGAGCTGGCCTGTGCTTGCTGAAATGTCCCAGGACACAACTTTCTACCTTGCTCAGGAAACAGGTGTCTGAAAGGTTCCTGCCAGAGGGGGTGGTCTGTAGCTAGGAGCAAGTGGAAATAGCAAAGAGGCTTCTGAGGAATTGGGTAGGGGTGCTGCTGTTGCTTTTCATAACAGCATCTGTGAATCCCTGTGCTTAGCAGGGGCTTGGGGGAGAAATTTTGGAGTTTCTGAGCTGTGGTACTGAAAGTTTCTGATACTGAAAGTTTCTGGTACTGAAACTTCAGTGAGGATCCATCAAAATTCCCATGCTGGATAGGCCTTGGCAGTCCTTCTGCATCCTCCCCTTTTCATTCATGCTGTTCTTTGGATATTCCTTCATTATCCACGTCCTTATTTCAGCTTCCCAGCCCCTCTGGATCCATCCAAGGCATGATGGGGACGTGGGACAGGAAAGGTGATAGATAGTGGATAATGCTGAAGGCCAGAGCAGCTCTCCAGTGAGAGACATGGAAAATGCCCTCTCAAAAATCTGAGTGTCTTTGAAGTCTGTGGTGATTTAAGGACAGACTAAATTTCCATAATATTTCCTGCAAAGCACAGTAATACACTCATTACTGAATTTTGTGTAGGAAATCTCTTTCCTCCTTGGAGAATCTCCTAGGTGTGAGAAGAGTGCAAAATTCATTACTAAGACCAGCAGGATTTTGGCATTGCTGAGCAGCTCCCAGTTCTGTGCATAATTTTCCCTTTGGAGTCCTCCAGAAGGAAATCCTTATTTATTCAATATATTTATGATGGTGTGCAGCAAATTGATCACTGCTCCCTTTGGGAACTGTGGTAGAGGAGCACTGTTTTTGTTTCCTGGCAGCAGTGCTCATGCTCCTGTGTGAGCTGGTTGAGTTAGCAAATCTGACTTTGGGTGCATTTCTTTCAAAAGTGCTGAATGTGTGATTCCAGCTGCCTCCTCTCTTTGTGCCTGACTTGCTGCATGTTGCTGTGGTGGAGAAGCAGTTGGCTGTGTGCAGTTTTTCACTTTCTACTGTCTGGCAAAGAGAGCTGGAGTTGATTTTGGAAGTGTTATTTGTTTGGAGAGCCAAAGAGGTTAAGTTTTCCTGGAAATGAAAACACTCTGGTTTCTAGGTTGACATAACTGATTATAACTGTTGGTTTTGTCTTTCCAGAGAGACAAGAAGAGAAACTGAAGAATAACAACAGGGACTTGTCAATGGTATGAACATTTAAAGCCAGTTCCCATCTGCTGGAGATTTCAGTCAGTTTCCCAACAGAAAGACTTTGTTCAATTGGCAAAGAAAGCTGCCTTTCCTCTGGAAAGGTCCTTCTGGATTTTCTCTAATAACTAGAGATTTTAGTTTGAGGCACAGAGTTACTGCCTCATCTCATGCCAGACCTTAGCTATTTTCATCTTTATAGGTCTCCATGATGTTTCTCAATGTAGAATTAATTTTTGTGGCTTCCTATTACTTTGGTCATTGCAATGATCTCCTGCTGGGAGTCCCCTGGGAATCCCCCTGGTGGGTTTTATAGGCTTAAGGAAAAAATAAAACCAGCCTGTGCAAGGGGACAGAACAATTCTTGAGCACTTTTTGGTTTTGTGTCCCTGCAGCAGCACTTCCCATCAGTGGCTGCCTTTGTACCCAGTCTCCTGGGGACTTCTGCAGTCATTTTCACAACCCCTCTGTGTCCTGGGCCATCCTTTTTCCTGTTGATTTCAGTGATCTGTACAAAGCCTGTTTTAAGGGTGTGAGATTGTAATTCCTTAGTGTGGGCCTGTTGTTTTGAATCTCTCTGACTTTCTGCTCACAGGTTCGGATGAAATCCATGTTTGCCATTGGCTTCTGCTTCACTGCCTTGATGGGAATGTTCAACTCCATGTAAGTATCAGCCTCCTGCATTGTTTTCTGAAATTTTTATGGTGAACATATTTTCCACCTTCCCTTCATCACTTGAAGTGTTAAGAGTGACATTGTCCAGGCAAGAACCACAAATAAATAAATGGATCCATATTTCATCTGAAGAAGAGGTGGTTTGGTCATCACATACACTTTCTGCTCAAGAGGGAACATTGAGTTCTAAGCACAACAAACTGAACAAATTGCATTCAGTCTAGACACAGCTTTAATATCTTTTCTGCATAGGAATATCCTGATTAGGGCAAGTTTGGTGCATGTCTGGCAAACATCTTCAGTCTTCAGCTGCTTTGGCTTTGCTGTGATGGTGTGACCAAAGAGTGTTCTTGCAAACAAAACTGGGTCAGCTCCCTTGCCCTTAGAAATGAGCTGTAATTGCAGAGTTTGTTGTTGCCCTACTTGAGGAAATCAGAGTCCAGATATTAACAGGTCCAGGCATGGGCTCGAAGCTTAATTTGTTTTAAAAGTGACCTGGGAAGGGTGTAGTTTAAAAAAAACAAACAGACAAGAAACCCCAAACTGGTTTGCACAGTTATAGACAGCTTTGCTTCAAATATGCAAATCTGAAAGGCTGTGCTTGGCTTTTAAAACTTGATGCACTTGAAATATGAACTGTTGGCTGTTAAATCCAAAGGTGACATGAATATTGTTAGGATAACCTTTAGGAGGCTGCTTGATATCTGGGAAATATCCTTGCCCTGCAAACAGGAATTTACATTCTTGGGCACCAAAGCCTTTGGCTTCTGTGCTGGCAGTCCCCAGATACAGTCAATTGTTATTTTACTGCAGATCTGTGGGTGGATAAATTGCAAACATGGGGTAACATAGTAACAGAAGTGCCACTGTGTGGATCCTTTATTTATTCAGCTTAGTCAGACTTTAGCATTCTGAAGAGAGCAAAGCAGCCCAGCACTGGGGGATTTTAAAATTTGGGTTCAGTCTTGAGTCAGTGATGTCTCATTTCACTGCAGGGCTGGAGGTGCATCATGAGCAAAGAGGGGTCTGAGGGAGCATTTGTAGGGTTGCACTTGAGACCTCCATGTGCTTGCCTTGCTCTTTGGGTGCAATGCAAACACCAACACCTGCCCCTAAAGCAGACTGAAAAACAAACTAAAAATGCTTTACCCCACTGTGCCCACTTTCCTAGAGGGGGAAGAGGCAGTTGCTCTGAGTATTCTGTGACTAACAAGTGCTACAGAACTGTAAGTTTGTTAAGAACTTTAGGAAGGGGTTGATTTGGGTTAAATTCTATATTGTTCCTCCTTCCATAGATATTAAAAAAAAAAAAAGTAGAAGAAACCAATAAACTACTAAGTTTACTTGTCTTGTTCCTCTTTTGGGGATTCCTGCCCACAGAGACCATGCTGCTGAGCAGGTGATGTCAGCCTTGGGGCCTATCTTTTATTTAACTGCCTCTTTCCTTAGAGGCAATCTGAGCAGCTGGAGTATCCATGGAGGCACTTGTGGGTGTGGGAGGAAAAGGAGGAAAAGGGTGGCTGACACCTGCAATGGCTGTGGCCACGTTTGCTGCTTTTCCTGTTCTTGAATGAGTTCATGGCTGTTGGGAAAAAAGGAGCAGGGATTGTGTGCAAGCAGCACCCTTTGGACAGGTACTGTGCAGATGCTGCTCCTCTGTCTGAGCACCTCACCTCATTGCCAGGTGCACCCTCGGCCAAACTGGAAATCACTGGGATGGTTTTCCCTGTCATTCCTGGAGTGTCAGCAGTGCTGGGGCAGCAGGTTGGAAGTGTCAGCAAGGCTGGTTTAAACCCAAAGAGCAGAAGGCTGTGCCCAAGACAAACAGCTGAGGGACTCTTGTGGTTTAAAAGGTTCATTATGGCAGTGAGATCTGCAGCAGCAGTGGCCTCCAAGCCACCAGGGATTTCAACTGGGGCAGAAATTACCTTCTGTGTGTCTCAATTTTCTCTTGCCAGGAACTTTTTCATGCAATCACTCCCCTGCCTTACTCTAAGAGTTGTGCATTCTGGTACCTCTTAATAACTGTGAAAACCTGCTGGAATTAAAAGCAGGTACCTGAGGGTGCTACTGCTGAAGTACTTGTCATTCTCACAGCAGGAATAACGCAGAATTTTAAGCCACTGGGGGATGTTCCAGGGAGATAAACATCCGTTCTGAGCTCTTTTGCCAAACTGCCTGTGAGATGTAAACAAAGTTGGCGTGTGTTTGAGCCGTGGCTGTGTGAATGCATCTCCACAGGAAAGAAAGCTCATTTAGGATCTCTTGAAACAAGAAACACCTGTTCGAAAATCAGCACATGCAGAGAAAATAACATCCAAATATGCACATGCTGATGAGGCATCATACACATCTACATCAAAAGATTGGGTTGACTGGTCTGGCTTGGGAGAAATCTTTGCTAACTGGCCAAAATTCACACTCTGCCTGATGCCCTGGAATGTGGGCCTGGAGGGATTCCAGGAGCAGGACATGCTCTGGGAATATGCAGTATCATCCTGCCCCTGCACTGCCTTCATCTCCACAGCTAATGCAGACAAACTGGGGCTATCAAGTGCTCCTTGATGGCTCTCCTGTGCATCCTGAGGAGCACAGCTGCTCCAGGTGTCCTTGATTTATGCTCTGGTTTAAAAAATACTGTTTTGCTTGAAGCAAAGGGTCTGTCTTGTTGCAGTAACTGCAGTACAGCAGGGTGACAGTCATTCATCTTTTATTGAAGTGCTGACTGTGCTCTGGGAAGTGATCTGCTAAATCTGACTTGGAAATAAAATGCACCAGAAAACTGCAAAACACTACGATTTCATGAAGCAGCAGCTTGTCCAGTTGATCACTTAAATCACTAGGAAACACTTTGATTATGGTAAAAGTGTTCCTGAGGGAATGCTACCCTGTGGAGGGCGTGGAGAGAGAGATGTCTATATCCTCCTTGTGTGACGGTGTTCACAGGGGTCTCAAGTTGAGGGAAGAGACAAGGATCTGACTCCATGTTTCAGAAGATTTGATTTATTATTTTATGATATATATTACATTTAAACTGTACTAAAAGAATAGAAGAAAGGTTTTCTTCAGAAGGCCAGCTAAGAATAGAATAGAAGGAATGATAACAAAGGCAGCTGTCTCAGACTCTCTGTCCAAGCTGGCTGGGCTGTGATTGTCCATTAATTAGAAACGTCTAGCATGGGCCAATCAAAAATCTACAGCAGCAGATAATTAATGTTTACATTTTGTTCTTGAGGCTTCTCAGCTTCTCAAGAGGAAAAATCTTAAAGAAAGGATTTTTCATAAAAGATGTCTACGACACTCCTTGGTGCAGTGTGTGGAGGGGGGCTGGAGAAGGCAGCAAGGCCTTTCAGCCTTCTCTGTGGCCTTACCTGTTCTGGTGGCCTGTTGAAGGTGCTCACTTGTTCTTTCCATATGCCAAAGCTCTTTGCTGTCTCCAGTGGTGATGCAGTGCTCTCTTTTCCAGATTTGATGGCCGAGTGGTGGCAAAGCTTCCATTTATCCCCCTGTCCTACATCCAAGGTCTCTCCCACCGCAACCTCCTGGGTGAGGATTACACTGACTGCTCCTTCATCTTCCTCTACATCCTCTGCACCATGTCAATCAGACAGGTGAGTACACTTTCCCTGGAGCAGGGAAAGCATATCTCTATCCAGGAAGAGGAGTTGTGCATGTACAATCTTGGATCTGTTTGTGGTTTCTGTGTTTGTCTTCATTCCTGTGCCTGATATTCAAAGCAGTTCTAGGTTGGGATCATTAAAATCGCTGTCCTGGATGGGCCTGGAAGATTGGCTGGAGACTTGCACTAGGGCTCAGGGACAGAGTTGGCAGAAAGGGATTCCTGGCCTGTGTGATACCTTTGTGGATTGTCATACCAAGAGATTGTCTCCATCAGAAGCTGATCTAAATCCTGCTCCTTAGTAATTACAACTTTTACAGCAATGTGTGCATCTTTACAAAAAGCAGCATCTTTAGGGGGAACTTTCTAGGTGGCTTGCAGCTCTATAAAAGTTTCAGCAGTCCATAAAGTTGCTAGAAAAGTGAGGAAAGAGTTAAAGCTGCCCTTTTGAGTTTGTCCTTTCTGTTTTTGCTGGCTGCCTGATATTTTTTCAGAATTTTAAGAACTGTACCTTTGGTGTCATGTCTCTCCCAGCATTAGGGACATGACACAGAGAGGGGGTCTGGTATGGTAGCCAAGAGCAGGGTCCACAGAGCTCTCCAGCAAAGCTCCATAGTCCCACCTTTTGGAAGAGGATGAGCATAAGGGACCTGTTGAGGAAGGTTCACTGGCAGCTCAAGTGGCAGAATGGCTGGGGAGGACAGGAGGGCCTTCTCAGTGCAACAGGAAGTCTGTTTTGTTTTCCACTTTCCCCACGGGGTGTTTGGGATAGATTAATGTACTCTGGATGAATGCTGGTGCAAGTAGCTGCAAATCACCTTCTCTTCTGTATTCATATTTCCCTTTTCTTTGATTCACTTCCTGAAGTCTTGCTGCTTTTCTCCTTAACCCCCTTGTTGCTTTTCCTCAGGGGTGCCAAGGAAACTCAGACTAAGGGATTTAGACTTAAAGCAAATCAGCAAAGGGAGCTGGGTGAGCTTGATGGAGCAGCTCTTTAACAGAGTTCCTTTAGTCACAAAGTGCATGCTGGTGGATGGAATTCCCCATAGCCCTTTGTACTGGGTGTTTGTGCTGAAATGGATCCCAGATCCCTGTGCAAAAGCAGATAATGAATTGTAGAATCATTTATGCTGAAAGGAACATCTGGGGGTTCACCCCTCACTCCAAGCAGGCCCAGCTTCACCAAAGGCCAGGCAGGGGCTTCCTCACTGCCTTTGCTGCAAGACAAACTTTCACTTCCCAGTGGCTAGAGAAGGGTTTGCTGCTTTGAAAGCACTGAGCTCTTAAGATCACCTTCCAGAATTCTGGAATTCTGGTCTGATGCCATTCCTTCAGGCAATCTTGGCTGGTGCTGCTCTGTGTTACCTGTTACATGGAAAGTCCTTTCTTTTCAGTCCTTTCTTTTCAATTCTTTGCAGATTATGATTTGGGTTGACTGGGGAATTCTCTTGCTAAAAAATCCCTCATTTGTTTTGTCCAAAAATGTAATTCCTGTGGTTAATTCTAATGCTGGGTATTTCCTGATGTTTTATATGGTGAAATTTGTGAGCACCATGAACTGAGGGGCAGAAATGCCAAGCTCTTTGCAGTGGGTTGAGCTTTCTATAAAACTTCTGGGAAAAAAAATTGCCCTTGTGCTTGAGAGTTCCTTATGATGTCCCTGTGGAGGAGGAGAGTGAGTTTATTGCTCTGGAGAAGGGTGTGAGACTGCAATCTTCATAGTGCTGCATTATCTACGTGATCATGGTTAACAATTCCTGAACTTCTGCAGCTGTCAGGCAGCTCAGCTCCTTCCTCCTTGCTGCTCCAGGGAAGGGCAGGGACACCTCAGTTTGCACAAGAGATCAGAACTGAAGCTGTGATTGCTGCTGGCATCCTGCTCTTGGCTTTATTGCCATTTGAAAGAACCTAGGTGATAACAGCATTGGGGAGAGCAGAGCTGTGACAGGCTGGGGGAGAGGGCAAGAAAGTAATTAAGGGCTTAAAATGGTGCCAGAGATTTGCACTTCGTGCTTTCAGTGACCTTGGAGGTGAAGGCTTTGTGAGCCTTTGTATTTCACTGTGTGCACAAGGGGAAATCTTGCCAGGTTGGCTGGTGCTGGCCCAGGGGAGGACAAGTGGTGTGAGAGTTGGTGTCTGGCTTGATGCTGCTGACACACAAGAGGAGGAGTGCAGATGTACCAAAATCAGGGAAAAGGTTGTGAACAAAGCAAAGAGACCAGAGTCTCTCCGTTTTTCCTTAAATCCTGGAGCTGCCTGTGAAACCAGCAAAGACAGGGAAGAGAGATGTTCCTGTGGAGCTCAGAGTTAGAGCAGGAACTCGGGTGTGTGTGAAAAAACAGCAACCTGGTGGGAAATGCAGGGGAGGCTGCCTGGGCGGTGATTAAAGTGACATTAGTGGGACAGGCAGGAGCAGCATCAGGGACTCTCTTCATGTGGGGGTGAGAAACTCTTCAAACACTGACTGGGAAGCTTTGCTGCCTGTGACCTGGCCAGCATCTCCCAAAATAGTCACCTCGCCGTGAGTAACTTCCTTTGCGCTGTTCCCAGCTCTCCCTGGCACGTAAATCCTGTCCCCCAGTTCCTCCTGCCTTCCTGTTTGGAGAGGGGAGGGCTGCTGGGAGAGGCCTTCCAAGGGTCCTTGAGCTGTTGGGTTTTCAGCTGGGAAAGTCTGCTGCTGGGCTGGGTGGGAGCTGCAGTGTCAGGGTTACATCCTCTGTGGCTGCTCCTGGTGCTGAGCTCCCAGCCTTCACCTGTACTGGTTGGAACAGGGATGTGCTGCTGCTCCTGGGCTGTTTGCTGCTCCTCACTTCCTTTTCACACACATCTGAACTGTAGATTAGGCTGCTTCTCACCAAAATGTATTCCCAGTGGGAAGGGGAGCCAGCAATTATCCCTGCTGCCAGGACTGTGCTTTCCCACAGAGCCTGGTCTTAGGGCAGGGAGTTTCTTGCTGCCTTGTCTGAGGTCCCTTCTGGATTTGAAGACCACAGCAGGAGCAGGTCCCCAGGAGTAGCAGCATCTGCAAAGTACCTGTCCAAAGGGTGCTGCTTTGGGAATACATTTTGGTGAGAAGCAAAAGAAATCACCAAAAATCACCAAATGTGGGAAGGGGAGCCAGCAATTATCCCTGCTGCCAGGACTGTGCTTTCCCACAGAGCCTGGTGTTAGGGCAGGGAGCCACTTGCTGCCTTGTCTGAGGTCCCTTCTGGGTTTGAAGACCACAGCAGGAGCAGCTCCTGTGCTTCCTGCAGTCATTTGAGGGAAGGTCAGAAGAGCTCAGATGAGGGATTTGGATCCCTAAATATTTACTCTTCCCTCCCTGCTCCTGAGGGTGATGATCATGCTTGTTGGAAGCAGGCTCTGCAGATTTCCTTGTCCAACATGGCCCACAGCAGATGGGATGAGGTTTCTGCTGGACCCTGCCCCATCTTTGGTGGTTGCAGGTGTAGATTTCAGGATTGCTGTCCAGCAAAACGTGCTTTGGAGCTGGTGTGTGATGCCTTCTGCCTTCCAGAGCAGGGGGAGACTGCATGGAAGGGTAATGCTGGACAGTGTCTGTAGTCTGGAAGTCAGACAGACAAACAGACCGTCATCTCGTGAAGCAGTTGGAATAAACTTTATCACCTCTTTCTCCCTGCTGGAAGGAACGGGGAGGAGGCAGTGCAGGCTTCCTCGGTGCCCTGGGTCCCTGCTGGATCTCTGCTCTGCGGGTGAGCCGCTGGAAGCTGACAGGACACGGCTGCGTTCCTGCCGGCTCTGCAGCACCCTCTGGTGTGCTTGCTGTGCCCCTTGGCTGCTCCTTTCTGGCCGTGCCTGGATCCAGGAAACACTGGGGGGAACCAGAGCAAGGAGTTAATGCTCTCATACACATGCAGTTGCTGAACATCAACCAGGGGCTGGTTTATGTATGCCATGGGCTAAACGTGATGTAATTCCTCTTCTTGTGTTCCTTGTGTGTGGGTTGAAGCCTTTCTTTTCATAATCTCCAGCTGAAATGAATCCTGATTTTATCTTATTTTAGCTACTGTGGAATTGCAAAACTATCTGCTTCCCCCCCTTTTCTTCCCCCCTTTTTGTTCATCCCCATCCCTTTTTCCCCCCCTCCCTTTTCCCCCACCTTTTTTTCCTTTTCCCCCCTTTTTTTTCTTTACTTTATTCTCCTTCCATGATAAAAAAAAGTTCAAGAGCTCTGTGCCTTGCTGTCTGAGCTATCCTGACAGTTATTTTGGAGAGGACACTCAGGTTTGAAGAGAATCCTTCCTCTTTTTGTTGTCTTGACAGCCAGCACTCAGGTGGTGACATGAAGAGGACACAGTTCTTTTTCTTCTTTTCTTGAGCTAGACTTCCTTACAGTGTAGGATGAAACTGAAAGAACTGAGGACTCTTTGTAATTGCACTGTTGTGAAATTTAAAAGAAATTCCACAAAAATCAAGAAAAACATTCACATTTAAATATTTTGCTGTGATTTTTTTTTTTGGCTTATGCCTGGCTCTGCTAATTAGCTCTTCTCCTGTTTGTTGTTTTCCACTGAAACACCCCACTCAGATGCAGATGAGGTCATCCCAATAGTCAGGTTTTGGGGTTTGCTCCATATGTCCTATTATCCTGCACGTCTCCAGTGCCCCATTGTTCTGTGTGCAGAACAATTAACAGGCATTCATGTTAATTCTGGGCCTAAGCTCCTGACTTGCACTTGGCACATGCTCTGGTTGCCATGCTGCTGTCCCAAATTCCAGCTGCATTAGGAGGCTCCAGCTCCCATGGCCAGCACCAGCAGTGCTTTCTGGAATTTGGGAAAACCCAGGGCTGCAGAGTCTGCCCGTGAGCACTGTTGGGAGCCTGCACTGCAGTTAAATTGCAATGGCATTTTATGGAAATAGGGTGTGTAAAGACAGCTGACTGTGGAGTGTGTAGCTGAAAATGGGAAAGAATCATTGTCCAAAATACAGATTTGGTGTTCAAGGGCTTTTGTTGAGGTGGGGAAGAATGGCCCAGCCATTCTTGTCTGGCTCCATGCTGAGCTGTTTGAGCACATAGGGAGAGAGGTTCAGTATATGATGGATTTAGACTATGTGGGTGAGAACTTGAATCTATTGAAACAAGTGGGGAGGTTTTACTTGTGCTGCTGGAGAGAGCCCAGGAGAGCCACAAAGATGGTCTGGAACATCTCTAAAGAGGAGAGACTACAGGAGCTGGGCCTGTTTAGTCATCCAAAGAGAAGACTGAGAGGGAATCTTATCGTGTGAAAATCTCAAAGGTGGGTTTCTAGAGGATGGTGCCAAAACTCTTCAGTGGTGCCCAGCAACAGGATGAGGAGCAGTGGCCATGAACTAAACAACAAGAACTTCCACCTCAATGTGAGGGAGAAATTCTTTACAATGAGGGTGGCAGAGCACTGGAACAGCTGCCCATGGAGAGCATGGAGTCTCCCTCTCGAGAGACATTCCAAATCCCACCTGGATGTGTTCCTGTCACCTGCTCCAGGTGACCCTGCCTTGGCTGGGAGGATTGGACTGGGTGATCTCCAGAGGTTCCTTCCAACCCCAGATGTTCTGAGAGCAGAGTTGGGATTTCTTGCTCTTTGTTTTCCTTGCTGTGAAAAATGTGTATTTATCATTGGCTTTTCACAAATATTCAAATGAATATTATATGTGTTGTGTTAGAAAGTAATGTATTAATTCTCTTAAGGAGTGTGTTAAATATAGTTTTAGGTTATACCATAAGGTTAAAATAGAAACTATGCTATACAGGATACCTTTTTTTCTAAAGAAAGGACTGACAGCGAGCTAGCAGCCACAGGACACCTGAATCTTTTAGAGAAAGAGAATTTATTGCTCCATTATCAGAAGAAATGAACTTCTTCCTGCCTTGCTCAGCCATGATGACACCATTAGGATTCAGAGGAAGAAGCTGACACTGATCAGACAGAATCCTGTGTTTGAATGGAATTTATGCATCATGGATGAGGTGTATGAATATGCAACAGGCTGTTGCCTTTAAGGGTTAATCCTCTGTTAACGTGGGTCCTTCTTCGGGCTTATTTTGCCCAGGAGTAGGTACCAGGAGTGTCTGTAACTCTTTGTTTCTATTGTCTCATATTGTACTAATCCAAATTATCCAAAATTTTTATTACTCTAAGTGTATTACTATTTTATAACCATTTTATTACTGTTAAACTTTAAAAATTATAAAAAGAAGTGATTGGCGATTTTCTCACTTGCCACACTCTGACCTGCCGTGCTCTGTGTTGTTCTTGCAGAACATCCAGAAGATGCTCGGCCTTGCTCCCTCCCGGGCTGCCACCAAGCAGGCAGGAGGCTTCCTCGGCCCCCCACCTCAGGCAGGGAAGTTCTCCTGAAGCAGAGCCCTCCCGGGAAGCCTGGCCAGTGCCACAAGCCTGCCTTGGGGAGGTGACAACAGGGATTCTGCACCAGGCATCACCCGTCTGAACCCGGCTATGCAGTACTGACACCATCATCCATTCCGAGCGTTCCACCAGCAGTTGTTCGTTCATCCAACCAAGAAACTTCTCTCGGAAGATAGCGCGACCTTTGTTTCTGAGTAATAAACGGCATGGGCATGTTAATTTCTGTTAACAACGTCTCTTAATTGGGTGCTGGGGAGCGGGCCCGGCTGCCTGGCGGGCGGCACGCCCCGGGCGGGGCGGGCCCTGGCAGTGAAAAGACGGCGGAGGGAGAGGCGGCGCCTCTCGGCCGCGGCGCCTCACGGGATCCCGCCGATGTTGGCACAGTCCCGGCTCCCGAGCCTCCTCCTCCAGCTCCCCCGGCTGCGCTCAGTCGCTCCCGGCCTCGCCACCATGAGCTCCGCCACCGGCACCCTCACCGTGCAGCAGCCCCTCAACTACCGCGCGGGAGCCCGCGTCCAGCCCGCCGACGGCGGGCAGCTGGAGGAGGTGTTCGAGCCGGCCACAGGTACCGACCGGGGAAAGCTCCGGGGGCTGGGAGAGCTCTGTGCCTGCAGGGCCCGGTGTCCTCGGCTTTCCCCAGCTCACCCGGGTGTCACGTATGCGGTGTCCTGCTGCCCCTCAGCCGCCCCTGCTGCAGTGGCTGAGCTCTGCCTCCATTGTTTGGCCATCACCGTTCTTTGCACAGAAATCAGGTCCTTCTCTGTCGCTGCCCGATTTTGGCAAACCACCCCGATTTAAATACCTCCGTAGTTATTTAACTGTAGTTATCGATGTGTAGCGTTCAGCAGAATCGTTTTTAAGTGTTTAAAACCTTCTGGGGAATGTGTAACGAGAGTCTTGAAGAGAATGGTGGAAGTGTAACAAACCCTACAGGAAAAGCCAGGGATTTTGTAGCAACTGGAGGTAATTAGTAACCAGAACACGACTGTGGGGAATGTCAGCTCTTTTAATTGGAACCAGCTGAATTGCAGCACCTCTTCTCTGGCTGATTACAAATCAGTGGGTTCCAGTGGGAAATTCTGTGCCTGGTATAGGTGGCTTGACTGAAGTATCTGGGGCCTGGTGCAAGTAAACCACGTTCTGGACCCCTTTTCTGAGATTTCCATCTCATTTATTCCCTGTTCAAAATGTGCCCAGGTCGTGTGCTGTGCAAGCTGCCCTGCTCTGGGGAGAAGGAAGTTGATCTGGCTGTGCAGAGTGCAAAAGCTGCCTTTAAAATATGGAGTCAGATGTCAGGCATGGAGCGGTGCCGAGTGATGCTGGAGGCTGCCAGAATTATTCGGGTATGTTGGGGAGGACACGGGTGGTTCTGTCTCTGAGCTTCCTTGTGGGTTATTGTGGCTCTTGGAAGCTTCAACAGGACTTGCAGAGCTCCAGGAGTTGCTCAGGGGTTAAAACCCACCTTTGGCCAGAAGAGACAGGAGGCTGTCTCAGGCAGGGCTTTGCTCTTATCACTGGAGTCAGCATCCGTGCCTGCAGCTTTGGCCTTATCACTGGATTCAAGGCCAGTGTGTGCTTTCTCAGCTGAATTCTATTAGACAGCATAAAGCTGAAGAGACCCATTTGGCATCTTGCAGGCTTTGTGGTTCTTTTAACAGCTCCAAAGATTAAATTTCACTGCACACAGTTTCAAAGCTGAAGTTGCATAACTGGCATGGCTGAACTTTTGGCTTGTCGGAGGCAGTTGTTACATGACTGGAATGTGTCCTGGCAATAAGAGAAAGTAGGAGTACTGGTTTTTATCTGTCAGATAGTACACATGGGAGGATGCACATAAGTGAGGTTTAACACAGACTCCTTTCCAAGATAACAGGTTCTTTGGCGTCAGAGTTAATCTCCATCAAGTTAATCTCCATTAAGTTCTTGCACATCTGTAAGAACCCAGACTTTCCCCAGTGTGTATAAGTCATGAGAAAACTTTCCTTTATGCCAAACTTTTGCTTTTTCCAGACTTCCAGAGCAGGGTGACATTTCTGCTAAGGGATGCTTCCCAGCTGCATTGCTTTGTCCCTCTTCACTGGCCTCTGGTTCCATCCTGATCTCGCTGTTTGCTCTTCCCAGTTCAGTTCTGTGAATTCTAATCATTGTTTGCCAACCGGCTTCTAAGTTCATGTTTGTTCATCTTTTAGATAAACAGGGATGTTAAACAAGACTGGACCAGCAGTGAACCCCTGCAGCTTTCCCTGTGACATTGCCCTGCACTCAGTCACCAAGGGGGCATTGATAAACAGCAGCTGGGAATGTCCCTTTTGGAGATGACCGTTTCTCATGGCAGGATCTTGTTTGGGATTTCTGTGCTGTCTCCTTGTGGGGTTCTGCTCCAGGCTTCTCTAACATGTTGTCTCTGTCCTGTGCTGCTCACAGGAGCAGAGGGAGGAAATTGCCACCATGGAGACCATCAACAATGGGAAATCCATCTTTGAGGCCAGAGTGGACATCGACATATCCTGGCAGTGCCTGGAGTATTATGCAGGGCTGGCAGGATCTCTGGCGGGTGAGGAGTTACTGCAGTTTGCTCTTTGCTCTCTGTCCCACCTTCCCTGGTAACTCCAATGGCACAAAGCCATCTTTGCTGCTGAGAGATGGACCATTCCTGAAGACCTTGGAAAGGTTCTGAGAGGTCTCTGCCCAATGCTGCCTTGCTCTGTGGGCACTCACACACCTTCTGTGAGCTTGCTCAGGTACAACTGTGTCTCTGCTCCCAGGCAAAGCCAGACCTGACCCCTGGGGGCTCTGATCAGACCAGAAGGGACTCAGAGCTCTTTTCTACCTTCTGGCTGTTTCTTTGCAGGTGAACACATCCAGCTTCCTGGGGGATCCTTTGGGTACACCCGGAGAGAACCCCTTGGCGTGTGTGTTGGCATTGGAGCCTGGAATTACCCTTTCCAGATTGCCTGCTGGAAGTCTGGCCCAGCCTTGGCTTGTGGTAATGGAGCCTTTCTGCCCACCCCAGTGTCTCTCCAAAGCCAAGTGATCCTGTGGGGCACAGTGATCTCTGGGATGAAGTCTATGATTACCTTGAAGTGTTGAAGGATTAGCTGAATGTTCAGGCTGTTACTCTGGCAGAAGGGGAAGGGAAATGGAAGGAGGAACATGTCAGATGTTGAGAGGTTAGGAGTGCATCCAGGAAAACACAATAGCTTGGCTTTGTACCAGATGGGGAAGGTCTCTGGAAATGTCTGCAGGGCAAGACCAGCAGCCCCATCTCCCCCAGCCTCTCCTCAGCAGCAGTGATCAACTAAAAGTGTTTCCTCCTCTCTTGGGGGAAACTTCTGGGCTCTGTTGAGACAAACTCACAGTGTGGGGTGGGGATTGTTTTTGTTTCTTCCCTGAAGCAGTTCGGGTGTTAACCCCACCTCGCCTGTGTCTGGGTTCCCTTAGGCAATGCGATGGTCTACAAGCCTTCACCTTTCACCCCTATTTCTGTGGTGAGGTTGGCAGAGATCTTCACAGAGGCTGGAGTGCCCAAGGGGCTCTTCAACGTGGTGCAGGGTGGGGCTGCCACGGGCCAGCTCCTCTGCCAGCACCCAGATGTGGCCAAAATCTCTTTCACTGGCAGTGTGCCAACTGGCATGAAGGTAAAGACACCTTGAGACAAGGCTTGTATTAACTACAATCAGTCTGTAGTTGATACCTCCTTGAGCTTTTCTGCATGGGGCTTGTGAGTGTGGCAGCGTTTTTGGGGCTGGGCAAGGAGCTTGTAGCACGTGCAGGGTCATGCTGGGGATCCAGTTAACCTGCTGGGCACGAGCTTGGGAGAGAAACCCCTTGGACAGCTTCACTTGCTTGGCCCCTGGTTGCAGTGAAGTTGCAGTGAAGTCTCTGAGCTGCTCAGGTGGGTGTTGATGTTGGGAGGAGAGCGCATAAAACAGCAGCACTAGAAAAATGTGGTTCTGGCTGCTATAAAGCACTAAAGCTGCATGCAACCTACTGTTTTTAAGCAAGGGGATAGGTTCTGTGAGTTTCTCACCCTCAGTTTATTATTCCAAAATTAGAGAAAGACTTTTGGGAATAAATTCTGAGTTGAAGGAGGGGAAATGTCCTATGAATGCTCCCTCCAAGTGTGTACCTGTGGGTTGCAGTGACAGATGGCAGCTGCAGCTGCCTGCAGCTTACACTGAGCACGAGACTTCCTGCAAATGCCTCTCTGGGTTTTGTTGGCTTTATCTATAAAAAAACAACCCCCAGACCCTCTGTGGTTGTTCTCATCTGAACTCACCACATCTAGGGAGTCCATCTTGCCCTCTGTGCTGCTTCTCTTGTTGGTGAGTGGTCCTTTTGCCTCTTCCCCCCCAGCCTCCCCTTGGCCAGTGGATCACTTGTCTCTTGTGTCCTTGTTCCCCTCAGATCATGGAGATGGCAGCTAAAGGGATAAAGCCAGTCACCCTGGAGCTGGGGGGCAAATCCCCCCTCATCATCTTCTCAGATGCTGACCTGGAGAATGCTGTGAAGGGAGCCCTGATGGCCAACTTCCTGACTCAGGGCGAGGTGTGTGTCTGTGGGGCAGTGGGGCCAGCCTGTGACCTCCTGAAAGGGAGGGATGCCCTGGGGCTCCCATCCTGCCACACCTTTCCCTGGGCAGTGTCACAAGGGATGCCCTTGCAGAGTCAGGGCAGGGTGTCCCAGCAGAGTGTGCCCTAGCCACAGGACACACTTAGCCAATGTCCTGTCCTTCCCTGGCACCAAGCACCCAGCTCAGCACAGCTGCCCCTGTGCCCCAGTCTGGCACTCACAGGTCAGGAGGAGCTGTGCTGCTGTCCCCTGGAGGGGCAGCAGGTCCCAGCCTGGTGTGCTGAGCCTGAGCACAGGCTTCTGTCCTTCCCAAATTCGGGGTATCCACCCGTGCTGCAGGTTTTGTTTAATCCTGTTGGCAAATTTGCTCAGCAGGGTGATTTCTAGGAATTCAGGAGTCAGCTCAAGGTCTCTGCTCCTGGTGACCTGATGCGTTTTTGCCACCTGGTGGCATCAGAACCACAGTGTCCAGCAAGGACTGTTGAGTGCAGTCACAGCCCCAGGGTGATCTCCTTGTGTTCCTTGTCCCCAGGGACAAGTTGGCAGTTGCAGCAGCTATGGAGGGGCTTTTCCAAGAGCCTCTGGAGCAGGATCCAAGCAGGGAAGGACTGTGGAGTGCTGTGTTTCCTATTCTGAGCTGCCTGTCCTGTGTCCCAGGTGTGCTGCAATGGCACCAGGGTGTTTGTGGAGAGGAAGATCCTGGATACCTTCACAAAGGAGGTGGTGAAACGCACCCAGAAAATCAAAATTGGAGACCCTCTCCTGGAGGACACGCGGATGGGAGCCCTCATCAACCGGCCCCACCTGAATCGTGTGCAGGGCTTCATCAAGCAGGCAAAGGAGCAGGTGAGATGGTGATGCTGCCTTGTGCCTGCCCTGAAATGTCTGTCCTGTTGGACAAACACACTGCCAGCTGCCTTCCTGCCCTGTGCCTTCCCAGTTATGCTGGTTTTTTTGGTTGTTTTTGGTTTACTCAGTGGGTGTGTTGGACCACTAGGCACAGAAGTGTGTGGGATCTGATGGGATGCATCCCTGGGTCCTCAGAGAATTGGCTGATGTAGTTACTGAGCTGTTTTCCATGATACTTGAGAAGTCATGGCAGTCAGGTGAAGTCCCAAGTGGCTGGAAAAGTAAAACCACCCATTTTCTAAAAGGATGGTGGACAAGAGCCTGGGAATTGCAGACCCATCAGCCTCAGTGCTGTGACTGTGCAAAGATCATGGAACAGATCCTCCTGGAACTTGTGTTAAGGCACGTGGAAGACAGGGAGGTGATTTGAGCCAAGTATAGGGTGCTGCATCTGGGTCAGAGCATCCCCTGCTGTCAATCCAGGCTGGGGGATGAGGAGATGGAGCAGGGAAGGACTTCCTGTAAGGAAGGACTTGGGAGTGTTGGTGATGAGAGGCAGGACATGCCCCAGCCATGTGTGCTGGCACCAAGAAACCCCCAGTGCCCCGGGCTGCATCCAAAGCAGTGTGGGCAGCAGGTGAGGGGGAGTTCTGCCCCTCTGCTCTGCTGAGACAGCACTTGAAGCTCTGGAATCCTCAGTACAGGAAAAACCCATGAGGAAAGGCTGAGAGTTGGGGTGGTTTAGCCTGGAGTGGGGAGAAAGCTCTGGGTACACCTGATTGCAGGATTTCATTACATAACAGGGACGTAAAGAAAGATGGGGACAAATGTTTGAGCAGAGCCTGCTGGGATAGGCCAGAGGGCAGCCAGAGCTGGGCAGGATGCTCCTGGATGTGCCTGCATCCCTTCTTCTCTTGGCTCTTTTGCAGGGGGCAGAGGTGCTGTGTGGTGGGGACCTGTATGTGCCAGACGACCCGAAGCTGAAGAACGGCTACTACATGCGGCCCTGTGTGCTAGGTAGGCTCCATCTCAGCCAGGGTACCATGGATGCTGTGGGATTTCTCCTGAGAAATGAGTTCAGCTTTGTAACCTGGCTCTGTGATGGCCCCAGCGTGGATGGACACTTGGATGGGGGTCCTAGAGAGAGCTGAGGCTTCCAAGAACTGCGTGCAGGGAATGTGTGCTGACAGGAATGGTGCTGTTGGTGCTTTTGAGGTGCAGGGTGTGCCTGGCTGCTCTGCCATGCTGGGGGCTGTCTCCAAGGCTGTGTGGGTTGCTGAGTGCACAGGCTGTGCTGCTGCTCTTCCTCCTGAAGCACTTGTGCTCTGCCACGCTTCCAGGGAACTGCAAGGATGACATGACGTGTGTGAAGGAGGAGATCTTTGGGCCTGTCATGGCCATCCTGCCCTTTGACACGGAGGAGGAGGTTCTGGAGAGAGCCAATGCCACTAAATTTGGCCTGGCAGGTGGTGTCTTCACCAGGTATGACTGGGCAGTGTTGTGGAATCATTCTGGGCACTGAAATACTGCAGTGATTTGCTGCTCCTCTTGCAGTGCCTGGACATGGGTATCCTCCTCCAGAAAAGCTGAGGCAAGGGATTGCCAAAAGGGAAATCTGTAAATGACTGCACATCTCCCATTTTTGCCCCAAGTGTTGGGTGGGCCCAGCTGTCCCTTGGGCTCCTCCCAGCCTGGCTTGGCCTGCTGCCTGCCTTCCTGCCCCTCCTGGAGGCATCAGGAGCCTGCTGTGCCGCTGTTGGCTACTTGCCCCACTCTGTATTGCTGCTGTCCTTGTCGTGCCCTCTGGAACTGAATGCACTTGGAGCATCCTTGGGAATTGGTGCTGCCTCCTTTGAGCAGGCAAAGGCAGAGTAGGGGAGGCTGGACTCCAAAAAGCCCTGCTGGCCTTTCTCCAGTGGATGCTGCCTGGCAGGGAAGGAGGGGATCCAGCTGAATTTGCCCTTTTCCTGCAGGGATATCCAGAAGGCTCACAGGGTAGTGGCTGCTCTCAAGGCTGGGATGTGCTTCATCAACAACTACAACGTCAGCCCAGTGGAGCTGCCTTTTGGGGGATACAAGTTCTCAGGTGAGCTCTGTGTGCCCTCCCCTGGTACCTGCCAGCTCCAGGGGCTGCCTGGAGCTGTGTCCTCACTGCAGCTCTTCCCTGCAGGATTTGGCAGGGAGAACGGCCGGGTAGCCATCGAGTACTACTCGCAGCTGAAGACTGTCTGTGTGGAGATGGGGGACGTGGAGTCAGCGTTTTAGTGCCTCTGGGGCCTGCTCAGGGCAGCATCAGGCAGCTCTTTGCTGCCAGCCAGAGATGTGGATCATGTACACAGCAATAAAGCACCCTACAGTTGTCAGTGCCCGGGGGGAAGCTGAGCTGGAGCAGCGTTCAGCCACCCTGCTCCTGCAAGGGGGGTTGGACACACAGGGCTCAGCTCTGGTGGACAGTGGGAAGCTCAGAGCAGGAGGCACCAATCTGGCTTTTGGCAGCAGCTCCTGCAGCCACAGAGGTGTTACCAGAGGCTTGGCAGTGGCCAGGCCCAGGCTTCCCAGGCTGTGTGCCTTGATTCCCATTGCCTTCCACCCTCCATCAGCTTCACTTCTGGCTTAGGACCCTACTCAATGCAGGTATGAGCTCTTGGACACAATTATATCCTGTAACTAACCAGATCCTGTCTGTTCTGTAACCACATAAAAGCCTTAAATGCATCATTGTTTATTCCCTCTAGACCCTTGGTAACCTCAAGTTTTGTTTTTTTCTATCTGTACCTTACTTACAAGTGGGACAAAACGTTGTGGGGAGGGTTGGCTGATGCTGCCTGGGCCAGGCATGGCCCTGAGAATCACCTCCACACAAGAGTGGTGGTGAGGTCCAGCACAGAATAGTGAAAGCTATCTCATTTCCTTCTTGTAAACTTACTGTTCTTTATACACATGATGAAGCAACAACTTCAATTGTTTTCTTATGTCTTTTTTTAACAATCAAATAAATACTTACTCTGGAACACATTCTCACTGTGACATTAATTGAGGGGTCCTAAAATGGGGTTGTTGCTGTATGAGTTAAATGAGCTGCAAGGTGGCTTTTTGATCACTAAAATCATAAGAGCTAGAAGGAACATCTCTGCCTGACAGACAGATTCCTGTAGTCCCACAAAACCAGAGTAGTTCTGGCATTCTGCAGAGCTTAAGAAAACCCTCTGTAACTTTAGAATGAAAATACAGAATGGACAACTTCCTTTTATTGAGAAAGAAAAGGAAAAAAACCACAGGAAGCTAAGTGTTCTAAAAGAAAACAGAAGAAAAGTCCCTTTAGCATCTGCAGATGAGCTGGCAGCCCAGCTGCTCGTAGGCTGCATAGGCAGCTGTGCCCACCAGCCCAAGGAGTGCCACGGAAGCAAAGGACCCTCTCCTTCGGTTTTTGGGTTCTGGAAAAAAAAAAAATCAGAATTTGTCAGTTCACTGAAAGACCAGCCCAGCCTGGAGATTGAAGAAGGGAGCAGGAACTAAAGGGAAATCTCCAGGGCAAAACAGCTCAGGCCTCTTAGGGTAGGCATCCCTGCTGGAGGAGAGCTCTTCCCAAGAGCAGGAAGAGCATGATGCAGTGCTGGCAGCCTGGACATCTGCACCCTTTCCTCCACACCTGGCTGGGAGCAAAGTCCTGAGTCACTGCAGGAGACCTGAGTGTCAACAGTGAGTGCTGCAGGGCACAGTCCTACCTCCCGTGTAGTAGCCATAGGCATAGATGAGCCTCCCAAGGATCCAGGTCACGCCAAGCCCTGTGGCCACTCGCTGCAGAGAAAGGAGAAGCATTAAAAGGCTTTGGAGGCTTGAGCAAAGGTGTGCAGGCAACCAGGTGCTCCATCTCATTTCACTGCTGGCCACTTAGTGAGCCACAGCAAGGAGCAGGATGGTGGAGGCAGGTGCTGCTCCAAGCCCTGCTCCACTGCCTCCATCAGGTGTTCCAAACTTCCACCTTGACTCTTCATTTAGAGCTCACTCCAATGTGGCTCCCATTTGCCACATGTGCCTACGCTGTTTCCTTCCCTCTTGGAAAAGGAGTCTGTCTTCCGGAAAGATCTAATTTGTCTTTTGATGGCCAAGACAGAGCTACTGGATTTGGCCTCTCCCATGTGCCTGTCACCTCCCAAAATGTCTGCATCTCTCAGTTAAAAATAACCCAGGCTTTTGTTGACTTCTTTTGGCAGGGCTTGGAAAAACTGGGCTGAAGGGATTCTTCCCACTCAGTGACTACAGGCTGCAAATGCTTTGCTTTGTCTAACAAGGCAGCTTTAGGGGAAGGGCTCTAACAGCTGAAACAGCAGTAATGAGTTCATTATTGTGATTCTCCTGCAGAAGGCCTTCTACAACTAAATTTTAAGAAGGGGCATTGCTGCTAAGTGTGATGTGGCTACTGAAGGGGCTGTCTTGGCCTCCTGCCCCCCACCTTGCCCAGGCCAGGGAGCCAGAGCAGAGTCCTGCATCACTTACCGGGTGGTAGACTCCACCAATGCCTAAAAAGAACAGGAAGGCAGGGTAATCTTCCAATCTGAAAATAAAAGTGAGGAGACTGTGTTTGTGCTCAGGTTGCTTACAAAGACAAAACTCCAGAAGGGCAGAAACTGCAAACATTCCCTGCCAAGGGCATTTTGGGCTCATCACGAGTCTGTGCTCAGTGCTGTGGCTGAGGAAAGAAGAGATCTGAGCACACACAGTTTTAGGGGCTCCTCCCAGCCTGTGCCCCTCTCACAGCACACCCACCCACCCTTTCCATTTTGTTCTCTGAGCCACTCTAGATATTCCCAGTTGTGCTTCCCAGCACCCCTCATCTGATGTGCTGTTGCAACCTGTCCACAGGAGCTGGGTGGACTTGGGCCTCTCCCCAGGGAGACCTGGGCAGCACAACAAATCAGAACCTTCTGGAAACAAGATTCCTCACATCTTAACATCTACCCATGGAAGCAAACTGGTGGGAACTGGGGAAGAGGAGACAACTTCACAGCACTATCCCATGGTTTAATGCACGGGAAGGAGCCAGCACAGCCTTCCTGCTGAGCTCTGCAGGCTGAGCCTGGATCAAAGCAGTGGCAGCAGCACCTCTGGGGCCGTGGGCCCTGCTCCCAGCCCTGTGTGTTCCCAGGCCCCTGTTCAGAGGTGTCACTCACGTGTTCTGGTGCGCACGCTGGATGCAGTTGAACATCTGCCCGTTTTCAGGGTCCGTGCTGTACATGGTTGGGTACTGCCAAAAAATAAACCAGCAGCAAAGCATCAGCAAGGGAGGCCTGCAGCTCCTCTCCCCAGGAGCCCAGAGCTTCTTGGGTTCTTGCAAGACCAGCCTGCAATGGCAGCTGAGAGCCTTTGCCTGCCCTGGGGCCCACAAAAGCTCTGCTCAAGGTCACTGCCTTCCTGGAGCTGCTGCCTGGCTGCAGAGGCTTCCCCAGGTCTCAAATCCAGCCCTCTGTGCACCTTTGCCTTCCTGGAGCTGCTGCCTGGCTGCAGAGGCTTCCCCAGGTCTCAAATCCAGCCCTCTGTGCACCTTTGCCTTCCTGGAGCTGCTGCCCGGCTGCAGAGGCTTCCCCAGGTCTCAAATCCAGCCCTCTGTGCACCACACACACTGGCTACACTTGCTCCAACCCTGACTTGATGCAGCAGGAATGGGATCACTCCAACAGGCAGCTGGAGCTGCCCTCGTGCCCACCCCTGCTCGTCACTTCCATGAGTGAAGTGGTGGAAGAGCAAAGGAGCAGTGGTTTGTGCTGAAGCCAAGTGGCACAGCAGCCACTGCATGCCATGGGCCTGACTCACAGCTGTCCCCACCCAGCCCACAGCCCTGCCTGCCATAATGGCTCCCCAATCGACGCTCAGGGAAGGTCACTTGAAAGACTTGTGACAGCACTCACACGCTCCCCCTGAGTTTGAGAAACCCTCCTGTCGCTTTTGTGCCACTATGACCCTTTCCCCCCAGTGCTGCATCAAGTTTTATTTGCAGGGAAAAAGGGCTGAGCAGTTTCTTGCCCATCAGTGCTGCCAAACTATTTCAGCTTGGTGCCAGGCACCTGATGTCCCAAATCCCAAGCTGTGTTAACCTTTCTGGAGAGCCATGGCAGCTTCTACACCTGTGTGGTGGGGCAGGAAATGTCAGCAAGTCACCCCAAAGTGATGAAGGTGTCAGCAAGCACAGAGCACTCACCTCCACATGGTACTTCTTGCGGGCGTTGCTCACATTGATGGCGAGGTGTGTGACCATGACAAAGCTGGCAACCCCAGTCAGAATGACGTAGCCATACTCCTTGGAGAGAACAGCCATTGTGCTGCTGCCAGAGAAAGGGAGCCTGTCAATGCCTGGGGAAGTGGCAACACGTGAAATACATGCATGGAAGAGTTGCAGAGCTTGGACTCCAAGAGTTACCAGCACAGGGAACTGGCTGAAGGAATTTGTACCTTTTGTACCTTTCTGCACCTGCACAAAGCAGTTCTCTGCATAGTTCCTGTCAAGCAAGGCTTAAAATCACCTAAGCATTGGTGGGAAATGGTGTCTGGAAAACCTTAGTGCAGCCTGGGCAGAAACTCATAGGCCCTTCCAGCCCCAGAGCTAGGGGCCACCACATGAACTCAGTTTATTTCCAGCCTGTTCCCTAAAGAGAAATGTTTCTTCATGCACTGGGAGCCACACCTGTGGAACTCCTTGCCAAGGGACATTGTGAGTGCAGGCACTTCTCATAAATTCAACAGGAAACTGAGCAAGTTCTGTGAGTAAAAGGTAAATTGGGAGTTAGAACAGAACCTGGCTCAGAAATCCCCTGAGCTGGAAGGAGCTGGGCTACATCAATGATTAATTTGTCATTAAGGTCACCCTTATATAAAATACTAATAAAACTCACCACCACAGCAATGATAACTGAACCCTTTTGGGTGGAGCCACTGCCCAGATGACTTATGCACAGCCCTGCAGCTCCCAGAAAGCCTCTCAGAGTCACAAACTGGTGATCAACTCCAACAAACACCTGCACCAGTGGCCATTGTGGCTTTTGGGGGACACCAGGGCCCAGTGGCTTTTGTTTAATGGTTCTGTGCTCCCTCATGCAGGCCTGAGACAGAAGCATGGGGCAGCAGGTGCACCCTGCAGCCTCTGCCATGCTGCCCTACATTCCACATTCTCACTCCTCCCTGCTCAGCAGCCCCCACAAGCCTGCCCTGCTCCACACAGAGCACTCCAGCTCCCTCCCTGCTGCCAGAGAGCACAAGGGCCCTTCCCCACAACCATCCTGCACAACCCCAAACCTCACACTGGGTGACCCTGGAGGGTGCTGCATGACACAGCCCAGCAAAAGACAGCAGAGACCTCCCTCCAGCACTGACATAATTCTCCCAACCAAACCCCAGTTGGTGCCTGTCTCCAGATGGTGCCTCCATTACGTTTGTAGTGAGGTTTTGGTGCCTCCCTGCACTGACCCACCAGCACAATCTGTCAGTGTGGGGAAAAACAGGCCACCTCAGGGAACTGCTGCAAAGTCTTCCTCTTGCACCCCTCACAAGGGATCTTTGGGGACCACAGGGTTTTATTTCTCATTTGCAAAGGATTATCATCGATGGAGCAAGGTGAAGACAACAGCTGGCTCTGTCCACAGGAAGAGAGGCAAACAATTATCAGTAAGAATATTAGAACCCTGAAGTAATGAAGAAAAGCCAGCTGCATGCACCTGTAATTGAGGTTAGCACCTGACAGGTGACACACTGAAAACAGAACACGTAGAGCAGGTTGGTGGTCACATTTGCCCCTTCAAATTGCAAGGTTGTTGGAGAACCGGGCATTTTGTCTTCCAGCAGGAAATTATAATCTGGGCGTTTATCTTGGGAGCAAAGAGCATGGCAAAGCATTAAACCGGGTGTGTCATAAAACTCCTGCTCTTACACTACTGATATCAAAGCATACCTCCTTTGCTCTCGCAATTTAGTGCCATATAAATCACTCCAAAGTCACCAGGACTCCCACGGTCGTTTCCGAATTATGGTGCCCGGAGCGTTTCAGCAACTTTTGCCCGCAGCCGCAAGGCCTTTGCTGTCACGGCGCACAAAACTCAATTTCTACCTTTTTACCCTGTGATGTTTCAGTCGGCAGACACAGACACGAGATTTGGGAGCATGACAGGGCACAGAGCGGGGGGAGAAAAAGGGTCCTTCCTAACTCTGCCACATCACTGCAGCTGCTGTGAGTCAGCAAAGAGCATTAAAGCTCCTCAAAGAGCCCCACGCGCGGATTCGGACTGGATTAGCCCGTGTAAGCTCAGCCCTTCGAGCCGGCAGAGCCACGAAAGGGGGCCGGGCCGAGCCCTGCCCGGCCTGCTCGTCCCGCTACCCCCCTTCCCCCGCAGCCTCCCCCGGCTGGGAGGTGTCCCCGGCGTTTTCCATGAGGACAAGCTGCCCCTGGGCGCACCCCCGGCCCGCACTCACCCTCAGCGCGGCGCGGAGCAGCAGCGGGACGGAGCCGGGATGAGGAGGGAGCCGGGGCGGGGGCGGTGCCGGGCCCGTCCCCTCAGCGGCAGCAGCGCCCGCAGGCGGGGCCCGCGCTCGGCCCGGCGCGATCGGCCTCGTGCTGCCAGGGCAGAGGGGGTGGGCGTTGCTGAGGGGTTCGCTCGGTGCTCGGCCTTTCCCCCGTGCCCTTTCTGCCATTTTACCCCTTACAGCTGAGGGCTGTCAGCTTTGATTCGCAGTTTAATGGCTCCGAGTTTGGGAATTCACCCCGTGCTTGCTGAAATCTCCTGGTTTCCCCCTGTTCGCTCAGCAGACCCTTCAGTGTGTTTCATACGTGGAGTTGCTGTGCTGGGTCATTGTGAAAAATGCGTATTTTATGATTGGCTTCTCGCAAATATTTAAATGAATATTATATGTGTTATGTTGGAAAGTTATGCTCTATTAATTCTCTTAAGGAGTGTGTTAAATATAGTTTTAGGGTATAACAAATTGTTAAAATAGAAACTGTGCTATGTAAGATATTTTTTTAAAGAAAGGACTCGCAGCAAGGTAGCAGCCACAGGACATCTAAGTCTTTCAGAGAAAGAGAATTTATTTCTCCCTTATCAGAAGAAATTAACTTCTTCCTGCCTTGCTCAGTCATGAAGACGCAATCAGGATTCAGAGGAAGAAGCTGACATTGACCAGACAGAATCCTGTGTTTGAATGGAATTAATGCATCATGTATGAGGTGTATGAATATGCAACAGGCTGTTGCCTTTAAGGGTTAATCCTCTGTTAACGTGGGTCCTTTTTCGGGCTTATTTTGCCCAGAAAGAGGTACCTGGACTGTGTGTAACTCTTTGTTTCTATTGTCTCATATTGTCCTAGTCAAATTGTCAAAATTATTATTAATCTAATTATGTTGCTATTTTTATAACCATTTTATTACCATTAAACGTTTAAAATTTTAAAAACAAGCGATTGACATTTTTCACAGTCATGTAAGCAGATACTTCCCTTGGCAATTCCCAGCGCTGGTGGTAACGAGGATCTTACATCTCCCTGTGGATGTAACTCTGACACTTTGGTATGGACACACAACCCATTTCCAAGAATATTTGGAGAGCGTGTAAGCAATAGTTTTACTTTACAAAACATTCCAGTTTTAGGGTTGTGTGACACAGAAGCAGAGCTGGACTTTCCAGTTCATACAACAGTGGAGGCACAGGCGCTCTGGCTGCACTGCAGGAGCACAGAGGGTTCTTTTGCTGTCACCAGTGTAATGGGAAAGAAAGGAAAAACCAGGGGGATCTTGGGCTCCTAAAAGTCCTGGTTTTAATATCTTTGCCTTTCCAAAGCAGGAAGTTCTTGGATTCCCTGGGGCTCCAGCTGTGTAGGCTGATCCCTGCAAGCCCTGCTGGGTTTTTTGGCCAGGAAGGGCCTGGTGACCTCCTTGGCTACAGCACAGTGTCAGGACCTCTCCCATATTTCAGTACCTTTTCAAGCCACTCCTTATGTCCCTACTGTTCTCAAGGTAGGGTGGAAGTGGAAATGTCTCTCCTGTGGTCCCAAGGTAGGGTGGAAGTGGAAATGCCTGGCACTGTGCACACCTCTCGCACCTGCTCAAAATGAATATTTTTCCAATATCCTGAGTCCCAGTGGCAGAAATCTGGGTAAAGAACAGCAAGTGAAACTAGAGTACAGATACTTCCTTCCCATGCAGTTTTATTTCGCTTCCCAAAAAAAAAAAAAAAAAGAAAAAAAAAATCCAGGGTGGGACAACATGGGAAATCAGGCAGGAAGATCCTGCCTTTGGTTCCCACAATGGGAGTTCAGAAGGGCTGGTTCTAAGTGGCTGTGTCTTCCTCCTCCTCCTCCTCCTCTTCTTCCTCTCCCTTTGAGGCATGGGCCTCGTAGATGACAGCACAGACACCAGCCAGCCAGGCTGCCATGGTGCCAGCAAGGAAGATGCAGAAGCCAACGAGGCCCAGAAAGACATAATCCTGCTTGTGCAGCTGGGTCAGGCAGCTGAAGTGGAGCTGTGCCTCTGCTGCTGGCATCCTCAGGGCACGCAGCCCTGCTGGGGTGTAGCAGGTGATGTTGTCAGCATCTGCAGAGAGATGAGCAGAAGCAGGACTCTCTAGCCTGTATCATCATTTAATGAATAGGAGTGCTGGTAGAAAAATTATGGGAGGCTTGCTAAAGGCCTGAAAAATTGCTGCAGACTTCATGCCCTCCCCTACTCCCACAATGGCTTGGGTAAAATCTGACAGCCAAACTCATACCAAACCTGTGCTAAACCCTTGCCAAATCACAATTCCCAGGGTGCCAGAATATTTTTTGCAGTGTTGGCTCCATAGGGTTATATTGCCCACTGGATTATGCCACTGTGGCAAACTGCTGTATCTGCCTCTGCTGATTGAGCACTTTCATCTTCACATAAGAGCACCTGTGTTTGCTGGTTTTTTTTTAAATCTCAAACACCTTCTGAAGTGATACAGCCTAAATTATGCTGGAATAATGAGGCTGCTGTGGGTTTGACAAGGAGGGTGGTTTGCAGTCAGGCACAGCCTTACCTGCTCTGTGAGGCAACTCATCAATGATTCAGTTCCACTGAAATAACAACCATTCCCTGTCATATTGCAATATCTGCAGTGATAAAGCAGATGCTGCCTGCTCCCTTTCAAGTTAGTGAAGGATCAGTGTGGTGCAGGGTGTGCCCCCAGCCATCCTCTGCAGGTTTTGAACCCCACAGACACAGTCACTGTGATGGGGACATCCCGGATGGACAGGATGGAAGAGCCTGATGGAAAGGGAGCACTGCTCCATGCATGGGATGGAATGGGAGAGTGGTGGAGGGGATTTTTTATTGCATTACACTGTATTGTATATGGCTGACTGATGTTGTTCATGCTGATCTCGCTACTGGCCCTGAGTAAAACTGAAGAGTTTTTTTCTCTCTGTTACCCAAATGCATCCAAACTTGGGCAGCTTTGTGTCAAAACTCTGTTGCACAGATATTTCTGAAGGCCAGGAGCCTTGCTAAAGGCCAGGCTGGGGTCTGCTTGCAGCAGATTCCAGGGCTCTGTCCCAGTATCCCTTTGGCCAGGAACAACCCCCAGTTTAAGGCTGCATTTCCTACTCCTTCCCACCGCAACAGCCTGCAATGAGCTTTATTCTCCTGTTGCAGGGTTCAGTGGGTTATCTCCAATCTCACTGCTGAGAGCTGTACTTTATTCCACTGTCCCATCATTGCCTGTATGTGGAAAAAGAAACCCTTTATTGTCTATAAGGAGCTTACTACATCTAATAAAGACCCTGAGACATCTTTAATTCAGTTCTGTCCTGCCAGCTTTCAGCTGCCCTTCCCTTTTTTCCCCTTGGGCTCTTTTGTAGCCCTTTCTTATTCAGTGGACAGACTTTCTCAACCAATTTCTCTCTTGCAGCTCTCTCTCACCATTGTGCCCTGCATTACTGAAACCAAAGCTTTTCTTGTTCATGTGTGCTGTGCTGTGGCTCTTCCAGTCTGGAAAAGCTAAGTCCATGTGCTGCAGCTGCAAAGCAAAACATCACCCTTGAGACCAGTGTTTTTATGGGAAAGGGAACTGGTGATTGCCTGCCTCAGCCTCTCCAAGGCCCAGTTATAGAATCTCTCAAAATGAAGAGCAACAGCTGACATTGGGGTGGAGACAAGGCAGGAAATTCACAGCAATGATTTTCCCAGCACACATCTCCCTGGAGCTGTGTGGGGCTCCTCATTCTTGGTGCTGCAGCCATGGGGTGCTGTGCCCCCTGGAACACCTGAGGCTGGATTCCAGGTGTTTTAGGGAAGCAACAGTGTCCCAGCTGCACACTCACCTCCCTGGCTGAGGATGTGGACAAGAGGGATTCCTAGTGTGTGTAACCCAGCTGCTCCCATCCCTGGTTTGTGTGACAGCAGAAAATGGCATGCAGTGCCACAGCCCCGTGAACTGAACTTTTGGGAAGGAGAACAGAGGGCTCTCTCTGTTCCACACACATCTGTGCTCACACAGCCCTCACCTGGAAAATGCACATCGCTCTCCATCATCCAGGTAATGAAGTCCAAAAAGGAACAGTTGCAGTGCCACAGGTTGTCACTGAGCCCCAGAAGCCTCAGGTTGGGCAGGTCCCGGACAGTGCTGGTGTCCAGGAAGGTCAAACCTGTCCGGCTCACATCCAGGTGCCTCAGCCAGGTGTTGTTGGCAAAAGCATCTTTCTCGATGGCCACAAGGTTGGGATTGTCCGAGATCTTCAGTACCACCAGGCTGAGGAGGTGGGAGAAGGTGCTGAAGGTGACCTGGGAGAGGTTGTTGAAGCTGAGGTCCAGATAGACAAGCCTGGCCACGCCAATGAAAGTGAAATCCAGGTCATCCCCCAAGAGGTTCTTTCTGCAGTCCAGATAGACCAAATCGGCCAGGAAGCTCAATTCCACTGGTGGCAGGTACGAGAAGTTGTTTGCTGCCAGAATCAGCTGCCTGGTGTCCAGAGGGATGTCCACAGGGAACTCCTGCAGCTGCTGCCCGGTGCAGTTCACCTCCAGGTACTGACAGCTACACCTGCTCGGGCAGCTCATCCCCTGGGATGCCAACCCCAGAAGAAACACGAGGCTCAGGGACCGTGGGCTACCTGAAGGAAACATGGTTTGAGACCTTCCAGGCTGCTTAGCCCTTCATGGACTGCAGGCAGCCCTATGGCAGCTGCACTGCCCTCCCAGCCATGCCGAGGAGGTGTCCAGCTGCAAGGCTGTCGGGAAGCACTCTGTGGCTCACCTGAGCCCTTGGCAGAGTGCCCAGCTGGAAACCGAGCCTGGCTTTTACACGGGCAAGTGTGGAACGGTGACTGGAGCGTCTCTGTCTCACACTCGGTGCCAGGTGACACCTCCGTGATGTCAGTGGCTTGCAGAAGCTGCCTCCTTTTGGGGACACTGCTGTGACCTTGCTGGCCTGCTTCCAGCTGGGTGGAAGTGCGGGAAGCTGTGCGTGGTGTGGGAGCATCAGAACTTTGTAGGGAGAGTGTGAACAGCCCAAACTTTATCAGAAATGTTGTGAAAAATGTGTATTTTATGATTGGTTTTTCACAAATATTCAGGTGAATATTTTTATATGTGTTATGTTAGAAAGTTATGCTGTATTGATTGTCGTAAGTGGTGTGTTAAATATAGTTTTACGGTATAACAAAATGTTAAAATAGAAACTATGCTATGTAAGATACTTTTTTCCTAAAGAAAGGATTCGCACCGAGATAGCAGCCACAGGACACCGGAATCTTTCAGAGAAAGAGAATTTATTGCTCCATTATCAGAAGAAACAAACTTCTTCCCACCTTGCTTGGTCATGAAGACACTGTCAGGATACAGAGGAAGAAGCTGACACTGCCCAGACAGAATCCTGTGTTTGAATGGAATTTATGCATCATGGATGAGGTGTATGAATATGCAACAGGTTATTGCTTTTAGAGGTTAATCCTCTGTTAACGTGGGTCCTTTTTTGGGCTTATTTTGCCCAGAAATAGATACCTGGACTGTCTGTAACTCTTTGTTTCTATTGTCTCATATTGTCCTAATCCATATTGTCCAAATTATTATTACTCTAATTATTACTATTTTCATAACCATTTTATTACAGTTAAACTTTTAACATTTTAAAAACTTTTAAAATTAAAAAAAAAAAAATCGGCATTTTTCACAGTGTCACACTGCAAGGAGTGGTACTGGTTAGGCAAGAGTCCTGTGCAATGCTGGGCTGGCATTGTCTCCTTCCAGGAGCCAGGAGGTTTTAAGTCATGTGGAGTAGCATGTCCAGGTCTGGGGATCTCGGCACAAGATGTGGAAATGTTGGAGCGGGTCCGAGAGGCCATGAAGATGCTCAGAGGGCTGGAGCAACTCTGGTGTGGGGACAGGCTGAGCTGGGGCCGTGCAGCCTGGAGAGGATTATGGGGAGACCTCATCCAAAGGGTTTTTGGAAAGGAGGAAGAATGACTCATTACACGGGCAGGTAATGAAAGAACAAGGGGAAGCGGAACTTTTAACTGAAAGTGGATGTTAGGGAGAAATTCTTCCCTGGTTAGGTGATAGGCACAGGATGCCCAGAGACGCTGTGTCTGCCCCATCCCTGGAAGTGTCCAAGGCCAGGTTGGACAGGGCTTGGAGCAACTTGGGATAGTGGAAGGTGTCCCTGCTCATATCAGACGGAAAACTAGGTGAACTTCAACGCCCCTTCCAGGGATTTTATCACTCTTCCATGGCCGCGCCAGCCCTGCCTGACGGCTCCGCAGAGACGCGGCAGCCTCACCCCGCCCTTCCCTTCATGGCCAACGGCCGCGCCGGGGCGGGGCCTTCAAAACCACGCCTACCACGATACCGCGACCGCTGATAGGCTAGAAGAGGGCGGGAACGCGCTTAGCCCCGCCTTCCGGTGACGATACGATCTCTGATAGGTTAAGAGAGTGAGGGGGCGGGGCGTGGAGGATTCAAAGCAGCGGGCGCGTAGGGGTGCCGCCGTTGTGTCTCCGCCGCGTCCCAGCCGTGTCCCCGCCGCCGCCATGGAGACCATGACGTTCCCCCGCTACAGCCCCGAAGACATCATCAGCTACCTCCGCTCGCACATCCTGGAGGGCGCCGAGGCCCGCAACCTGGTCAAGGGCGACGTCTTCGGCAACCCCAGGGTGCGTGAGGGGGGTGCGAGGCGGCTCCGGGCCCCGCCGGCTCCCGTGTGGGACGGACGCGCTGGGCCGGCCCGAGTGACCGCGGGGTTGGGTGGAACGGGCTGGGGGTGGGCTCGGAGTGGGCTCAGAGCTCTCCTCCGGCCTCGCCGGGAAGCCCAGTGGTGTCAACTTTGTGAGGTCTGCTTGGAGCTCCAACAGAGCTATGTAAGATTAGGTGCTGTTTTATTCCAGATGCCTATAAAAGTATAACTGATATTAACCCAGAACTAGGAGCGTGAAGGTTGTGCTTTAACTTCAGGTTTAAGCAGCACGTGGCCTTCTTCCCCAGTTCCGTGGGAACTGGGTAAAAATAGTTCCAGCAGCTTTCAGATCCATTTAGTGCTTTTAAACCCCTCCCTGTTTCACTCCCTTTCATCACTCTGAGCATTTTGTGTTTGTGAGTGAAGAAAAGTGGCTTTAAAGCGGAGTTGATGCCTCTGAGTGATTCCTGGTGCTTGTTTTTGAGCCTGCAGTGAGGGGGGTCTGGCCCTTCTTGTTTAGATGGTTTTTAAGAAGCAAAATAGATCATAGATAAGTGCTATAAATGAAAAATCGTATGGCTCGTGTTTTTTTTTTCATCTTCATGTTAATAATCTAATGAGGGGCACTTGTTGCTACAGGATTATAATTTCTGTGACCTTTTTTAGGTTTTTTTGGCATTGCTTGGTTTGGAAACTGCTCAGCACGCAGCAGTGTAATGAAAACCAATGCCAGACACACACAGTCAGGGCTGTAATTGGCTGAGTTGACTGCTGCCCCTTGAAACTGAATTATCAACAAATAATGCTTGAACGGAAAAGTGTTGGAAAGTGAAACTTTGTTGTCGTGGTTGGTCAGTGAATTCAACCTTCATGTGCTAAAAGCTGAATGCTTTCATGGCCTGGCCTGGGAGCCCTGAGCAATCAAACATATGGAATCCTGATTCATGTCCTCTCTTCCTGCAGCTCGAAGTTTTACACCTGATTTACCTGAGAATCCTGCAGAAAGTGTGTGGGATCCGACTGGAGCACGCCTACATGGTAGGGCTGCCTGGGGCAGGGGTGGTGGAATGTGGAAGGAAAAAAATATTGGACTTGGCTGTTCTTTGGGATGCTAAGGGTGCCAGAAAAGTCTGTAAGGTCCAGGAGGGAGTGGGCAAGCTTTTGGAGGGACACCATGCCTTGAAAATCCACACTGGGCTCCTGCTAGAGGAGGTTGGACTGATCTGGAAAGAATGTAAATGTTGCTTTTTATATTTGATCATTTCCACTCCTCCATTAACTGAGAGAAAAGTGAGGAGAGGCTGATACCTAAATGAACTTACAGTTAATTTACTTGCTGTCTCTGGTAGACAAGAATTGATCCTTGAAAGTGAGAGTAAATGGTTTTGTGTCATGGCTTTTCTGGATAAACTGAAAGGGAAGAGTCTTATCTGCACAAGGTAACTCTGTTCTTCCCAGGCAGTGCCAGCAGCTGCCATGCTGTGCTGTGAGGTTTAAAATGTCAGGGAAAGGGGACAGTGTGCCACTGTCTCCACATTTTCCTCCTGACTTCTCCATGAAGCAGCTGAGTGTGTCAGTTTTGGGGTGTTTAAAGAAGGAGCTTCTTGATGGTAGCTGTGTAATGCTGTGCTGCACAAGTTATGAACAAAATGAAACAGTTTAGATTCAGTTCCAGAGTTTGTAATGTTGCTGCTTTAGTTATTATTGTATTTTTTTGTCTTTTCCAGCCAAAGTTGACCCTTAAAATACTGTGCTAATTACCTTGTTGACATTTTTCAGCCTTTCATATGCATTCCCTGTGGATGGGAAGATCGTCCTCAGTGTTCTTAATCTATTGGAATTATCTTATGCTGTGGAAAATGCTGCATAATTTTTGTTTTAAGTGTTCTCTACTTATGTACTGACTCTCTTTTTACTCTTTTTACTCTTTAGATGCCTCTCAACGTTGACATAATGTACCCACAGATCCATGAAGGCTTTCTTCCTGTCTGTAATTTGTATATTCACATGTAAGTTCAAGATGCTTGCTGTGTGCTTGCTGGGCAGATGCTCTGGGATGAGAGGACAAGATCTATTTTGCAGCAAATGGGTACAGGACAAGAACAGAGCCATGGTAACGAAGAATCACTGCAGCTGAGGTTGTGTTTTATCCTCCTTGCAGGGAGCGCTTGCTGCCCATGTGCCGGATCAGTGACTTCCAGATTGCTGATGTTTTAAACCCAAGTAAGCAAGTGCCTTGTAATCCTTGTGTTTCCTGGGTGCTTTTCCTCCTTGGGCATAGCCAGATGGGTGTCTAGCCTGGAGAAATGTCCTTCTGGCTGCTCTTCTGACCCTTAAGCAAGCTGCTTCTAGTGGACAGTTCTTATTCCTTATGTGGGCTGGTGCAGGTCGGTAAATGAGGGCAGCTTTGAGTGCTGTGAATCTGTTGAGCTGCTGGTCTGGAGATGGGCTGTGATATAACAGTGTAATAATAGATAGGGATGAAAATTACCCTGACAGCTCTGGAATGCTTTAGGATTTCTTATGCCTGTGCTCCACTCCTTTCAATACCCAATTGTGATTCTGCCAAAACACAGACAGCTCGGAAAATGCTGCTCTGAAGAAATCTTTCACTTCTGGATCTGTCTTGTCTCAGACATTCAAAGCTTTTGTAATCATCTTTCAGAAAGTTTGCTTGGAATAAAGACAGAAAGTCCCTGCAGTTCAAATTGCTGCCTTCAGTTTGGCTGATAGCTACAGAGAGGTTCTCTCTTCAGAGCTGTAGTTCAAGATTGACACTCTTTCTCCCTGGCTTCTGTTGGAATGGGAGGCTGTGTGTTAACCTGAGCCTTTTCTCCCAGGTGCCACTATTCATTTGTTAAATTACACAGAATTGCTAAGTGCTGATAACCAGCTTGGTGCTGGTTTTTGTGTAGTCTGAAATCGTTGCAAGCTGAGTGGAGGAAGAACTAATTTGGACTGTGTTTTGTAATTTCTGTCTCCTTGAATTACACTTGGCCCAACTTTTTGGAAGCAATTGCAATGCTTTTGGAAACCAGCTCAGTGCAATTCTTGTTTCAGAGACCAAGAGGACAGTTCGCTTCTTGAGTGGCATCCTCAACTTTGTGAACTTCAGGGAATTCCGGCGTGAGGCCTTCTTGGAGCTGCAACAGAGCTATGTAAGATTAGGTGCTGATTTATTCCAAACAACTATAAAAGTATAACTGATATTAACCTAGAACCAGAAGCATGAAGATTGTGCTTTAATTTCGGGTTTATGTGACATGTTGGGATGTTAAATGTAGCCAAGTAATTCAGGAAGGTACTGATTATTACTTTGGGTATTACTGAAAGGGGTTTTTTCCCCCCTTTATATTGGGGGAAAATATTATATGTATAAATAATATACATACATATATTTTATTTATATTGTATTTTTATATATTGTTATATATATTATTTTATATATATTATTATATATGATTTTATATATGATCTATATATATTATTTATATATATAATCTATAGATATATTATTTTATATGTATACATATATTTGTATATATACACACATATATATGTATATATATGTGTATATGTATATATGTGTGTGTGTATATATATATATGTATTTTCCCTGACAATAAATTATTGGATACTTCAGCCTGGTAAGTGAAGGATTGACACCTTGTACCATTTTGAGAAAAGTTGGGTTGTAGGTGTCTTCTGTTCTGAACGTCTCAGTAGCTCAGAGAAGGTTCATTTCATGTGAAATAGCAAGGCTCTAATAAAAGCCCACTTCTCTAAAATTAAATATTTAACTTGCAGAAATTAGCTATGGAGGAAAACCAACACCTGGAGGCTGTGAATCAGGAGGCAGCGCTGAAGCTGGAGAAACTGAAGTGAGTGTGTGGAGTGAGCCCTGTGAGATGCACTGCTTGCCTTTCCTGCTTAGGCTGGGTCAGTGGGCCAGCTGTGTGGGGCTCACCAAGTCTGAGTGCAGAGCCCCATTCTTGGGTCATAATAACTTGGTTTGATGCTACAGGCTTGGGGAAGAGGGGCTGGAATGTGGCCCAGCAGGAGAGAACCTGGGGCTGCTGGTTGACAGCAGCTGAACAAGATCCAGCAGTGTGCCCAGGTGGCCTGTATCAGCACGTGTGGCCAGCAGGACCAGGGCAGTGTCCATCCCCCTGTGACACTCCCTGAGTGCTGCATCCAGTTCTGGGCCCCTCACTGCAAGAGGGACACCGAGTGTGTCCACAAAAGGGCAATGAACCTGGGAAGGGTCTGGAGCACAAGTCTGATGAGAGGGAGCTGAGGGGGTTTATTCCCTGCTAGCAGAGAAAAAAAAACCCAAAGCTTTTACAGTGTATGGTTGCATTGAGGGAATTCTGTATTTGTATGTGGAGAGCTAGGTTGAAACTTTTTGCTCTTACTTAGCTTTTAGTGATGTGTCTTTATCCCTTCAACAGCTGGAGGAAGCTCATCTTTAACTTAATACATGAGTAAAGTTGTCTTCCTTAGTTATTTGACATGTTTGCCACAATCTCTGTTTTTCAGGCCATTTAGCCCTACTGCCTGTGTCTTTGCACCATTAAGTTTTGTTTTTGCTTGTGGATAATAGGATGAAGAAATGGCTGGTTTCCAAGAGAGCTTTCAAAACAAAGTGTTTTTTTTTTTTTTCTGACAGCTGCTCTTGGTGTGTGCTACACAGGGGGTTCCCTAGCTGGGATAGGTCTACACTAATATAAACTATTTGTATGAAAGGTAATATGCAAATTTCATAAATGAAAGTCACCACTTAAACTGGTAGGAGTGTTGTACTTCCATGCTTTGCTTAACATGATCTTTAAACTTAGTCCTCTATGTTTGTGCCACTTCTTGCCAAAATAGCTCTTTAGATTTTGCTTCAACTGCAAAATCTTACAAGCAAAGGAAAATAAGATATATTCATTTGAGACTGTCTTGCTCCGATTACTGAAGTTACTGGCTGTAAACTCTGTGGAGACAGTGATTGTTTTATCTGCTGCACTCTGGACTATAATGATGCTGAAACTGCCCAATATCTTTATTTTTCCCTCAGCACAGTCCCAGTTGAACATGAGGCAGAGATCAAGCAGCTCACAGAGAGCATTCGGGAGCTGGAGCAGCTGCTGAGGCAGGACTATCGTCGGAAACAAGTAGGACCTTGTTCTGTGTTTCTCTGAAAACCTGCTGTGGGCCCCTCACTTCTCTTGATTTTATTCCCTTCCATCTAATTCAGTGGATAAAAGGGACTTTTTTGATTTAAAACAATGCCAATTTTAGCAAAATGCTGTTGGACCCCTCTTTGTTTCACTGTGAGGAATATGAAATGTGCTTTAAATCAGACTTGGGGAATACAAAGGTGTAGTTATGACTCTTTTTTAGAAATGCATTTATGCAATGACTTGGGAGATGCACATCACACTTCTAAACAGGAACTCAGGGATGTTCCTCTTTGCTTTCCATTTGAATTCCAAGAACTGGAACTGGAGGTGAGCCATGGCAAGAAATGAGGCCTAAGGGTCACCCAAGGGAATGCCTGGCAAAAAGATGGGGTTAACTGCAGGGGTAACTTTTCAGCAGAGGAAACTTTCCTCTCAGGTCTCATGGATGGATAACTTTTTTAGATCCTTTGGGAGAAAAAAATCCTGACCATAGATTATTTTCTTTGTTTTGTCAACTCATGTCTCTGTTATTAACATCATTAACTTTGTGCTTGACTATGATTTGGGACTTTATATTAAATTATATTTTCCCTGAAGAACAGAGCCCCTGGAAAGGAAAATTGTAGGAGTATTGTAACTGCCAGGGTCAATGAGAATAGGGATGGCTAATCTCTTATCCCAATTCCTAGTTACTCATTGCTGGCTCTGCCTCCCCAGTGCTTCCAGTGGTTTTGGTGACAATATTCTCCTTTCCTGTCTTTGAAATCTTACAGACTGCAGTTTTTTCTGCTGGTTATGGCATTCCAAAGGACCCATAAATAGGATTTCTCCTATGGGCAGATCTATGATAGAAGGATAAGGCAGGTAGCTGCTGTAGAGATCCTTGTTGAAAGCTTGGTGCTTTTTTTTTCAGGCAACTTTGCAAGAAGTGACTTCTCAAAAGAAGACAGATATTGCTGAGAGAACCCAAAAACTGGTGAGTACACCTCTGTGTGGGTGCTGGCAGCAGATCAACTGAGAGATCTCTCTTTTTAGGATCAGATTATTCTTGGAATTAAGTCACTAGAATGTGGACCTCTGAGGTGCTGTGGGTTTACCTTGCATGCATAGAGTGGGCTGATGAGGCACAACAGGAGGTTTTGAACTTGTTTCTGTTCTCCCAGGGTGACAGAGCTGGCTCTGGAATGCTGCAATCACTGCCTCAGTATCCCTCAGTCAGGAGTTCTGAGGGAGAGAGCTTGTGGCAGTATTCCAGGCTGGATGGGGCTTGGAGCAGCCTGGTCTGGTGGGAGGTGTCCCTGCCCATGGCAGGGGGTTGGAATGAGAGGATCTTAGAGATCCTTTCCAACCCAAACCATTCCAGGATTAGCTGGCAGGCTCTTGGTGGAAAACACCAGTTAACTGCTGTTCTTCTTCACCCCTGTAGACAAATGTGGGAAGCAAAATAGGCTGTTGATTGCTTTGATTTGGAATGTTAATGCTGGTCAGAGGAATTTATTTTTAGAACTTCCTGATGAGGAATGACTACACACCAAAGAACCTGTCTAGTCGTAAGACCATGGCAAACCCTGCTACACAATTCCTCTTTGTTCACCTAATCACTAATATTTAAAGTTTGTGTCATTAACTAGAATGAGTTCAAAGTGTCTCTGGCTGCTTTGAAAGAAGAACAAGAGCAGCTGAAACCCAAAATTGTGGAGAGTCCAGAAGAAGGGAAAAGTTACAACGAGATGATGAAAGAGACTATTAAGAAATTGAAGAGATCTAAGGTGAGGTTTTTCTCTGTCCATACAAGGAGGTATTCTGTTATAAAAAGCATATTTTACTGGACTGTCATCATATAGAGCTACTTCTTGAATGATGGTAAAACACCAGCAGGGCAGGGGTTGGTCTGAAATGAAATCACAGCCTCAGAAAATTGCAGGTTTGTGGTAGAGGTGGTGGTGTATATTTGATGGGCTGTTTTTTCCTTTTGAAAAGCAAGATTGCAGTCACCTGTAAAACCAGGTGTTGAACTCTTGAATCTGTTTGGCTGTTTGCTCTCCAGAGGAGACAATATTTTGTCAGCTCCCAAATATCCTTGTATTTAGAATATGTGCTTCATAATGCTTCTGTTTTATTCTTTGTTTCTGGAATCGATGGCTGTCTTCACTAATATGCTGAACACTGGGTTCCCTCCTAGATTTATTTACTTATTTTTAAATTATAATATCCACTCATTTTTGTGGTTTGAGATTGCTCACACTTCAGTGGTTTGCACTTTGCCTCTGAAGGTTATTTTTGTTCCAAAGGTGTAAATTCGATTGCTGTAATTTTAGGTATGAAGCTTTACATAACTCTTGTTTTACCAGTGTAGAATTTCTTCACTGCACAGCTTTTTGTTTTGCCTTTTTTTTTCTGAAAGCTCTTGAAAAAAGCTGATTACTGATTAATTCAGTGTAAAACACTTTTATGTCACCTTTATTTCTGTGGTTTCAAATAAATGCCTTTCTTTTATTTTTTTATGAAGAGCTCATTTCACCACCTCTTAAATATTACTTCTTAGGTCTTTAAACAATGAGGGGAGGGTCCAAAGTTCAATATGGTTTAATTCTATATAAAAGAACTCTAAAGCTGTTTATTGATAGTCTTTTTCACTCTTTAAAGCAAGAAGTTACTGAGAAATATGAAGGTTATAGAGATGCAGTTGAGGTTCTGCCATCATGCCAAGTGGAATTGCAGTTATACCAAAAGAAGATGGAAATACAGGGAGAAAATGTGGAGAGACTGGCCAGTTTATCATCAGAGGTCTGTAATATCCAAATTAAATCCTGTTAGGAAAAATTTGATGTCTAAGCAATGTTCTCCTCTTTCCTTTTCACTGTATAGAATGACATTTTGAAGTTTCCAAATTCTTAAAAATGTCAGTAAAACATTGCTGCTGCTTTGCTGGATGGCACTAGCTAATGTACTATGCACTAGCTATTGACCACTTTGAATAGTCAAAGGCTTTGTTGCCATAGAAACCTGACCTAAAATAGTTGGAGCTGTCTTGGGGTTGTTGGTAGGAAATGATGGGAAAAGAAAAGTGAAATCAAGTTTCTTCTGCCTTGAGAGTGGAAACTAAGAATAAAAAATTGTTACATTGGGAAGAGTCATGTCTTCAGTGCCTTTAAATTTATTAATATTGCTAAGCCAGACATTCTCTGATGAAATGTTTGTCACAGTATAGTCCCTTGCTATTTGCCCCTAGGTTTTGGGAGAATGCAGTGGTTAGGAGCAATTGAAAAATGTTATGGAGTGTTTTTGGGTATTTGTATAACGTGTTCAAATGAGGCCTGGCAAAAAGCTAGAGCAGAAGGCACAGTCACTTCTGAAAGCCATCCTGAGGGATGGGACCTTGTCCATTTGGATGTATTTATAATCAGAGAAAGACCAGGGAACTGGGAGAAGGAGCTGACAATCAAATCTTCAAAATGCAGCCAGCTGGTTGTAATCTTAGCACATTTACAGGGTATACTGTCTTGATATTTTCCTGCCCTCATTTCATTTATTTCTATACTTCTGTACCATAGGTCAGAAATCTGGAGGACCAACTTGAGAGTTTTCAGGTTGAGCTGAAAAAGGCCAAGACAGATGAAATGTCCCTGAAGAGACTGGTGACTGCAAAACATGAGAAGCTTGCTACAGCTGAGATCCAGCTCAAAAAGATGCGTGAAGATATTGAGCAGCACAACTGCACAGCTCTCGAGTATGGAGGGGTTGATGTTTCTGCCTGCTGCTGCTTTATGTCTTTGTTATGTGCTGCCAAAGTCCATGGCTGCTGCAAACACACAGCTTAGCACTGAGGGGAAAATGAGCAGTGTGGGACAGCTCTGTATGAAGACCAGGAACGCTGCAGGCAGGGATTTGGGGTCTCAAATCAATAATTGCAATGTGACTTGACAGCAATTCTTTTATTGGAGCACTAATTTAATTTATAATGCTTATTCTTGATTCTTTTATCTTCTTAAAGAGAATGTCACATTGGGATAATTTTCCAACTTATCAGACTTCAACAAAGCCCCATTTGCCTTTCATGAATTTTTCATAATTTCCCTTGCCACTTTTGCTCATTATCAAAGATGTTCAAGACCCATGGGGAAATGGGGCTCGCATCTCAGAGGAGCATTATCCTGACATGATGCTTCTAAAACAAAAGGAAAAGTGTCATTTGATCAAAGCCTCTCAGCCCCTCTTCCTTCCTCCCATATGCTGAAGGCAGCACCAAACTGCAGCCCTGGAAGGTCCTGGCTTCACTGTGAGCTTAGTGCTGAGCTTTTAGGGAGAAAATTGATTTTTAAACAATTTTCATCTACACAGATAGAGAGGAAAGGGAATATGGAACATCATTGGCTGTGATGGAAGGAAGCTGCTTGCACATGGATGGGAGAGTCAAGTAAGATTTAGTCAGGCTTGAGGTTTGTGTGCAGAATGGCACTTAGTGTGTTGTACCAGCTAAAGGAGATTATTTGGGAGGAAAATAGGTTGGGCATTGGGAGGAATTTCTGGACAGAAAGGTGCTTAGACCTTGGAATGGGCTGCCCAGGGTGGTGTGGAGTCACTGCCTCTGGAGGTGGTCAAGGAAAGACCAAGTGCCATGGTCAAAGTGACAAGGGGGAGTTCATAGGTTGATCTCAGAGGTCTTTTCCAACTTAAAGCTGCTTCTCACAGAATCATTTTAATTTAGCAATGAAAGCAACATAATCTTATGCTCCTTTTCATCAAAAGTTGTTGCCTATTTCTGTTTTTAATGTGTCAGGTATTTCCCTTGAGTGATAAAATGAAATGCTTTGATAAGCAAGAGGGGAAGGGAGGTAACCTTGGTTGAAGAAAAGAGTTTTTGCTGGTGAATAAAAGAAATGTCCTGACTGTTCCCTTGAGGTGGGAAGGTGCATATGGGCTCCTGCTAAGTATGAATTTCACTTCTTATACCTAGGTTGTTCTAGTTTAAAAAATCACATTGATTTCTGAGAAAGTCAATTCTATATGCTATTGCCTCTGGAAGCTGCTGGTTTTATGCTCATAAAATGCAAGGTTTGCTTGTGGTGGGCTTCAGTTTCATCTGGAATGAGTCAAAAGGCTCAGTACTAACTTTTTTTCCTGTCCCCTTTAGACATTTTAACAAAGTCCAGGAGAAGAGGGGTGCTGTGTATGACAAAGTTATGGCCATTCACAAGGAAATCAAACAGAAAAAGGATGAAATTGAGCAGCTGAAGGATGATGCTGAAAAAAAAGCAACAAAAGCCAAGGTGAGGGGTTTTTTTTTACCTGTCAAAATCTTCTTAGATTCCTGTTGTAGTGTCTTCTGTGAATGCTGCTTTTTAAGCCATGGATGAGACACCCTTGAAATCATTTGAGTCCACCAGACCACTCACCTGACATTGGTGCTTGATAAAGATTTAACTTTGCTGATGAATTTTTTTCTCCCTTCCTTCTTTTCTCTTTCCAGGAAATACACCTAATTTTGAAGGCTGTATTGGACAAGTGTCATGAATCTCTCCTTAAGGCAGCAAAGACTTCTGCAGCCTCAAGAGCAGCAAAAATTGATGAAATAAGGGAAGGGCTGTTCAGCATTCAATCTTTTGTAAATGCTTCTTAAGCCTGTCTGAACTTGTGTTCTACTTTCATTGTGTTTGTGCTCATACCTGAACTCAAGGGCTCCTGCTTTGCATGGGAGGGATAATAATTCCAGGCCAATCCAGCTTTCTCAAAACCATGTCAGAACACGTTTAGCTTTCCAGGCTGATCCTGATGTCATGAGCTTGCTGATGTGGATAAGAAAACACTCAGTTTCTGGTGTTTCAGTCTGCACCTGGTTTTAGTGGTAATATTCCAAGTGTTGCTATCACCAGACTGCTCAACATTTTGGACAAAACCCTGCATTTGTAGGAACTGTGCTGCAGATTTTGATCTGGGAACACCTGGTGCCTTGGTCTGGCTTGAATGTTCAAGATAAGTCAGTAACAGGTGATGCTCCACCACCATTATTCAATTAAGATGAAATCCTGACAGAGCAGTAGCATCCATCTAAATGCCAAGTTGCTCTCATCATAAATATTTGTAACTGTAAACACTCAGAAGTATAATTTTAATATCATTTTAGTTAACAGTCCATTCCCTCTCAATGCTTGAACCCATTGTGTCTGCTTTGTGGGGTATTGAACCTTCACCTATAGATTGATGTTTTGTATACCTTAACTTGTGAGTGGTTTTCATTATTTGGAAAAAATAAAATGTTAAATTTTACACTGGTTGATATAAAGATCTTTAACCCTTTTTCTCTTGGGTCTTTCTATTCCCCTAACTGACTTGGCATAAGGTTTCAGTTGAAAAATGTTGCTTTGCACATTTGGAATGTGTGCTATGAGCAGTCTTTTGTGATGAAAGGAGGAGGATGATTCAAGCCATCTTTAAAATTTCAATTCATTACTAGAGCTGCCAGCAAATCAGTTAGGAAGGGCAGGTGCTTGTTCCTTCTAGAGCTCTTATGGAGGCATCAAACCCTTCTAAAGTTTTGCTTTAAGCTTTTTTTTTTTAAATTTTCCTCCTGTAACAGAATTGTTTAAGTTGGAAAAGCCCTCTAAGATGAAGTGCAGCCATTAACCCAGCACTGCCCTGTCCCCAAGTGCCACCAGTGCACTGTGAAATATTGCAGTAGCATCTCCTTCCTTATAAACACTGGTTGGGGAGAGAGATTCCCAAAAACTTCCAACAGATACTGCAGGGGATTATTCCAATCAGTAGATCAAGATTCTTAGGCTAGAGAGATGATGCTTGTGTATGCCAGTGATGAGGAATTTGCAGGACAAAGAAAAAGCTGCAGTCTGGTTCCTGCTCTCAGAGATTTTGGGTAAAATAAAAGGCTGCAATTCATGAAGAAAGAAATACTCTTGATTTCCAGGTTTTTGTATTTCCAATAGGTTCTTGTGCTTTCACTGTTGCTTATTTGTACCTAGAATACTTATGAATCATAACTGAGGTATGATTTATCTAGAGATAGTTGATTCCTAGGTGTGAATTGATTCCTACTGTTGCTTGTCAAAAACTTGACCCACCTTGAACCTCATGGCAAGGCAGTGGGGGGAGTTTAGTGTGGCCTGGAGAGCAGAGAAGGGAGAATGGTTCTGCTGAGGCAATTCAGCTCCCTTTCCCTCAAGAGGGCAGTGTTTGTCAAAATTTTCTTATTTGGTTTTTTTTTTTCCCTAATCTTTCTGTTGTAGCTACTGTTTAAAAGTGTATAATTTTATTTTGTGTGTGTGTGTACTTTAGTATTTCATATACAACATAAAGCTTGTAGCAAGTTGGGCTGGCCACACTTGTTTGAAATGTGTGGAGTTATTAACAATAACCTATCTGTACACAAGTTTTTAAATTCTGCAAGCAGAAAAAAATAACTGGCTAAGGTGGGAAATGGGTTAACAGGACACCTTTTAAGGGATGGAAGGAAATATTTTTATCACTCCTCTCTTGCCTTTACTCCAGAGCGTGGCTGGAAGGATCTTCAGAGCTGTCTCAAAAGTCAGATTTTGTAGGTTTTGGGTGAGAGTAGGCAATGCAGGTTTGTATTTTCACATTTTCAGCTGCTGGGGCAGAGGGATGAGCTGGGAGCTGGCCACTTGGTGGGGATGTTGGCACAGAGAGTGGCCCTGGATTCATGTTCCATCCCTGCCACAGCTCTGCTGAGGAAGCCAAAGGAAAACCTGCTGAATCTTCAGCTTCAGGATAACAGCTTTTCAGCTTCCATAAATTCTAGGACTAGCCAGGACCAGGTAAGCTACAAGTTCAAACTCACTGACATATATTTCCATCTAAGGATATGACCCTTGATGCTGCTAAAGCAGGAGCCACTCTGGAGGAAGGAGCCTGCACTTGGGAGTCTGTTCCCTGTTATTTGTGCAGGGGAAGTAGGAGGGAGTGTGAAAGGCTCAAGTGTGTGTAAATCACGAGGTTGTGAGGTGCAGAGTAAAGAAATCTGGCAGATAAAGGCACCTGTGTGCTGAGGTATCTAGGGCACATTTTAGAAAGATTCTCTTGATGTTTCCATCAAGGCTCATTAAAGGCAATCCTTATTATGATACAGTAAAATAAATGGCTGCAGATACCTGGGAATAAAACCAAAGAGAAAACTTGGAGCTGAACATCCAAGTTCTTGTTGCCTTGCAAAATTCCTTTTTCCAAAGGAAAAGCTGTTTCTTGAGATGCTGGAAAGGGAGAAACTATGTGACAATATAAAGTTCCCATGTGGTTTTCCACTGAAAAGTTTTATTACCATGGGGCTTTTGTCCCTTTTTCCCCATGAAGAAAAGACAGCAAGGTCTTCAGGAGCTGAGTTTCTAATGGGCAGCACATTAACCAGTCCTTAGTGCAAAGAGAGAGTCTGCAGGCTGGGACAGTGATATTGAGAAAGGCAATCACTGAAAAATGTACTTGCAAAATGAAATGGGCATTAGAGGGAAAAAAAAGCACTGTTTTTGCAAGCTGCAAGTCCACCTGGGGAGGACTGGGAGAGGCCAGTGTTTGTAGAAAATGAACAAACAAAAGGAGGGAAAACCCAGGTTATGTTGGGGTTTCCATAGCAACACAATGCTTTTCCTGGAAAACTCAGCTGATGAGATCTAAGCTATCTGCTGTTTAACTCTTGCATGCAGAGCCCATTTCTTGCCTTACCTGTCTCCTCCACAGCACAGTCCCTGCTGATGGCTGTGCTGTCACTCCACCACGGTGGTCCCCATGGGGAATGATGTTCCTGAGCCAAGGCTGCTCCTGTTCTGTTCCAAAGCACACAGAAAAGGAAGAGTTTATGAGGCAGAGGCACCTTTTGTGTGTAGGGAGGATTTACCAGGTGTGCTGATCCTGGGCAGCTTCTGCCTGAGATCTGTGGAAGACTGTGTGACTGTTTGGAGAGTTTATCAAAGCATCCTGACTCCAATTTGTACCCGATTTAAATTTGTACCTGATTTACATTTGTACCTGGTGTTCTGCCCTTTGAAAAGCCCCAGCTGTAGGAACTGGGAATCCTTGGTGGCAGGGGTTTCTTGTGGAGGAAGGTGGAAGGGTGGCAGCTTTTGCCTGACAAAAAGGACAACTGAGAGAGTGAGCAGCACCACAAATGTTCATGAGATGGCTACTGCTCTCAAAAATGTAGCAAGAAGCAGCTCTTTTGAGGAGAAAGTGGATGTGAGGGCCCATCCTGGTGCAGCAGAGAGGAAATGGATTCTGCTCCCTGCCTTCTGAGCAGGTTTTGCAAGAGAGGCTGCCCTTGGAGAGGTAAAATGGGATGGAAGAGGCAGAATTTTTTCAGTTTTGGGTCCTCTGCATGGTAAGGAGTTACAAAGAGAGGGTGTTAAGAGAAGGCAGGGATCCCAAAGGGTGCTGAATGTATTGTCACAGAATCAGGGAATGGTTTGGCTTGGAAGGGCCATAAAAGCTCATTTTGTTCCAACATCCCTGCCATGAGCAGAGACACCTTCCACCATCCCAGGGTGCTCCAAGCCCCATCCAGCCTGGCCTTGGGCACTGCCAGGGATGGGGCAGCCACAGCTTCATGGGCACCCTGTGCCAGGGCCTCCCCACCCTCACAGGGAAGAATTTCTGCTGTCTGATGTGTTTGTTACAGCCCTGTTAGGGGCCTGGCAGTGGCCAACCCCTGCAATATTCAGCAAAAGCAATATTCTGTTTAATTGGTGGGCTTTATGTTTGTTTTTTTCTTCCTCTCTGACTGTTGTTCTGTTATTAACCTGTTACTGCTTATTGAGCCCTGAAGATTTGTGAATAGAAAACAACCATCATTACAGTATTTAAAAGAAAACCAGTTCAGAGGGGTTCAAAGACCAGTAATCCAGGTATGTGCCAATAAATAGGAAGCAGTGCTTTATCATCTCTTCACAAACCATCCCCTATCTTTAAACATTTATTATATTCCCTGTTATTTCTCCTGACAGCCACCTGTTCAACTTGTGACCTGTTTGTAAAAATCTGCACACCATCTATCAGAGGGATGCACTCACTTACAAACTTCTGTTCTGTGGGCATTGAGTAAATTATTTCTTTAAGATCATATGGCAGATCTATAATTAATTAAACCCTCCATGATATTAGTGCAAAATAATTTCTCCTTTCTAAAAAGGTAAATGTAATTTGCCGATCTGGTATTTGGAAGAATGCTTTCCCCAAAATCAATTCCTTTAGTTTCCAGAGAATAGAAATGAGAAGCAATCTCATTTTAATTATATCTCTTTATTGCTAACAAAGGAATGATTTATGCAATTAAATTAACTGGCTAGAAAATTATTCTCAGCTGGGCTGTCCTAATTCTTTGCTTTCTGAATTGCAGGCTCTTACACTTCTCTATGTAGATTAATTTTTCTGATATGCAAACAATGCTCCTTGTGTTCATTTTTAACATTTTTTATTCACAGCTCCCCTTTTCTTAGTGTCAATGACATGAGTAATATTTGTGCACTGCTGGGCTCCGATTCAGGCCTTTTTTATGTAGAAAGATTGGGAAAAAAAAATCTTTTCTTTTGAATCTCATTATTGCACAGAGCAAGGTTTTGAAGTTTTCTTATCTATTGCTGAGAAACAGCAGCAGGAACATGGAGGGACTGCAAAGATGTCAAAGGATGCAAACTTTTGAAGGAAAATGTATCAGCACTGAGGAGACAGGTGAATTTGTGGTTGGTGTTAAGGAAGCATTTTTTAATGTATTCCTCTTATACCTCTGTCTCCTTGTAGCCAGGCAAAAAGCTGAAACACAAGGGGGAAAAAATGAGACAGATTTATGTTGTACACAGACTCAATAGGGAACGAATTTGGGATTTTTTTTTCTCTTTCTGCCTGGGATTACCTTGCAGTGGCTGGCCAGAATGCGAGCTAGAGATATTTGGGCTGAGGGGAAAATTACCATGTAACAACACATTGTGACCATGTGCCAACACAGCCTGACATCTTCTGAATGGGGCATTGGTGTAATGTGCTGCTCTAAACCAGCAGTGAACATATTGCAGAGCACGTGTTGGCTCTGTCTGAGCTGTCCTGCCCTGTATCAGTGGAGATGTGTCAGCTGGTCAGGCTTTGCTGTGCTGGCACTCTGTGCTGCTGTCAGATGGCTCTGAACTCACAGAAAGGAGCTTGAGATTGGATGGTAGGAAGGAATTCTTCCCTGTGAGGGTGGGGAGGCTCTGGCATAGGGTGCCCAGGGAAGCTGTGGCTGCTCCATCCCTGGCCAGGCTGGACGTGGCTTGGAGCAGCCTGGGATGGTGGAAGGTGTCCTTGCCATGGATGATCATTCAGGTGCCTTCCAACCCAAACCAGGCTGTGATTCTATGAAATAAAGTTTAAAAACCAGAGCTTTTGTCTGTGGTGGTTGGGGTGTGAAAAGGTCTGCACCATTGTGTCACCATCATATTTTCTGAAAAATCCTCTTTGCTCAGGATTCTTCTCCTGGGAAGCTGAGAAACCTCAGAGAAAAAAGAAAACAATAATTATCTCATTTGCTTTTTCTGTGTTTTGCTGCTTTGGAATGTGGTTGGAGATTGTTTATCCAACAGGTGAATTGTTTTGACTTAATGACCAATCATGGTCAGGCTGTGTCAGAACTCTGGACAGAGTCATGAGTTTTCATTATCATTCTTTGTAGTCTTCTGGCTGTATCCTTTCTCTGTTCTTTAGTATATTATATTATATTATATTATATTATATTATATTATATTATATTATATTATATTATATTATATTATATTATATTATATTATATTATATTATATTATATTATATTATATTAATTATATTATATTATATTATATTATATTATATGCCTTCTAAGAACATGGAGTCAGATTCTCAATTCCTCCTCTGTCTGAGGAACTCTGAAAATACCACACCATTGGGATTCTGAAGGCTTCTGAAATCCCAGAGAGGAAGGATCGAGTTGTTATCATTTGGGTGGGATCAGGAAGCATTTTGAGCCTCTCTCCTTGGACTGGGGATCATGCAAAGGGAATCTTTCCTCTGGGCTGCATGCTGGGTGAGGGAAGGGGCAGTTGCTGCAATGCCTCTATTGACTGCAGTTGTTCTCCTTGAGGACACCACTGTAAAATCAGCATAAACTGAATTTGCTTAGCAAGTGGGATCACACTTATTTATTGGAAGAACATTTCTCAAAGAACAGTTGCCCTTGGCTCACTGTCAAGAAGTGATTTTAAAATTTTTTTTAATTAAAAATAAAATTTTCCCCTAGTTCTGCAAATTCCCTGCACTGAGTTCAGTTCTCCTGCATGAATATCTTGGCTCATACAGGAAATAATCCTTTGCAATGCCTCAGGAAGATGCTGTGAGGTGTGAGTTTACCAGCAGTCTGCAGAGAGAAGGCTTTGAGTTCAATATTATCTATACAGCAGGAATGGTTAGAAATCAATAAGATGAAATTCATGACAAATGCTACCTTTAGGGAGGAAACATCTGATTAAAAAAATGAGAAACAGCTGCCTAGGCAAGCAGTACTGCAGGGAAGGGTTTGGCTTCAGAGTGAATCACAGACAAGTGAGTCAGTGATGTGCCTTTAAACAGAAATCTTGTTCCTGGAAGCATTAATAGGAGTGTCAGGAGCAAGTTGTGGGGTCGGGGGAGAGAGATATGACTGCTCTGTGCTGCCTGGTGAAGGCTGGCAGAACGTATCCAGCCTTGCAGCCTGCATTTCAAAAGGCAAGAATGGGGAAAGAGCTGGGAAATCATGATCTGGGGGATAACTAATGACAAGCCTTACAGAGGGAGAAAATTAAACTTCACTTGCAGCAGGAGAGAATTAAGCTGATACCAGGAAAACCTCCACCAGAACCTTCAATTCTCACCTATCAGCCCACCTGGAACCCTCTGGATGTGCCCTTTGGCCCCCCAGCCCCACTTGCTTTTACTCTCCACTCCTGCTGCCTTTTTCCTTCTGGTTTAGCAGCAGATTCCAGTGGGGGCTGGCACTGAGAGCTGCTCCTGGTGATGGCCAGGGGAAAGGTTTGATTTCTCAAAAATCCCCCAATTCTCTTGGAACAAGCAATGTGTGTGAGGAGCAGTGCAAATAAAAGATGGACTCATAGTGGAAGGGAATGGAAGATGAGGAAGGAAAAGAAACTAAAATAAGAAAAAACTCCAACAACAAACAATCACAACTGGGGGGAAAACAACCCAAAAAAAGCCAACTCAAACCCCAATGAAACCAGAAAATGTCTCCCTTCATAGAGTTGATAAGATGAGGCTTCCCTGCCATCTGGGACCTCTAGAACAGTTTAAATGGTGGGCAGTGTAGGTTGGCAGTGACAATTTCAAGGATCCGCCCTGTTACAGTCTGAATTCTGGACTCCTGTTCTGTTCTGCTCCTTAACAAAAGAAATAAGAATGAGTTCCCTGCACATCCTCTAATAGAATTAATCACCTCTCCATGGACCATTTCCCAAATGTGCCAGGATTTAATTTCACAGCGAGTGCTATCCAGATGAAAAGCTGCCTTTGCTAACGTGGGGGATGTCTCCTCTGCAAAGTCCATCAGTATCACAGGTGGCTGTTCTCCCTGTGAGCAGATCCCTGTGCCTTGCTTGCTGGTTTATCCTGCCAAGGCAGCTGCCTGGCAATGCCCTTCCTCTCTGGGATAAGGTTTGTGCCTTGTGAAGCTCCTGTGGATGTGTTCTCTGCAGCTGCTTTTCTTCCAGATGAGATGCTGCTGAGACAGCAGGAAAACTAAACTGGGTGGAATTTGAGAGCCTTATGCATTTGCCCAGTTTCATTAAAATAGGAGAAAATCACCAGAAAGCCCCATTTTGCTGTTGATTCATTCTTTTCTCTTTGCTGTTTTGTTTTGTCCACGGTGTTGTTCTTAAAATCTGATATTCCTGCTGAGGTTCTCACAAAGCAGGACCCAGCAAAATGGAGTTTGGGCTTGCAATATTTCAACAAAACGAATTTTAATTTTTTTCCTTTTGTTTCATTGTGTAACATAAAAAAATTTAATGAACATTTTACTCCAAGTTCAGCAAATATTTCATTTTGAATACCATACTTTTGTTTATATTGGATTCTGGATATCAGAGTGCTGAAATCAGAGGTTAATCTGGTTCACTGCACTGAAAGAGATGCAAGTGCTGGAAAGCTTTCTGTTGACCTTGTATCTTCATTTCTCCTGACTTTTCATTTCTAGTCTTTCCCATTTCCCAGTAAATTACTCAGAGATAGCTCCTAGCTGTGTCTTACAAGCAGCAGGAGAAATGAAGCAGTGTAAAGTATAGATAATATAGACTGCAATTAGGCAGTAGAGCCTGTGCTTTCTGTCTCATTGCATTTCAGAGGGAAATTCTGGGCAACAACCCCGTTTCTCTGGCCTTTTAGAACCTGTTTTGTTATTCCTGTCTAGATCTAGTTTGGAGCTGGGTGATCTCCTGAAAGTCCCACCTGAACTGGGCTGCTTCTGTGAAGATGGGTGTGTTCACTGCCCCCAAATTGCCAACAGCTGCTCTGTGTGAAGGTTTGCACTCAGAGACAAAAGGCAAACATCCCAGTGAAGGTGTTTGAATGTCCCCAGGCTCTCAGCAGCATCCTCCAGCACACAGCTTGTCCCTCTGTCCCCTCCCTGCTGGGATGCTCTGTGCCACACCTGGTCCCAGTGTCCATCCCTTCAGCATGGACCATCATCTTTTATACTCTGTTCTGCTCATCACCAGACCCAAACTGTCTTCTGCCCACCTTCTTTCCCATTTCTGCCCACCTTCTTTCCCATTTCTGCCCACCCTGAATCTTCTTCCTCCCCTTTTTCACCCAAACGAACTCTCCCTACAGAAATCTCAGTGATTACAGCTGTCTTGGCAAAAGACTTGGCCACTCTAAAGGGCTTCAGCAAAATGTTAAATATGCAAATAATAATAATAATAATTATTGCTGGTAATAACAGGAGCAGCCTGGGATTTCTTTATTTTTTTCTTTAGATTCTTCTGTCCTTTGCAGATGCCACTTTAATGCAAATCAAACTTTGCGGATTGTGTTACCTATTGAAAAATAGTTTCAATTAGAAATTCAATTACTCTGTCTTGGGGGGGATGGAACTGACAGTTTCTTTGAATTTTGCACGTTATAGAGGGCTCCAAAGTGCCATAAATCTGCTAATTGATTTCTGTACCTGTAATGTTTGATTAGGTGTATTTTATTGTCTTCTTGGTTTTAATTAACCCCAGGCTTGTCAAAATGCTTCCACTGACAAAGGATATATGATGAACTGAGATAAACTCTATTAACAGAGGCTGACTTTTGTCAGTAATTGCTATCATGCCTGAGAGTTATTAGAAATGATCACACACAAAGAAGCTGTACTTTTGGTAACAACTTTTATGGGCTGTTATAAATCTGTTGATTGCCCCCTCCACGCAGGAGATAAGCAACTGTGAATGACAAGGGGTCCGAAGGAAAATCAATCATTTCCTGCATGGCTTATAAATATTAAGAGTGACAAAATGGGAAGAGTTATGAAGTTGAGAGTTATGAAGCACTTTTTCTGAGTGCTGAAAATGGAATTGATGCTGATGCACCCAAACCTGTCCCAGGAGGGAGCAGGAGGGCTCTGGGGACAAGGGCACGGCCACCTCTGCTTGCGGTGGAGCAGAACTTTCTTACCTTGGCAGGGCAGCTCTGAAAGGCTCAAGGGAGGCTGAGAATTTTGCTTTTTTTGGCCTTTGGTTGGAGTTCAAGGCTGCCTTGGAGGGCAGGCACCCAGCAGGGCACAAAGAAATTTGTGTATTTACTGATGCTGTGTGCTCTTTGTGCTAGAAATGTTGGACCTAGGAACAGCTGGCAAACCATCTCCTGGACTAAACCAGAGAGAAGGGTTAATATCCTTATTTTTACTGATTCATCCCCCTCTAAGGACTTTGTTTATGTAGGATCTTTAGATAGAAATGTATCTAAAACCACATAGAAGTTTGTGGATAAATATTTTTGGGTGAGCTGCAGCTTGATCTGTTGGAGCTCTCTCCCTATGAGTTCTGGAGCTCTGTGTGAATGGGCTGTGAACACAAATGGGATTGTACTGAGCAGGACTAAAACCACACAAAGCTATGAAAAAGGGACAGACTTGGTGCAAATTATTTGTTAAAATTGTGAATTATTGTTAAAGTAATGTGAATACTTCCTACAAACACCAATGCATTCATTTATAGTTAGCGTTCATAAATGTTTTGGGGTTTTTAAAATATATATGTATATGTGGGGTGACATTAATTTACAGTTAAGGTGATGTTTATAAATGGTTTGGGTTTTAAAAAACCTTTATATATGGGATAACATTAACTTATATTTAATGTTTATAAATGTTTTGGGTTTTATATATGTATATCTATATATATGTGTGTGGGGGGGTGACATTAATTTATAGTTAAAGTGATGTTTATAAATGTTTTGTGGGGTTTTTTTAATATATATATCTATATGTAGGGTGAGCACACAAAGTCCTCAGGAGCTACAGAGATCTGTTCCCTGTTTTCTGCCAAGTTCTATCCGAGCTTTGGACACTCTTGGCTGGATAATTCAAAGTTGCTTAATAGCTCTTCTGTCTTTCCTGTCTTGCCCAAACCAGTTATTTTTAGCTAGATTTTTTTTTTTTAAATTTAATCTACAGCTGAGAGGGTATTTTAAACTGACCTTCATTTTCTTTGCTGCTTTTTCTAAGAATTATCCCAGTGACTTGCAGTTGTGGAGAAAGAGGGAGCAGAGTGGAGCTTTCCCCCACAGAGCACACTGCAGTCCTAAAAGCTGCTTTACCTAAGAGCATTAGAATATTCAGCTTGTTATTAATATTTTGGGGAGCTCATAAAATACCTCTGCAGCTTGCAAGGTGTGAGATTCTCACTTTGCTGTCTTAGTTTAGCCCAAAATAGATTTTCCCAGTGCTTGGGGCTTTTTGGAGGAGAGTAGGAGGGGCTGCTGGGTTTATTGGGGTGGGGAGGCACAGCTGGAGGTGCTGCCATGGGCACAAGCACCCTTCAGTTCCCATTTATTCTGCTGACCCTCAGAGGGTCTGGGAACCACATTCTGCTGGAATCCCAGGTCCTGTGGATCACTACATACAGGGCAGGTGGATTTTTATTCAATTGCTGAGTGAGAACTGCCACTGATTCACTGATTTCTGCAGCCTGACAGGGGATCTGTAGTGCTACACCCCTGGCATGGCACAGGTGGGATTTTCTAAGGGATCCTCTGCTGCTGTGGGTGGGGAACTCTCCCAACTGTGACCTGGCTTGATGTTTTGTGAAGAATTAGAAGAGTCCTGGACATCCCAGGTCTTGAGATGTGGGAGTGTGAGTTGAGACCATAAGGGGAAGGAGAGCTGACAGCTAAGGATGGTCTGCTTTGAGGAGCTGGGGCAGATCTTTTACCCTTGGCATATTTGAAATGGAAGCATCCTTCAGTTCCCAGGGAGAGGGATCAATTTATTCTGCTGACCCTCAGAGGGCCTGGGAACCACATTCTGCTGGAATCCCAGCTCCTGTGGATCACTACACACAGGGCAGGTGGTTTTTTATTGAATTGCTGAGTGAGAACTGCCACTGATTCACTGATTTCTGCAGCCTGATAGAGGATCTGTAGTTCTGTGCCCTTGACATGGCATAGGTGGGATTTTCTAAGGGATCCTCTGCTGCTATGAGTGGGGAATTCTCCCAGCTGTGAATTGGGATTTGGCTTCTGGAAATCCCAGATCTTTAGATGTGGGAGTGTGAGTTGAGACCAGCAGGGGAAGGAGAGCTGAGAGCTAAGGATGGATGCTCTGTTTTGAGGAGCTGGGGCAGCTCTTTTACCCTTGGTGTATTTGGAATGGAAGCATCCTTCAGTTCCCAGGGAGAGGGATCCATTTGAATTGCTGGAGTGAAAACTGTCACTGATTTCTGCAGCCTGACAGGGGATCTTTTACCCTTGGTATAATTGCAATGTTTCTGCAGGCTGTAGAGCTCACACTGACCTGTTGTATGTGGTATCCCAGTGGATATAATGGAGTTGCAGCTGTCCCACCACCCCCCTTAATGCCCCCAAGGGGTTTAGGGGTAGGTTTAGAAGCTGAACCTTCCCGTTGCTTTGCCTTGTCTGCACAGCTCAGCTCCAGAGATTCCATGCAAGTCTCGTGTGTGTGAGAGAGTGCACATATATCTATATTCCCTCTTGGGGCACGCTGAAAACAATCCATTCAGAAACCAGGTGTCCTTGTCTCTCTTGGCATCTGGTTAAATATCAGCCGAGTAGGAAAAGGTAAATCCTGGGATGCTTTAACAACTGCCGGGGCCGTGCAGCCCTGGGCTCCATCTGATGGGATTTGAAGGTCACGGTGGCTGCCCACGTGTGAAAGATGTGTCCTTATTCCCTATAGATAAAACACAGCGAGGTGATCTGTCTCAAGGTGTCCCCAAACCCTGCGGATCGGTGTCACCTGCGCTTAAGGCTGCCGAGAGCAGAGGTCGCTGTTGAACTGGGAATGGAGCCCCTGAGCCTCTCCAGGGCCACCTTCCCTCTCCTTTGTGCCCAGCCCTGTGACACCTCAGGCTGCTGCATGGAAATCCTCAGCCCCTTGCAGGATTGCCCAGAAAATCCCCAGAAAATCTGAACGTGCTCAGGTGAATTCACATCTTATTGCCAGCATTCCTTACTGAGTGGAAACAGCTCGGATTTTAAGGAAACGCCTTGGGTTTTAAGGAAACACCTTGGTTTTTAAGGAAAGACCTTGGGTTTTAAGAAAACACCTTGAATTTTAACAAAATATCTTGGGTTTTAAGGAAACACCTTGGATTTTAAGGGAATACCTTAGATTTTAAGGAAATACCTTGAATTTTAAGAAAACACCTTGGGTTTTAAGGAAACACCTTGGGTTTTAGGGAAACACCTTGGGTTTTAAGGAAACACCTTAGATTTTAAGGAAACATCTTGGTTTTCAAGGAAACACCTTGGGTTTTAAGGAAGCACCTTGGATTTTACAAAATACCTTGGATTTTAAGGAAACACCTTAGGTATTAAGGAAATACCTTGAATCTTAACAAAATACCTTGGATTTTAAGGAAACACCTTGGATTTTAGGGAAACACCTTGGGTTTTAAGGAAACACCTTGGGTTTTAGGGAAACACCTTGGGTTTTAAGGAAACACCTTAGATTTTAAGGAAACATCTTGGTTTTCAAGGAAACACCTTGGGTTTTAAGGAAGCACCTTGGATTTTACAAAATACCTTGGATTTTAAGGAAACACCTTAGGTATTAAGGAAATACCTTGAATCTTAACAAAATACCTTGGATTTTAAGGAAACACCTTGGGTTTTTTGCTTCTCTCTGGAGAAAAAGCAAATCAGGTCTTCCAGCAGAGACTGTGGATGCTCATGCCTTTCTTCATGAGGATGATCAGCACCCTTTAGCAAGGTGGGACATCTGTGGCAGCAACAACCTGGGAAGTAAACAGGCTGTGCATCACACCACTCCACTAATTCAGTATTCACAGCAGCCTGAGCTCCAGCAGTTTGTTCTCAATTGGTTTATTATAGTCAATACTTATTATTTATAGATATGAAAGAGACAAGATCTGAGCCTTTTGATGTCGTAAATCGATACAGATTTGTTCACTCCCCGAACATGCAGGGCCACAAATCCTTAGTTAAAATTTCAGCCTTTTGCCCAGATCTGTAAACTTCACGTGGAAACCTTTGCCTTGGCAGAAACAGGGCTGCCATTCATCCCAAAATCCTGCAATTCCAGCAGAAGGCTGCCAGGCTTGGTGTGGTGTGGTTATTTTGGCAAATAACTAAATATAGCTGGCAATTATTTTGGACAGCCAGGCCAGTGCCATGGAGAATTACCTGGATTTGTGTGGACACATTCAGCCTCTCTTTCCTTGGAAGCAGAACTCTGTGTTCAAAGCAGTGGGAGTGCAGGAAACACCGTGGTGCCTAAATAACTTGTAATGTTACTGCACAAAAGGTCTGAGTTAATGATCCAGTTGATTTACAAGTCAACTGCATGACAATAGAAATTAATATTCGCTGATGAGTCAAACTGAGAGACTCTGGATTATTTTTTTCTTCCCTCTCTAATGGTTCCATGTCAGATCTGTGTGGGAGTTCACACACCTGTGCATGGATCAGAGGGTGTCTGGGGATAAAGGAGCATTTGATGAACTTTTGGACTCTCCTGAAAGATACAGAGTAAGAAATCTCGTGTGAAACTGTCCAAGTGCTGTGCTGTTCTGAAAATTTCTTCTGAAAAGGAGATCCCTGATCAAATGTGGCTTTGTTTAGGGGGCAAAATACAAATAGCTGAGGCCAAATTCTGCTCTCTTTTGCTTCTCATTTATATTCAGCTAAACTTGAATCACTGTAAAGTCACAGTGAGAGAAAAGCTGTGGTTATTTAGGGAAAGAAAGGGGCCCTTTCCTTTTTAAATTATCTGATCTGTAGTTAAAACATGTAAAAACTGCTGGCTGTGGCGTGTCCTTGGCACCTGGATGACTTTAATCAGTCCAGCCCAGCCCAAGGAAGGAGAAAACCCCATAAAAGCAGAGATGTCCAACATGCTGTGCCCGAGGGGAGAGGTTGCATGGACAGTTTCCCATCAGCCTTGGGCCATGTGGAGAATAAGAACTTTCAGGAACTGTGGGATCAGAGCATCATTAGGATTGGAAAAGACCTCTAAGACCTCGTCCAGCACTAAACAATGTCCACAAGTGTTGTATCCATGTTTTTTTTTTTGATATATCCAGGGTTGATGATTCTATCACTTCTGTGGGCAGCCTGTTCTGGTACCTGACCACCCTTTGGGTGAAAAAGTTTTTCCTAATATCCAACCTAAACCTCCTCAGGTGTGACTTAGGGTCTCCTTTCCTCCTATTGCTTGTTATTTGAAGAAGAGACCAGTCCCCACCTGGCTACATCCTCCTGTCAGGGAGTTTTAGAGAGTGATAAGGTCCCCCTGAGCCTCCTTTTCTCCAGGCTGAGCCCTGCCTCAGCTGCTCCTGGTGCTCCAGACCCTTCCCCAGCTCTGTTTCCCTCTCTGGACTTGTTCCAGCCCCTCAATGTCCTTCTTGCAGTGAGGGGGGGCCCAGAGCTGGACACAGGATTTGAGGTGTGGCCTCAGCAGTGCCCAGCCCAGGGGACAATCACTGCCCTGGTCACTCTGTGGCTGGTACAGCCCAGGTGCCCTTGGTTGTGACCGTGTTCACAGGGGTCTCAGGATGAGGGAAGAGATGAGGATCTGACTCCATGTTTCAGAAGGCTTGATTTATTATTTTATCATATATATTATATTAAAACTATACTAAAAGAATAGAAGAAAGGATTTCATCAGAAGGCTGGCTTAGAATAGAATAGGAAGGAATGATAACAAAGGCTTGTGGCTTCAACTCTCTGTCCAAGCCAGCTGACTGTGATTGGCCACTAATTACAAACATCCAACATGGGCCAATCCCAGATGCACCTGTTGCATTCCACAGCAGCAGATAATCAATGTTTACATTTTGTTCCTGAGGCTTCTCAGCTTCTCAGGAGGAAAAATCCCAAGGAAAGGATTTTCCATAAAAGATGTCTGTGACACTTGCTCCTCTTGCCCACCTGGGCTTTGCCAAAAGCAGCACCCCCGGGTCCTTCCCAGCCCCTCTGCCTGCAGCACTGCAGGAGCTGCTGAAGCAGAGGGATGCTCCATTCCTTGTCCCTCCTTGAACACCTTTTTCTCAGAGAACACAGGGACAGGAGCTGGTTGGTGCTCTTTGTTCTGCTGTTAAGCACTGGCAGGGATTGGATGCAAATAACTCTTCAAAGAGGTGTAAAACAGAGTTCCTGGCCCTGCTGTCTGCTCTCCAAGGCCCAGCAGGGTCTGTGACATCCCCAGGCTGTCCCTTGCCTGTGGCTTCCCTTGCAGAGCCAGTACTTAGCAAAACTCCTGGAACAGCCTTTATGCTCTTAACCCAATTTCCTTCCAAACTGCCATATGCTGTGAGCTTTGGGAGGGATTGAGAACATGAGAAGGCTGCTCTTTTAAATCCCACAGAAAGGAGGAAAAGTGGCATTCTGAGTGCCTGCAGGCAAGGAATAGAGGAATCTCACATGGGTTTTGGGGCAGGAAAACCCATGTGCCCTCACCAAACTGAAGGCTGCCTCCCCCTGCAAGCAGTTTTCCCAATCACAGAAAACGTGAGGGAAGCCTCACTTGCTGTTTTGCTGTCACGTTGGGTGATGCTCTGAGATGCTGCTGGAACCTGTGAAGAATTGAGACCAGGCAGAGGGTGATGAGCTCCAGAGAAGAACCAGATGCTGCAGAGATGGATGGAGCTGAGTGTCCTGCTGAGTAACCACTTCCCTCCCTGCCAGGGGCAGATCCATCCCAGCTGCTGGGGAGGCTTTGGGAGGGTGCTGAGCCACCCAGGTGCTGTCTTCTGAATCACTGCTGTGCCATGTGATTGGAGTTAGTGTTTAATTGGGCAGTTAAAGCCCTTAGGTTGGGCAAGGTAACAAAAACTTCAGATGCTGGGACAGAGACACCCTTCTGGCAAGCTGGTGATCCTAGAATTAGGTTTGGAGGGTATCAACCTCTTCAGGACTTGCAGAGTGGTGCTGAAGGCCTCCTTTCCCAGATGGTTTGGTGGCAGTGTGCTGTCCCTCAGCCTGGATGAGCATGTGAGGCTCTGGTGGCTGCCACATGGAGCTCAGCTCTGCCTGGGCCAGGAAAGGGAGCAGAGCCCTGTGGCCAGAATGCCTCCATATGGATCAGAAAGAAGAGTCTGTCTCCATAGCTCTGGGTGGACTCTGTGCAATGAAGCTGAAACACCAGAAGGTAGGATTTCATGTGTTTGTACAAAAAGTCTGTGCCCAGTGCATAAACAAATTAAAACTGGGTGTATTTTTTCACCTGGGACACCTTATCTTTGATGGTTTTGTAGCCTTGTGCAGGGGGCGTTGCAGCACAGCACCAGGGCAATGAGGGAAATGTACTTTGTCTCCTGCTTTGGATGTCTGTGGGTTATTCTGCATTTAGAGAGTTCCTGAGATCCTTTGCTGCATCTGTGGTTGAAGGACAAAGTGCAGTGATGGAAACAGTTCTGAGATGCAGGATCCAGAGGTCAATTAGTGAATGAGCAGGGATAAGAAAATGGAGGTTGAAAAAGAGTCAAAGATATTTACAGCCTGCATGGCCTTCCCTCTCCTGGTGCTTTATTTTTAATGGCTTGCTGCTTTTACCTCTCTTTGTTTAATGAATATATTGCTGAGTTATTGGAAGCACAAACTGCATCCAAAAGCAGGACACTCAGGGTTTATTATATTCATATAACTCAAAAACAGCCAAATTGATTTTTTTTCTTTTTTTTTTTTCTTCCCCCCTCCTCCTCCAGCTCATTTTTAAACCTTGCAGCAGGCTCAGTGGCAGTGACAGGTGTGAGACTGACAGCACTGGAGATGAGAAGCTGAGGAGAGCACCTAAACACCCTCTTTTCCTCCCCTGGTGCTTTATAGCCCTCCAGCCACCTCTCCCTGTGCTTGGGGCAGAGGCAATCCTTGGCCTGCTGCTCCCCAGGGCTGCAGGAAGGGCTGTGGGGAGCTGGGGCTGTCCCTCCCACTGTCCCCAGCGTGGCTTTGTGCCCGTGTGGTCACCTGAGTGACCAGAGAGTGGACACAGTGGGACATCCTTGGTCACCACAGCACAGTGGGAATGTGCAGAGCAGGGCTCTGTTGCACCTAGGGCTGCTGTGGTGGCTGCAGGGAGTGAGGACAACATTTGAAATGGTTTCTCTGGGTGGTGTTTTTTTAAAAAAGCATCTCTGTGAGTCTCCAGGTCACCAGTCTGTCCCAGGTAGCACATTGTGAAGTGGCAGAATTTGGTATATTTGGTGATTTCTGGCCTCTCTTGAGGGTGTTCTCCTGGCTGGAGCAGGGATGGACATGGCAGCGAAGTGTAGGACAATTTTTGGAGCCACAAGAGCTGCTGGACTCTGGGACTTTATCCTGCAGCTACCCCATCCCTCTGATGGCAGTGCAGCACCCATGGGCTTCAGGGACAGCCCTGCCCTGTCCCCTGGGATGGAAAAGGGACAGGGGAGCTAAGCAGGGGCTAGGAAGATCTCTGCTCCTGGAGAGAAATAAAGGAACCCACCGTCAGCACCAAACAGCGAGAGGTTTGCAGCTCAGCCCTGGTTAATGAGGGCATTTTGATCTACAATTGTTGACTGCAGAAAGAGCCTCCCTGATAAAGGGGGAAGGGATGTCCTGGGGGAGAGGGTCGCTGAATATGCATGGCCCCGGGTCTCTTTGTTTAGCTGATATCTGACTATATTTATTCTTCTAGATTACACATTCTGACTGCGGAACAAAGGGCTGGCAGGAGCTGCTCTCTTGTGCTTAATAATTTGAGTGAATTTACATTTCAATGCAGCCCTGTGCCACTTCCCACCCCCCGTGGAAAGAGCAGAATTTCCCTGTTGCGGGGAGGGGGAAAAGAAACTCCCACCGCAGTGGCCAGGCTGGGAGATTTATTGCGGCTCCTCTCTGAATTTATTCCTCCCGAATCCTGCACACGTGTGTGATGCAGAGATGTTTTTCCTCCCCACTCCAGACCCGCTCTGCCTGCCCCACCTCCCTGCTGAGCTCTGTGATTCATCCTCAAAGTAATTAACCATCGGCAGCACAGAAAGTACCTGCCTCGGCAGAAGTGAGAAATCACATCTACACCTCACAGGAGCCGGGCTGATGGGCTCCTCTCTGAGTGACACCCAGGGAGCTGCACAGTGAGAAAAAGGCAGAGTTGCCAAAAGTGCCCTGTAGGAGCGATGGTGGGTGGGACGGTCGGGATGGACGGAGAGCAGAGATCGCTGCAGCCAGGTCGTGGAATTTGTGGGTTATTGCAAAGGGCCTGGGTGCAGGGCCCTGCTGGGAGCTGCCAGCCACAGCTCAGAGCAGGCCTGAGAGAGGTAAAGAGAGTGGGAAAGAGAGAGAAGGCAAGAGCCTGGTAAAGAGGATGAGAGAGAGCAAAAGAGTAAAAGAGAGTGAAGTTCCCCTTGCAATACCATAAATCTTCTTCTGTGCTGAATATTCTAATTCTCACTAGCCAATCTAATACAAGATACAAATCCTATTGCATTTACATACAGCCTATAAGAATCATTACCATACTATGTTACATTTTAAACCCTAAAAACTCCTCTTTGGGCCCCTTCTGCCAAGTTAGTAGGGTCTGCTCTGACCCTTGGAGCTATCTCCAAGCAGAGGGTGTTGTTTCATCAAAAGGGGATTACCTTCAGCTGGCCACACCATTGTTTTCCAGTTGTTCAGTAACTGAGGCATCTCAAAGCTTGCTTTCATTTCAATCTTGCTTATAGTTTCTATATTCTCAAAATCTTTTGCCAGGCAATCGTATTTATAAGGATTTTCTGTTTCATCTTCTCCAACACTCCCTGAACACGGTCTGGTTTCTATGCAATGTCCTTTTGACTGCCCTTTGGGAACTGGAAGTACAAAAACCCCTTTGCTGAGTCAGAGTTGGCTATGGGGGCATGGAGGTGGCAGGATTTCACTTGCTGGTCTGACCCTTGGATCCCTGCCTGCAGGCTGGTTTGACCTGCTTGGCTCAGCTCTTGCTCCTCAGCTGAACCAGAGGATGCAGTCTCAAGCTATGTCGGGGAAGGTATAGGTTGGATATTAGGAAAAAGTTTTTCACAGAAAGAATAATAAAGTACTGGAATGCTCTTCCCAGGGAGGTGGTAGAATCACCTTCTCTGGATGAGGTTAAAAACAGACTGGACATGGCACTTGGTGCTACAGTCTGGTTGAGGTGTTAGGGCATGGGTTGGACTGGATGATCTTAGAGGTCTTGTTCAACCTCATCATTCTGTGATTCTGTGAATTTTCCCTGTTGTACATCCCTGAGCTTGTCTCAGAAGATGAATTTCGTGCCCCTGCACAGGACACTCGTGCACACAGGCCCAGGATCCTGCCTTGGCTGCCACTCACTCCTTACTGAGTCCCAATCCTGCAGTTTAATCTTAGGAGAGCTGCATCATTTTCTCTTGCCTGCCTGATAATAACTTTGCAGGGACTTTATATGCTGATAACCTCAGCATGCTACACTCCATTTGGGTCCTTCACCACCAGCTGCTCTTCATTAGCCCATTTTAATGAACTTTGATTATAGCACAGCTCCTCATTGCTGTTTTAGAGGACATCTCTGCTTTTCTTGAGCTTCCTAGGAGCTGGGCTTTGGGGCCATGAGCACAGCACCTCACTGTTTGGGATTTGCAAGTTGAGATGTGGCTCAACTAATACTTTACTTTCACTTCCTCTTCTGCCAAAGTCCCACAGTGTCTCACATGGTGCAAAATGAGATGGACCCTTGCTGTTCTTGGGGCTGAAGAAGCAGAACATGAGGGAAGTGCAGCCTCAGATGTACCTGAGCACAGCAACAGCCTCTTCCAGAAGCTTATTACACCTGAACTTGTGCCTTTGGGCAGCCAGGGGACAGGTACTACTTTTGTCATGAATTATTTTCTTGCCATTTTTTCCTTCTCTGAGTTTGTGTGAGGAGCTCTGTGTGGGAGGTGGGAGTTGTAGAGCTTTGAGCTGCTCAGGGCTCCCTTGGGGGAGGGAAGTCAGCTTCCAGCAGGCTCCATATGTGTGACCAGTGGCTTTTAACATGTTCAGTTCAAACCAGAGCTGCAGAACAACTTGGAAACAGGTTTTATAGCTGTGTTTCACCACTCCTATGTACTTGGGAATATGTCAAGCTCTCTGTGGATGTGTGTCCCTATACTGCCCAGAGCTGAATTCCTGACTTTGCAGAGAGCAAGGCAATGACCCCAGCTTAGCCAGTAAGTGCATGTGATGCTGCTCTTCTTTCTGCTGACATTTCTAGATGTTGGTGTTCTGCAATGCAGAGTGCAGGAAAAAATGTTTGAGGAATGAGGGCAGAACCAGGACCTTGCCCTGTGTCTTGCTCCAGCACGACAGAGGGGATTTCCTGCCCTGTGAAAATGGTGAAACAGTGTGTGGCTGTCAGCAGTTCTGGCTGAAATGCCTGCTGGAGCAGGTAGCTGTGTTTATTTTAATGGCTGGATGTATACATTCATTATTTCTCACTGGTTTTGCATTGTGTACATGCACAAAGGTGGAACCATACATATGTATGTTCCATATCACACACACATCCACAGCCTGCAACACCCACCAGCACAATGCAGCATTAAACCAGGGGGCTTTCGCTTCTCTTAATTACCTAATTACACTGATTCTTACATTCTGTACATCTTGGTTTTATCTGAACTTTCCAGAAGGTGTAAGCAATACACATCTTGTCACATCCCATTTTCACACTAGCGCCGGTGCTGTACGAACCATTGCTTGAAATAAAACACGACGAGAATAGGCAGCCATCTGTCTGGGAAGCACATGCAGTCCCAGATGGCAGCTCCTCTCCTGCTTGCTGCTAGCACAGCCCTCTCTCTGCCTGAGGAGCACAGCAGAAACGTGTAACAGTTCAGCAGGGAGATGTAGAACGTGTGGTCCTCCCCCGGGCTGGGGCTTGGGGCCCTCCAGCGATGGGAGGGAAACTTGAAACTTGGAGCAGGGAGCCCATCCCTAAGGGAGGCAGGTGTGCATCTCTCTCACAGCAACCTCCTCTCTGGGAATGAGGCTCCCCATCCCGTCTGTCTCTGTGTGAATGTTCCTTTGGAATGGTAAAGTGGGGGCCTGGAGGAAAAGAGTCCACAGGACCTTGCTGGGGGGAGGCAAAAGCCTCTGAGCCCCTTTTGAGAAGGACAGGGCTGCTCTGGGGTCAGGAGGGAGGGATAACAAGCAGGCTCCATATGTGTGACCAGTGGCTTTTAATACATTCAGTTCAAACCTGAGCTGCAAAACAACTTGGAAGCAGGTTTATAGCTGTGTTTCACACTCCTGTGTACACATCCTGTCTGTCTCTGTGTGAATATTCCTTTGGAATGGTGAAGTGGGGGCCTGGTGGAAAAGAGTCCACAGGACCTTGCTGGGTAAAGCTGGAGGGAGGTCAAAGCCCCTGAGCCCCTTTTGAGAAGGACAGGGCTGCTCTGGGGTCAGGAGGGATAACAGGGGGTGCTGAAGGTTCAGCATATATCTGCTTTTATTTCCAACCCAGGGGTTCCCCCCCCTCTGCAAGCAAGTGCTCAGATCAGCTCGCTCTGGACTGTTCACACCAGAGACTCTGCTTGGTTTGCAGGCAGCTTGGCCACCAAGAAGTGACACATGCCAGCCTCCAAGGCTCACAAACCACCTCACAGCCAGCGTCCCTCCACCAAGGAGTTGTCCTGTGTCATTCAGGACAGGTGACACTGCTGCCTGCCCTCAGTCAGTGCCACCTGTGAAACCACAGCATGGGAATGTCTGTCCTGCCAACAGAGGTGGATGGTGATGAAATATCTCTGCTTAGCAAAGCTTGGGCATTTCTGCTGGACATGGCATCCAGGGATTGCTTTCACTGATCAAATTTAGCAGAAAAAGCCCAGGAATGTGTAAAGCACCAAGTCTGGGAGTGGCTGGGTGAGAATGCAGCTTCTTTATTCTTTGAACTTTCTGCCCCTGCACGTAGTTTTTAATCTGGCCTGAGGGAGGGATAAAGGATGTAGGGACAGGTTTCTACAGAACAGAAGAAATTATCACAGCCCTTGGGAGAGGCACCCAAAGCCGTCTGCCTGTGACTTTCAGTACAGCCTTTAGAAGACCTGAGCAGTGGTTCTGTGAAACAATTAAGAATTTCCTTGTAATTTTGCTTTGCAAAATCATCTCCTTCCTGGATTCCAGTTTTCTGGAAGACAAAGAAGAGCCGAGCAGTGGTTTTGTGGAACAATTAAGAATTTCCTTATCTTATAGTTTTGCTTTGCAAATTCATCTCTCTGGGTTTCAGTTTTCTGGAATGTCTTTTGAGGCTGTCTCCATTCCCAGAAAAGACTTTGCACCATCTAATGACTTTTAACCTCGTGATACCTGTTTCCATCTGCAGTTTTTCCACTGGGACGCTCATGGATGTGGTATTTTTACTGCATAACTTGGCAGGAGTAATTTTGTACAGGGTGAAACTGCCATGGGCAGGGCACCTTCCACTATCCCAGTTTCTCCAAGTTCCATCTAAACTGGCTTTGAACCCTTCCAGGGAAGCAGCAGCCACAGGTTGTCTGTGTCAGAGCCTCCCCACCCTCAAAGGGAAGAATTTCTTCCTAATATCTAATCTAAACCTAATATCTTCCTAATATCGAATCTAAACCACTCCCATGGTCAGGAGAAGAGACAGTGCATGCAGGAAAGGTCCTGCTGAGATTGTGCAGAGGGTCAGATTGTTTTGGATGCAGGACAAAAACAACTGCTTATTCCTTCCTCTCGGAAATGATTTTGCCTTGGCCCAGCTTGTGCAAAATGGAATTAGAGAGCCTTGCTGAGCACCGGGAGCTGGCGGGAGCCATCACTCAGCCAATTCATCATAATGGGAGCCTGGTATCTAATAAGCAGGTAATAAATGTGCTAAGTGTCCACCTTCAGGTTGCCTGCATGCCTCCCCCCTGCCCAGAGCCTGGCTTGCAGCTGCTGGCAAGGAGACGTCACCCTGGCTGAGGAGCAGATGATGCTGGAGTGTGGGATTTTCTGAAATGCCCATCGAAGGGAGGAATGAATGAATGAATCTGACTCCATGTTCTTAGAAGGCTAATTTGTTTATTTAAGGCTAATATTTATATTAAAGAATGCTATGCTAAACTACACTAAAGAATACAGAAAGGATACTTACAGAAGATACTAATGAACACTTGTGACCCCTTCCAGAGTCCTCACACAAACCTGACTGCGATTGATTGGTCATTAAGTCAAAACAATTCACCTGTTGGATAAACAATCTCCAACCACATTCCAAAGCAGCAAAACACAGGAGAAGCAATCAGATAATTATTGTTTTAATTTTTCTTTGAGGCTTCTCAGCTTACCAGGAGAAAAACCTGGGCAAAAAGATTTTTCAGAAAATATGATGGCTTTTCTCACCTGCCATAGGCTCTGTAGGGCAAGGTGTGGGGCTGGGGAAGGCAGGAAAGCCTCACTCCAGGTAAATCAGGCCTGGAGGCTGCAGTGGGGCTTGGCTGATCTCTGGGATTCAGGCAGCAGGTTGGGGTCGGGAATGGGGAGAGTTTGGCTTTGTTGTGGAATGTTTTGTATCTTCGGTTGAGGTGCTAAAATTGTGATTTCTCTGGTTTTCAGTGCGTGAGGTGGTGGGCAAAGGGCAGCTGGAAGGCAGGACAAAGGGATTTTGAGTGGAGAAAGCACAGGGCAATGCTCCTCCTGCCCTGAGGGAACAGCCATGGGGCAGGCTGTGGTACCAGTGAATGCTGGAATGCTTTGGGTTGGAAGCCACCTTAAGGATCACCTAGTTCCAATTCCCTGCCATGAGCAGGGACGTGTTCCACTACACCATGTTGTTCAACCTCCCATCCAATCTGGCCTGGAACCCTTGCAGGGATGGAACATCCACAACTTTTCTGGGCAGCCTCCTCCAGTCACAGAAGGGAAGCCCATGTCCCAGGAAATTGCCAGTGGATGGCTGTCCTTGCTGGGGGACGTGGGTTAGGAGAGGTGATCCTGGAGGAACAGATCCTCCTCTGGCCTTGGGGAAATATGGATCCCAAGCAGCCGCAAATCGGAACACGTGGAATTGCAAGGGCCTTTGCTGGCATCAGGCAGGAGGGGCTGGGGCCAGCCCTGACAGGAGGAGATTGCAGCAAGGGTAGGAGACAAGGACCTCTTTACATCCTCCAACTGAGAAAACCTGCTGAGACACAATCTCTGAGACCACCAGCTGTGATTGACAGCTGTCAGTCTCCCATCCTTGCTGGGGCTGTTCCCAGAGCCCTGAGGGGATGCTGCTGTCCCGGTCCCTGTGTTGCTGCCCTGAGCGGGCGGTCAGCGCCGCAGGCCCTGCTCGGCGAGGCGGGGAAGCCTGTCCCTATTTGTCACCGAGCGTGGGGCCTTGGAGGTGAATCAGAGGCACTGCATTAATGGCTGTGATCATGGCAAGCCTTGGTGCTGCTGGCTGCAGCAATCTGTTTGCTGGCTGACAGCGAGCTCGCTGCCGGCAGCGCGGCCCCGCGGGATGGGGCCTTGAGGGTGGCTGAGCCGGGGTTCTACCCCTGAGTTTGATGCCTCAGGAGTTTAGCTTTTATGTTTTTCATCTGTTTCTAATCCTGTAATTCTTCAGTGTGTAATTTTATCTTCATATACAGTGCTAGCTACTGGCTTCCCATTTTGGTCAGGCACAACAATTCCTCTCCAGGCCTGGCAATCAAGAACACCTCACTGCCTCAGGCCCTGAGACATGGAAACAAATGTGAGTTGGGGAGCAAACTTGGGGTAAATGACTTCATTACCTCACGCTGTAATTGGAAGATTAATCCTCAATATGCAAATGGACCAAACTTATAAAAGTCTGAAAACCTGTGACCATTTTGGTCCATTTTGGGTGTAGCCCCTGGGAGGCCTTGTCTGCCCAAAACATACCTTCAATAAGTATAACAGCTTTTCATTCCCTTAATTTTGTCTGGCCTCTGTTTTTAGGTAAGCCCAAAAAGGCATCAAGTTGGGTAGGTGAAATCCTGGGCTCAAGCTCGTGGATGGCAAATCCAGCAGACTGGATTGCAGCCAGGCAGATTTTGGGTTTTGGAGAGTGCCCAGTGCTTTCAGGGGTTTCTCTTTTCTTTGGTTATCCTTAAAGATGTCTGCTGCTCCTTTCAGTTTGCTGGCATCCCCCAGTTTTGCATTTGTCTTCCTTGCTAATGCTGCAGTTGGTGCCAGTGCTGCTTGGGGTTTCAGACCAGCCTGGGATCAATAGGGGAGCACTTGCAAGCATCATATTAATTGAGTCTTATGTTGAGAGCCCTTGTGCTATTGATTGTAACAGTAACTTCAGCTGGAATTTGGGAAGCACTTACTTGAAGTCGAAAAAATGAGAAGAAAGCAAAATGCTGGGTGATTGCATTGACTTCATTTCCAGAGGATTACACTGTAATAATTGTGTGTGTCCAGTCTGCTTTCATTACTTGTCCCTCTAATGAAAGTACCAGGAATGCTTGCAGATTTCAATATGCAGGATTACAGGGCTTGCTTGGAGCAAGCACCAGAGTACAGTGGCCAGGAGCAATATGAGAGACTTTATCTTAATAACCAGCTAAGATACCCACTCACTTTGCTGTCTGCCCCACTCACATCCTTTTCTTTGCTTTCCTTCCTCTAAAAAAAAAAGGAAACAAAAATGCCAATTACTGACTGAGAACATGAATTTTTCATTGACCTCCTGTAATACCCCACAAAGCTCAGGAGCCTGGAAAGTAATGAAATGAGATTTCTTCAAAGAACAAATGAATGAGAGACGATGACTGTCTGGCCCAAAAGTGAGATGAGGGCATTGTCAAGAACCTGACTTTGAGGTGAGGGAAGGACAGGGCTGCTCTGAGGTCAGGAGGGATAACAGGGGGTGCTGAAGGCTCATCACATATCCCTACTTTTGATTCCAGCCCAGGGGTTCCCCTCTCTGGAAGCCAGTGCTCAGATTATGGGATTGTGGGATGTCCTGAGGGGTTGGGGCAACCTTAGCACAGGTTGTGCAGCTCTATTGTGTTTTGGCTTTGTTGTTTTTCTTATTTTCTGACACACAGCATTCCACTGAAGCTCTTGGTGTGGGGCAAAGTACCCCAGATACACCCAGGCTGGGGATGCTTTGGCTGCCAAATGTCCTTTCCTGCTTTGCAGAGCTCTTTGGGGAGGTGCCCTGAGTGCTCAGAACCTCAGGTTTGGGACCAAACTTGTTGGGATCTTGTTGCCATGCTGGGGCTTTCTGAGAATCCAGTTGTTTTTAATATGCTGCTTTGCAATAACCCAACAAAAGCTGCTCTCAAACTCATTTATTATTTTTTTATAAATACTCCCCCCACTTTTTTTTTTCCCTGTTGTTGTTGTTGTTTTAAGATGCTGTCAAATTGCACTTCTTAAGATTCATGGTGGATCTCCTCTGCCTGACTCTATTACCCAATTTAAATACACAACAGCAAGAGGGGTTGAATGCCACTGTGTTAACATGGTGCCAGAGACCTCTGCGAGGTTGTTTGTTAAAAGCAAATTGTACCTGTTAAGGGGCTGGGAAGGGGAGCACAGCTGCTGTTAACTGCTTTACCAAATTGACTCTGACTCATTCGTTTCAAATGAAAATTGAAATGCTTTTGACTTCTCCTTTTTCTTCTTCTTCTTCGTGGTTTTTTTTTTTTTTTCCCTTCATCCTTCCAGTGGCAAATTTGCTTTACTTAACGCTAAGTGGGGATCATTTCTTGTGATTACTGAAAAATGCATCATAACTTTTGATTACGCTGCTATTAAGGATGCAGAATGGCAATTGCTGCTGCTCGGGAGAGGGAGAGGGAGCGCTGCTGGAGGAGCGGGTGTAACCCTTTGCTGTGCAGAAGGTGGGAATGGGGCTGCTCTGCTGCCCCAGGCTGCAGGGGCGGGACCTGGGCTGGAATTTGGGCTGGGAGTGAACACGAACACAACTGACCCCGGAGGGATGCACTGATGAGGGCTGGAGCATCGCTGAACTGCCAGGAGTTTTCCTTTTGTAGGGGTTAATGATCCTCTCCTGAAATGAAAACACCTTGGGAAGGCTGGGTGTTGTGTGGAAAAAGGAAAAATTCGGGGGGTGGAGAGGGAATGCTCCTGGCAGCAGGACCAAGGACACACATCCCAGGGGTGTGGAGCTCTATGGTGGGATGAGTGCTTCTGCCAGGGGCTTTCCAGCTGGGAAATGGGAAGAGAGGGATCCTGGAGGGCCCAGGGACACTGTGCTCAGTGCTGGGGAAACTGAGGCAGGGAAGGGAAGGTCGGAGAAGGAATTGAACAACTAAAGGAGCTGGAGGTGTTCAGCCTGGAGAAAAGGAGACTCAGGGGTGACCTTATCACTCACTACAACTCCCTGAAAGGTGCCTGTGCTCAGGTGGGGCTGAGCTCTTTCTGCAGGAACTGACAGAACCAGAGCACACAGCCTCGAGCTGCACCAAGGGAAATACAGGTTGGATATGAGGAAAAAGTTTTTCACAGAAAGAGTGATAAAGTTCTGAAATGGCTGCCCAGGGAGGTGGTGGAGTCCCCATCCCTGGGTGTGTTTAACAAAGCCTGGATGTGGCACTGGGTGCCAGGGTTTGGTTGAGGGGTTGGGGCTGGGTTGGACTCGATGATCTTGAAGCCTAGTGATTCTGTGGTCGCTTTACCTTGCACTGTTGTTGTCAGCTTGACCTCAGGACAGGTGCCAGTGATGCTGATGAGCTTTCTGGAGGATCCCTGATGGGGAAAACCCATCCAGGCCGGTGCAGAGAGCCCCTTCCTGGCTTGGGGAAGGTGTAATCGAAATCTCCCTCCTGCTGCTTAGCACAGGGGGCTGTAACCAGCACCGGGGGCTGAACACCCGTGTGTACCCAACATTGCAGGGGATTTGGGAGCTGAGGAAAGGAAGGGAGGCTTGTTCTGCATCAGAGGATCACAGGAGCAAGGCGCTGGGGTTTTGCTGGTGGTCACTTCCACACTTGCCTGTTTGCAGCCCCTTCCTAAGGAGCTCTGCTGTTTATTCTGCCCCTTTTGCAGCTCTCCCAGGGCACCGCCAGCCTCCTGTGGCTGCTTTATCCCCGTGTTCCCTCTCTGAACTACATTTCCCAGAGTTCTACTCCTGAAGGGCTGCAGCGGGCAGTGCTGAGCTGCCTCTGAGGAGACGCAAGAGCAGAAATGTCGTGGGCTGTACTTAATTAAATCAGGAGCGCAGGGAGCAGCCGCATCAGCTGCTTGGGATGGGTTTGGAAGATGGAGCTCTCTTATGAATAAGGGAACACACTTTTTTAAATTATTATTTTTATTTTTAATGCATTCCCTGTTGCTCTGAGCAATGCTGTGGCCAGCTGCAAACAGCTGGCTCTGTCTCATACCTTGAAAAAACAGGATTGTTAGCGGGAGTGAAAGGACAGGTGAGCTCTGGGATGCTCGGGGGGAATTCTCTGCCCTGGCAAGGCTCACCTGAAAACACTTGGGTGGTGCTGCAAGGCTGGAAAAGTGAAAGATGGACAGAAGTGCGTGGAATGATCAGATGCAGAGACCAACCTGCAGAGCTAGGGAGAAATGTAACAGCTCCTAATATTGATGAGACAGCCAGTGCCCTCCAAGGAGAATTACAATTTCTGCTTTGTTGCTTTCTTCTTCTCCATGCCCCAAACTGAGCTTGGTAGCAGAACAGATGTGGCAGAAGATGGTTACAGAAAGGGTGTTTTCACCAGCACTGGCAGCTGTGTGGGTTGGATTTCTTGGCAAGAAAGCACACTTTTGAAAATGTCAAATTTTTACTAGCTCACCACTGCCCCACCCCGAGTTAGAGGGGATGTAACCCAGCCCTTGCAGCTCACCAAGTTGGGCTTTGCTTTGTCCTGGGAGCATCCTCCTGGCTAGAGACTGTGACTTGGCAATGTGGAAGGTGAACCAGTCTCAGCATTCCCAAAAGTACATCCACACATGCACACTTAAAGATACACACACCCACACACACATATATATATATGTAGATATGTGTGTGTATATATATAAAATACATATATATATTTTTTTTTGCTGGCAGCTGAGATAAAAGGGATATAATGAAAATGTAAACGAAAAACTTTACAGCAGGCATGGCCTGACAGAGGGAAGATTGATATCCCGTGATGCTTTGTCTTGATGAGACAATGAAAAATAACCACCACGGCAGCTGTGTCAATATCAGACTTGGTAATGCACCACTAGCTGTGGGTTTTTATTTAATCCGCTTTGCTTTAAGATGATAACGGTTGTTACTTTTCAATGCCTGTCTGTCAGCACCCTGGCATTGCAATATTCCTCCGCAGCTTTGCGAGCGGGTTTCATTTATTTTAAAATACCATTTCACACACTGCTGACTTTTAACAGTGTTCCATGTGAGTTTGGGAGATTGAATAGTGACAGAAACAACACTTTTTATGAGAATACAGAATATTAAAAATGGGGCACAATATACAGATGGCAGTTTTCACTACAGCTTGTTTTTTTCCCCCCAACCTGCTTCTGCTACTCAGCTTCCCACTGAATGCATTTGTAGTAACACCATAAATGTCACTTTCGCTGACTGCCTTTTGGCATTTTATTTAAATGGGAATTCGCTGCTTCCTGCTGCTGCTGCTGCCACTGCTGCATCCAGCTCCTGCTCTGCAGCACTGCCACTGTGCTCTGCTCTTGCATCCACTGCATTTTCCATCAGCCTGGATCCAGGGGCTGCCAAAAGGGGACAGCTCCAGCCATGGCAGAGCGATGAGGGGGTTGTGTGTGCACTCCTGAGTGTCTCTGGGAGGACTGGGAAGGTCACTGAAAGCCATCCAAGAAGTGCTTTCTGCTCTGTGAAATACTTTTCTCTCTGCTTGGCTTCTCTGAGGCTCTCATCTTGCCAGCAAAAAGGCAAAACCGTGTGCTGCTGTGATGGCACCGAGAGGCAGATGATAGCTGGAGTTTGTAACTTGGTTTTAACTCCTGGGGCTCTTTTGGCTGCTTCCTGCTTAAAAATCTGGCTGCTTGCTTGAGCTCAGTTGCTGTGGTGTTGAAGGAGCCCTGTCCCCTCCAGGTTTCCTGGGGCAGAGAACAGTAAAAGCTTTCCAAAAGGTGATACAGTCACATGGCACATCCCTCTGTGGGCCTGGCTGCTGCTCCTACAGCCATGTGGGAGCTCCAGAAAACCTCCAGAGCTTGGTGTGTGAAGAATTGTGATGGGTGTCAGTCCTGATCTGTCTCCTGCTGGTCTGCCAGTGCTTTCCTGGGGGGCCACAAGGGCTGGAAAGCAACAGGGGAAGGGGTGAACTGAGGGCTGGCTTTGATTTGCCCTCCATTTGTGTCTCAGAGTGGCTGGAGAAACCTCCTGAAGTGTCCTTCCTCCTGGGGAACAGGCAATTTTGCTGGCTTTTTGGCCTTTGAGAGCAGAGAGTCAGCTGCTCCCTGTGCCCTGGGTGCTGTGGCTGTACTCCAGCTTTTTGGGATATGATTCTGTAAGCATAGGAGGACCCATACCCATATTCCCCACTCAGTTCCTTCAATGTGGGGAGGAAAAGCCTGGGCAAGCCTCATACTTGTTTTTTTCATCACCTTTCCCAGTGCCAACAGCCCTGTTAATAGTCTGTGACAATTCCCTGTCCTTTCTAACCTTTGGGAGGGATGGGCTGCACTCCTGCCATCATCTTCTAACCCTGCAAGACACCAGAGTGTTTCTGGAGATGTCTGATTGCCTGGTTGTCCCGATTCTTTGCATAAATTTGGAAATGTCTAAGCCTCTGCACATCCAGGCTGGAATGATTAAAATTATTTGTAAGGGATGATTGTGGCAGAGCCAGGAATCCTGCACCTTTATGGGTAGGAAAAACTGGTTTTGTTTGAAAATGGATTTTGATGATCATGGGAAAGGAGATAATGTAAACATTTTTGAGGTCTTTATTTGTAGTTTTGAGGTGATATCTGGTTACAGGCAATATTGCCCATCCCTGGAAGTGTTTAAAGCCACTTTGGACGAGGCTCTGTGCAATGAGCTCCTAGGGGAATGTGTCCCTGGGTTGGAATGAGATGAGTTTTAAGGTGTCTTCCAACTCAAATAATTCCATTATTTCTTTTCTCTTACCCAAGCATCCCATAGAGGTCCCTGATACCACCAAATGCTTCATCAAGATCTTTCAGTATTTTGGAAAATCATTGACATGGGACTATCACTTTGATCTCTGTAAAATATTTTATTTCAATCTTTGAGTTGCAGATCCCCTGTACAGGTGTACAAGGACATTATATAAAATATAATGACCTCCACCAATGTTTTGCCATCCTTCTGGTAACATTTTTGTTGTTGCAGATTGTGGCACTGCAGGACTAAGTGCACCTGCATTCCTTGAGCCCTTCTGGGAGGCTGGGAATTTGTCCTTCTCTATTCCCCTGGGAAAAAGCTGCTATTTTTGGCTTTGCAGGCTGCAGTGGCATCAGACTTGCAAGTGGTGATATTTTAATGTACATAAAGCTGTTTTCCGGTGCAGGCTGAATCTTCTCCCCTCTTGGTCCCAGGAGAGTGTTGTAGCAGGGGGTGGGAGGAGCAGAATGAGCCATTACTGAACAGGTTGACTTTCTAAAGAGAATGTGAGCTGTTTGAAAATGCTCCTACATGAGCAATGTTCCAGGCAATCCTGGGAGATGGATGAGCAGTGAGAGTGCAGGTGAGGCAGGCAGAGGCACTGGAGAAAATGCTGCTTTCTTGTCTCTGTCCCAGCACAAATAATTTCCACATAAATAGCACCTATCTGTTATTTAACACTTAAATCATCAAAGTGTCCATCAGCAAGGAGCTCTTTTGTGCTGGATGCTCCACAAATATAAAAGTGTGCACACAGGGAGGCATGGAGATGGTTTATGGCTCCTGTTTTAGGGCGAGGAGATGGTGCAGGTGACCTTTCCAGAGCCCTTAAACCCCATTATCTATTCATCACCCATTGCAACAAAAGAAGAGTTGCACAAAGTTTATCCCACACTTCATCAGATCTGAGGTCTGGTTTCCTAAAGTGAACTTAGGGAAGCTAAACTTTCCTCTTGCTGCCTGTATAAAAATCACTCAGCTACACTTGTGCATGTGTTGGAGTGCTGTAAGTCCATGGTAATGTTTTATTTGCATGATCCATCAGGAAAAATAAATAAGAAATAACAGAAAAGAAAACAGAAATAAAATAGAAATGAAAGCAATAAATAAGAAAAAAAGAAGAGTGTACCTTTGGCCTGATCCTTTTTGGCCTCTTGGATGTGAGGCAAGGTGGATAACAGGGATACCAGGCTTCATTTTAAATTCTGCATGTTTTGGCTCTGCTGTAGCATTTCCTATAAATATTGTCTTTTTATTATTGTTGTTTCCCAAAGCCATGGTGTTTGCCTACTGCCAATGCTTGCCAGGGTTAATTTAGTGCTTCCCAGCTCTACCTGCATGGCTGTGCCAGGGAATTCTGCTGAACTCCACACTTCCATGTGTAATGTATGACTCCTTACCCAGCAGAACAGCTTCATTAACCTGAGGTGAAAAATAACAACACCCCCCTCCCTCTGGACATTTGTTTTCCATGGGGCTGGGCAGGGACACTTCAGTGGGGTGGGTGATGGTGACATGAGACTCCCAGGTCCCATCTGTGCCCCAACTGTGCCCTGAAGGAGTGAGTCTCCCCACTGATGGATGGGATGCCCTGGAAGCCCAGCTCTTTGCTTCCAGCTTGGCATTTTTTTTTTTTTTCAGGGATGCAGGATTTTTCAGGCAGCAGGATTTTCTAGGATGTAGTGGAAGGGAATGCTGAGGCATCTCCCAGTTTGAGCTGTCTCTGTGGGAGGTGGTTATACTGGACTTTCTTTCATGCATTTTACAGGTGCACAGAGTTTTTCCTGTTGTCCACAGACCCTGTTTCATCCCTGAGAATGCTCATTCTCCAGGAGCTGTGTCAAGTAGCAGAGAAGTTTCTCCCTTTATAATACTTTTTTAGGAAGAAGGTTGGTTTTGGTTTTTTTGGTTTTTGTTTTTTTTAAACACAGAACTGTTGGTGTCATGGTGGTAGTTTGGGATTTTTGGAAGGGGGCTCAGCTTGGCTTGCTGCAAGGTTTGTAGGTCCTGACAACCCTCATTCAGCACTTCTGGCACCCATCTGACAAACTCCATGTCCAGCAAACACCAAACATACAACTCTACAAAACAAAACAACAATTAATTTTATTTTATTAGTACATAAAGATAAGTATAAAGACCTTAATAAAATATATTACATAAACCTTTCCAAGCATTCAACATCTATGCATAAAAACATACAACAATTACAAAAAATATAAAAAAACCCACACATAATTTAAGAATCTATTTAATCAGCTAATATGAAAAAACTTTAAAAGAAATTTAAAAAATTGAAAAACCTTTTTTAATAAAAAATATGAAAGACCAAACTAGAAAAAAAACCGCATATAATTTAAGAATCTATTTAATCAGCTAATATGAAAAAACTTCAAAAAAATTTAAAAAAGCTTTTTTTGTAAAAAATATTTAAAAAAAACAAACTAAAAAACCCCATACATAATTTAAGAATCTATTTAATCAGCAAAGCCTCACACCAATATAAAAAAAAACTTTAAAAAACAAACATATATAGCAACATAATTATCACAATATTTATACCTTATCTACTTCAATATATGCAACAAAACTTTAACAACCTTAAAGCTTAAAGCAATCAGAGCAATCAAAGCAATATTCCTAATTCAAACAGGAGGGGGAAAATATGATGCAGGGGCCAGGAGGAGAGTTCAGTGTGCAGACTGGGATTCTTCCCAGCTCTCAAACTGGGATTTCTGGGGTTTCAGGGCAGGAGGTTACAATTCCATTCCAGGTCTGGTGCTGCAATTGCTGATTTTCCATCTCTCCTTCACTTAATTTGCTTTGGCCATGTAGGAGCTCCAAAAAATCTCCAGAGCTTGGTGTATGAAGAATTGTGATGGGTGTCAGTCCTGATCTGTCTCCTGGAGGGAGCTGCTGGTCTGCCAGTGCTTTCCTGGGTGAGCCACAAGGGCTGGAAGGCAACAGGGGAAGGGCTGAACTGAGGGCTGGCTTTGATTTGCCCTCCATTTGTGTCTCAGAGTGGCTGCAGAGACCTCCTGAAGTTTCCTTCCTCCTGGGGAACAGGCAATTTTGCTGGCTTTTTAGCCTTTGAGGGCAGGGAGTCAGCTGCTCCCTGTGCTCTGAGTACTGTGGCTGTACTCCAGCTTTTTGGGATATGATTGTGTAAGCACAGGAGGATCCATACCCATATTCCCAGCAATTCCTTCAGTGTGGGGAGGAAAGGATCAGAGCTGTGAGCAGGGCAGTGGGTGCTCAGTGGCTCACACCCATATTCCCCAGCAATTCCTTCAGTATGGGGAGGAAAGGATCAGAGTTGTAAGGAGGGCAGTGGGTGCTCAGTGGCTTGGATGGATGGGATTAACCCCACTCCTGCATTTTCCATGCTTTCTGTCCCAGGTGTCCAGCCCTGAGCTCCATCTCCCCCCAGCACAGGCTCCACTTGAGAGAGTCAAACCCCAAACCAAGCCCTCACCAAGCCCCAGTGCTTCCTGTACGCTCTGCACAGGGATGGATGCTGCATCCAGCTGTGTGAAAACACCAACACATTAATTTGGGATGAAACTGAGAGAACAGGCAGGAAAACCTACAGCTCTGGTACAAGGGGTACTTGCTGGACCTGTGCAGTCTCCAGGATTTTGATCCCTGCTCGCTGTGGAATGCTGAACACAGCTTCTGCATGGAAAAGCTGAGGCAAAAGCCCAAAGGAGGAGCAGCTGCAGGAGGAGCTGCAGCTCACCTGCACAGGGGGCCCTGCACAGCCTCCCACCCCTCTGGCAGCCCAGAGCCAGCTCCACCCTGAGTGTCCCCTGCGTGGCCAAAGGCACCCTGCAAGCACTCTGAGCTCTGGCTGGGCTCAGCAGCCTTCTGTGCACAGCCCTGAATCCCACGGGGAGTTTCCAGCCTTTCCATCATCTGTTGCAATCCCGTGGTTATTATGGATAGCAATAGCAGTACCTGGAAGCTCTTTGGTGGCAGTTGCTGTTTCAGAGGCTATTAAGCTTGCAGCTGAACACCTCTTTGTCTAAGCTAGCGCCTAATCTTTCACATGACAATATCTTTACAGCTAGACCCATCTGGAGCCTGAGTCAAAATCAGATTCACTTTCACTCCAAGCTGCAGATTTGGAGAATTACACTCTGTCAGCAGGGGAGTGGGGAGAGATTTTTGTTAAGAAGATGAAGGAGATATTTCCTTATCTGTGAAAGGCTGCAAAATGGTGTGCTGGTTTTGGCTGGGATGGAGTTGATTTTCTTCCCAGTGGCTGGTGTGGGGCTGTGTTTTGGATGTGTTGATGACACTGGGAGGTTTTTGTTGTTGCTGAGTGTAGGAGTGATGCTGGGTAGGATGGTCAGGACAGACAGAGACCAGAGATCTCTGCAGCCAGGTCGTGGAACTTGTGGGTTATTGCAAAGGGTCTGGGTGCAGGGCCCTGCTGGGAGCTGCCAGCCACAGCTCAGAGCAGGACTGAGAGAAGAGAGGGGGAGAGAGAGAGAGAGAAGGTAAGAGCGTGGTAAAGAGGATGAGAGGGTGAGGTTCCCATTACAATACCATAAATCTTCTTCTGTGCTCAATATTCTAATTCCCACTAGCCAATCTAGTACAATATACAAATCCTATAGCATTTACATACAGCCTATAGGAATCACTACATTACCATACTGTGTTACATTTTAAACCCTAAAAACTCCTCTTTGGGCCCCTTCTGCCAAGCTGGTAGGGTCTGCTCTGACCCTTGGAGCTGTCTCCAAGCAGAGGGTGTTGTTCCATCAAAAGGGGATTACCTTCAGCTGGCCATACCATTGATTTCCAGTTGTTCAGTAACTAAAGTATCTCAAAGCTTGCTTTCATTTCAATCTCACTTATAGTCTCTATATTCTCAAAATCTTTTGCCAGGCAATCATATTTATAAGGCTTTCCTGTTTCATCTTCCCCAGCAGCTGAGCAGAGCTCACACAGATCCAAGGCCTTTGCTGCTCCTTGCGCTGCCCCACCAGTGAGGAGAGCACAAGGAGCTGGGAGGGGACACAGCTGACACCAAGTCACCCAAGGGCTGTTCCCTACCATGTATTTGATGATATAAAGCTGTGGGGAGAAGAAGGAGGGGGCATTCAGAGTGAAGATTTTGCCTTCCTGATACATTAGGTTTAAAGTGTTTCTGTTCTGCTTTGGAGTGCAGCTTTTAGCTTTATATTCAGTGTTATTGGGATCTTTTCACTGGGTGGTGAAGACAAAACAGTCCTGTTCTAGCTGGAGGTTCAAGGACAATCTCTTCAAACTTCAGGCCCAAAGCATAAACAATGTGAAAAGAGGAGGGTGGGCAAGCAACAGGGATGAAACTTCATAATTTGAAGCTATTAATTGGACAGTTAACTCCTATGTGCAAATGCATCAAAATTTAGAAAAATGTGAGATCTGGTGACCTCTTTTGCTTCCATCCAGGAGCCATCTGGGCAGAGCCACGACTGTGGCTATGGTACTGCCAGTGAGTGGCCTTTGAAGTCACATATAATATAAATATAAATAAATAAATAAATTTATATTAAAAATGTAAATATACGTGACATAATATATAAAAATATATATATACATAAACATTCTAATACATAAATAAAAATTTATACAAAATATATAAAAATAAATATAAATAAATAGAAAAATATATAAATTTATAAAGAAATGTATAAATGTATAGAGAAATATATAAATATGCATGATATAATATATAAAATATATTTATATATAAACACATAAATATTCTAATGCATAAATAAAAATTTATATAAAATATATAAAAATAAATATAAATAAATATATAAATCTATAAAGAAAGATATAAATATGCACGCTATAATATATAAAAGATATATTTATATATAAATACATAAATATCCGAATAAATAAATAAATAAAAAATAAATAAATAAATAAATATATATATATATATAAAGTGGAAGTGCACTTCAAAAAATATCCACTTTATTTCTTTTAACTCCATCTAGCCTTTGTTCCAGCTCCTTAAGGCATCAAGGTTTGGTGACCACATGTGATGAAGCCCTGCTTTCCTGGGGATGGCTGGACACTGCCCATGGCCAGTGAAGCATGGGCTCCTTGTTTTGCATGTGTGGTTTTGCTTTCCTAATTATTAAATTGTCTTTATCTCAATGCACAAATTTTCTCACTTATATCCATTCAGTTCTCTCGCCCACCCCCACTGGGGGGGAGTGAGTGAGAGGCTGTGTGGGGCTGAGTTAAACCACGACAAATGGCAGCATTAAATCTTTGTCAGGAGATCTTAGCAGGGATAATGTCTTTCCACGTCAAAAATCAACCCAAACAAACCAGAGATAATGGACATTTAGGTGAAAGCAAATGATCTATGATTTCTGAGCATGCAGGAATCTGGGTAATGAACTACTTGTTCAGATGTCTTCTTTTGAGTTCATTAGCTTTGTTCCATCCTCCACTTGGTATTTTAATATGTATTCTAAAACACTTCTTGCATTACATTCCTGTCCCTGTCTTTCAAAAACTGGAACAACTTAGTTCATAGAATCATAGAATGGTTTGGGCTGGGAGGGAACTTCAGTATTACCTTGTTCCACACCCCTGCCATGGGCAGGGGCACCTTCCGCTATCTCAGGGTGCTCCAAACCCCATCCAGCCTGGG